>OY783221.1:8703311-9328311 GCA_963678705.1 Panorpa germanica
AACAAATCCACAAATATTTGTTTCTTTGTTACATGCACACCCTTTCAACACAATCAAATGCGAACAATTGTCGATAGCAGTGGATTTTGGTAACATGTATGGTAAAGTTCATAATAATTGTTCAAAAATAACTGTTTGTCATACTAACAATAAACAAATAAAAAGTAATTATTATAACACACCTTTAAAACAATCTCACAATATGTATGATGTTAACCCACAATCTAATTCTAACCTTATCAGAAGAAATTCTAATCTAACAAATTCTAACCCACATTTCAATGTCAACCATAACAGTTTTTTAAATCATAGTTATAGTGGATCAAAATTGAAATATTCTCAGTGTAATGTATACGATAATGAAGCTTTTAATTTAATCAAAATTGATAAAACTAATAAATATAAAAAGCAAATAAATACATCATCAAATCAAAGTATACCTAATTTACTATATGATAGATTTTTGAATCGTTCTTTCGATGTTAAAACAAAACACAATCCAGTACACAAGTCAAACCCAGTGTTGTATGTTCGAAATATAGCTAAAAGAGTTGAGAGTTTGCACCGGTCTCAACCCGTTTTAACAGAACTGGGTAGGATAACACCTCAGAAGGAAGTATCAAGAAAGTATCAAAGCACTCCTAGAGCATCGACCTGGTGTTGTGGATCATTCGTTAAGAAGCAAATGAGGAAAACGCAACATTTAGATTGAAATACACTGAAACACTCGCTGAACACATTTATCAATGTAGCATTTACGTAAATATTCACATCTAAACGTATCTGTTACATAAATGTTATTATAGAATAGATTTTATATTATAATATTATTAAGGACCAGCCTTAAAATATATAGACTGCTACAAACAGCACAGAGAACACTATAGCTCAAAGAATATAATAATACAATTTAATTAATTCACTATTAATTTTTAATTTTATATAGCGATAATATATTTCAAGTGCAATATTTTATAGTTAAAATGTTTTTTCTTAATAATTTAATACCATAGTGACATTGCTATGTTTTAACAATGACAATTTTTAATATGAGTTACCTTTTTTTGTTATTAGTAGAGTAAAGTGGACAGTTCTAGCTTAAATTTCGTATCATTCTTCCATTGGTGCGACGTACGTTCCATGTCTAGGGTTTATTAATGTCCTAACATTAATATGTTATTAATTAACATGTCCGAACATTATAGAGTACTAAAAGGACCGTAAAATGAGTTTATATTCTTATTACGTTAGAGAAATATTACATAACCTCTGGTAAGATGCGATGAAATTTAAGCTACAACTGCTCACCTTATACTGCTATTATTGTTGCCGTATAATCAGGGGTAGTGCTTCTAACCATGGAAAAGCATTGAGATTTTTAATGACATATGGATTGAAACAAGCACCCACGTAAAATAGAAAACGTTTCAGTTATGCAATCTTTATTTATTAATAATTATCGATAATTAATATCGCATTATATTGGGTTTAAAGCCCCCTTTTTGCATTTAAAATATAATGGTTAATATTTGTGTTTTAAAGGATAATTTAATTTAGAATATTTAATTATTTTTAATGTATACTTCTCAGAGTGCAAGTATTACAACACTTTGATAGATACATTTTTCCTTACTTAACAAACTAAATTGATGGGATAGAAATTTTGCTCAAAATAATTTACATAAAATATTGCAAACTTTTTTTACATTTGAAAAATTACAGTTATTAATCATTAATTTATTATTTCTAATATGCGTGTTGTTTTTATAAAATAATTAACAATTTACTATTAACTTTAATTAATTTTATTAATATTAATAGTAGAATTTTTATTGCGTTTTAATTTTAAGTTAGATAATTATGTTTTTTATAAAATATATTTAGTTCTATGTCATTGATATTGATATTCTAATCATGTGCCAAATAATCCATTTAATTAATAATTAAAAATGATATTATATACATTTAAATATAAGAATGCGTAACAAAATTTTTTAGTATTTAAAAAATACTCGTATTAATTTTTAGTTGATGAGGATAAATTGTTGATTTATTTGATGATAAATTGTTTCTTACACAAATTTCACGCACTATAAAATTCTATAAAGAAAAACATAAAACATTATATACAATTTAAAATTATTACTAAAATTAGTAATAACTAATGAGTTAAATATAACAGCTAGTCGAGGTTTAGTTTTTATTATATAATAAACTTATTCTTTTAATATGAATTTTTTTATTATAAATTTATTATTTAAAATATGATTTACAATAATAATACTATAACCAACAATAAAATAAAAAGTTTATTACTTTTTCGGAGAGTTTTGAAAGAGGCAATACGTTTTTGTTAATGCGCCATTATTATTTTTGACGACCCTTATTGGGAAACCCTTTGTTTTGAAGAAACGATGACATGACACAGTTTGACAAATTCAAATAATCTACTTAAAGTGATAATATACATGAGAGATATAATAAAATAAATCTAAATTAGTTTAGTAAATAAAATATACGTAATATATTTTACATTAATTGTTACCAATATTAGAAAAGTCTTGTTAATAATATTAATTATTTAATAATACATATCTTTGTGATACATAAGGCCTAGAAACTCTAAATAACATTATGAATATATTAAAATATTAATGTTTCTTTACTCATTTTATTTGTTATTTATATTTCCATTTAACAATTTATAAATTGTAAAATAAATTATTGTTATTATATTAATTAAATACTTATATTTAATAAAATATATATTATAATATATTGTATGTTATGTTTTAATTATATTTTCGTTTTTATATACTCACTAAATAAATATTTACATTTAAACGTATTTGCTACATAAATGTTACTATACGAACTAACTGTATTTACAGAAATTGCCTGATATTTTATTCCTCGTACCTAAAAGGGTAGAATTTGTTAATTTTGAACTATTTTCTATTATGTCAAACTAGTTTCAATTTGAGATATTATAAGGTTGATTAATTTCTCTTTTCCTATTGCACGATTTAATCCAAGAACTGTATTTCTAATTCCGGACATGATACACATACTATACTATTCTTCTGTTATTTGAAAATTTAATTTGTTACATTGCATTATCTATTATACTAATATTATTTATTTTAAATTGTCCATTATAGTTAGGTTTGTTTCTTTGCTTAATCTGCTGTATATATAAAACAGTTCTTATTTCAACGAGAAATTTTGCAATTTAGGAATCCATAATAATTAATTTTAATGTAAGGAACTTGAAAAAGAGTTTTTGCAAAGTTTTACATAATTAATTTTGAAATAAATTCAGCGACATCGCATTTTATTTGATTTGGAATGAGTTTTATAAGTGTAGCAGAGAGATAAAGGAAAGAAACCTCAAAAATAAACTGCACCTGTGTTTTATATAATAAATTTTGTGGTGCATGCAGATATATGTATGCTTAAAATTATAAAAATATATATTTTAATAAACATTATGTTTTTATAAATTAAACTTGATTAGTTTGATTCAAAGGCAAATAAAAATTAATGTTTTAAAGATTAAAATCCCTATTTAATGTTTATTATAATTTTTTTTATTGATAATAATGAATTTGATAATAATTATTATACAAGAATTGTTAATAAAAATATATTTATTTTATTCTTCAGGCGTAATTGAAACGGATGAATCTTTGAATACAAAACAACTCTCCTCTGCTGTAAAACAATTACAACAAGAAATGGCAGCGATTAAGATGCAAATTCAAGAAGAAAGAACAGCGCGAAGTAATTTGCAATCTTTGTTAAGAGGTCATTTAGAAGGCTTAGAAAATGCAAGGGAAACTACTTGTTAAAAATATCTGAATAACGTATGGTATTGAAAAGACTTGATTTCAAGTAAAGAAAAGTATTATAGTTATAGATATGTTATTGATCAATTTACCATGCACTTTGTATTGATTATAAATAAAAAAAAAACACACACAACGACTTGTAGATCGAATAATTTCACTAAATTTAATTTAAAACATTTTTTAGGTCATATTTTGATCTTCTGTTTGTTAGTTACTCGATTTTAAAATACCAAATAAGATGTAGTATATTTATTTTTACGTTTATCAATATGTAGTTTTATTATTAAAAAATATATAATTAGTGTCTTTATATGTTATTATCAATAAATAATTTTAATAATAAATTTATTAGTATTTGTCAAAGAAGTTACAAAGCGATTTCTGCACTGAATTGATAAATAAATCAATTGACGAAATATTCCCATTCATGATTACACAGAAATAAAAATAGATTTAATGTAACTGTGAATATCAGAAGTGGGCGACGTAATACATATTATGGAATGTCACAGACGTCATGCCAAAAGTTGATTCCACTTTGGTGTGGATGTTGCACCATTGATAAAGTCTCGTCCATGTTCAATGTCTCAATAATAGATAAGTCTCCGGCATAGGGCAACCATTCGACTCCGACCAAAGGATCCAGAGCGCAGCCATTTGGATTTCTATAAAAACATAAATCATTATTCTTATTAGAAAAATATGTAAAATAATATATTTTAAAAACTTACCCCGTTCTAGCAAAATTTGCAAACATTCTAGTTATCTGTTTGCTAATTTTAATCTGTAGAGGAGTCCGTTCGTTCTCTGGGATCATAGGCACCTTTTCCCATCCTCGGACCAGCTTAAGAGTCTGCCTGTAGGCGGTTTGACTGAATAATACTGAATGGTCATCGTTCAATATTGCTAAAATTTTATTTAAAAATATTTTTATATTACAATGGTTTTATTTTTAATATCTAAATTATTTTAGTAGGAGATTGGATAATGAAATTTAGGCATCGAAATAAAATTCACATTCTTAAAGTAGGAAGCGAATAAAATATTCTTAAAGTAGCATTTTCGGACGCCCGTATTTGTTTTTAGTAATTACAACTTTTGACGATTTTTCAAGGGTCTAATTTTGTAAATTAGACTACTTATGGTGGCTTCAAGGTATAGGGGCTTATTTAGGCTGTGTTTATACTTACGTCCAATTACATCGCATGAAACATCGGGGAAGAATATTCTTCTTCCAAAATTTAAAGAACCGCACAAGTTATAGTTAAAGAGATATGGGTGTTGTCCTTTTCTAGCGGCGAATCTTGCAAACTCTATAGTGCCATCAACAAAAGCCATCATAGATGCGTACTGAAAAGGAAAACCAAAGCAAAAGTATTAGTAATCGATTCGTAATGATTATTTAAATTAATTTATTATTAAAAGAGATAAGAGAAATGGTTATCTCCCAAAAAAGGACAATGCGTACAATTATGAATAGAAAGAAATTTCAATTTACAATAAACTATTTTGCGTAGTCTTTTTTCACTTATAAACCACCACTTTCTCCAGTATAAACTTATACCAATATATAAACTTAATTTTATAGAGTTTGATCTGGTAATAGTGAATATTGGTTTTGAACAATATTCTGTAAAAGGGGCTGCGATTTTACTCTATAACTATTAGATTCATTTCCTTCAAATTCTGCTACAACGCCGATTTTTCGATATCTGGTGTATATTTGCCCATTTATTTTTATATATCGATCGTTCAGTTTCTCGTCCATTAGATATGCATCTCCGAAAAATCGATATTTAAATTGAGTATATACTTATCCCAGTAAACATTTTGGAGTCACTTTGACATCATATTGAAGATGCGTCATGATTTTTTTGTCATAAAAGAGTTCATTTATAGTTCAGTTTCTCACAGTCTTCCATATAAAATGTCTACTTTATCGACTACACATGGCGAAATTACTCCACCTGTCGGAATACAATGAAGATAAAGTTGATGCGAACTATAATTGAACTGAAATAGTGATAGAAACGTCACTAAATAGGACACTTCATCAAATTGTTTACTGGGATATTTAAAAGTGTATCTATTGGGTTCAATACGCAGGTAACTCATAAATGCAACCAAACAAAATGATAATGCAGATAAACTTGATACACTTGTTTCGTTTTGTGTCTCACTAATGAACTAAACGATCGATATATGATATTATATAAGTATTTATATATATATTCAAAATTATTTACATCGTAAAAATCGTACTCTGTGTAATTGGTCCCAAAATGAAAGTCAAAAATTTTTTTTCCAATTTTTTTTCCTTCTGGAGAATCCTCAGCAATTCCACATTTTGGAGGAATGAGTACTTCGTTATTAGATGCGATTAGAGGCAACTGACCTGAAAAAAAATCAATCAAAATAAATTATAATCTTCTGAAATTGGAAAGTTTCTTACACTCGAATAAAAGGACTTACTGGCTCTTAAAAATCCTCCATCAGATAGTACAGTTCCTGCAATGATAGCAGCGCCGTGGCAAATATCTTTATCCATTGTTAATACTCTCTCCATAAATTTATTCGGTTCTTCTCCTACATACGATGGAAGCATATTATCCACAGCTGGTGCAAATGGATATCCTGACCTCATCTTGATGGGCTTGTTGTACTAAATGAATATAATGAAATTTTCAAGTTCTTAGTAGTTCAAAGATAAGTTGACTTATGTGCGAATAACTTACTGTACTCAATATTTCTCTTCCTGCTAAGACTAGGTCGTCGACAGATTGTGCTCTCAGTTTCTGTGTTAAGTCAGCCATCCCATCGAATGTAATGCTCATGTTACCTGCCAGGTAAGTGATCATGGTAGCTGGATTCGGTTGAAACGCCCAACCACTCAAGCAAGAACCACTCTGATGGATAATGCCACTGAATAATCCTGCAGAAATACGAAGTCGTATTAGCAGTTTTCTACACCGGAAAACCAACGCCGCTTGTGAATCATTCGAAGGAAAGTCGACAGTGAATGACAAAAAAAATCTCTTTGGGTGTAAATAGGCCACTCCCATTTATAAACTTAAACTTTAAATTACTAAATTTGTTTTCCTGAACGTACCCAAATATTTTTTCAATCTGTGGCTTCGAACGTGTTTCGAAAAATCTTATTTAAATAGTAATCACCCAGTAAACATTTTGGAGTAAATTCTACTTAATTTCTATTACATATCATGAGTTTTTTTTGTCTGGAACGTGTTCGTTTTCTATTCAGTCGTTCATAGGAAAGGCCCTTTTTATGACCTACAGAGATCGCAACGACGGTTCACTGCTGAATTAAAAGGGGAGTCGGTTTATGATTTATGACTGGAGTTATAAACTTGACAAAAGCAGGGGTATAAAACTTAATGGAATTCTACTTTTTAGAGTCTGCAAAATATAAATATTTAAATGAAGAAATAAATAGATGTAATCTTTAGTACAGATCGTGATTTTTTTAATGAATATTATTCATCTTCAACAATACTCGTTATATTAGTTTTTTACATTGTTTTGGTGATTCAAAAATCCACGATCGGCAGGTCTGCGTTAGGTTTAAAACCTCTGTCTTACCATCGCTAGATACTATCTTCGTTTATATACATTATATTCGGGGATTGAGGGAGATAGCGTCTGTCTATTACCATTAAAGAAATATTTGTTGAAAAAGGATAGCATATACTTTAAGCATACTGTACTGAACATAATACTATACAAGTGTAACGGTGAAAACTATATTTTACTTGTCTAACCGCATCTCGTTTCTCTCTCACTTTGGAATAAATGAGATGAAAGTGAACTTAAAAAAAATATATCCATGTGGGAAAGAAACAGAAATACTTAATGAATGATGTTGGAAAAAGAAAGAATATTATTATGAAAAACTAACACAAAATCTGTGACAGGTAGAGAACTTGTAAAGCGTTAGAATAGAATTGTACGAGTGACTCGAACTTCACCAAATAAGGCACTTCACCAAATTGTTTACTGGGTATTTAAATTGTAATCAGGCTATTCGACATTAGTACGATGGTTCGCTTGTAGGGATATGGTACAGTTTTATAGAAATTAAGCCATATGGCTTCGATTCGAAATGGGCTAACAATTATTACCTCTGGAGGTTTCACTAAAGCAGTGGAAGCAAATAATAGAGCCTTCTCCAAATATCGTAACTAAACCTCTTTCCCCACCGAATTGTCCAATGTTATTTTGCACCCAGTGCAATGCGAGAGCCTGATCCATTAGTCCAGCATTGCCCTTTATGTTTTGGTCACCAGTATTAGCAAAACCTAAATAATAATTTAGATAAATCTGAATTTATAAAAAAATTACTATTACTTAAAACAATATGTACCTAGCACACTTAACCTATAATTCAAAGAAACGAAGACAATTCCTTCTCTATTAAATCTATCTCCTCCAAAAACGTCCGAATTTCCAGAAAGTGCATTGAAGCCTCCGCTGTGGAAATAAACCATTACTGCGCACTTGTTCTGTGGTGTCTAGGAAATTAAGTAAACAACAAACATTACTGAACATACTATTGCTTCTTACGGAAAAAACATATCTCACATTTATAACGGTTTTACAATATATTGAGGTTATGGTACCCATCTTTATCAATGTATAGTACAGTTTTATAGCAATTAAGTCGTGGTTCTCACGCACTTTACTTCTGAAAACCTACTATTAATATATTACTTACACATTTCGTTGGAGAGTAGACGTTAAGATAAAGACAGTCTTCGGACCCCAGTACTTCTCTTAATACTTGTGCGCAAATGCTGCCATGTTCAACAGCCCAGAATATGGTGGTCCAAGGAGTGGGTTTTACTGGATTCTAGATTTAAAAACCAGTGATTAGTTTGATTATTAAGAGTACGCTTCCCAATTTAAGCATGGTAGTATTTTTCGCATGACTGCCCATACAAATGCATCCACTGTTTAATATCGTATCTGCCAATGGGTTTGTGTCCTCATTCCTTAGTGGTCGATTTTTCAATTGTTGATTGAAATTGATGTTAATAAATGTGTATTGGCGTGTCTATTTTATTAAATATCTAAATGCTGACGGAGACATAGCAATTAAAAATTTGAATTGTAGTTTTAGCGCTAGAAATGGTCGGCCATATTTGTATGATTTGTATTTGTATGTTGAGTAGGTCAGTGCTGTGGTAATGTTTTGTAGCTGTTGGTAGTCGAAATAAACAAATCAAGTCAAAGAGTAATTAGTTTTTATTTTATTTAACCCTGTTACGGCAGACATAATATTGGAATTTTATTGTTCCTCGAAATAGCTGTAAATAATATCTGATATTTAGATATATGAATACATATAGCAGAGATTTATGAGCTGCAAGATTGGTAATCTGTAAACTTGTCAGAGTTCTGTCAAGAATATATCTCTTTTACGCTTTGCTGTATAAAAGAGATAGCAACTAGCGGTTGTGATGTCACACAAAAATGATTTGTTTAATTGTTAATATCTCTTGAAATATAAGGAGTTATTAAAAAATAATTGAACATTTGAGGTTCTAGTAACCCACTTTTTCAATATATAGTACATTTTTATAGAAATTAAGACATAGGACACAAGCCCATGGGAATGCATTGAAGATAAATATTTATGTGTTATACTTACCTCAAACCGCAGTTTGCCGACTGGTGGTTTTGCATAGGGGATTCCTTTAAAAAGTTTGACGGTTGTTCCAGCAAGGTCAGTATAATTAATAATGCCTCCTACAGGGCCGGCGTCAGTTTTAACAACGGGGAAGTCATTGGGTCTAGCAGTGCACTATGGAATAAAGAAATGTGCAATTTCGAAAATGAATTTCAGAATGCGCTCGCTAATGACGGTTTTTGATAAGGATTAACTGCTAAGATTATATTGCTGCTTAAAATTTCTTTATGAAAGACGTCTTCAACATATGGTGATATGTTTCTTTAAAAGACATGTCATAAATCAGACAAAGCATAAATCAGTAAAATGGTCAGCAGTAAAATTCTCTAAACTAAGCAATGTAACAATTTTAGCAGAGATGAAGGTTTATGCGTTACAAATTATGCTTTCAAGGACGGAAAGAGCGCATCCGGTCATGAAGTTACAAGAATATAATTGTAAATAAGATTTTTTAACTTACATTGTTATAATAAGGTGTTCCAACCAACCCTTGGCAATCAGAGAGAGTTGCAGCAGCAGCTACTTTGAAAACAAAAAGAGCTGCCCAAAAGAAATTCAAAAATTGTATACACGTCATCTCTGTACTGATGAAAATAATATATTAGTCGTAGTTCAGATCACATATTTTTGCCACATACAAAATTTAATTTCTGTTTCATATTTGCCCAAATGTTTTATTCCATTCTAATGTTCAAATTATCTATTAAACCATTACATAAAATTAAAAATAACTATTAAAATTTATTCAAGTTTATTTTATTTATCTTGTGTACCCACGTGACATTTCATTTCCAACAAACACTTCCAACTACATATGGTATACATCGATGGCTTCATTCGATGAAAATCTCAGTCCTTGGAGTGAAACTTTGATCCTAGGAAAAGAAAGTCGCTGGAGCCAGATTAAAATGGACATTAAATTGAAATATACATTTTTTTTACTTTTTGGGCGCAGTTATGTTCATTGTATTCTATACTAACGAAGTGTTTAATTACATTTTTAATGTCTACATGATTTTGGCTTTTATGACAGTTTAAGCTTTATTGTTTTAATAACTGGTGTTACTTAGGTTGCAATCTGTTTAGGCGCAAAGCCGAATAGCCTAATGCGCCATCTGCTAAACGACTCTTTAACAATTATCTAAATCAATCAAGATGACGCTGATAGATCAGATAATGAATGAATATGATGTAAGTTCAATGCGATTTTGGCTTTTATGCGACCTTTTTTAAATTCATGGACTTTTTTTCCAAAAAGAAATTTTACATTTCTTTGAATTTTTTTATGCAGTTATGTTCGTTATGCTCTATAAAAAAAAACTGCTTCATTACTTTTTAAATGTCTATGCGGTTTTGGTTTTTATGCGACCTTTTTTAAATTCGTGGACATTTTTTTCTAAAAAAAATATTTACATATCCTTGAATTTTTTGATGCAGTTATGTTCGTTAGGCTCTAAGAAGAAAAACTGATTCATTACATTTTAAATATCTAAGCGATTTTGGCTTTTATGCGACCTTTTTTAAATTCATGGACATTTTTTTCTAAAATTTTTTTTTGATTCATTGGAATAATTTGATGCAGTTATGTTCGTTATGCTCTGAAATAAAAAACTGCATCATTAGATTTTAAATACCTATGCGATTTTGGCTTTTATACGACCTTTTTTAAATCCATGGACATTTTTTTTCTAAAATTTTTTTTTGATTCTTTGGAATAATTTGATGCAGTTATGTTCGTTATGCTCTCAAATAAAAAACTGCATCATTAGATTTTAAATACCTATGCGATTTTGGCTTTTATACGACCTTTTTTAAATCCATGGACATTTTTTTTCTAAAATTTTTTTTTGATTCTTTAGAATAATTTGATGCAGTTATGTTAGTTATGCTCTGAAATAAAAAACTGCATCATTAGATTTTTAATACCTATGCGATTTTGGCTTTTATACGACCTTTTTTAAATCCATGGACATTTTTTTTCTAAAATTTTTTTTGATTCTTTGGAATAATTTGATGCAGTTATGTTCGTTATGCTCTGAAATAAAAAACTGCATCATTAGATTTTAAATACCTATACGATTTTGGATTTTATACGACCTTTTTTAAATCCATGGACATTTTTTTTCTAAAATTTTTTTTTGATTCTTTGGAATAATTTGATGCAGTTATGTTCGTTATGCTCTGAAATAAAAAACTGCATCATTAGATTTTAAATACCTATACGATTTTGGATTTTATACGACCTTTTTTAAATCCATGGACATTTTTTTTCTAAAATTTTTTTTTGATTCTTTGGAATAATTTGATGCAGTTATGTTCGTTATGCTCTGAAATAAAAAACTGCATCATTAGATTTTAAATACCTATGCGATTTTGGCTTTTATGCGACCTTTTTTAAATCCATGGACATTTTTTTTCTAAAATTTTTTTTTTATTCTTTGGAATAATTTGATGCAGTTATGTTCGTTATGCTCTGAAATAAAAGACTGTATCATTAGATTTTAAATACCTACGCGATTTTGGCTTTTATGCGACTTCTTCTATTTTCATGGACATTTTTTTCAAAAAGAAAAAATTGCATTTTCTTGATTTTTTTTAATGCAGTTATGTTCGCTATGCTTTAAAATAAAGAACTGCATCATTAGATTTTAAATATCTACGCAGGAACTCAAAAAATTGCATTGCTCTTAAAATCATAAAAGTGAACCTTTTCATCATTTTTAACAAGATTATAGCCTTCTTTCATTGAAAAACTGAAGAAGAAAATATGTTATTTTTATAACGTTTTTTTATATAATTTTGAATGCTGATTTTAAATTTGTAATTAATTTTTAGATAAGTCTTTTGGTTTACGAGATATCGCCATAAAAAGTCGAACAATTTTTATGAAAAGTAAGAAGACTATACTCTTCTTACTTTTCATAAAAATTTAAGAAATATATATGTAATTTTATACCGGATTTTAACTTAACTTTGAATGCTGATTTCAAATTTATAATTCATTTTTAAATAAGTATTTTAGTTTATGATATATGAATACATTAAATCTCTATATAGAAAGAAGACTATAATCTTGTTAAAAATGATGAAAAGGTTCACTTTTATGATTTTAAGAGCAATGCAATTTTTTGAGTTTCTGTGTAGATATTTAAAATCTAATGATGCAGTTCTTTAGTTTAAAGCACAGCGAACAAAACTGCATCAAAAAAATTTTAGAAATCCAAAAAAAATTTTTAGAAAAAAAATGTCCATGATTTTAAAAAAGGTCGCATAAAAGCCAGAATCGGGTGAATATTTAAAATGTAATGAAGCAGTTCTTTAATTTAAAACCTAATGAACATAACTGCATCAAAAATTCTAAAAAATGCAAAGAAAATTTTTAGAAAAAAAGTGTCCATGAATTTAAAAAAGGTTGCATAACAGCCAGAATCGCGTAAATATTTAAAATGTAATAAAGCAGTTCTTTACTTTAAAGCCTAGCGAACATAACTGCATCAAAGAATTACAAAAATATACAAATTTAAGTTTTAGAAAAAAGGCCATGAATTTAAAAAAAGTTGCATAAATGCCAGGAAAGTGTAGATAAATTTAATTTAATTAAACAGTTTATCAATTTAAAGTGTAGCGGACATAACCCCATCAAAAGATTTAAAAAATATACAATTTTGAGTTTTACAAAAAAAAGTCCATGAATGTAAAAAAAGTTGCATAAATGCCAGAAAAGTGTAAATAAATTATATTTAATTAAACAGTTTATCAATTTAACGTGTAGCAGAGATAATCCTATTAAAAATTAGACAAATTCAAAATATTAGATGTTGAAAGGTACATCTACCGCCTTTATATGCCAATAAATGCACTCTTTTTATAAAAAAAATTATTTTAAAAATTGTATTTTTTAAGAATTATGTGTTATTTAATTATATTATTGCAGGAATGTTAATTTGAAATCATTAAAAAGGATAATTAATAATAATGAAAGAAAGTAAATATATTTTATAGTTGTAACATCTAGTGCAAGTTAGGTTGCTGTTTGTCCAGGCGCTTAATGCATGTTGCTTGCTGCGCCATCTGCAAAACGAATCCTTAATAACTATTTTAACTACTGATTGGTAGATGGCACTGATAGTTCAGATCCTAAATGAAATAGGATATTAATTCAAAATACTGTTCTTTAATTTGCTAGAAATTTTGCAAATGTACTTTATATATTTTAATTATGCTTCTATGCTTTACGGTGATCATGTGATGAACATGAATTATTTATAATCAGGCGCTTCTACAAGTACAGAAGTTCTACGTGTTCACAATGAATTATTCAATGAGACAATTTATTTTAAAATATACATTATTTAATTCATAACAGTATGGTACATTCTTATAATTGATATTGTATAAAACACAATAACATATTTAGAATACATTCCCTTAAATACATAACAACAATATAGAATTTGTATGCTTTTCTTACATATATTTTGAACCATAAAATAAAATAAACTTAAATTAACAAAATATATATTTCAGGTAACAAATATTCATTGGTTTTTATGCTTAGATAATTAATAATATTTTTATCAGTGGTTTTTGTAATTAAATCTAAGGAATTTAAAATATAGTACACATCATACAGGTCGATTGTAAATTTATACATGAAAATATGTTGAATACAAAATAGATCACGATCATTTTAATACAAATCTAAGCACGACCATTTTGTCTGGTTTTCAACCATTTGATCACTTCTTTTCTAATATTCAATACGTCGGTGGCGTTGGTTCTACAGCAGCCTCCGACGAATGTGACTCCCTGTTCCAACCATGAAGCTACGTATTTTTCTACCGGAACACATTGTTCTCTGTTTGTCCATCTAAAAATATATAAACATATATTTAGTTTTATTCCATAAGCCATCAATTAATAAATTACAAAAGTAGGTTGTCTTTCTTAACTTTTTGTTACTTTCTCTAAGAAATAAGAAATATGTACTCACCCTGTCTGAGGGGTGTAGATTTCTCCGCTGTTGGGGTACACGACTAGCGGTATTTTCTGTGCTCTATTGTGATTCACGGATTTACATAACGATGCAACGAATCTGGGATGTAAACAATTAACTCCTACAGCTAACAGACTGTTGTTACTTCTTTTCCAGCACGCCAGTGCCGCATCAGAGAAAGCTTCTCCGTGAGCTACGTGGGCTTCGTCCTAATAAAAAATAACATTAACTATTTATAAAAAGTAAAAAACCAAGTAAAAATTATGAATATTTTGTTAAAGTTTATTAGGTTTTATTAAGTCAAGCGCTTAAAAAATTAATAGGAAAATATAAGATGTTTTTTTGTTAATGCTGTGTTAGATTTATTTGTTAATATTAAGAACAATATACTAAAGCTTCAGCAAAGAGTTAAAATGATAGATACAGCATCTATCACCACCGCCACCAACCCTCTAACAGCTTAACAGCTTTTGAGTATATTGTTACCTTTTCTGAATTTACCTTACACTGAAAGCTTAGCCAAGCTTTTAACCCTGGGAATTCTGATTCTATTAGATCTATGAGGACCTCTCCTTCGATCTGAAATGTTGAAAAAGACAATAATAGAAACAAAATTATGGCTTCTTTTTCTGTTGGATATTTTAAAACTTTGATAAAATATATGTATATTGTTTATTTAAATAGATCAGTAATTAAACCAATTTTTTTCTACTAATTTACGAATTACAAAATTTCAAACGTCTTAGGCTGCTGTAAAGCAACATATTAGTAATTAAAGTGAGCATATTTAATATGAAATTGGCCTACAAAATATAAAGAAAACATCGCTTTAACGTCAATCTAGGAAGAGATTTTACAGATTAAAAAACAACGTATATATTGTAGAGTAATAAATTAGGAATTGCTTCACTTTTTTTTACATTGTTTGACCAGTTAGTATAAAATATATAAAGTAGATATTTTTAAAGACAATATATGTGTAGTGGGGACAGATATTGCTAATTGACAAGGTTGTATGCTGTCACGCTTTGCACTTATCTTACTATACACAACAGCGCTGCCATATTTTTCAATTGTTTCAATTTTGTGATTGTATATAGTACTGAATGTATGTGCATTTGTCTAGGATTATCACTAGTAAACTATCTCAATTTCTTGTTATCTTTAGTTATAACTATTTAACTTAAACAAATTGCTACTGTATAAATTACTAATAAGACCCATTACTACCTATGCTGCACCAGTATGGAATGCAATCACTAATAATAAGTACATCAAACTGCAAATTGTGCAAAATAAATGCGATTGATCTAATAGCGATTAGAGCAGAACGAGATAAAAACTTTCAATATCCAACGAATGCATCTATACACGAAGAAACTAATATAGAAACTATAAAAGATTATGTAATTAAGCTTACAAAAAACCTCTATGAAGGAATCAACAGCAGTAAAAATAATAACATTAATACTTTAGGAAAATTCACATCAGATATAATGTGGTATGAGGTAAATACCCAATGCCAAACCACATTGTATTAGATAAGTAACTTTAAGTTAGTTATATAAATAGTTATAAGTTAGTTTTAAGATCACTTAAAAGAAGTCCCTTTTTTGCACATACAAATCAAGATTACTCCTTATCCAACTCCATTTTATAAATAGAAACTTTAAAATTCAAATAATGATAGCTCTAGTTAGGTTTATTTAAAATAGACATAAGAAATGTGTAACAAATGAACTAAAATTCATATAAAAATATTTTACTTAATTATTTCTTACAAACTATAAAGGTACTATAAAAAATAAAGGTAGTCAATATAGTAGTAAAAATAAAGATTACAATTTTATTATTTGTTGTGCTACAAACAAAATTAAAGTATTACCTGACAAGGAATTGTTTCAATTGCCAAAGCATCAATTTTAGCTTCAACCATGGCTTCTATTCTTGGCCTATGCCAGTCAGCGATTTCCTAAAAAATAATAAATCAGACTTATAACAATCTTATAACAAAATTACCAATAATTTAATAATGATTAAATTATCCCATACCTTACGAGATACTCTGTCAGCATAATCTCCTGTGTACTCGGACCCATCATGGAGATGAGCTCCATAAGGACCAACAGATCCAAAAATCCATGGTTTCCTGTCTGATAACATAACAAAAATTATATTTTAAATTGAATTTATATGAAGATGTAAGCGGTAAAAATGTAATTTATAAATACTTACTGTTGTGAGGATTTTCAGCCATGTATTTATCACGGGCTTGGTGAGCAAGACCTACTGTATCAGAAATTAGGCTCCTAGCTTTTTCAGGAGATAAATTCAAGTGCTCCACGTATCCTTCAACACTACACTGATATGTATTTGTTATAATTATATCGGCTCCAGCTATAAAAATTAAAAATATAAATTATTTTACAAAGCGTTGTATTAAATACTTTTAAGTAGGCTAGTTATGAATAGATGGCGCGCGTTATAAACAGAAATTTGTTATTAAATGAGTGTCATCATTATTAAAGTAAATCGAAATCGAGAGTTCGGTACAGGAAATCGAGTTCTTCATGATAATCTTTCATTATTGTGTAAGATTAGAATACAAAGGAATAGCTGTGATTCGTGACTTTAAGAGTACATTTCCCTTTTTACCATAGTGGTTTGAGTATTGGCTAGTGTTCAATATATCTAAATATAGATGGCGCAGATTAAAAGTTTAATAAATATAAATCTATTTATAAATCAAGGAATTATTCTTTTGTACAAAACAAACTATAAACATGTGTTATATTTTTAGTAAACGTGATAATGAACATATAGCATATATAAATAAAAATCTATGCGGGATTAAATATTAGTTTAAACTTAGCTATGAATATATTTATTATTAGTTACCTCTGAGAAAATCTAAATGAGATTCAACAACAGCCTGTGGGTTAGTAAAATTGAATCTGGCGCTCCATAGAGGATCACCGTCAACTGTGGGACCCACATGTTCCACCAGCTGTGTAGAGAATCCTCCGTCGAGGATGGTGATGCCCTTTAGGTCTGGAGATACTGTCTCAGGCATGATATGGTACTGAAAATAATAAATATAAATTAAAATACAAATACATTTCTTCACTATTTTTGCAGACTTACAATGGTTTTCATTTCTGTGATGATTTAAATTATATGTGATTACATAACGGTATTTTTTTTTTATAAATTTTTCTTTCCAATAAAATGTTGATCGAAAACCCCCAGCCCCGAACCTTGTAAAGTGGTTTGAAACCACTGAATTATTGGAATCTAATATTTTCGTTTTTGCAATACAACTTTGCTCCATTTTATTGAAAAAATAATCATTTCATTTGTTTTTCATTTATTTTTTTTATTAAAAATATAAATTTTATGTTTTCTCCATAGACTTTCAAATAAGGTTCTAAAGTTATTGTCGTTATTAAAAACATTTAGAAGATACAGGTGCCAAGAGCTTACAAAACAGGTGCTCTCTTTCTTTTAGAGTTTTTGGATGAATTTCTTTTTTTTAATTATATGCAATCATAAACTTATTAGACGGCGGAGAATATTTAATGGGCTTGTGTCCTCATTTTTTAGTGGTCAATTTTTCAATTGTTGATTGAAATTGATGTTAATAAATGTGTATTGGCGTGTCTATTTTATTAAATATCTAAATATTGACGGAGATATAGCAATTAAAAATTTAAATTGTAGTTTTAGCGCTAGAAATGGTCGGCCATATTTGTATGACGTGAAATGCATTTTAACATCAGTTATTTGTTGAGTAGGTCAGTGCTGTGGTAATGTTCTGTAGCTGTTGGTAGTCAAATAATCAAGTCAAATCAAAGAATAATACGTTTTTATTTTATTTAACCCTGTTAAGGCAGACATAATATTGAAATTTTATTGTTCCTTGAAATAGCTGTAAATAATATTTCATATTTTGATTTATAAATACATATAACAGAGATATATGAGCTGTAAGGTTGGTAACCTTGCACAAGAATTGTGATGTCACATGCACTTGGAATGTGTACAACGTTGAATCCCTTTAATAATTAAAGAGACAAAATGACTTTTTTATTGTTAATATCTCCTAACATATAAGGAGTTATTAGAAAATAATTGAACATTTGAGGTTCGAGTAACTTCTCTTCACTTTTCACTCTGTCACTTTTATAGAAATTAAGACGTAGTACACAAGCACATTGAGAGAACCGTAACTAGGTTAAATATTTAATAAAAATCCGACCATGGATAGGTTTTTATGAACCAATAATTCCGTGATTTGTACATGCCTAATAATCGAGTAAAGTGTCGCAATTAAAATTTTAACTGCATCTGATAAGTTAATTATATCGATAATTATATAAAAATATTGAACTCAAATGTTTAGTAACATTAAAGATAACCTTTTAACCTTAGCAGTACTTTTACATTCATGGTAATTAATAAATAATAAATACATAAATATATTCAAAGTTTATCTAACATAAAAAAGTTTACCTATTACATAATACTCCTTAGGTTAATATAATGTATGGTTACATAACATTTTACGATTTGTGACATTAACAAAGCTATTTATTTAAGGTAAGTATAATGTAATATATTCAATTAAAATATCAGTACCAGATTTTTAACGTTTTTTGCGTTTATTTAACGACAATTATGTTAAACTACTATAAATAATGACACGTTACGTTAAGTAAAAAATATTACCTTAAATAATACATGAGTTTACGTTTGCTTTTATAAACAAAGAACATTTTGAATAAGTTCTCCAAACGCCTGGGTTTTTTGATTAATAATAATATACATATTTTGGTAATCTTAAGTTAATAAGTTTTATTTATAAATTTAATTGTTGAAAATTAAATAAACTTTTTTTTTATTAAAACAGGAGACAACTGAAACTAAATACAATTTATTTTGCATAAGAGCTAAAAAAGGTAAATTAAAATTTTCACTGAGAAGAATTTAATTCAACTTGATGACAAATTCTACTGTATGATTTTTTGGACGAGTTACATTAGATGTACAAAGAGAAGTGTTTATATACAGTGAAGTACCATCAACGGAACTGGATATACATAAATAAATCCGCGATATATACTAAACATCTTCATTGGAAAGAATGAAATTGTAGATGCGAATCCAAAAAAAAAGAGTCTACATATCAGTAAAATCAATGCGGACTGTTTACAAGTTAGCATTGCGTGTTTCAATAAGAGCACCAGATTTGGTACCATCTCATATGAAACACCTTGATACAACTTATATGGATAAACACGGTGTTTGTTTTATATGAGATGATACTAAGTCTTAAGTGTATGTTGAATAAACAAAGAACAATTTCTCTGCAGACCTTGCACCAGAGTGGCGCACTGTTTATGTTACGCCACTGTGTCTACGTGTATATCTACATAAACAATCACATAATTTAGTAATAAATTAAATGAAAACAATAATATAATTTATGTGTGTGATACAATACGTGACAATATATCACATCACAAACATGTGCGTAATTTGCCTGAAGCTGAAGCCCTTGAAGAAAGAAAACGTTCAAAAAGGCAATCACTGTCGGATACCAATACAAAGACACACACCGTACGAGTATACATTATACAAACACACAAACAATGCAACACCAATATTAAACACAGAAAACCACTGGTTTCTAAATTTAAACACGCAATAAACACTTTAAATTTTTACACATTTTTTATTAACTATTCACCCTATGGACAAAATCTCTCTCAAAATAAAACGTAAACTCGTGTTAATAATTAATTGTAATTAAACAAATGCAAAAGAGAGAGAGAGAGTGAGACAGAGAGATGACACAGTAGCTGCGGTGACGTTAGACAGCTATGTCTTCAAGTTCGCTCTCTGGATCATTGTTATATTTTCCGGGTTTGGTTGTAATCAAATTAAATTATTTATGAATATACCATACATAATAATAAATTTAAGCTTTAATTTAAGACATATATGATGTCACCACACCATAAATACTGCCACATAGTAGGAGGTCGTCAGTGATAGGACTAAGAAACAGGCCGACGTTAAATAACTTAAATTTAAAAAAAAAATGTAAAAGACATTTAACATCTTTTACTAATATATTAATTTAATATGTAACATTACATAAGTTTTGCATAAAATGTCGGAGGACAACGTTTGTTATGAATTCTTGCACAAGATTAACCTAAAAATTGTGTATAAAAAGTTAACTTTTTTATGTTAAGTAAACCTTACAGAAAAATAAACGTGTTTAACGTACGTAATGTAATATTCCTAATAAAAAATGTTACCTAATATATAATCTTCTGTGATTTACTATATTGTCATTGACATCATAAAATGACCTTCACCTAATATATACACATATGTACACAATTTTGAAATAAATATTACAAAGTTTCGTTTAAGTAAAATTTTACATGTATTTAAGTTAATATACATGATTTGTCTTTCGCGTATTTTAGTTTTTATATTAGGAACTTAGCTATAGTTTAAGTTACGAGAGTTCGCCGGCGACTCATGGTTAAAACAGGTTGTGCTGTATAAATCTGCAATTCAATGGAACACATTTTTTTTATAATGCATATGTTAACCAATAAAATAAAATTCAGCATCGTATCACCATTTATGCGGCTCTTATAACCTCTTTCAGGCATAAGTCACTGCTTAACTCTCGCAGTTTCGACTATAGCTACAAAATTTTCATTGCCTTTGCTCTCTGCGCATTGGTATTCGTCGTGGATAAAAAAGTAAAATTTATCAGGTTACTCGACGCACCGTTTAAGAATCACTGTTTCACATAATGTACGAGTATCGTAGTATTGGCACATAACCAGTTATAGATAACGAAAGAATATGGATAGGGATTACATAGTAGAGAAATATGAATATAAATGATGGATAATTTATCCAATATCTCACATTGAATTAGTAGTTGCATCCGCCGATACGATGCATCTATCATTGCATCACTAGCGTTAAGAGTGTTTAGAAGAGAGATTAGAAATGCAATATAAAAATACATTTTTTAACGATATGCAATATGCAATATGAATGATAAAACTAATATCTATTTTATAATGAACTCAGATATCTAATAAATAGCTTTAAAAAAGCGTAATTTACTCATAATGTGATCTCTGTTATTAAAATCCGAATGTACACATATGTAAAGCAACATCTATTGCACAGATTGTATATTGTATAGTGGTGTATTCATTACTAAAAATTTTTTATTACTAGTCATGAAATAAATAAATAAATGAAACTGTGCCAGGAAGGTCGAGCGTCGGTCATGCTGATGATATAAAGTTACGTATTTCTTAGTATATTTATTAGAGAGGGGGACGAATATGTTTTAAAAGAGACTGAGGAATGAATAGAGATGCAGTAGGTATTGGGGATCAATAGAAAAGAAATTATGCAGCATCTGCGGAAAGGAAGAGGAAAAATAGAACACATTAAGTATAGGTGTCAGGATAAAGTGGAAAGTGAATTAAGCTTGACTGAGTTATTGCATGGAAGGAGGGAAGGAAGAGTATGGATGATGGAGGTAAGGAGAAAGAAGAGGAACTTTATAAGCAGAGGGAGTCGTGAGGAACGATTGCAAGTGGAAGTAAGGTGGAGGCAATGGAAGAAGATAACCAGGAGAAGAACTTTGAAAAGGAAGAAGAGAATTTAAAAAAAGTTCAAAATTTGTAGAGGAAATGTAAAATGTAAATGTCGTTACAAGCCCGTAAAGGCAGAAACAAAAGAAAACGATACTAGCCCAGTATTCATGCAGGGATGCTGACGATACGACGATTTCGGAACCCGTGAACATCCTAAATCTACTATAAATAATAATTTCATATCAAAAACAAGTGTCATATCATTTTTATAGAAGAGATTGCAAAGGTAATTATTTCTTCATTTCAATGTCATAAATTTATTTCAGTGGGTCAAAATATTTACTTATATAATTGAAAAAAAAGAGATAAGCAGAGTCAGACTGTTGTAAATCAATAGGGAATTATTGTGATAAAACAAATAAAGATAGCAGCAATGTAAGCTACAAGCAGTAGCGGATTTATGGAAATAGAGATATCAGGATGATCGCATTGGAAAGCAATTGATTTAAGAAGGAGAAGAGTATGCAGAAAGGAAGGAAGGAAGAATGAAAAGCCGGAATATATCATGAGTAGGTGTAAAGAGAAGGGAGAGTGGGAGAGAAGAAAATGGACCGCTGAAATAAGTAGGAACGAATGGGGAAGAACATATCAATCAAGGCCGAAAGCGAATAGAGAGAAAGATAGGGAAAGATAACACCAATATATAGAATTATTTTGGATAATTTTTTAGTTGATTAGTAAGTAAGAAAGAAGTAAAAAGCGATAGCCCCTAATGCCCTACTGTACTAATCCGCCATTGTTCTACAGTTCTAGTTGTAGCTTGTTGGTGTCATTTGAAACAAAAATATTAATTTAAATGGAGTTCTATTCTATAAAATTTGTATATTTCATTTTCAGTGATTACCAGTCGACCTAATGCGATACTGGCAACAACACAGTTGTAATATTTTTTATAGTAAAGCGACAGATATATATTTATCATAATTCTGTTTATTGTAAAAATAGAAGAAGATATGAACCATTGTAATACCCTATTATTTACTGTCTGTTTTGTAGAGTATATAGATAAGTATATACTCGTAGAATGTAGTTATGCAATATGTAATATACATATGCAAATAGTGGAATTTATATTCAAATAATTCTAAACACATAAAAACTCTGTTGATCATTATGACATTAAATTATTATTCTATTTGTTTGTAACAGCACTAGCGGTAAAAATAAGAGTCCTTTTATACAATCAGTAATGTGCCGGAAACCTCTGCTCTCTTTTCCTAAATCCCATTTGATTTTTTAAATCAAATGGCGGCAAATAGAAAATCACTAAAATCTAAAACAGTGGATTTAAATCGAGAAGTATGGGTAGACCTTTCTCTCAGATTTAAAATCATATCTGAATTTGATTGAAGAACTGATCTATTCGCCAAAAAGGATTTAAACACATTTTTAGAATAAAGTCTCGTTTTTATATTGGAGGCGTCTAGGTGCAAAGGGTTGTAAGTGACAAAAAGCAAATTCTTAAAATGAGTTTAAAGTTAAGATCGTATAAGCGTTTTCGTTCAGTAGGTTTTAAAATTCACGCTATACAGTAAAATCTGTTCAAATTTTCGTTTATATCTCTGTGCTACTAAATAGTTTAGTACATCTTCTATCGTTTGCGCTGGTTAGCTCAAATTTACAAAATTTGTCACTTACATCCCTTTGCTCCTAGACACCTCTTATGTAGTACATGTTACATTTTACATAATATATACATTATATTAGTAAAATTTTCTCTAAACACAAACGAAAGTACGAGGAAGACCTAGATAAAAGCGATTGAGTTCAAAATAGAGTGTACAAAGTTGCAGATAAAAAGACTGATCGAACGAGCTGGTCGAAAAAGAGACAGAGCAAAAGAAAAGGACATGGTAGGTTACAAGGAAAGTTGAAAAAAGATAAACAAGGAAATTAAATAGAAAAAACGAAAAGGAACAAAAAGGAGAAATATAAGTGAGCCGTTGTAACGAACAGAAAAGAAAGTAATAAAAATGGAAAGAAAGAATATAGATTGGAGTAGAGAATTTTCGTAGGAGAAATAAGTTGAAAACAGAGGGAAATATAAACCAAAAGAGACCACCAAGGATATTTTTTGAGTTTAATTTAAATACGTAATTTTAGAAAGATTAAGAGGACTAAGGACTAAGATTAAGTAAATCAAAATGTACATACATAAATAATATTTAAAATATATATTTATATAGGTTATTTTACATAAAATATTTTTAGTTAAAGGTTTTCTTTAAATTTAATTTAAATATAATTTTACCAAATTGACGTTGCAAGCCGCCATGAGGATTCCAAAATAATATATTTTTGTATATATGTATCACAACTATTCCTCCGAAACTACTGCCTGTGTTGACGCAACCTCACTGCACTAGACTGCGTCGCTGACTTGTGTTCTATTTAGCAACTATTAGAATTATCCAATTCTTAGAATAAATGCAGTTAGATGTATATATTAAGCTACGTCTCCATTGCAGCAAATTATAATCCAACAATCATTATTTTATATTATTGGTGATACATTATCATCTATAGTTTAGGGAGCGTTCATAAATCCCTGTATCTCTTTATAACGTACAATGCTTTTATCATTTTCTGTTGGAAGGAACGTAATTTTTTTCTATTAAGTCCATAAGACATTTTGTGTTTTATGATATTTGTTTTATATATTTTTATAGTTATAAACATTCAGTCTCAAATGGTGACACTAGCCTCTCTGCAAGTTATTAGTTATTGAAAAAATATCTTTTTTAGTTCTTGCCAAAGGATATTACTCCATGAGGTTCTTTTAATGTCTTAACTGAAGAAAATTACGTAGGTTGAGTTCAGCTCCTCACTGCATTCAAGTAGCCTTGCATAGTTATGTACCTAATCCACAATTTGTGTTGTGAATTATGTTGTACTAGTAGAGACGAATCTACAGCTATTGTTGTGATCAACAAATGGCGCTAAACTTGGCACTGACACTTGTTTGCGTACAGTGCATAGATGCAGAGCTCGGCCACGTGTCCATTTGACATATTTAATTAAGTAGGTCGTACGGCGCAACCAATATCAGCTTGGTCAGAAGAACAACTTAGCGACGAAGTGGGGCTTTGGAAATTGTACTGCGCTATTAGAACGAATTCTTGCCTTAGCTATAAATTTATGTTACATTATGGGTTAAGAGAGAGATGGAATGAAATAGAAAGAGAAGTAACAACGGAGCGTGGAAAAGAAAGCCATGAATATAACTGTTAAATATGTTTCCAATTTAATACAAATTTAATAGACAAATATATAAACTGAATTTTGAATTGAATTATTATAATTTTACAAAATAAATATATTAAAAAGCATGTTATGAAAATTAATATAAGCGATCTGATATTTTTTAATACTCTGGTTGTAAAACATGCATTAAGGCAAAAAGTCCTAAAATTTCAGTTTTGTTAACAGTGTATATTTATGTAATTCGTTGACCAGACTGAGTGGTATCTTGACCGTAATTTCTCCGAGTTCAAATCGTAGATCAGCAAAATGTGTTGTATTATTGAATATATGTATATAAATTTAATCGAATATTATTACAAGACCGCAATATCATCAGCTCATATTCGAGGCCACGACCTTAAACATATTATACTTCTAAAAATTTACTTTTCTTAGGTTGATGCATATAAATATATATTCGAAATGAGAGAGAGGTTGAAGCAAGGTTATTTAAAAAAACTTTCAAATTTTAGTGTATTTATTTACTATTTGTTTACGGTAAATGCAAATATCATGACGCAGAATGTAGGCTACAACGGCTAGGAATGTTGTCCATTACTGTTTGAACACTATCAAAAAATTTCAAGAACTATTTGTACAAGTCAGTGGAAACATCCGTGCTATACTTCCACTATGGAAGAAGTTGTCGTATTATATATTTCAAAGGTTGTAAACAATCTCTGTAGACCAGTAGCTCTTAATCTGTGATCCGCGGAATTATCGGTTAATAATAAAAATATTGTAAGTATTTTAAGTTTAGTTTTAAGTTTGGAATGTATATAGGAATGAAATGTATTAGAAATATAATACTGTAGATTGTAAAGCCGAAAGGCATACACAATTAATATATAAATAAAAATAAAAATATTGAATTAATTATTTCTGTTATTTAACAGAAGAATTGTAAAGAAAATATTACAAGTTACTACCTTTTCTGAAATATAGACATATTTTTATATTATAGAAATATAAAGACAATTACGTTTGTTTATGATTTATCTGATATAACAACAGTTACCTGTTACGTAATTGATTTTACCTAATATTCTTGGTGAGAAAGAAAGGAGGTGTAGGGAACATGAAGAGAAAGGGTCAAGAGAAGAAGAAGTAGAAAGTACTTTTGGAAGTAGAAAGGTCTAAAATAGTTTAAGTTTAATATCAAGTTTGAATTTATATGAAATATATTAAGAAATATAATAATGTAGATTATACACAATTAAAATAATATTAATAAAACAAACCCTAATATTCTCAACGTTTGTGACCCATTTTACTGTTTTTGGAAAGATAAATGTATTCTTTTGCGCATTAGCATGCTCATAAAACTTTTTAAGAACTCCCCTTACAAACAATGTTGACGTGGGGCCCTATTCCTGAATCTTACGAATAATTGTCGTGATCGAACAGATATGATTTATATGAGTGAAACATTTTACGAATTACTTTTAAAGGAGTATTTCTTAGCTATAATAATAATTAATAATAAAATTCAGGAATAGTACAGAAATATTTTTTTAAAAGTAATTCGTAAAATGTTTCACTCATATAAATCAGAGCTGTTCGATCACGATCATTGCTCCCAAGACTCAGGAATAGAGCCCCAGAATCGTAAAAGATTCGAACGATTTGAAACGAATCATATAAAATTCGATCGATATTTGGAAAAATTGTTTGTAGTCCCGTTTTCAAGATTATAAAATCTTAAGAAGTCATTTTTAAGGATTAAATGCTTTTAGAGTAGCTATAAAATAACAAAATATGACCCTCTTAGATGCCTTTATCAAAGCTACTACTTTCTAGCTCTCAAAATTTGAACAAAGAAAAATAGGAACGTAAAAAACTTATACATGAAAATGAATTTACTATACTACTTTCATTTCCACCTAATTTCGGTTATATTTCTCTTCTTTATATTTACACAAAATAAAGTGACAACTATTTTGTGACGAATGAATCTTTTCATTCATCATTTCAAAAAGATTTAGAACTACTGTTTAAAAAACTCCCCAAAGTTGTTCGCGAAGTGTGACTCCCCATATTAAAAATAAACAAGAAAATAATACAAAATATAATACGGTATAAAAAATTAAACAAAAAAGAAACACTTACTAAATATATCTTCAAAGATGTAATAAGTCACTTATTATAATAATTAAAAATTAATATCACAGCACTAATGAAGCAGCTTGTTAAATAGAACAGCTGTATTAATTACAACAAGTCATTAATAATCGATTCTAGAACTCTGCGACTGCGATCTGGACGAGTCTGAACTTGTCTGCACGGCTCACTTGAACGAAGTGATTTGTTATGATGTTTACAATGTTTACGTCTCTTTATGTTTAACTCGAAAAATAGTGGGGATACACAAAGCGGGAGACAGCGGCGTGGGAAAGGGGTATTGATATGATAATATAGTTAAATCATTTGTGAATGTATTTGTAACATTAATTCAGGAACCAAAAGCACACGCACTAACACTACGTTACATTGGTTATGAAATTATAAGTTATCTTTTTGATTTTATTTTTAAAGAACTAATAATACTACGCAATTGATAACAGAAAATCGAAAATATTGAAAAATATCACTCTCCTCTAGATTGGCTTACGTAGTGAACCATTAGAATAATGTAAAAATTCAAATTTTTACATTTATACTTGTCGTACTTTTTTAATTATGGTCCTCTCACATTTTACAAAAGAATGTGTTACTCAAGCTAGAAATGAGATAGAAGGCTCAAAAAGTAATCACTTTGTAGATAATTAAATAAGCTTATGATGTATTTTGTTAATTTTCTTTTACAGTTATTATTTTTAAGATGACATGACCTTTGAACTTCAATCTATACATTTTCCAAAAAATATTATTTCTTAAATTTTGACAAAAATCACACATTTTCAAAAAGGCTTTTGGAGAATGGAATCGCGAATCGAATATACGTGAATCGTGTTAAATAAAAACTTTATCAGAATATCTTTAGTGCGATTTAGGAGCCCGCGTTATGCGAGAGATTACTGTACTCCATTTTATTATTCAGTATTATTTTAAATAGTTTTAATGGCTTCCTAGGTTCACTATGCATTTCCTCGCCATACAGTGACAGTGATGATGTTGACATAACCTCTAAAAGTGCATGGGAGCAACATACAGAGTACCAGTCAGTAACTGATTCAAGTATTCATTTTATTATTTGAATAGAAGTTGTTTACATTCTAATGGCAGTTAGTGTAATAACATAGTAGTAATAACGCCTCATGTAAGTAGTCCGTTCAATACGCACAATATTAATAAATTCAGTGCTACAATGAAAACTGGTGCTTTTCAGACAAAAATGATGGCATGGCTCATATCAAACGTATTGGATTTATCGTATGAAACGTGAAAGAAAAAAAAACGAAAGAACAGTTGTTGTAATAGTAGGCTTCTTGCTGTCACTGGTTAAGTTAAGAATAATTCTATTAAAGCAAAGTTAATCCAGCTTGGAGATGATTAAAAGAATGCCCAGACTACTATGAAGCGAGAGTAAAATTTCAAGATAGAATAAAAGTCAGAGAAATTGGAAGTCTAGATTATCTAGTAAATGAAGAGATTAGGTATCGATACTATAATGAGTATGCGAAGGAGATTTTTGAAACTAGAAAAATGCTATTGCAGAATGATGAAGTAAGAAGACGAAGAGATGCAGAGACAGTAATAGGAAGTGAAGGAGAAAAATTAGAGCAAGGGAATTGGGATAATTTCACGGCGGATGAGATTGAACAGTAAATTAGATAAAATGAGTTATAATAAGTTACTTTGTACATCTTTTATTTGTTCCTATATAATTATATATTAATGTAATTGAAATGTAAAAAATTAAGGGGGATAGAATAAGTGGAAAAAGCAGCACATATGGGCGGAAGCCTAGGAGGTGTTATTAAATTTAATAAATGAAAAATTGTCATTGGTTAAGTGTTGCTCCTCACTTCCCTTCTTCCACGTTTTATTCGATCGTATCATTGGAAAATAGATATATTCTGTATTATCGACTGTGTTAACATTAATATTATAAAAATTCCATTAATTTTAAATTTTGATTTATTAAACTTTAATGCTCTTAATTAGATAATTCAAATAAATGATTAGAATATTTATTTTGACCAGAATTGAACTCTTTTACACATCATTCCAGATAACAAACTCTAAATTCCATTTGAATTATTGTTACTAAGGAATTGAGGTTTGGATTTTATTTTAATTACTTAAATAGGTTCAAAGTTTGATTAATTCTAACGAATGGACACACAAACACGTAAAAGGATTTAGTTTTAAAAATGTCAAGGTCTGGAAATTTTAAGAAATGAAAAAGGAAAAAGAATTTATTGAATTATAAAACGAATAAATGATTCGATTATTAAATTTTGTTTGTTAGACGCACTTTTTTAATTCCAAATTAACTTAGTAAACCGTTAAACATAGTTAAAAGTGTAAAAATTACATTTATGTGTAATGTAATGTAAAATTTATGTGTAATATCTCTACAAACATTTTTTCGTATCGTAGTAATGTCGAATAGCCCGATTACAATTTGAGTAAGATTTTTCGAAGTACGATCTAAGCAACAGTTAGAAAATATTTTTGAGTATGTTCAGGAAAAGAAATTTCGTATTTTAAAGCTTAAGTTGGGGTAATGCATTTTTGCTTCTGAACCTTCGCCTTCGTTTTTGATTCAAAATGCTTTCGAAACGGATACTCTTTTTCTTTTGTTGTCTATAAGTTACTATATATCGCCCAAATGTCGGTTCCTATACTAGATCGAGTTCTAAAATTTTAGACGCTTCAGATCTAAATTGTTTGTAATGATTCTATAATTGAAATTGAAATATTTGGGCAAGAAAGCTGAAAAAGCTAAAGCCTAAATAAATAAAAGAATAAAATATAAGCCTTAGTTGAAGGTTTTTCTATTGTTGTTTACTAACAAATACAGTATACATTTATAAACAATATATATATTTATATATAAAAACAATCAATATACAAAACAAACAATATATACATTTAAAAACATTTGTAATATATAATCTACATTTATAAATACGAGTATGTGTTATAGTGGAAACTTTTTTTATTTTTAACAGCTCTCATTTTATTCTATTCGAATATAACTGTAGTTTAACTATACAAAATACCTCGGTTACAATGGCTTTTAGGTAATTGTGTCGTTCTTCGCCAAAAATAATTTTTAGGTTATAGTTTGTACTTTATACCATAACCGAAGATTAACTGAGAATGGGCTTGTGTCCTATGTCTTAATTTCTATAAAAGTGTACTACATATTGATAAAGTGTTTTACTAGAACCTCAAATGTTAAAAAGTCATTTTGTCTCTTTAATAATTAAAGGGCTTCAACGTTGTACACATTCCAAATGCATGTGACATCACAACCGATGCCAACCTTACTTCTCATAAATCTCTGCTATATGTATTTATATATCAAAATATTAAATATTATTTACAGCTATTTCAAGGAACAATCAAATTCTAATATTATGTCTGCCTTAGCAGGGTTAAATAAAATAAAATTTTATTATTCTTTGACTTGACTTTGATTATTTGACTACTAACAGCTACAAAACATTACCACAGCACTGACCTACTCAATAAATAACTGACGTTAAAATGCATTTCACGATACAAATATGGCCGACCATTTCTAGCGCTAAAACTACAATTCAAATTTTTAATTGCTATATCTCCGTCAACATTTAGATATTTAATAAAATAGACACGCCAATACACATTTATTAACATCAATTTCAATAAACAATTGAAAATTCGACCACTAAAAAATGAGGACACAAGCCCATTGAAAAAATGACACTTGTCATACAGAAATAATTGTTTCTCAAATTCTACATACTACATCTGACTCATTCCAACAATAATTATCCCTGTGATCAATTACAGAGATATTGATTTTTAAGTGTATAGATATATAAATATTGATTTACTTCAATGATTTTGAACATATTGGTTGACCTATAACCAAAACAAGCAGCCTAATAAAATAATTTATCATTGTCTCGCCTTGGACGTCTGTTAAATCGTTTCAACTTATCTGATCTATTTACTTTATTACTAGTATTTCTAATTACTAATAAACTCGCGCAGTTGTGCACAAATTGTATCTGCTTGTGTACATAGAAGGCGGAACTTTAGGTATGTAATAAGGATTTGGATTACTGAAGCGTGCTCGTCCTGGGATACGTCTTTTTTCTAAAGCAGAAGGGATTCATTAGAAATATAAAAGCTTCCGACGTATTAAGTTGCTTGTCGTATTAGTGTGGACGTGTTGTACAACTTCTTACAACAAATGCTGGATATCGCATGTATGTGTACCATACTTAAGAGCATTATTTCAACAAAGTATGCATGCAGGGATTTCATGATTTATGTAAGGAGCCTGCTTTCTTGAATGTGTAAACCGTGTAATAATTCTCATTGTATTTAAGCTACTTGTAGAGAATAACATACACGAATAGAAGTCCTCTATTTCACTTCAATGATGCTTTGATTTGATATCCAACATCTTGTTTACTATTGCATCATCTTCACAATTAGTAATCTATCTCACTCTCTTTAATGTATTTCGCTGAGTTGTAAATATGTTTCATCTCTTTCTTGGTCCATCATCTGTTTGTTGATCACCACGTGTATCACGATAGGTACAGGGCAACGGTCAAATCTTTTATAAACTAATAATATATACAAAGTAGTTTTCAAAACCTTGATTCTAAATAACTTACAAACATTTATTTTTATTTAAGATTCATTTGAAATATTTGGCGGGAAATATAAAATTGAAAATGTTTATTTTTAAAGCTTCTTTGTTTGTTGTTTTTTTATATGTATTAGAAACATTTCCGGGTTTTTAAATAGGTTTTTTTTAACGTTTTAAGTTTTTATTGTTTAGTAGCTTAGACAAGAGATTATGTCTTATGCCTTGTCACACATTTCAACAGCTAGGTTTAATATTGCATTAATTGTAATATAATATTGTACAATCGCTGCTCTATTAAAACACTTATCATTTTACGGGTTCATTCTACACCTCTGTCGGTCGTACGGCTTTGGCGCATACGTAGTACGTCTGTAGTAATCTCGATATTTGATCTATTTACTTTTGTGTTCGATACATAGTTCAGCTATGGTGTAGTTCAATTTGTGTAAAATAATAAAATACCGGGCAACACTGTACGGTGTTAAACTGACAGTGTAAAAAAACAGTGCGAAGTTAAATTACTAAAAGAAGATGACAATAATATTTGTTTCACCTCACATAAAGGCGGTGCATATTGCAACTGAGAATAAAAGTCATTTGTTTGTTGATTCCTTATAAACAAATATTAGCTAGTTTATAGTTATAATTTAATTTTCCGTTGTGAGTTCAAACGTAATATTTTGAAATATAATTCGTGTGTGTTGAATATTAATGTGTAGGTTATTTGTAGGGTAATTATTTAATTAAATTATTATCAACAAATATTTTATTATTCTTTTCCTATAAAATTTCCTATAATTATAATCGAATCCGACGTCAGCATCAAATATCTTGTTTAGAAATAGTATGCATAATTTTTTGTTATTGCTAGTTTCCCTGGAGTATAATACCATTTTGGAATCCTGAATAGTTGCGCCAATTTTTAAAAAAGCTTGCCATAGCAGTGTTCATACTTTTTTTTTACACCACGATGAGTTAAAGTGGACTGAAAGTAAAAATCTTTAAAAATTTTAGGGAAAAAAGTAATTTCGATTGAATTTTGTGTAAAAACTACTACCATTCTGGGAGTTTTAATGGTTGTGATGGATAGCAGTGCTATTTAGGTTGCCGATACAAAATCAGAAATATTTGAAAAATTGTGGCCATGGTAGTTAAAAACATCTTAATGTGTTTCAATTTTCGAATTTTTTTTTTCTAATTCCTAAACAAAATGAGATAAATTGTTTTTTTTCTTTTTTTCTTGTGTAGTCAAGAGCAGGACCACCTTCTGGCGCCGGCTTATCGTTGAATTTTGGGACACCCTGTATATGTAGATACTTATTAAAAGTACAAATAAGTTATGATAAAAATATTATATGAATTAATGATGTGATATAAGCAATGGGAATATTTCCCAATAGAAAGGAATGCTTTAACAACACACGAAATTCAGATTTTTCTATTGTTTTGAAACTTGTAACTTGTAAACTAACGGTCGGAATGTTATGAAATTTTTACACAAAATCATATGGATTTGTCAATAGTGACGTTATCTCAATGGCATCCTACGAACTTATTAAGTGATGTGTTAGATGATGCAGTGGACGAGAGCATTTATGCTTAAACCAGAACTATATATTTTTCGGTTTCGTTGCTATCAAAATTATATTCTTTTTATTTTTTTAATTTCTTTTTCACAAATGTAGATGCCCCACTTTTCTAAATAACTGGCACAGATGTTTTTTTTATATATTTATTTTTTTGAATTAAAAATTGAGTTTTTGACATTTGCTTTTAAATTAGGTCAATGTTATTTAAAAAAGAAAATGACGCTAAAAAGATAAGGTATCGCTTGCATAGAAAACTAGACCACTTTTTTTTTAAATTTAATGTAATTTAACGCCAGCCTATTTCGGATGGTGGGTCCTATCACCGACGACTTCCCATAATGTCGACAGTAATTATGGCATGGTGAAAAAATTGTTTGATTTTGTTATATTTGGTAGTGATGTCCGACAAAGGTTATTATAAGTGACTTAACACTTTGTATAAACTAAGTGCAATATATAGAATAAGAGAGTTTAGATATCTGGGTGCGTTTCTATCTGATTGAGAAAGTATGATCTTTGAAATTAAAGCAAGAATTACTAAGACCCAAGTAATTTAACTTACTTAGATCTGCCTATGCAAATTGCAAAGTAAAAAGCTAAAAAGTAAAAAGTTAAAGTAATAAAAATATTACCAGAAAATAGAAATTTGATTTTCAACACTAATTAATGATGTATTTATAAATAAAGCTTGAGCATTTATCTGACTCCTAAAGTTTATATGCTTTAAATAGCTCAATCGTGTGCAAAGTTATTTCAGTTTTTATATTTGAAAACATGGAGTGCTATTATAAATTTTAAATCGATTGTCATTTTAGTACACTGTCGCCCTCTATATCTAACTACATAACCATGAAGTAATGTTTCACCTTAATATATAAAGTTATTATAAAGCTAGTGGCACTACATTGTTCGGAGACTTCGACTTTGAGGAAGAGATCGCTTGTAGATTTGGGAATGTAAACAACAGACAGTGGAGAATACGAACAAATATGGAAATATATAGCAGTAACTGCAATTAGAAGAAAGATTAGGATGAGATAGAATGCAAGAAGCAGAACCGTTAAGAAACTGATCGAAGGAAACACAAGTGATTCAAAGGCGCGAAGAGTATTCCGGGGAGGTAGAAAGATTAGTGAAGGAGGGCGTAAAGAGGTTACGTGTTAGGAATTGGAAGACGAAGGCGACAGTGCTCTAGAAGAGCTGAAACGCCAAGATGATGATGGCTATGATATAGATACATACAGATAGAGATGAATAGCTACGTTTCCAATATAGGAAAAGTATCTAAATGCTTAGTTTGGTGACATTGTGAACTAATTTTCAACTTATGTGTAACAGCCAATAAATTTACAAACGATAATTATTACTTACACAAAGATTATTTCTACTGAATGATAATTTCACTATAAATTGTCGATTTAACTTTTCATGAATATTTTAATGGTATTAATTAGTACGATTTTGTAATATTTGTAAGTAATTAATCTAATGGAATTTATGGATAAAGCGGACCTTAAATTTAAAGTTTGAATGAATTGTTGCTTGTCGGATTTGTCTAAATTTAAAAATTGATAGAAAATGATGGAAGATACACGAAGAAAAGTAATGATCGTTTGGAATTCGGACAGATCCGCTCTCAGCGATATGTGTGTGTGTACGTGATATGTGATAAAGATGTAATATTTATGTTTAAACAAAATTTTTAATAATTTGATAAAAGATAACAGTCTGACCAACGTCTACATAAAAAATATGGTATCATTAAAGAGCGAACTTTGAGTTTGATAAGACAGCAAAGTATGAATTAGCCTAAAACGCTGAATTTACGAATATTGTATCTTATAATCAGGGCTCGATTAAAGGCAAAACCTTTCCAACTCAGGCTAAGCTCAATTTTATCTAGTCTCAATTAATATTTCATATAGGGTGATATTAATTTTTTTGTTAACATTGACAAATAAAAGATTAACCTAAAGTTGCATTTTCATTACAGTTTTACGTACGAAGGGCACAAAGTGTTATAAATTAGGTAATGTTGAGATAAATTAGGCTTATGTTAAACATTAAGTATACGCAACTCCGTTTAGCTGATATGTGATATATTGAAAGAAAACCCAATTATCCGATCCTGCTTATCAGTACACAACAACATCTGACTGATAAGCATCAAGGCTAGCTGGCAAGCAACAGATTCGAGCATGTACTTAGTTCTATACAACAGCTGTTTGTTTATAAATAATATAAATATTGTGTCTAGTTATTAAAAATGAGTTCAAAGGTTACGGAAAATAACACCGATTCGAAAATTATTTTTTTGACATTTGACACAATCTATTTATGAATTTTATGTTTTACGTAGTCGTGTGTTTTTTTAATATTAAAGTAAACAAGGATGTTTTTTATTTTTTTTATATGGGATTCAGAGAGTACCTAAACTTATCGGCCAACTTCTATAAATAAATTGGTAACTACATATAGCTGAATAATTTATGAAACGAAATAATAACTCATAATACACACATTTACACTTCAGATACATGTAATTAAGGTTCTTAACATAAAATGTTATCATTTAAGAAGAAATCATTTTAAGAAGTTTTATTATAATCTATTAATTCGAAAAAATATAATTTGGTAATTATATGACAGTAAGATAGAAGTAATAAATTAAGCAATACGAATCGAAGCGGGTATATTTTAAGATTTTTTGTGCTCTAGAATCATCATTGGGTAGAGAATTCTTGGAGGGACCAAGCTTCGCAAGAGTATTCTTTCACGCCGTTTTTTTGTATGCCAAAGTTTTTCAGTTTTAGTGTTGAGTCTTTTTCAAGGCTGTCAACTTATCTACCTGTTTGGGTCTACGTCGGAGCCGTAGAGATCCAGCTACGGTGGCTGTTTGGCTATTTCAGTGAAGTTTCTCCAACGTTAAAAGCAATTCTGACTATATGCAGTAGCACTTTTTTTATCTTTCGACATCCAGACAAAAAATTAAATAATTTTATAATCCATTTATAATACTACAATTTAAATATTAATAATACATATTTCAACTTTGCGCTGGGCGCCGTTCAGATCTTTAGATGAGTGTCTGATGGTGCCACTAAATGGTTTGCAGCGTAAAAGCATTCCAATAGCATCCAACTCTTGCAGCTTAAGGTTGTTCGTGATTTAGCAGCATCAAAACGCAAGAACTTTGTACACCAAACGACAATTCATATTTTTTGTACAGTGAAAATGTGTAAAAAATTGTGATTTATTATTTTCATTTCTTGTGCCTTAGCTCGTTTATTTACATATCATTGTGCTTAATTCAAGTTTGATCCTTATTATATCTAAACATTAACACTCTATATCTAACATTAACAAAAAAAAAAATTATCCTTATAAAAATTAAAACAAAACTATATACTACTGCTACTGCTTCGCTCCTCCTATTTCTACTCTGCCATTGCTTCTCTTTCCTCGTTCCTTTTCTTTATTTCCGCCATCCATCTCTTTCCTTCACTGCCTCCCTTTAATAACTGCCCAATATTCTTTTCGCTTATTACCTTTTTCTCACATGAAAACTTAATGTGCTCCAATGTTTCTATCTCCGTTCCGCACACCCTGCACATCCTTGCTATTTTCGCAGTATCTGTTTAATTTTCCTCGTTTCCCAATCTGAATCTGGCAATACTTCTCATGTTTTTTGTGTCTTTTTCTCTTAAGTATTGTGGTATCTCTCTCTCAAATTCATTTATATGCTTTGTTGTGATTTATTTATCTGTCTTTTTTTCTAAATTATTATTTTATTATATTTGAATTTTATTAAATATAAAAATAATAACAGTTTACACTAGTATAAGGTTTTATCTCTTTTGTACATTCCTCTCCCTTAGTTTCCATATCCGAATTTTACTTGATTTCATTTGATCCCAATATGAGAAGTTCTACTGTTTTTTAATTAATTTCAAATTAATTTCGCGTGAGAGTTAAAAAAAGGGTAATATCTGATTTCTTAGTTATTTTTCGCTTACCTTTTTTTTTGGTCTGGTTGCGCCAGGCACTTAAAAGTGCTGATACGTCATCGCTTGCTGGAATATCATCTGCAAATATTTTTTTTTTAAAGAATTATGAAAGATGTGTCTGCTGATATTGATATTCTAGTATCAGACAATTTTTCAAGTGTCAGGTTGAAACGTAAACAATGAATAACCACTACATTAGATAAAAACAAAGATTTTGAAAAATAACAACAATACCGTATGTCGTAATGTCGTATCAACCTAATTACAGGAGTCATTTCAAGGTCATGTGTTACTGAATCACATTAAGTACATGCACTAATTACAGTATTCATGGGCGGCGGCAGGATTACTTTCAGGGAGGGGCATGCTCAGTGTTCGTAGGAAATGTATAGTGTTAGCGCTATTTGGAACTATGAATACTCTCAGTGCATCGCCTGACTATGACATCATGCAAGGTAACAGAAATGCCTATTCTCAGAATGCTGATATACCAACTTGGACTAGCGGATACATACTTACACGTGGCGGAAGGCAACTACTGGACAAGTGATCTGACAATATACATATTCGATTGGAATTGATTATTAATAAATGATTGTAATATAATTATTGGCTTATAATTGAGAACAATAAGATGTTAAACAAATTTTGACAACAAAAACAGCGATTTCAATACAAAAATGTTTTTCTGTGTATTTTCTTTCATGGCAGGGGGAGGTACAAGTGCACCAACTTGCGCACTCTTACTGGCGCCCTTGTTAAATATACCGTAATATATCAGCAATCAATCACGTTGGTATTATTTTTACAGTGTTATCTCGCACACGTGCTATTTACTAGATTTGTCATAAAAAGTCTATATACCAACATAATAATATTATTATAATAATATATTATTATTGTAATAATATAATTATCTCATTAATTATATAGTTTACAAAACAAAATAGATAGGCAAACTCGTGTATTAGATTAGGACACGATTTTAAAAAACAATTTATCAACTTTGGAGTCGTCCACATGTTTCTTAACGATTTATTTTGAAAGGGAAGCTTTTTTTTTGCAAAAAATATGTCAGAGTACAAAAGTAAAACATTTCGACATAGAAAGTTTAACAGGTCATATCTGTAAGCCAAGTATGACGTAATATATGATTGATTTTCATGTTAATACTAATTTATGATGTTATGGTCATAATTTACCTTATTTTTAATTAATATTCTTTATGATGTGAATGACCTAATTAGCACCGAAAGCGATAAGCAGCATGGCAATATGTCTGCTATTAGATTTTTATGTCTAGGTTTTATTTACTCTTTGTTATTACGCGCAATCATATTTATTCTCGTCGCTATCATAAGTTGCTGATAATTCTAATGTTATATCAATTCAATACATGGGCACCGGTTGGAGAGGCCATTATAGAAAATACACAGAGAAAGATTAAGATCATTTTTATTATTAAAGTCATTGTTTGAATAGAAATATAAGGCATCTAGAATGTTGTCAAAATTTGTTCAACACCTTGTCAATGAATTCAATGTCTTCCTCTACCCTTTTCCTATGACCATTGAGCATGCACCTTCCTTATGTAGATGTACCTCTCTAAAAGTAATCCTTCCGGCGCCCATGACTCTATATTATATCAATTGTGTTTGAATATATATAAGCTAAACACAAAGCGCTTGTATTTGTTCAAATACTGATATAATTTTACATAAGAGCTACTTATATTTTACATATATTTATGTAATTCAATTGGTAACTTTCTTATTGTCGGTTCTATATTATCCGATATATTGAAATATATGCTAACAATGAACATAATGCCGGTTTCACACCAGATACAGTTCAATAAAACACGAACAAAAACACCAATGTTTACACAAGAGGCAGTTCTTAAAACATTTTTGTTTTTTGTTGCTGTTTTAGTAAACAAAACACATTTCCATCTGGAGTTGGTAAGATCAAAGGAAAACACGCTTGTTGTTGTTTTTTAGTCTGCTTGGTTTGAACACGCAGTTTTGTTTTTTGTGAACATTTGCGCTTGTCAGTTGTGTTTTATCATGATTATAATTTTTATGGGACACACAGAAAAACTTAAAAACAAAACCAGTCTGTTCACAGATTTAAAATAAAACAAAACATGATTTTGTTTCAAAACTGTCTCTCTGGTGTGAAACCGGCATAACAATTTACTATTACAGTTTAACTGGCCTTGTTAACTAACTTTATCGATAGCTATGAATTCAGCAACTAGCCCTTAGGCTGTTTTCAACGCAACTTAAATAATGTTTAAGTTATTGTTCAATACACGTGCAGTGAGTAAAATAAGCAATGCTGTATATTATCTATAGTTCAAATTACGAGAGTTCGCAGTTATGTGCTTCTAAGAAAAGAGTTCAGAAATTGGGCAACTCGATGTTGTTATCCGAGCTAAAGGTGGCTACGTTGAACAATAACATTTTCTTTTTTTAGATTTGAAATTTCTTTACGACATACTGAAGTCTTTAAATAAAAGAAATCGAAATTGGCATTGAAATTGACAATTGACAAGTAACCATAGAGGTATAAGAATAGAGTGCGCAAGGAAAAGAGCGAGATAGCTGGCTAGTGTTCTCTGTGTCTCTTTCTAGCCGAGCACTGCGTCTGCTTGCTTGCTTACCCTCTACCTCATCGCCAATCAGTAAAAGCAGCAGCAGCGGTTCGGCTAGAAAGAGACAGATAGAACACTCAGCAGGTATCTCTCTCTTTCCCTTTATCGCTTCCTTTTACACGCGACCGTACCCTTCGCGCACTCTATTCTTAAATCGCTATGCAAGTAACACTTCGAGCGCCGACCCTTGTATACGGAACAGACGTCACTTTTCGTAGATTACTAAGGCGCTATTTGTGCTAAGCATGATTCGCCGTCGAACTCTCGTAATTTCAGCTATATATATATTAAATAAGTGACCTAGTTTGGCACTGATCATAACCCATATAAACCGATTTGCGTTGAGAATATAAATAAAGACACATCGTTAAATTTTCTCCATTTTCCGAGGCATATAATGAAAATCTTCCTCTCAGATTTTCGTACCGTGTTTTTCCAATGTAGTAGTGTAAGATAAACTACTAGTGTACAATTTTATTATCGTTTTCTAGAAAATTCAATAATTTCTTATGGACCGCATATAAAATATTCTTCGATAAACGTAAAGTAGACCTCCTCTGCTCCCTTACCATGAATATCTGCCATATATAACCCACCTCCTTTACCCCTACCACCCCTCCAATACCTCCAGGAACCAAACACATAGTAAACCATTTATTCTCTGTTATTACGAATTCATAAGAAGACGAAATGAATTATTGAATTTATTTATTTTGCTTTTGTGAACGACTTTTAAGAAGATACATAATATACCATATACAATTCAAATAAATAAAATAGAATTAAATGTATTGGTAATTGTACAAAGCCAATCAATTTGCTATACTGTTGATTTTTACGTACTATAACCATTTTGTCCCAATGACTTTTTATGTGAAAACATTCACACAACGTAACGCCTGGTATGTATGCATTCATTTAAACACATCGAGGTATTAGTTGCTACTCGACCAGGCGCTGCTGTGTGTTTCATTACATTCAGTTGTGATTCAGTGGTCTGGGATGCTGACGCCGTGATATATAAAGTCCATTGGTCACTAGATTTTTTATTTCAAGGGGTTGCAGGACCAACAGGATCTGCAGGACGTAACAGGATTTGTTCAATGCGCCGTGTAATCCTTTACACCTGATCTGCAGTAGTCTGTGTTATACTTTATTCTCACTAATGTGGGCTATTTATATAATATATATATATATATATATATATATATATATATATATATATATATATATATATATATATATATAAAACGTAGTGCAGATTTCCTATTGATTTATTCTATTGATAAATTTATACGTTTTCTATTAAAGACAGCTTTCCTGTTTTCATCGATACAAAAAAGCATATTTTCGGTAATGTTTTTTGGCGACACAGTTAATATATAATTACTACATAATAAAATATCATTTGAAGAATACTTTGTGAAATTTTCATAAATAAATATCAAGAAATGAGGCATTGACAGCGAATCTCCGCAGACGTCACAAAAAAGGTTTCATTGTGGTATTCCTTATAACTCATCACTGGATTATTTGAAAAAAAAACCAAAATGATTACATTAGTTGATAAGTTTCTGCAGGTAACACTGTCGAGTTTGCAACACTTAGAAGTTCAAATACCGATTTTTCATGAAAAAAAATCAGAAACTTTATTTATTTTTAAAATACGTTAAAGTTATAAGAAAAACTCGACACCGCTACCTCGGCATTTATATAAAGAAAGAGAGTGTGCAAAATTTCAAAACGATCGTTGCAGTAGATTTTGAACTAGAAAGAACATCGACTCTGAAAGAGCTAAGTGCGAGAAAAACGCGTTTAAAAGTTTCAAAGAAAGACGAAACCAGACCTTAGAGGTGAAGACTTAAAACTCTATATCTCCGACAGTTTTACTCCAATCGACATTAAATTTTCACACAATAAACTTAATATGTTGTACATTATTATAAATATATTAATAAAGTTTTTTCAAATAAGAAGTAGAAGATATGGTGCTTTAAAAAATAGTCCAATGTTAACAGGGACCCTCGTGACGAAATAGGTGTCTTAAAGTCAATGTAATTACGTCGCAAGACGTTTTAATAATAGAAGATAGTTAATTATACTTTGTTAGCGCATATGTCTCTCCCTTTCTTTATACTCGTGTAATAAGTTGAAACAATAGTGAATACAATAGCCTTAAATAAAATAAAACTTAGTTAACAATTCTTCCGACAATCCTATAATCTTGCCGTAGCACTAGGCTATGCTTTACAGCCTCTATTCCTAAGGGATTTTGAGGAGAGGAGGGGGGAGGGGTATAGACATAGGGTGCTTAAAGGTAGTACTCAGTGCTTTTGTATGAGGCGGTCACTTGGGGGTCACATATAATAATTACGGTATTAGGTTTAGTGGAACAGACCCCCTTCATTTATACGTCTCCTCCCCTCTCTCTTCAGTTGTTTGCTTTACAGGGATGAAGAAACTTTAGTCCGTGGACCCAAATTACTGTACAGCTACAACTCTCAGAGCAAACCCTCTTCTGTGTTCTTTGCATATGTTGTGTCACAATACATACATACCACGTACTGTACGACAATACGCCAAGTCAAACTTGTGTATTGTAGGGTGTATTGGAGTTGTTTTGCACTAACATAATTTATCACGAGAGTAAACTTTTACTTTAATTTTTATCGGTACACCACTGTTATGAAAGATACTATTACATTCCCTTCAATATCCTTTCCAGTCTGAGACGGCTAATTTCACTTACAAGGTAGGGATAGGTTTAGCGTTGTAGTACGTATTCGTTTGGATAAAATTCGTTTATATACGCTTCCAGTATGAGACCTACGTAACGCCCGTAATAGGATGGCTTTGTCGCTTGCAGTGTGCGAGTGTTCATTACATTTACACGTATACGTCCAGTCAAAATTCATTTGAATACGCTTGCAGTGTGCGACAGGCCTTAAGAAAGACTCACTATGAAATATTTAACGTAATAATATTTATTTAACGAAGCTTAATATACTTATGTTAGTCCAGAGATGTGCACAAATAGTTTTCAAAAGTATTTAAATACAAAATAGACCAGGATCCCGGAGTAGTTGCTTTACATAATATGCAGATCGCAAACTGTTTTCAAACGAAACAGCTCTGGGAGCCTAGTCTATTTTGTATTTAAATACTTTTGAAAACTATTTGTGCACATCTTTGTATGTTACAATGTCTTTAAGAAATCTTAACATGCTCGAGCAGTTCAACATATAACTGCAAATTGATTATATGTCACGAAATGATCCCTAGGTTAAAGAATTTAGCCGAAACCGTTAACCTTTTGTAAAAATCAATCCTTTCACATCATCAACTTTCATGTTATTTTTTGACTGATCTTACAAAAAGTTGTTGTAGCTCTGCTCTAACAAGTGATGGGGATGGTTACCCGAGTTTCGTGGGCGGAAGAAGAGGAGCTAGGGGTGTAATGCAAGGGCTAGCCAGTGTAAATCACATCGGAATTAACGATGTTGCAATATAGGTTACAACTTAAGAGACATAGGATATACAACTATTATAAATAACAATTGCAATAGAAATTTAATGCTAGAGATATACTCGTATATTTCTCCATTGTTTTTCATTTTCTTCTATTTTATTTGTAGATGGTAAAAAATCGTGAAATGTTCGTCGGTGGGCACTTGATGAATCTTGTAATTTATCTTTAGTAATTGAGTTTTAAGTGGGTTTTGTTGTTTCTTTTCAATTATACTCGTATTCGTGAATAAATGCAAGCTGAATATTTACTATGTATAGTGAAGTGAGTTGACTAAATAAATATTATTTATAAACTGTGACAAACATATAGTAAAAATTACTATGTGAACATAGTACCTATGTTTTAAGATAAAATTTCTTATGTAATTTTACAATTCTTATAGTAACTATTACAATATATTTCTCACAGTGTATATATTAAAATGAAAACTTTGCTTCTTATGGAAGTTCAATGTTTATGCACCATTTCTAGTATTATTTATACAGTTGTTGCTATAATGTTTTGTCTATATTTATTTCAAATATTTTTCTTTGATTTTCTTTAGTAAAGTAGTTCTACTAAGGAAAAATAACAAGGAACTATATACGAATGTATAATAAATAATGTGCGACATGTTCGGATCTAAGAAGTAATATAAAGAAACTTTAAGGAGATCTTAGTACCACCGTAGTGTAATAATTTTAGTAACAATATTATTTTACTTATTACACTATAAATTTATAAAAAAAATTAATTTCTAAAAATTTATGAACATTCAATTGACTAAAAAATTAAGGTATTCTAAATCGCCTAGGCACAATTGGCAACACCGCTAGAGTACATAAACTGAAAACTTAGACCTAATGCCTTTCGGATATTCGCGGCTGCTCATGCGGCGATTAACTGCGCAAGCGACGTTGCTAAATTTTACATCGTGTTTTGTACAGCGGAAGTGACGGCCCTTATTTTGAAAGTTAAAATTTTTTTTGTGGCACCCTCCCATTTGGTGCCAATGCCTAAAAAAATGATCTGTGTAAAATTTTAGGTCAATCGGATAACGGGAAAACGTGCCCCAAGAGCCCTGAAAATTGAAAATATTAATATATATCGAAATATTAATTTTATGCAAAAACTTATTATGCAAAAGTTGTAGAGCTAATAATAATACATATATTATCATCTATTACTTTTTCGATTTTATAAAAATGTCAATTATTAAATGAAATTTTCAATCAAATACACAAGGTAATGAATTCACACATACTTGCACAAGTTGTATGAAGTTGTAAAAGTTTCGGAAACCTACCCTTATTTAATTTTTTTATTAATTATTGACTATAGTAGAAAAAATTTACAAAATTTCAGCAAGTTCTCCATTCTTTACTATTTCACGAGGATCTCCTTAAAATATAAATAAATAAAAGTAGTAACGCCACGTTTGTACAGAATTTGATAGGATTTATATGTTCCAAATTTAATTATAAATTTGAAAATGTTCTAATCAGATGTGAAGTGAGATATGAATTATTAAACTGCGCACTTGTACGTAAAGTATAAAGTTATTATGCAAGAGGCATAGAAAGTTTTACTCACCCCCTTAATAAAGGAACCCCATAGATAAAAACTCTGTTTTAGTTTCATTTCAATAAAATTGTCCGTGCGGCGTGGTGCAATGTTCCGACCCATTTCAAACAACAAATATAATATGTAAAGCACAGTGTGTTCCTGTGTTCCTGAAAACGGTGAGGCTGATACAGGGATAACTGAACGTCAGGAATTGGTCTGGTCATTAATTAATTAGTATTCAAACCGGATAGGGACAGATATATCAAATCCACTGTCAATAGAAAGCACGGTGCTTTAGTCTGGGTAGTCAGGGGATGTGTTAGGGGGTGGAACCTGCATATTATAGCCATTATGTGAAAGATCAATTTTGATAATTGATTAGGCAATAATATAATTATTATAATATAATTAGTATATCTATATCTGTAAATGTCTGTACTACAATGTTATTTTCTACCCACATATTTGAGGTTAATTTTACTTGAATCATGATCTAGAATTTTCTATAAAAAGTTACATTTTTTAATTTAGGAGTCTCATTCACAATTTTTTTTTCCATTAATTTTATTTGTACCTTTTTTATATTTAAGTTACAATAAGAAGTTATAATATTATCTTATCAGAATATAATATCATTATTTACAAAAAAACTCTTAACAAACTCTTTGAGAGAACTATCTGTTTGAGATAAACAAAGCTGATTATACTCTTATGTTCAGGATGAAAAAAAATGCAACTTATCCAAAAGGTTTTTTAGGAGACAGATTTTCTAGATTGATTGTAAATTTCCGTAATCGTTCATTATTCCCGCTAAACACAGTTACATGCATTTAAGGTTTATCTAATGCAAAACAAGTTATCTGTTACGTAAACAATTTTACCTAACACTGCGTGTGTACACTGGGTCTTTTAAGGAACAGTTGAAATTTCAAACTACTATTTCTCTCTCATGAGTACAGAGCGCGCTTCACCTATGCCCCCTAAAAAATATAGGTAGTGGTAAGGACTTAAGGTTCCAGCAGCGTGCGGATCTGGCAGTTTACCGACAAAGGCAAGCTAGTGAAAGGGGCCCTAAAGGGGCCAGTGTACAAATGGCGTTAGTATTTTCCAATGTTAATAAATGTACTTTTTTTGATTTTCTCGTTGTTTTACAATTTTTTCATGGTAAAATAAATGTTTTATGTAATTTAATATATTATTTCTTAGAATATATATATATATAGTTTTTTTTATTAGTTCAGTTTTTTACTGCAATAAGTTTTTGAAGATGGGTGACTATTCAAAGGGTAAACTAGAAAAGCGAAAACGATGTTCTCTTTGCACTTGGAAGGAAAACAGAAAAACAACGTATTCAACAATTTCTATATGGGAAGTTAAAAATTATCCGTAAAACTAGCTTGTGGCATGTCAGCAAGTAGTACTGCAAGACAATTTCCTATAAGGGTACTAAGTTTTGTTTAAGTAAAATATTACATGAATGTAAAGCAACACTCATGTTTCATGTTTCGCGGGTTAACCTATTTTTACCATAATTTACTTTGTGACCCCGTAAACCTCAAACCTATATGCTAGTAGTTTCATATAAAAAATAAATATTACTTTGATTTATTAATACAACCCGTTGGAACAAGTCAACTTTGTTGAAGTTATATTTGACTCATAAAATAAAAAATGAGGGAACTCAACTTACTACATATTCATCACAACTGTATGAATTTAAAATTGTTATTGGTACGACCAGGGGGTGGTGTAGAGTAGTGTAAAGTTAAGGGATGGTAGGGTGTGTTTATCTCTCGTGAATCCGCCAAAGGCTGCACACCACCACTACAATCACTGAACCGTCAACAAGAGGACCACTAACCCCTGTCCGAATGTTACACCCATTGGCCGAAAACAAGGGCGACTTCTAGTTATCTTTGTGACCCCGAGGGTGCATCATGGAAATTGAAAAGATTTTTTAAAGCATGCAGTAATATTAATATCATAGTCTTGTGAACTTAAAAGTTAAGTTCAATCGCATATGACTTACATTAATAAAATAATGGTGGTTATTATTTCATGGGCCACAAGAAATAATGAATTTGGGATAATGAATTAATTAATGAAACAATAGGTCGAGGCAGCGTTGCCAGATTTATATTAGGTCTTCGCAAGGTTGCAAGAATTTAAAATAGGGAAACATTTTCAATAGTATCTTGTCAAACTGAACCTTTTTCTCCGTGTCACAAATTTTAGTATATCGTAAATGTAAATCTAGTCAAACCGTTGCTTTTGTTTGGCACGCTTTATAATTGCTTTCAGATGCGTAAGGAGAAGTTAATTGTTTATGTAAATAATTAATTCTTATGCGGAATAACCTTGCCTGGCATCCTTGGTATCGTCAAATTTTATGAAATGTCACAAATTTCAGTTCCTCCGCAATATAAATTGCCTAGTTCTGTGTGTGTAATTGTTAAATTCCGTCTTGTCCCGTATTGTCGTCTAGCATCCTTAGGTTAAAAGATTGGATATTAAGTAAAGATAAAACCCTATACCAAAACAAACTATACCTAAAATAGTACTAAACAAAGACAAGAAGACGGAACCCTAAGAAGGAGAATAAATACAAACATAAATGCATTTTAAATTAACAGATAACTAAATATTTAAATTTCTTGACAACTTCTGTGAAATTTATCCATGCGGTCTTTGTCTCGTAAGTAATGTTCCAACACTTGTGTCTCGAAGGACTCCAGATCCTTCCATTTCATTTCTCTGTGTTTTACCACCCCTTGACAGAGTTACCCACTGCTCTCCACAACTGACAAATGACACTGTCGCGTTATCTGTCCGTCCTTCATTTGTTTTCACCCCCATTCCCCTTCAGTATTTCAACCATTTCTCCATTTCACCAAATATAACTCTTTTTTCAGCCTGCACTTTATTTTAAAACATAATATGAATGTTATTCCTACATTAGACATACGAGCGTGTCCTAGTTTTAAAGAAAGGACATTTTTATATATGTAAGTATAATTATAGAATATTTTAAGTTTTGTAAAGAAAACGGATGTCTTATGATGTATGTAAGATCTTGTATGATAAATGATTTTGTATAGAGTGTTTCTTAATAATATAGTATGTACATATGTAGTTACATCATTATACAAGGACGCAGTAAAGAAGACATGGATAAAATTGTTATTAAGTCTGGTTCTGCACCTTCATCATCATCATTATCATCATTCTAGCACTACAGCCCATAATTTCGAGTAGAACTCTTGTTTTCTGTAAGATTTTCTCTATTCTTTCTTATTTCCATTTTAACGCACCTATCCTCTTCAAATCTTCCCCCACTTGCTCTAGCCATAGGTTCTCTTCCAAAAGTTTCAATTCTGCTTCCGTCCATTCGTTCTACATGTCCTAACCATTGTCTTTTTCTTCTAATTCTATTTTTATATTTCTATCACAATTTACTTTATTTGTCTTTGTATTCCCTACTGTTTATTCTTACATGCTACTCCAAAAATAATTTCGCAAAATTTTGCCTTCTCAAACCTTCATCAAGAGATCGGCAATTGCTCCTCCATTGGTTCTATATCTGGCCCCCTCAAAATAGCCTCTAAGTTGTATTTTATATATATACTTGTATATACTAAAACATGTTCTTCATAAATTTATATTTCAATATATTATCAAAAGCACAGTGTATTTAACAAAAGTATCAATATAATTCCCGTTAACTAGAGCTTTACAAGTTTTCTCCAAAGCTTAAAACGATTTTAAGTTAACTTGTCCATCAGAATAAGCTTTCAACGTTGATTGACCTTTCGTCTGACTTATTTTTATTTATAACACCATCTACCTAATCATAAACCTCTTTCCCCTCCTCCAACATTTTATATTATAATTATTTTAAAAAATGTTTTCAAACTTTTATGGTTTTATAAAACTTTATAAAAGCCCACAACTTATTTTCGTGAGCTTTCTAATGTTAAATGTACCGGTGTTTGGCAGTTAACAAGTCTCAAGCTTTTTTTTAGACTTTTTTCTACCTTATTGAAGAGGGACAGGTGTGAAGCGTTTTGGTAAAAATATAAATGAAAGATGTTAAGAAGGGAGGGTAGGTTAGAAAATTGGGGTGAGGGATTTGAATGATATATATGAGAAATAGGGTTGTAAAAAATAGAAAGGTGCTTTGAGTGGTATAATTTCTGCAGGGTTTGACTTTAGTAGAGAGTATTTCCTTCTTAAAAAATTAGCCAGAAAATGCTAAATTCTTATTAGAAAAGTCTTCAATATGTATAACATAAATAGAAGTTAAATTTGGATTAGAAGAGTCTGTTAAAGTATGTCTCTTGTTGTCTAGTGACTTTATATCACTGTGGAAATGCACTGTTACAAATTCATAAGAATTATAGCAAGTTTCAGGTATTTTATATTTTAAACTTTGTCGGTACCTATACTGATATTATCTTACTCATTCTATTCTGTTTTAAATTTAGTTTCATTTTTCTGAACAAAATCAATTCTAAAATTAATAAACTGTATTCTTTTCGATTAAAAAGCGCTTGTTCTAAAATCTACAATAACAAAAAAGCAAAAGCCTCGACAGAAACGAGTTTCATATTTTCCGTATATTGTATTTCTATGAGCCCCTGCAATGCTTCTCTGGTCTTCAATATTTTTCTCATCTTTAATTCCATGAGTTATGAAATATATTTCCCTAATCAATTTTACGACACGCGCTTAATATATTTTTATAGCATCTTATAAATGGTCCATTTACCCATCCTTTAAGAATTCCGTTATCTTAGTTATCTCGTTCAGAAACTTCAAACCCATCAGCTCATCTATTTCTTCCATCTTATTTTCACAATTCCATATCTTTTAAATTTCCGTAGATCGATTCAATATCAACTTGTGTTTTCCTTTGGGTTTTCCACCGATTTACCACTGAAAAATAACCTTAAGGGGGTATTCTACTGTAGAGGCATGAATTTCGCCCGGTTTTTGAAGCGCTGTTCGAAGCAAACAAAAAATATTTTTACAATCAATTTTTTTATTATTTGTTTATTGATGTTTTATTATTACATAAAAAAATTATTAAAAAAAAATAATTAAAATTGACAAAGTTATATGCAGTCAAAGTGAGTGGTCAAAAAAAAAGATGGTGTCCTGGCGTGCATGATTTCAACCCTCCTGGTGTTCTAAAACATAAAAAACTGACGGATTCTTAATTATTATAGATGCTGCTAGCGCATGAACCTTGGATAAGCTAAAGAAATTTTTTTTTTCAAAATGGCGGCAGTTTGAAAAAAGAATCATTTTTTTTCATTTTTTTTTAACAATTCCGAATTTTTTAAAAATACTAAATGAGAAGTTATAGTTTTGGGCATGGTTCACGCGATGAAGCGACGTATAGGGAACATCCTCTTCAAATTTGAAGTGAATCAGTTCATTAGAACTTGAGATATCATTACCGCCAACTCGAAAGAAGTAGTTCCCAGAAAAACGCTTTCAATGTTTTATAACTCATATAATAATATATATAACTATATATTATTATATGGCTATAACTCATGAAATAATAGGAATTTTAAAAAATCCTTCTAATGACATATTTTTAAATATCTAAACTTTGAAAATATGAAAAAAAAAAATTTCGATTTTTTCAAAATTCTACAGTACTGCCTTAAACAGAAGATTGAAGAAGGCATATCACAATTGTCGTTTATCGACCCCTTCCTCTTATTATTACAAGAGCCTGTACTTTGTAGACCCTTAGTTTCAGATGGCCCTTCAGAATGATTGTATTGTCTTTATTTAGGATCTTTTGTTTTTAGAATAATTGCTTCGTTTTATTAGAATACCAGTTTTTCAAATTGAAAATTATAATAGAAAAAAAATGATCTAAAATTATCTGGAGGACCACTTTTACTTTTGTCTGTTTGTACAGATTTTAAGCGATGCTCATAAAAGTAATTGCCATTTACTCCGCGAGATGGTTTTTCGCTTTGTGTTTTATAAGGTACTTGTTTTAGGGAAGGTATTGTTTTGTGAGGAATGTCATGAATTCATTTTTAATTAGAAAAAAACCAAGTTACAATCAAACCACATGTCAGTACATTCAAAATCCAGAGTTGTGCTCATGAACATACGTAAAGTATCATTCCCACTCACAGCTTTAATTTAATCTTGTATTTTATATTTAATTTAAATTATTTAGCATATGGCAATACGCGTAGTCATTCACAATACCATTATTTAGTTTTTTTAGAACCTTATAAGGTCCAATGTTTTAAATTAAAAATATTAAATTAAGAAAAACTGTATTATATTATAACCTCCAAAATGTGGCAATCTGTAAAATGCAGTAGATTTTATATTTAAAAGAAGTTTAATGTTAATTTGTCAAAAATAAAGAAATAAAAACAATTTCCATTACTAATTGTTATTAAAAACAGCTATTTTAATTATTTCACCTTCAATTTTGTCCAACTGTCGAACTGTCAAAATTTATATTACAAAAGATGTATGCGCACCAAATAAATTAACTAAACTTAAATTAAAACACGAATGTTGAGAAATCGAAATTTATAACAGCAGTAGCCACGAATAGATCATTCTTGTTGTCTAGATATAAAGTATAAGAAGAAGCAGAACAATATTAGAAGCGATAAAAGGCTACGTGCCTAGGAAGCCCGAGAAACTATATATATATAAAAAAAAAACACGAATGTGACTAGGAATGTTTAGTCTGAAACTTTAAATCTACATTAAAATATTAGATAAAAACGTAAATTAAATATCAAAACAGTGAGTGGGAATGAGGCTTAAGTCTTAGATTTTCGTTTCCTATTTGTTAATTTTAAAACATCTAAATGTTTTTACCATTAATAAAATACACAATTTGATTGCAACACAGCGTGCTTTTTATAAGTTATTTTCCGGGAATTAAGAATCAGTGTGATTTCCCGGGAATACCCGCCCACTAATCATTACTAATGTGAAGATAGTTTCCTCTATAACAACTCGTGTGTAATGTTAACAGAGTTGTTTATAGAATACTTGTATATTTTCCATCAAACATGACAGATTCCATCTTGGATCTATTTACCGTAGCAAAGGAACTGTAAAATTATAACGTCAACATATTCTTCATGTTCAATAAAGTATATGTTTTATATCATTATATTCACTAGGAAGAACAAGGCACATCTACCATAATGCCTAAAGAACCTGATCCTATTTTATTTATTTTATTCTGCAGACCTCGTAGACTAGCGTAGCATCTCTCTTCACTCCTCCCCTCCCGGCGCCTCACCACGACGTTCTAGTTATCTGTTTTGCTACGTGTAGACATGCTACGTGTTATACATGCTACGTCAGGTCTACGGATATGTGAATTTACTTATTGTTTTACTTATGCAATGTGGTTTACGGTATTTTGTACGAGTACATGGCGAAGGATGTTGTAGGAATTTTAGCCAACTGTCTATCACGCGCTATGATATGGAAGTTTCAATATTTATTCGTAAATAATGGAATCCCTAAAGCTAGATTTGTAGGACTATAGAGGTTTTATTGTGCATGTTCTATTTGTCTTATTATATAATTCGTTTCCCGCAATTAGCAAAAGTGTTAAATAAACCGAAATATGTATGCAAAGTAATACATCACCTAATAAGTTCGTTGGAAGATATATAGATAGCGCCACTATTGAGAAATCCATATGAGTTTTAAGTAGTACCAACTTTCAAAATATGATATGTTTCAAAATTCCATGACATTCTGGGCATTAGTTTACGAGTTGCAGTAGTTTTAGTTTCTAATTTTCAATACAATAGAAAAATCTGAATTTCGTGTGCTGACCATAGCCCAAATAACATTTGTCAAGCTATTGCTTTAATTGTTATTTTTACCATTAAAAAGCAATACTTTATAAAGACACAAAATTCAGATTTTTTAAATATTTTGAAAATTATAAAAGTAGCATCACTAAACGCAATGTAACTCGTAACGTAACGGTCAAAATGTCATGAAATTTTGACATATATCGTTTGAAAGTTGGTACTACTAAAAAATTATATAAATTTATCAATAGTGGTTACATTTCTATATCATCCTACGCATTTAAAGAGTGAGGTGATAATTCAACTACACAGTTCATATTATAATTATTGTCTTTATTGAATAAAACGCGGAAGGCGTTTACAGCGACAGTTAGAGGTCTACTGTGACAACTACTAAAATGGGTATGCATTGCAAAGGGTAGCTTTTCGAAGCAATCACTTTATGCGTTGTCACCGATAACACATTTATATGATTAACTCATACATATAATACTTCCTTCTTGTTTCCGTCCTCTGCACAATTTATTCAATAAAGCCGAGCAGTGCAGAGCTTTTCAATAGATTCATTAAATAAAGAATATATTGAAATGTCTTCAGACTTTGAACGTCCTTATCTAGTTCGTATATCTAAGGCACTTAGTAAGCAACAAGGAAAATTATTAGATCTACGTGATAACTACATTATAAAGTCAATGTTGATCCCGGGCACAAAATGAATTTTGGAATTAGTTTGTACCAAGTTAGAAATATAACCTGTAAGAAAATTTTCTAGCTATGAAAATAAAGAAACTTACCAGTTCGTATAAGGCGCGCTTCTAGTTCCATTGCAGTCATGCCGCTTGTGCATCTGAAAATATAAACAACTTTTTAAATATTCTATAAAACTAAATAAAACATTTATATTCAGTGGCGTAGCTAGGTAACCAAGGGCCCCGGTGCAAAAAAATCTGGGCCCCTAACTAAACTGTTTAGGTTTTTCAAGTCAGATATAAATATATATCTTTATTTTTTAAATGCTTTAAAGGTACAAAGCTATTAGTTTATCATCAGCTCTTTATCGTACACTGCATAGCACAGCAAAACTACTTACTACATGTATGTGTATGTGTGTCTTGTGTGAGCTCTATGGTAGTGATCGCCTAGGTGAAGAGTTTAGGAATGTATACTTGGATTTATAATATTGGTATTAATTAATAAAACGAAGTAAATCAAAAGATCAATTATTATGATGTTTTAACAGTAGACCAAAGGAAATAAACATTTGGCTTTTCTGTATATTGTTAGCGATATTACGCAGCTACTTTTGTTTCTGCTTAATCTCAACATAAACAACTCTAGAATGCGTACTTCTGCCTCAGAGAATTACGTAATAGACTTAGACCCTTGCCTGGTCCATGCTTCCCCCCTCCCTCAAGTTCAGCGATAAATTTGTACACAAGTGAGTATGAAATACACTCTCAATAAAAAAAATTCATTCCTATTTAGAATTTTTGTTATTGTTTATGTTTTCGTTATAAAAGTTTTGTATGCATTGTCGGGAATAACTATTTACTAAGAGTATTACTTCACTGTGAAACCGTTAAAATATAAATACAAGTTATAAAAGTTCGGGGACCTAGCTACGTCTGTGTTTATATTTCACTATCAAATACTGTAAGGTAATCCCAGTGGCGAAGCATAGCATATATTAGAGATTTATGCAATCTGGAATATGAGGTTAAAAAGTTTTAAAAATCCTTTATTTAGGAAAAATTATTATAATTATAATTATAGTTGGATACAATTAAGAAAATAGATAGTAGATGGGGCCTAATCTTTGATGTTACACCACTGGATATTTCAAATAGTAATTTATTAAAGTAGAAACTATTTAAACTGGTGTTGCAATGTAGTATAAAATTTAGTTATAATAAAATACATATTTTAGTTCAAAGAATCGTGCTTTGTGTTGCCGCTGTAATATTAATAAGCTGTCGAACGTGCAACTTAATAAAAAGAAACTATCATATGAATGTAAAGCACTAAGAAAACGACACTTTTAGAACATTTTTCAGAAAATAATTTAAAAACATTTATATTTTATTTTATATATAGATCGATTAACATTTAGTCTATCTATATGCCGGTAGGCAGCCAGTTTTCTTTTGTAATCTAACCTGAATTTAAATTTATATTTTCGGAATGGAGAGTGTCTTCATTCGGCTGCCATCTTGAAAAAAGGTTGTAATCAATTTTTTAAATTTATCGTAAAAATGATTTTTTTTTTAAATTTAGTTTTAGCATATTCTAATTTCATAGATAATTTTTCATATATAATATCTCTATTATTACATTTTATTTAATCATTTTGTGTCTTTTATTCTTTTATCAATCTGGTGAATTGTGTCTTTATTCGATTGTGTTCCAGATGGTTATATAGTAGGCTTAACATCTTACCAATTGAAAATGATTACTCCCACATCATATTTTGTAATATACTTTTTTGTAGACAATAATATTATCTACAACTTCTTTTGATAACTTTTTGTTTTAACTTTTATATAAAAAAAGTTGTAAGCAAAAATAAATCTACAAGCTATATACTGTAAGAAATACAGAGCAAGAATTACTATGTCCCATAGTTCCAGGGTGCTGTAATTGTTTTATGACAAACATTCCTATAGAATCAAATAAAAATCATTATATCCGTATAGTAATTTTTTATTTTACATAATAATTTTTCTCATAAAACCGTTATACCACACAAGGCACTATGTATACATAGTAATTTTCATTGTGCATTTCTCATAATCTATTCATTATTAGGGTATATCCCTCTCCTAAAATTCAAACGTAAATCTAGGTTTGACTCCTAAATACCCAAAAAGCATTTCCTGATTAATGACTTCTTTTCAAAACAATATTTTTAAAATATTTCTGTAATATTAATTATAAATTTTCTTTTTCTAAATAGAATTACTTTAAGTGACTATTAAGAAAGTTATAAAAATAAAATTTCCGTTTAAAACTTATCCTTCAATAAAATGAAATTCAAATCTTTTATTTTGTAAAGTAGTATGTAAACAGTATTACTTTTTTTGTTTGTAATGTTTTCCAGAAAATAGAAAACTGTTGTTATTGTTTGTTTGTATTAGTTTTTCGCGTATATAAATAAATCTTTGAAAGTTTTCCGGAAATATAAAATGTTGTTTTCAAATTGCTTATATCCATTGATCTAATACTGATAAGAAAATGTTTTACTGATAAATTGGACATTTTTTAAAGGATTTAAGGGAAATAAGATATGTGGAATGAGGATTATTAATAAATTAGTTATAAGTCTTAATATTATTCTAATTTTAATGCTTTTTACAACTCGTTATTAATTTAAGGAATTATTATTTAGTACGTAACATTTCCAGGTAGTTTGTAAAAGATTTAAGCAACATTAAACCGTAATTAAAAATACCAGGGTTTAATGTAGGTCAGTCTGAAAATTATCATGGGTAAGCATACCTATTGGATTTAATTGGTTAATGGTAAGGGTTATATGTAAGATAAATTAACGATTATATTTAAGTGAATTGAACTTTCAATATAATATAAAAGCCAAGCGATTCTGAAATCGCTCTCTCTTTTCAGTTTGTCTGTTATAGAGCTAAGTTCTTTTTAATACTGCTTATATGTATATATATATATATGTAGGAGTATGTGTTAGAGCTTTTTGTTTCCAAAGTTTCATCTACACGTTTAATTTTTGAATATGAAAGAGACTAATTTCGGAAATGAACAGCCATATATAATTAGATTATCCATCTTGAGAATGTACCATCTTGTTGTAAAGATCTAGAGGACCTGGAGAACCTGGAGGACCTACGGTATCTTTGAATGTAATTAGGATTGTCAGTTGCCACTTTACCAGCGTCCTTACACAATATTCTGCGTCCTTCTGTTCTCGTCTCGGTATATGGTACTACCACTGATTGAAGACGTTAATTTTAGGTTGAAAGGGTAAATTAACACTACGGCGGTGTTTGTTGTCGGTAAAATGGCGTGGGAGTCGCGCTATGTAGTTATTTCCCTAATTTTTAGTGAAGGTCAACATTTTTAGGTAAAACGAAATATTTATTTAATCACTTAAAATAAAATATGAAATGCGATGAACTGTTTAATGAAACTACGACGAATTGTGCGATGAATAATACATTGCGATAAACTATCTACCCAGTACACAATTAGGTGAAGTGTACTGTTTTGTGACGTTTTTATCACTATTGCACTTCAATTATATTCCGCATCAACTTTATCTTCATTTTTATTCCGACAGATGGAGTAGTTTCGCCATTTGTAGCCGATAAAATAGACATTTCATATGAACGACTGTGACGCATCTTCAATATGATGGCAAAGTGAATACAAAATGTTTACAGGGTAGGAACTGATAAGATAGTAAAAATTCTAATATTTTCAAAAACGGTTTAATTGTTTTATCACACTATAATGGCAAACGAATTCTATTTATTCTATCAAATATATAAGAGAAAGAAGCGAGATGGAGATAACAACCGAGATAGGCTATTTGAACTCGAGTATGAAAAACCTAACAATATTTAAATACACGGTTCTTGTTTTATAATCCGTAAAAAGGTGTTATGAGTGAAATTTTATGAGTGCATTAATGCGCAAAAGGGTAGATTTATTTGAAAAGATTACAAAAATAGAATACAAAACATTGGTATATTAGGTAAAATCGTTTACGTAACGAATCACTTTTTTTATGTTAGATAAACCTTAAACATACTTGTATTTAGCAGGTGCAGATACTTCCTCTCTTGCCTTTTTTTATTTTCTATGTTTTGTACGTCAAATCCAAACCGTTTGATGCGAGCCATGCGAATGAGTGTACAGTTATGTTAAAAAGCCTATTCTGAATTGCAATTCTATATATAGTTTAAAAAGAATATTGTTGAAAAATGTACCTTATGTATACATACCATAAGATTCATAATGTATGAAGGATATTACATTTATCCGTAGTTACTGGTACATCTAGCAGCAAAATTACTAAATAAAATGTATCAGACAAAAAAAGACAGTCTTATTTTAACTTGATACTTGATAGAAAATTATCTTGAAATGTAAGTTTCGCTCTTGCTAGGTTGCCACAAGTTAATTCATATATTCAGATTCTACTGCTTATATAGAAATTGTCTTGCAGTTCAAGTGTTACACATTTAACTTTGCTACAAACTAATTCTAAGATTAATTTTCTAGCTGGAACTAAATCTATTTTAAAATAAAATTTGTAGAAAGTAAAGGTAATATATACAGGTAATAGACCGTATCATGTTCTTCACTGTGTTTGAGGTTTTGTTTGAAAATTCATACACGGGGGATGAGTTTGGTTATGAAACAGGGTGAAAGTTAAGCGACCCGCATGGAATTGTAATTATATTTTAAATTTTTTTCTTGACATTATTAAATTATTATCATCACAGTTATAAATTTTTAAACATTAAGAAAACGGTTACAAATTGTAATGGGGTGGGGGTGGGTATACAAAGAGACTGGTCATATTTAATAGCACGTAATTAATTTTGTGATAATAGAAACAGATTTAGGGTACAAGGACATAAAATTATAGACTAGAAATTTTAATTTGTAAAATTTATAATTCTTTTGTTTATAATGTGATCAGAATTATAGAAGTGGTTTTAAGAAATTGTTATTAAATTTGTCTTAAACGGAGATTCTTCATTATAATGTCATGTCCAGTTCAAAAACTTATCTTTATATAATATTTGTTTAAATCGTAAACTAAAATAATATTTTTTACCCAAGTTTGACATAATTATGTTACATTGTCATTAAATAAGTACAAAAAATAATATTCAAATCTTTAACTGATATATAATTGATTCCGTAACATCATATAATCTTGCGTAAATAGCTTAATGTCACAAAATGTGTTGAAAGATAACTTTTATTATATAATCCTTAAATGTTATGTAACAGGTAAACTTTTTTATGTGAAATAAATCTTAAATATATGGATCTAAGTTTAGAAATTTTGTTTTACATAATATTTTTTAAAACAGTAATCTAATCTAATTTTATTTAATTTAATTTGGGTTTATAATTAAATTAAATTAAATTTAAATTTAATTCGTATGCCAACTTAATTAAAAAGCTACATATTAGTAATGGGTAATTTTTCTAATCTATTTAATGTGCTATTATTTTCTAATTAATATATATACTGTATACAGTACAGTAAGTCCTTAACTTATGCGATAAATTCGTTTCAGTGATTTTCGCGCAAGTTGAAAAACCGCGTAAGTTGAATCGTGAGTAAGACCCACTATGGAAAGGTTGTTAATATAATCTGCTTTGTACATACTACTATATGTAGTCATTCAAAAAGAAAATTTTAATTATACCTAATTATATATATATTATAAATATATATAACTAGCTGTCCCGGCCACGCGTTGCTGTGACTAACGGTTTTGTCATATTACATTACATAGCGCCATCTATTGAATATTTACTCAATCTAGTCAACAGAATATTTACTCAATCTATTTATCAACAGATGTCGCCATCTTTTAAAATCAGATAATTAATAATAAATCATAATAATTAATCATAAATTGAGATGTAAGCTATCCTATCTTTCAAGTTGGATCAAACTGCACCCGGTGTACAAATTTGATTAAAATCGGTTAAGTAGTTTAGGAGTCCATCGCGAACACACAACGTGACACGTAATTTATATATATTAAGATTTTAAATATATTTAACTATTATTGAAAATTTAAGGTAGAAATTTTTTATTTAATACATATCCTCAACATACAAAAAAAAAACGTATGTAATGCGCGTGTCTATTATTCCGCATAACTCAAATCCGCGTAAGTCAAGGACTTACTGTATTTAAAATTTGAGCTACGCTTTTCTCGTTTACTTTTTAGCCGTATTATTAAATGTCTTACAATTAGTATAGAAGTCTGTAGAATAATAAGTAATCAATTTCATTTATTCTTGTTCATCATTTTATAATATCAATACCTTTTGTGTTGCTCGAGACAGCTGTAAGTAGTAAATAAAACTTTTACATATCTTTCATCTCTACATACTAATCTACATTTGATATTCACTAGAAGCAGAAAATGATTTGAAAACATTTTACTTTAAATTAGAAATAAATACGAAAACAAAGCTGTAATAAATATGCGTACCATTGTTAATTTCACTCAACAAAAGACATTTCAAATCCTTTGTGTTCAAATAAATTTGAACAAGGTAGGACTTGTTAAATGAATAGAAATATGATTAAATAATTTCAGTGAAGCTTAAAAGCTCAAAATGTATGGACGTGTTTTGTAATTAAGAAAATCATTTGTGTCTTTGTTTGTTTCGAGTTACGTAAAATATGAATTATATTTCATTTCTTGAAAATAATTGTTTCCCGATTTTTAAATGGATAATAAGTGAATATAAGTGCCATTCAAATATAAACCGGAACTTTGTTCATTTGACTCACATGTTGATGTGAGCACCACAGCCTCTCACGATTCTCACACTGTTTAGGACGATGTAAGATAATTTGAATTATTGTTATTGTAATTTATAGAGCGGTAAAGGAACCGTGGTCCTAAGAAGCCCATCAATTTATAATGAAACATATTAAAAAAAATATATATATTTGACCATTAACTTGATACTAGATCAAAGCTTTATTTTCTGTGTTTCATTGGTTATGTGTAGATATAACTTATGCACCAGTAGTTATACAAATCCTCAACACAATAGTGACAGAACTCAGCATCAAAATAATTAGGTCGCAGTTAAATAATATAAATAAAAAAAAATATATATAGGGTTTTTCAATAGGGGCGGGGCGATGTTTTCAGACAGTGGCCATGATATATTGACAATAGTGGAAATTAGTCTTATCGGATTCGAGCCACTGTGCAAAGCCGCGGCGGACATTTGAACGATATCATATTCCATGCATAAAGACATACATAGACCTTTCAAATAAGAAATAGAATTTCGTTAATTCCTCACACACAGCTTGTTTTATTCTATTTCAATATCGAGCCGCCCCTATTGGAAATCCCTATTTAATTCTTTGATTAGTAATAGGTTACACTACGCATCTATTATTTCTGTTGCAATTATTTTATGTAGATTATGATTCATATTAATTAAGTACTTCAGGGAAACCATATTATTTCCAAATTTTCTACGAAATACATTTATCGAGTATCCACCCTTTTTAAAGGTTAATTATGGTTTTGACATGTGTTAATAGCATTCTAGCAAAGCCCTACAAAATTGATTGAAAGAAAAACCTTTTGATTTCATAAATGTGATATTTCATATACGAGTATATATTTTTTTTTTAGAAATTGAACTAAGCGGATTGTAGAGCGTTTGATGTTGGCTGAGTTTTTAAAAATTGTTGTTAAGTGTGTTTAAAAGGATTTTCAAAAAATACTCGCAATAAAACTCAGAGGTAGAGTTCGTAAAAGTTGTGTTTTAGATATAATACATACTCGTATAGATCGTTCAGTTCGTTAGTTATAGTTCAAATTACGAGAGTTCAGCGGCGAGTTATACTTAAAAGAGATTATAAGAGCTGAATATATCTACAAACAAAGGTGTTTTTTTCTTATTCGTTTCTATATACATTATTAAGAAATTAATGAGGCAGTGCTTTTTTATTTTATCGTAGATTTATACAGCACTACTTATTTTAAGCATGTGTTGGCGCTGAAGTCTTGTAATTTTAACTTATATATATCGATACGTGATATTTTCCACCTAAATTATATTTACCAACGTCTATCATTGCTAGATGACAAATAATTAAAGTACAAGATAATCTTATGACAGTCTAATTAAAATTTTCAAACTACTCTACGACACAAATGGGTAAGAAGCCCATCAAGTTATAATAATAAAAAAAATATTATTACTAATCTAAAAATCACAATTTAAAAAAGAATTTAGGAGTGGAAAATATAGCTCGCATAAAGAAAAAAAGAACAAGATTCAGAATGGGAAATGAAGAGAAGGGTAATATGTACCGGGAAGAAATGGAAGGAAGGGACGCTGGAGAATATAAGGAGGCATGCGAGTTCAAGATTGTCAGTGAAAAGAAGAAAGAGAATTTGTTGAGAGACGACAAAGAAGGAAGAAGATAGATGGCGAAGGTACAGAGAAGAAGAAAGAAGAAAGAAGAAAGTGAGAAGCGAATGGAGTAAAAAGCGAAACAGGATACTGGAAGAAATGTGATGGAACCGTCACTGTGAGAAAAGGATGGGAGGTGGAAACGGAAGATAAGGAGTAGGAAGAGAGTTGTAAATGTAATTACATTTTTTAGGTAGGTTAGAGAACTGTACTGTAAACAGAGATTGTATGCCGAGAGATTAATTGATTATTTATTAATAATTCTTGCACATCAATATACACATATTTTCATTAAAGTATCAATTTTTTAGCGCTAAGAATACATTAGCTGTTTTAGTTTTCCTAAATGCCACTAATCTTTAGACTTTCCAATACAGTAAAGGGGTAGTTATAGGCAGTTTCCAATTCTCGAACAATAGATTTCTTTAAAGTGGCTCGTGATCTACATATCACCATGACCTGTGGCAGATCTAGCGCATGCGCAGTACATAGTTGCACCTTTAAGAATCGTAGAATCTCGTAGCAAGCGTAGCACTCATTTAGTATAACCGCGTGCCGAGCCGCGAACTGACGTAGCCCCTTCTACGCTTAGTACATTCGCGAATCTCGACGCGATAAATAAACACGGTAAATTATAGAAAGTAGAAAGTATATATCTAATTAATAGTGAGCTTATGTAAGAAAGTAAATATTAAATTTAAAAGTTTTCCTCGTATTAATTCGTAGACAAAGTTTTTCAAAAGTTTTACTAAATGAAACTTGAGTAGTAATTGCGCTTGAAAGTTTTTCTCTAGATTTTCTGCATACATGTTGTATAAAATATTTTCTATAAAAGTTTGAAAAGTTTTTGTTTGTTTTATCGAATGCAGTATACAGGTAACATTTTATTAATTATTATAATTAAAAAGTCTATTTGCATACAAAGTTTTATGTATTCTTCATTAGATTATACAAAACTGTAATTTTACGACTAGAAGAAAAGCTTCAATTTATTTGGATTATGAATATACGACAAAAGCTCTAGGAAGCTTTAGAGCAGCTTTCTTTAGAGCAGACTCGCTATGCTTATTTTTAAATGAAGTTTTTTTTATTAAAATAATGATAGCAGAAGTTAATTCTACTCAATTTTCTTTTATTATACTACAAAGAAATGTTTGTTTGAATATTTTCAAATTGTTTTCTTTTCTTATGATTTTATACAATGTTAGAAAATTTCATTTAAAAATACTCATATAATGTGAAATCACACTGCAAGATACATGTGACATATAAAATAATCCAGTACTTTACAATTTTTGATATATTCGTTATTTTTCTTTTTTTTAATTATTATGTATTGTTGTTATAATTTAGTTGAAGAATATTTGTTAATCAAATTGAAATAAAAAACTCAACATTTTATGTTATTGCAGTATAAATCATAATGGACCTTATTGACTTATTGAACTAGTGCATTTTATGCAATGATTTCCTGTGTAAATTACGAGAATTACTTAAATATTTAAAAATTAAATATGTGAATGTATTACCGTACAATTATTTTATTTATAAAAATGACTATCCCTTGTGTTTTATGTTTTGTAAATATTACCGTTTACTTATATTAAGATGTATAAACACTTTGAAACTTTATTTCTAACTAAAACTTATTATTTATTAAACAAAAAATATACATTCCTTATCATCGCCAGGATGGATAAGTGTTTAAAGTTTTAGTAAGGAAATTCCAGATTTTATTCTTACGATTGAGATTAATTATTAAAAAAAATGGTTTTTCAATTGTTTAAGAAATGAAGTAGCTATATATTGATGGTGCAGTTTATTAGTGGGGCATTTTGGAACAATGTTTTGATATAACGAAAACTATATTCGAATTTCTTGCATTCCAGCGTTATATATTTCAGTATTACAATTTTGCTTAGTTGCACTTATGAGTTATTAGAGTATTATAGAGTATCAGATAGAAAATACACTTTTATAATTAGTACTTATCAAATCTGTTAAATTTCGATATATTTTTATTCTGGATATTTCGATATATTTTCTGTATGCAAGTGCTATTCTAAAATATGTGCAAATTATGAAGAATTAAATTGAATTGAAGAAATATTAAATTTCGTTTGAAATACTTATAACTCATTTACTTAACAGGAACTACTTTATTAGCTATACAATTAGCTTGTTTTTTTTATTTGGCCTTGATATTTATTCGTCACAGCCACCACCATAACATAACATTTATAATTCTATTTTAGTATTGTCTAAATATTTAAATAATTGACTAATTACTTTTGAATCGCTAAACAAAAATTTAGTTTTAATCACATCTGATATTTTACTATTGAATTTTGATCTTTGTATATTATAATTTATGCATTCAAATATAATATGATCTAAAGTCTCTAATTCGCCACATTGACATCTATCGTCAGATTTAATATTAATTTTGTACAGGTGAGCTGGGGTTTTACAATGATTACTTTTGATTCTAATTGTAGTTGATGTGATTTTTCTTACTTAAGTTTAGATGAAACATATAATAATCGCTTTGTATATTGTATTTTATATTATACTATTGGTCCTTAGCTTTGCCGCGGAAAAATGTCACACTCTTAACAATGTAATGATTAATTAACTGAACAAATGGCACAATGATTTAGAGTCTAATAATTTACTCTCAATTCATAAGCGGTTAGAAAAGCAACAGCAAAATTTCACAATCAACCAGTTGTCTAGATAACAAATAAAATCAACATATTATATTAATCTACAATAAGTGCACCGCTCACATATATAATTTTGTTAGTAAAAATACGTTTACAGTACAATCGTTAGCTTTTCTTATAATAGACTTGTATATTCAAGTTCTTCTAAATAAAGGATATAAATTTTGGAAAACGTAACAAAGATTATATATATATATATATATATATATATATATATATATATATATATATATATATATATAGTTATATATACATTAACCCAAAACCATCTATGTGTTCAGTACCATAGAGGTGTTAAAAGTAATCCTCCAAATGCATTAATTTTTATTTCGTTTTTCCTGTTGTGTTTTCCTGTAATCTGTCATAATGGCCAACAGCAGAAGTCCCTTCAAGCCGTCAACTACAAAGATAAAAGTAATTTAGGGTCTCAGTACAGCGCCAGTGTATGTTGAGAGTGACTGCTGGAATTCTACTAAGCTGTACTGGATTAAGGGTCGAATTAAGTAATTAAGTTGACGTGTTTGGCTTATACATTAAGCACTTAACATCACTTAGTCAACTTATAAAATAAATCATATAAAATCCTGGTCGTCAACATATCTACGTCATCTCAACAATAAATATATGTACGTATAAGCACGTATGAATGCAGAGAAGCTTTTTGAATAAGATGTCTTTAATATGATGCATTTTACCGCATAGAAATAAATTAATTCTGCTTCAGTACTTAAGTGAATTATATATACACTTTTACAAACGTCATCATACGACGGTGACCATTCCAAATAGGAAGGAGAATGTGTTTGAGCGAGAGAACATAGACGGAACTATAAAATACGTTAGGAACTAATCGTTGTGTATCGGCATTGAGAGAATACATTTTCTTTTTTATTTAATTTAACGTCGACTTATTTTTGATACTGTGTCTTATCACCGGTGATCTTCTCTTATGCTGCCAGTGTATGCTTTTATGGTGTTGTGGCCTCATAATTGTGGGTTATTTCATTTTTATTATACTTGCTTTTTTCAGCTGATCCAAAAATGAAAATAATTAAATCTATATTTATTAACTTATGTTTTACATACCTGTAAAGTAATTTTAAATATAAATAAAAGATATTAATAAATTAATTATAAATCTTTAAATAAAATCACAATTAATTGTATTTCTTCGCGACACTGTGGGTTATAGTATTAATACCTGACGTTGAATGCTGTCTCTTTGGGTTCGATTTTAAAACCTGACTTATATTTTCTGAATTAGGTTGTAATCAACTTAAGTCCCATTCCCACACACTGAGTTTAAGAAATAAAAAGAACCAAAATTAATTATATTAAATAAAGATAGTAATTATTACAAAAAAATGTATATTACTGACGCATGATTTCACAAGTTCAAAATTACATTTATGGTTAAAATCTTAAATTAAAAGTAAAATCAGTGAGGTGGAATAGGGCTTTAAAATGATTAAGATATTTCCAGATAATTACCGACGATTTCGCGAATAAGGAGACATTACTGCATGTTATAAGGAGACTTTACTGCCTGTTGTAACACAGACTTCTTTATTGAAAGAAGCAGTATACAACCTCATTCGTTATCTAGACAAGCTACAAGAAAAAATGTAATTATATTTTCTTTTTAAGTAAGAAATATTTAAAATAGTTTCTCATTAAGTATTATTTATGTACATTTTGGAAAAAGAAAATGTGAATACAAAATAATTACAACATCTAGTTAATTAAAAAAATATTTCTACTAAATTATTTCTGCAATGTAATTAACCGTTCGTTCTCTTTGTTTACAATTTAGATGCTTTGTAGCAATTTAGAATTTTGCTTGTTTATTTCTATTTTAGTTGTATGTATTATTTTACTTTATTATTAATTAAAATAAATAAAATTCTTTTGAAATGACATTTGAGTGCAAAAATTATGTCATGCAAATGTGAACCTTTATAGCATCACTCTCTAATACGCTCCTTCAAATCTCGGCTAACTTAAGTTTATTATAAACCTTTGATGATAATTTTGTTCCTCAACTCTTATTTTGGTTCAAGTCAAGCATAACTTTAGCTGTATCCGGTCTTTGACAAAACTAGAATTGAAACACCCACTTTTTTATTTAAACACCAGTTATGTTCTAACTATCTTCGTTTTATATGAGCCTGCTAGGTATATCCTGAGCTTACCTGATGATGTTCGCTAATTGTCAGCTTTGGAATGATGTACTAGTGCAAACCGAAACCGATTTTTATCAAGTACAATTTTAAAAATGTTTTTAAAAAATAGAAATTATGGGTTATTAATTATTATTTTAAAGATGAATTATTTTCAATTTATTAAAATTAATTTGAATTTCTTTTCAATGCACTGGTTCTAAAATATGCTTCAGAAATGTTATGAAGCCTTTCTTAAGAGTGTAGTTTACAGAATAAAGTAGTTTAACGTAAAGACGATCGTAGACGTTGTTATTAGGAGTCATGTATTAATTACGTCACACGCAATGTGTGAGGGGGAGGGGAAGGGGACAAAAAAGAGCAAAAAGAGGGAGTAGGAATAATAAGCTTTGTAAGATCACATCTAATTGAAAATTAGACTTAAAATAATAATAAAACCAGACGAAAATAAAACTAAAAAACCGAGAGGAGGTGGGTTCCCCAATGTGTGACAAGCCGTGACAAGCTGGGTTAATAAAGGAACAAAATTTCATCCGATATTCATCGGCCAAGTGCTACTACTATTATATACTCGTATATTCACGAGAAGAGTTAAAATATAGTCTTTACATGACTTTCTAAACCGGAAATCGAGAGCACATTATCCCAGTTGAAACCTTATATATTTATTCCTTTTAAAATAATTTGAAAATATTTTATTCCTATTTCTTTAACAAAAACACTAATTTCTTTAATGTCTTTATGAATTCTTCACTCAAGTACAACTTTTAAAATGAGAAAGAAAACCTAATGCATATATAAATTAATATTCCAAAAAAAAAAATGACTTCCCAACTCCTCCTTCTCTCCTTCCACCTATTTATATTATAATGAACTTCCCTGAATCTTAATAGGGTTATTTACAAAAGTAATTTCTTGATATTAACATTACAAAAATATCTTGATTTTTTATGGTTATGTCCGCAGCAGCAGCGGTAGCAGCAGTAGCAGCTTTGCTTATTCTGTTCCATGTACCTCGGTATATGAAAACGAATATAAATCAAACTAATGCAAGCTTAGGCTTATAACCCTGAAATATGAGATGGATATAGCGGATGAAAGAGATAAAAGTAATTAAAATTATTATAGGTTTGTTTGCTCGATTTTGAGGAAACATAACAAACAAACAATAGACTTAAGGAATAAACACACAGTGGATTAATTAAACGTATAGTATATAGAAATGAATATACTGACAGTTACTTGTGCTGCTACTAAAATATACTGCCATCTATCGAGCGAATTTATAATTACAAATGAAGATGATTCAACAATTATCTTAAGTAAATTGTGAACTTGTACTTGTACTAGATTCTTTAAGTAGTTCGTATGAGCATGGCGCTTACATTTCTTAGGCCGTCTCCACACGGGTCGACTGATTGCAAACCATAGCCCCGAATCTGCCCGAACCGAATGAGAATGCAACTGTGCTGTTAGTGACAGAACGCCGTGTATACGAGTGAGGAAAAACACACGGCACGAATGAAACTAAACTGGTTTTGAGCGACTCTATTTCTGCGTCGCAGGCATGCTTGGTTACATGCTTTTGATGGTGACATCATGAGCAGAGATATGCACAAATACTATTCAAAAGTATTTAAATACATACATACATACAAATACGACATAATAAAATCACGAAACACGGCTCGTATAGTTTGCAATCAATCGACTCGTGTGCAAAGTGCCTTAAGAAAGTAATATTCAGAACTTCAATTTCTTCCTAAAAGTAAGCGTGCAGTGAAAGCTAAAAATGAGTTCGTATATTAGATAGGTAAATAATAGGACTTGTTGTTCAACGAGCCACGAGTAATTTTATTTCTTCAAAATATTAAAAACATGAAATACGTAATTAGTTTCTATGCAAATATTTGTATAGAATGTGCTTGTATAGAACTCCTACCTTGTCATAAGCTAATTTTAAGATCAATTTTTGACTTTTTATGTAGAAATTGTTTTGTAGTACAAGGTTTATACTCGCTAGCTTATCCAAAACTAATTCTATGGTTCATTTTCCACTTGGAAACATATCTACGTTTTAGCCAAAGTTGAAGCCGAAGTTAATTGAAATTAAAATAATTTTAGATAAAAACTTTCAAAGCGATTTTCTTAAATTTTCATCTCGATTCCAAATTTGGAATTTTTGCATTGACCCTTTTACCACGAATCCACAGAAATATTGTCTTTGGTACAGATCAAGCGGTTCTTTATGAAAATTTTCGTTGGACAGAAGGTTTATGCCCGTAAAGTATGGGTAGATGACAACCGGATAAATCTGCTGACGTATATTGGTGTAACGGAAGTGTTTTCTTGTAGCCGAAATAAAGGTCGGTAAAGGACTGACTCGACAGTATTTACGTCACTAAAAATATATTTCGATATTAAGAACAAAATATAATATATACTTAGCAGGAATAAGTATTTTTTTGAGATTGTAATCAATTCATATATCTAGGTCAATTTAATACTGAACAAACGGGAATGGAGGGAGATTTATATACCTACAACCAATATTCCAATCCTGTGCATGTTATGCGACATAGAAATACACATATACAGATATACAAACAGCTAGGAATGGATGCGGTGCAGTATGTTTCAACTTTAAACATGCTGTGAGCTATATCGTTGCTGCAGATGTGTGTTTTTGCAGGCGAAATAAATATTTATATAAAGGGGTACACTGCTGTTGGTAATATCAGTTCGCCTGAGGACTCTTTCGAAATTAAATTACTTCCGAAAGGGTTAATGATTGCAAAGAGGACAGGTTTCTTTGAAGAATCTTCCAAATCAAATAAATTACCCAAAGAATGTACTACTTCTAGCGTAACAGAAACGTAAAAAGTATTGTTAACTAAGTTGTACGTGTTTTCCACGTCGCGTTCTCCTCCCTCTTCCTCCCCTGTCTCATAAAGGCGTGAAAGGAGCCACCTACTGGTATATTTTAGAGGTATTCATCACCGCACCATCTCACAATACGAACAATTGTACAGCGACACAAACATTGGACGTAATTCTATTGTTCAGACAAAGTTTTGTGATAAGTCGTATGAAAGGTCTTTGTAGAAATATACAACAGTCGTGAAGGAGGCCTTCTTCTATGTCTACGTCCTCCGAATAGAAGAATATAGCGTACTATTCAATAGAAATATAACTTTAAAGTGAATTGGTTGACTTTTTTTTTACTACGAAACTTTTTTTACTACCGCATTTTTTTCTTTAGATGTTTCATGAATTGTTGATTTTGTTTAAGTCTGTAAACAAAAGACTGAAGTTCGTTTTATTCACGCCAGAGGGTTGTTGTATATGTTTTATTAGATAAAGTTTATTCTTCAGCAAATGTCAAAATAGTTGGAATTATTTTGAATAATTTAAAGATAAAGAGGAGTAGTTTTATTGAGTAGCTAGTACATTATACGAACATAAAAGAATAAGGGAAAATAAAGACGTTTTTATAATATATACGAATATTTGATAGTGTTGATGTTTTAAATACGTAAGAATAATAATTATATGAATACAACAATGATAAACTGTTATCATTTTCCTGATGTTTCACAGAACTGACGTATTGTTAAAATTAATGATACAACTTCCTTTATAATAATTCTTTTGTGTTTAAAACAAAAAATAAATATGTAATACATTTTCAGCTCTTAACGTTGCTTTAAATTCCCAGTAGTTTCGTTAATTGTAATTTTCAGTGAAGCACTTTTCATTCATTTCATCTAGATTGTACTTGTAATACTCGAAGGATTCACATCCCGTGTATGCTTGAAGAGCATCCTTCATATTAATAGGTATATTCCCTTGAAGAGTATAACTATTGGCATAGCTTCATGTATAAATACAATGTAAGTTTACTTTTGTGTATAATAATTAAGAAGTTAAGTTTAGGTTTAGGTTTTATCATGGTCAACTACAAATAAATTTTGTTTAAGAGACGTATTACCACACGAATAAAGATTAGGGAGATGGGGGTAGAAGGGTTAGGAAATAATTCTTTTCTTAAAATTACAGATGTGCAAAATATGTAACCGCGGGACTTTTAACACTGTTGTTAAATATGTATCTTGTATACGTACTTGTATATGTATACGTATATGTATATAACTTTATCTTAAGGCGTTATTCTGTATGTTGCTTTCAGCGATGATAAAAGTACATCGCTAAATAATGATTTCACATGACTTTTATGACAAGTATGCATAAGGGTCGAGTGACCCCATAATGACAGATGACCGATGAGAGACCGAGGTGTGAAAATCCCCCTATTACGCGAGTTTTTGCTTCCCAAATTCCTATAACACGCCAGAGATTTTAGATTAGGAACCATCTATTAGATGTACAAACATGAACCACCTTACAAATAAACCTGTTATAAAATTTATACCAGGTATAAACTAAAAATAAGCCTCCTCGAACGGTATAAATTGTATAACAGATTGATTTGTAAGGCGAGAAGTGAATTTTATAGGTGTAGTTACTAAGTGTTGGTAGCCATATAACGCGAGTTCCTATAATACGTAACATTTTAACCGTGTTATAGGTATATCTACAATACAAACTTTAAAATAAAAAGATATCTAGATGTAAATTTTAAGTCGCTTTTATTACGCATTAATTTAGGGTAAGTTAAGTTCAAAATTTCTCTTTTATTTCATAATACAACCAGTAAATATACCCTGTTGATTACGAAATTTGGAGTGTTCCTTATTGAGACGTACTTTATCAGAAATTATTATAAGGATAACATTTTATGGATGTTTCAACGTATAAAAGCACAATGATCGACAAATTAGACCCACTAGTAAAGCCGTTATAAAAACAAAAGAAAAATAAATGAATTGTACTTATCACGTAGCATATTCTCGTACTGGCTTCCATTATCAACTTTTTTAGTTTTTAGTTTGACTTAGTTTAAAGTTAAGTAGAGTTTAAAAATGAACTTTTTCATTGATTTTTTTCAGATTATGGCTAATGAACATGCTGCTTCATAAAACAACAACAATAGCAACATTTTGATAGCTAACTCGTTGATTTAAGCTCATAAATTTACTTAAGTAATAATATTTTATACCGAGCTTTCTATATCCGTCATAAACGTATCGTAATCATTTATTTTCCTGATTTAACTTCTAGGATTTAATGTCAAGTGAAGATTTTCTGAGGTAGATGAGTGAATGGGGAAGTGATAACTGTGTGAGGGGTAAGAGGGGGGTATACGAATTCACATGGAGTATAAACAATTGATATCAAAAGCGAGAAATGATAAGATTTATAGACAATATAAAGATATACAGAAATCCTATAAAGGAAGCAAAGAGAAATGTAACAGTAGTCGAAATGGAATGGATTTTGGTAAAGTGGGTTATAAAGGATGAATATTTTATATTATTTTGTATATTTTATGATTTCTATAAAATACTTTTATTACAAATTGTAATTCTAGAATGCCTTTATAATAAAATCGTTTTTGATTATTCTGCTTGAGTTTTTAACTACATATTATATATTATTCATTTGCTGCAACAAAGTCATAACTGAAATCTTCCTCTAAACACTGTAACCCGCCACCCCCCCCTACTTGTCGTTTTAAATAAGAACATTAACCTTTTATTGTTTCCTATTGAAACTAAACTAAACTATTGTAAAAGAACAACTAAATGAATAATATCTCACTAATAGTAAAGCATATTATTCTTCAATGCTACAAGTACTCATCACACAGACAAAACTGTAATATGTCTGAAGACTATTAGCAAGACTCCATCATATCTATCGCCTTGTGCCTTATCCTTTCTCTAAATTCAATTTTAATTAAATATATTGACCCAATTATTTTTATACGTTTCAAAAGGTAATTGATTTAGGAATCACCCTGTAGTTTCCTCTTAGTAAATTCATCCGATTGTTCCTATGTAATACAAGATTAATTAATTAATTCTGCAGTGAGAGGTGCAACTTACAATTTCCACTTACTTTACTATAAGATTTGCAGCTTAATTTAATGCAATGTTACAAACACTTGACCTTAATAGATTTGTAAGTGGCTGGAAAATAGATATCTTCAATTTCTAGTTATGAATGTATACTATACAGATATATAAGTACTATTATTTTATTTACCGAGCCAATAAGTTGTGCTTGACTATTTAATTGAATTAAAAATTAAAATTTAAAAATTAAAAATTGTCGTTATCAAAACATACTGCAGGATTCGTTTGTCATCAAGTCTTAACACAGGATCCAGAGATGCATCATTGCACTATTAAGATAAATAAAATGAAGTTGTTAAAAGTTTAGATTTCTGATTGTAAAATCTAATTCACATTTCAAATTAGTTTCCAATAAAACATGAAACAAACAAGAGCAACCGTTTGTTTTACTCCATTTTGATAATGAAGTCGTAAGTCTTTAAGCTTTAACCAGCAACGGCAATAACAAATAATACCACTAAATCAAACTCTAATTGTTGTTTTGGAAACAAGCTCTATGTCTACGAATAGAGATTACACCCCGTCTGCACCCGCTTAGCTTTTCATCGCATAAGTTTGTTGTAGAGATTTGAAAAGTTAAATTAAATGATAATAAACCATATGACAACAACAGCAGCTACGGCTACGGGAATGGAGCAACACGTTAATCAGGATATGCCAGGATTACATATCCTGGATTTCTGGCTGTCTGTGAGCAGTATCATAAATAATGATCAGGACCGGAAAATGATACCATGTTGTACTAAACTTGAATTAAATTTAGAATTACCGGGGTGATGCTATATGGTTCACTTTAAAGGCTCGTCCACACTAGTGCATGTATTTATTTCTTATAATTGCTTCTGTCCTTTGGCAGTTAATCGGTTAAATTAACTATAGTTCCAGTAAAACTTTGGGAGACAGTGTTTTTCCATTGTATCGTGAGTCACCGTCGGACAATAATATTTTAATTTCTTTTGTTCTTCACGAATTCTCTTTTGTTTTCTTCTAGTTTGCCTACATTTTTTTGCCTTCTAAGGGATTTATTGTTTAGCTTTCGCTCCATCTGTGGCTCCTTCCTTTTTTTCCATATTTTATCCATTAATCTCATCCCAATCGCTATACACCTTCTTCTCACATTATCCTTTCATATGCTCTAGCGTTTCCTTTGCTCCCATTCTCTTCAAAGAGTTCTAATATCTAATTCTCTTCCGCATTCAATATCCTTTGTATTTCTGTTCTTGCACTGTCTTTCTATCTCCTACTCCATGCATCTCAGCCATCCTATTTTACCCTTTTATCTCCCCTTTCTAGCTTTGTGGATACCCTTGTGTTATGTCCATCTAGTACTCCGTTTCCGCACTTTTGCATTTCCGGCGATAATCTGTGAGCATCGTTAGTTTTTTCCATTCTTTCCGCTCGCTGAGTTTGACCAATGTCTTTATTAATTCGTCCCAAATTCAGTTGAACATATTGCAAAATATATCCTTGCATAAAGGTAGTACATAGCGTCTTTCAACAAGAGGTGTCATTTTAAATTCCGCACCATTGTTGAATTGTCAACTTTATCTTTCATTGCCACCCGCGGAGTTTCAGGAAAATATTGCTTCTTTCTGTTGATTTAAAATGACATCTCCTGTTAAAACACTTAATGATAATTTAATGTTGTATCTGTCTTACCGGTTCACTTCTTTCTTAAGCGAGCTGTGCAACTTTGTTGCAAATTCAAGTTGCAAGTGCAATACAATGCAATGAGTTCAGAATTCAAATTTTAGCATCCATCAACTATTTTACTTTCTAGAACCCTTACTTTATGGTACTGATTAAAGCAGAAGAAAAGAAAAAAAAAGATCTTTTCAACATGCCTAAGAGGATTAGAATTAGAACGCACTAGTAGCAGATCCCTGCACTAAGGATTCAGCTGCTTTATACCGCAAATCATAATTTTTTCATTGACATAATAGAGTCAAAACTTATACTCATTACAACTGTACATTGTTGTTAATGAAAATTGTGAATACTATACCGTGATTTAGCAATGGTAACATAACATTCTATATTCTACAATTAAAAGCTTGGAAAATCATCTAAAGTTAGATGTTATAATAATAACAGAGTTATTTGCACACGTATTCTAAAATATTTTCATAATATATTAGTCTAAACTTTAAACTAATAATTACAATAGTTAAAATGCAGCTTTCCATTCGAGTTGTTTGAATGAGTAATTGCTTCAGCGTACTTGGGATTACTGTGATGTTAGATTTGCATACAGATCAGGCGCTCCATACAAATATATTCAATTGAATTTCCATGTATGAGTCCTAGAACATAAATATATTCATTTCAACCATAAGTGCCTATATCTTATAAGAGTCAAGTGCGCCCCCCTTTGTCACGTTGAGGGTTTTCCTCTATTTTACTAGATCAGAGCTTTTTAGGTGTTCTTGGTGATTTTGGGGTAGAGCTTTTTTTTACGTGTAGAATACACGATTCAAGAGAGCTTTTGAGAAAGTCTTTTTAACATAGCTTTTAATACAGACCAATGCTATGTGACGGTCTAACTCGCTTCTGAATGATGGACCGCACACACGTCCGTTTCCGCCGGAAAGTGTTTTTTATGTTGAGATCTGTTTTCTTTTTTCCCTTTTTAACAGATATACTTTCTGAACACGATTCTTGGTGAGTCGTGAAAAACCAAGTGAAAATCTTTATTAAAATGTATGTTATTAGGATTATGGACCGTTACATAATGGAAAAGTTTGTATTGTACTTTTATTTTTAGGGAATTTCGTTGAAAGGTCGGTAGGGATTATACACCTACAATAATTACTGGATTATACAAACTGCTTCATTTTTGGTAAATACGGTTAAATATTAATTAAGCTTTTAAAATAGAACTTCGAACAATAAAAAGTGGACAAACTTTTTTACTTAATTGAAAGTTTTTTTGATTTGCAATGCATCTAACTTGATATACATAATTGACTTTTTTTTTTTCATGAGACATTTTCATTTACTACATAAAGTAGTCCACTAATCGCATAGTCCAATATTAACTACGAACGTTTAGTATACTATAAACATTAGGATAGTATTTTATCTTTTTCTGAGACTGTACTCAATATATGAAAGCTGTTATATACGTATACCGAATTATGTGAATTACCAAATTAATGTAAGAACATACTGTTTCTATTATATGGCAACACTGTTCACTGCTTATGCGTTGATACTAACTATGTATCGCTATATTGCGAAACATATCCCATTACGAATATGCTGTTTTAAAAAAATATTAAGTTTAAACCTTTATAACGTTTTGTAACAATCTAAGAAACAGTAAAAGGTTTTCTTATTTATCCTCTACTTTACGAGGAATAATATATCATACAGATATATTCCATCTCTTTTAAGCAGGCTCCAGACGATGCGGTGAACGTTTGATTCAAATGCGTGTGAGTCAAATATTGGAAGATTGATATGGCAAGTTTCCTAATACACGGTAACTACCTACTAAACGAATATTTAATTCGAATGATTTATTACTTTCAAGTAAATAAATAAACTTTCAAGTATAAAACCTTCCTTTGTCGGACGATTCGTGCAGCAGTGCATGACATGTAGATCAAGTGTGTGGTGAGGGTTGAAAAATTCCGTTTGACGCGGGTCAAAAGACAGAAAACAACCTCAACTTCTTCCAACGTGAACTTGAATTCAAATTTGATATAGGTCTGTAAACTTGATATTTACGAAAATAGAAACGGCAATATACATATATTAAAATTTATTTCAATCGAATATTAAAAAATAATCCGAAAAGAAAAACCTTAAGATATAAATATATTTAATTTTTAATTATTTTTCTTATTCTGATGTTTCTGGGCAATAAAACTAAATAAGGCAACGTAAACAAGAGCGTTGCAAATGACTAGAGAATAAGAATAAGACCTTAATCTAATAGACTATTATTTCTATTTTATGAATTTGTAATGGTTAAAAAACAAAGCATTTTCCGATCGTTATCCTAGTCATGCAAGAACTTGTTTGAAACATGTATACACTGAACGAAAGTGGTCATATAAAAATGAGATAAAAATAAAGATTATGGGTTTAGATATGTGGACGGGTAAAAACACATAAAAATGCGTTAAGAACAGAACGTGTTGTTTCCATACAAAAAATTGACACAAGTGATTTTTCATCTTGTACTTTAACACTTTTTAGAAAAACTTATGTTTGCTAAACTTATTGGATGTGTATGTTTACTTGACATAAGTAGAATGACAACCATTTATACTAATTATATATATATATATATACAGTTCGATCGCTGTTCTTATTCTGACAACATTAAGATTTCGTTGAATGTGGAATCGTGTTAGAATCAGCTCACAAACATTCCAATTCACCTACGCCACTGGATTAAGTTTTGTAAACTTTATTCATATCTAAGATTAGAAGCTAGTATAAATCCTACCTTTCCTCCCGTTCCGCTCTCTAGTTCGGATAAACTTTAGCTATAATTTCTTCTAAATACAGTTACATATATTTCATGTTTATTTAACATAAAAATACCTATCACATATTATCTATTAGATTAGTATTATGTAAAATTACATAACAAAAATTATTTTTTTATAAAAATTAACATTTTCTGATGTTAATAAAACGTTTTATTCAAAATCATATAATGTTACAAATTAAATTAATATTGTAGGAAAAGATTTTTAATGTTTTGGTTTGTTCAATTTCCATAAATAATAAAACATATTGTTATGTAACAGATATAAAATGTTAGAAATAGTATTTTATTTTATTTTTATTTAACCATTCTGTAATTTTACATAAGTGAATGTCTAACAGTCAATACAACAAATTGATATGTAAATTATATTATGTTTTACAATTACATAAAAATAATGATTGTGTAATAATGCGAGTATACAGTGATATTACTGTTACATAGCGATGTATGGTTTATTCAACATTCGTAGTTCAGTTTTTGACACTTTTATACAACACCGCAGGGTCCTCTTCAGAAAAATCCTAACAAAAATATCTCTTTTTAAAATGAATATAAATTTACGTTGAAATGTTGAAAATAAAATTGCAAACATAACAAAAAACGTGACCAACAGAATAGAAAACCTAGTATGGAAAATGGAATGTAGCACGTGACCACTGTGGAAAAGTGGACAGGAATTACGTGAAGAAGAGAGACAGTGCAGCAGGAATAACGGGAACAGCAGGAACAGCAGGATAGCAGGATACGTCAAGCAACAAGGAGTGGAGCTGTAGTAACTTTTGATATTGTACTTTTTTTTTTCTTGTGTATAATTCCAAAGGTGCTACAGAATCCGCTCTGGAAATACACACGCCTACAAGATCTGCTGTGCTGCAACTTCGTGAAAATCAACCAGAAGAAGCCATGGAACATTTACCAAGAAGGATAAGTTTGTGTATTACATGAGCCGTTTATTTTGAAAGTGGGGCAACGTGGTAACAACAGGTAGAACTTAATATCGTTAATTAATCGGTAAACTCGCTAATTATTAGCCAATGAAACTGTGACGAACAAGATCTTCTTTATATTCTTTGAAAAAGTGATTGAATAACAAACTATAAAATTATTTATTATCTGACAATAGGTATTTAACGTAACATTTTTCACATTTTAACGTTTTATTATTTACCGAAGTTGAACAAAACTCTATTACATTGTCATGAAATATGTGAATGAGAATTTTCTTTACGTAACATTATGTAATCTTGCATACTAAGATTTAGTAGCGTGAGAAAGTGTAAATTTATGTAGAAAGATAACTTTTGTTATCTTACCTTACATTATATAACCTAAAAAATGTTATATAACAGGTAAACTTTATTATATTAAATAAACCTTAAGTAAGTATATGAACTTACTCACTGTGCTGAGTACTCTTGCAATAATAAAAGAAAGCACCACTTTCAACATAAAGGGCTTGTGAATCATGTTTTAATTTCTATAAAAATATACTTCATATTAATAATTAAATATTAATAAACAAAGTATTCATATTATCTCTGTTATTCAATCAAATTTAAAAGAGATGCATATGAGTGCATACTCAATCTTTCAAGAATTAATTTTTAAATTTCAGGAAAAATGCATTTTTATCTTGATTTTATATATTTTTGTTGCATATTTTAATTGATTTGTTTTATTTTAACAGTCATTGATTTATTTACTTTGATTTGTTAAGGTATTGATTAGGTGTTTACTCTTTGCTTACGACTTTACGCAACTGATGTTTTTAAAACGTGTTTTGCGGAAAACTATTTCCATTAGGAGAACTTTTATTTTGCATATTTCCTTCGCTAAATTTAATGTAGTTGCTCTATTTTAGGTGTTACTTTCTCTATTTTACTTAAATTCTTTTTCTAATCTACCATTTTCAATTTTTTACTTGCGTATTTCACAACAATAAGTGCATATCATATGCACAAACGAGTACTTAAGGATTTTTATTACGTATAAATTAGAGCCCTAATAATAACAAAAGTATCGCTGATCATTCGTGTAGCTTTTCAAGCAGATAAAAAGCGTATTACATGAAATGAGTATAGCTACCAACCTTATAGAAAAAAAAGTGGCGCGAAATTCAAATCCGAGCGAAATTCAAATCCTAAAATATATTAACATATTTAACAACCTGTACTCGTATTATGCTTATTTCCGACTCAGACCATAAAAAAATGTTAACCTCATTTTTTCTAAAGGTAGTCTTCACTTCGGTGTTATATAAAACGCCTTTGTATAATATACATTGTTTAACATACATAGCATTCACCCCCACTATCAGTTATACATAAATTCCTATAAAATAGAAAATAATATATTGTAACATCATTCTCCTATCTATGTGGCTATAAAATGTCACCATTCTCACCCCCAATCTCTCTCTTAGCCAACGTCACAGATCTTAAACGCGCATAAACTGCTTTTTATGAGGTAAAGATGTCTCTGTATGTATATATCGGCAATAACTTGCAGAAAGAATAGATCATAAATGTGGCATTTGTCACGTGTTTCGTGGAAATCATTCCTTGAAGGAATTAGTAAACTCTTCCAGAACTGGTGCTCACGATTTGTTAGGGATGCTGTTAGCGTCACGTGGTGTTAGTGCTAACGATGAAAATTACTTCTTTAACATAGTGTATATGTATTGAAAATATAAGTAATGACTGAGTATTCATATATGCACATAAAAGTCGAATATTCGGACTAGAACATGTATATGTGGTCCGTACATATTCTGGAATTACATTAGAACCGTATACGTGCGTATGCTTGATGCGGAAACCTTTGCTGCTTAAGTCCGTCCTTTTCAATTTCACAAGGTCAGAAAAAGACATACATAATTGTGCGGCAAAGATGCGCGTGACGGACGTCGTGCTATGTGGTTATTTTCAGAATGCTATTGAATCGCAAGCCGGTTGATTTTAAAGCACACTACTTGTGGTACAGGTGAATTCGGATGCGCTATTAGTATGTGTGAACGTAAATAGCATGCTCAAATTGTTTGACCATGCTATTTGTATGCATCGAAGCATGCTATTTAATTAGCATGTGTATCTCTACATTAAATCAACTTTGTGTATTATTTATTACAAGATTACTGTCGTAATTAAAATTGATAATATTATTAGTTTTATGGATTATGTTTATAGCTTAACAACTTTCATATTTATTATTCTATAGAAGCTCCGTGAATATATTCATTATTTATGTAAATTACATATTCTACACCGTAAGTTTAAAGTTAAATTTATGCAAACTTTTTGTTGAAATCAAACAAAACAAAATGAACATATGATGGACAAGTAAACACTTTTCAAAACTATTACTTTGTAAGATTTCAATAGCGTTAGTTACCTTGTTTGGCATGCTACAGTGAGGCTCGAAAGATATTGTTTAAGTTTTTAGAAACACGTCGTTTTGCGATAGGCAAAAATAAAGTAGTGCTACTTGCCACTGGTTGATACTGCAACTAGATGGTAATTGTTACTACCACAAACATCTCAACCAATGGTGGTTCCAGGAAGTACAACGAACAGATCCTTCTGCGCTCAGCGAATAATTATAAAAAAATTATAATTACTTAACTACTGCACAAACGGCTGAATATAGGCATAACACTTCGCCGCCATTCACTCACTTTCTGCTCTGGGTTAGTTGATACCAACATCAACATATTTCAAATATTAAATTTTGTGAAAATATGGTGTCCAATGGAGTAAAGGCATTAACCCAAGACACCAATCTTTTCGGGTTCGATTGTGCTGTATCATCAATTAAACCCGCTAAACACAGTTACATTTATATAAGGTTTATTTAACATACAAAAGCTTACCTTTTACAAATTTTTAGGTTAATATAATGAAAATTTACCTAATATAAGTTATCTTTTGATTTAAATTTATGTTTTTATTATTAAGATTAATATAATTTACAATAGTCAAATAGGACAATAGTCAAATTTTGCTAAAAAGGTGACTTAAATATGACATATATGACATCAATTACGCTCTCTATTGCTTATCCTATTATATTAGTATTAATATGATGCGTAAAGAAACTTCTGCTATGGTTCGGCTATGTCTAATTAGTTAATTTCGAATCATTAACATATTTTGCTATCTTTATTTATTTATAAAGAAAGAAGCAACATATTTTAACTACTAAAAATCAATGCTATTTCTCGGGAAATTTTTGCCGTACCCTTTAATTCATAGCGCTGTTACATTCCCAGGTTAATAATTCTTATACTTAATTTTTAATCTCAACATCACTCACATTGTAAATTAAGGAAAACTAATAATTTAAAACATGTAGCATAATTTCGAACATGCCATCCTGATGTTCTTAAACAAGACACTAGACAGTCTTTCAAACCACTCTGTACATGGTGATATGACTTTTAGTACAATGCATAATGGATGCACTATTCTTTACACAACTTTATCAAGCAGATTGTTACGACATCGCAGCATCTCCGTAGAGCGCTGTACGCTGTACCATCGTAGCACAGAGCCCTACTTTCACGTTCTCTCTCTCTCTCTCTCTCTGCACGTCCTGACATCGCATCGTTACCCTATATTTTAACACTTTGAGAGTTTGGACAGCAGTTCGGGTTTGTTCTGTTCTAATTTTATGTTCTACATTTTGGGAAACGTCTTCCATTCAACTAAACTATTCACAAAGATTAAAATGGAAGTTTCTAAAGAAGTATTACATCAACTATTATGTACGATACTATAAATATTTTTTACTATATTGTTGTACTTGTATATTGTAATGCTTGTATTATTATATCTTAACTACAACTATTATTTCTTCTCAAGATGCAACTCGCTAAGAGATATGAAAAAGCCTTTTATAGATTCTCTTATAAAATTTTGTGATCTTATTAAAAACGATGGGAAATTTTAATGCCTTACCACATACTTTGTAAGATTATTATCCTTTGTTACCACTGTATTATTATCACATTGTTGCAAAGAAATATAGAAAGAGCACGCACTTGATGTTGAATATCCCCTGTTTTAAATCATTACTAATTTTCAATGAAGTGCTTTACTTTGCAGCGGTGCAACTCAATATCTAAAAAAATATTTCAGACATAAATTGTTGGAAATTGAATCCTCTACCAGATTCATAATAACTATTTTTATCATAGGGCATACTAGCTTCTGGCCGCCATTGTTTTAAGATGGCGGCGCCAGCGGATGTCTGACTTTGGGAGAAACTTGAAATTTTTATTCGAACTCTAAACTTTAATACATATCCAAAAATTGAAACTACCGAATACAATTTAACGCAAAAGTACCCAGGTCCTGTACCATGAAGATCTTTTACATTTCTTAATTAAGAGGGGTAAATTATTCTTGTCTTACGGTTAAACATATTTGAGGTAAATTTTAATCACTAAACGAAGTATTTTCTTTTAAATGTGTCTGTATTTTTTATTATTATGTTAAAAATATCATAAAATTAGAGAGATTAAAAGTTTTTGTTACAGAAATAATTTTACATTTAATTAAAATGTTTTACCTTATCATTTAATTTATCTGTTTCATATTCCGTATACAATATGCACGTATAAAATGTGTAATGTAAGAGAATATTAAATTAGTTAAACGTTTTATAATAAACCCACATTCCCACTTACCGCGTTTATGTTTAATTTAAGGTTTTAATCTTAAATGTAATTTTGAATTTGAGAAATCATTGGCGTTATGCGCCAGTAATGTACATTATTTTGTAATAATTAATACCTTTATTTAATATAAATTATTGTATTTAATATAATTAATTTTATTTCTGTATATTTCACAAACTGAAACTTACATTTTAGGTTTAAAAATTAAATTAAAATTAAAGCGCAATCATTGGGAATGGGGCTAAAAGTAAATATTTATATTTATAACATAAAATGAATTAAATTATGTAAATAAGAGGGATTTACTTTGTTTTTAAATTTCTAATAAATTTATTTCATGACTAATTTAATAGTATCAAATAAGAAATGATAATAAAGAAATCAGTTAATTGTGAAAATATTTTGTATTTTACAAATTTAAAAATGGAAAAAAATACGTTTTAAAAACTATGGAACTATGGTAAAGTTTGAATTGTATAATAATTGAATAATTAATTAGAGAAACACAAATTTATAAGTTTTATTTGCGAGCAAGGAGGCAGTTTTTGGCGAGGGTATGCTAGAAAAATCGAAGTGCCAATTTATAATCGACTAAATAAATTGCAAATTTCGAAAAAAATTGATTAAATTTGAAAATGAAACAAAAATTTTAATTAAATTACGAAATCTTTTATTAAAATTAAATCAAATGCAACGGACCAATTTACGAGCATGCAAATTCAAATTTGTTAGAGAAAAGTAACGTTAATTATTAATTTTCACACAATGTTCATTTATTAACCAAGATCCCATTTATTACGTAATAATATTATTAAATATGATAATTATAACAGTTTACAGTACAAATACTATACATATATGCATTTGATGAGCAGAAATAATGCATTAGCATTACGAATGTATGCACGAATACCACAGCACAGTGGAAATAACTTATTCATATGTAGTTTGTTTGATCATTAATTTATGCAATTGCTATTTAATTAGCGATCATGTAATTATTGTATCATTATTATGCAAGTATTGCTTCAAATTAAGTTTTCTGTTGTTTTATCTACTCTTTTCGAAAGGTTGAAAGTTTCCTTTAATATTAAAAAGATTACGAAAGTATTTAAGTTCTATATTTTCTGAGTTTTATTTGTTATCAATTTTAAATTTATTATGTGTTCGCATAATTTTAGAAACTGACTATCCTATCTTCTAACAGGTAGGACTCAGCATCCGAAATAAGTATTTTAAATAAATTAAATTACTATTTTAAAATTTTTGAAACATTAAACTTAGGATTAAAGAAGACTCCAATTATTATTATCTATTCTATACTTATTCACATTAGCTTCTGAACGACTTATATGTAAGGTTCAATTCATTAGCTATAATTAAAAAGAGATTATTATTTTAAGTCCAAGGACGTTATCGCCCCACAAAAGGAAATAGCAAAATTTTTGTCGAAGTCAGTAAAAGCATAGTCGTTTTATACAAATATATACACATAATATCGATGTTCAATATGCCGCTTAATGTTCAAAGCACCAGCATGTTAATTTTTAATCATATATTAACCTTTTTTTTATATAGTTTCTCGGGCTTCCTAGGCACGTAGCCTTTTACCGCCCCTAATATTGTTCTGCTTCTTCTTATACGTTATATCCAGACAACAAGAATGATCTATTCATGACTACTGCAGTTATAAATTTCGGTTTCTCAATCAAAAAGGCGATGTTAACAGGAAGCGTCTGCGAAGTCTGTAACACCGCCCGTTGGAGTCCATTTATTGCCATTGCTGTATTTTTACATTGTCACAGAATGCGGTCAGTATCTGCGTCCTCTTCACCACATTCGCATTTAGAGTTTGGAATGATTTTGTTTCTTGCTAGATGTTTCGGAGCTCCAGTATCATTCATTCTTAGTCTTGAGGTCATTGTTATTAATCTACTTGGCCATGTTAATTTGGCAAACCATGGCTTACGTTTCAGTATTGGTTGTATTTTATAAAAATTCTCTACCTTTATCAGAATTATCCCACTTGTCTTACCAATTTTTCATTTCATTTTTTTCTAATTCAGCTTTCATGTCTGATTTTATAAAATATGAAATATATTAACCTTTACGTTATCTTAATTCAATAACGTCACGGTCATACATTTTCGTATTATTTATACATACGCATTTGTAGTTTTATTAAAAATAAAACCGTGGTGTAAATAAACATCAAATGTATATATTCTCAATGTGCTATTGATATAAGATTGTATAAAGGTAGTAATACGCAGAGATATTTCAAAATATATTCAATATTTTTAAACCTATTGGCAATCTCTTGTAAATTTCATATAAATAATATAACATAAGGAAATATGATACAATTTGTAACTCAAAAATATACCACCAGATGTCTACAGAATCATTTTCGTGCATCCAGCGCCACCTACAACGTACATCGTTTACAGTGATTATGTGCACATGCATTGTTCCCTCTATTGAGCCTAGTACCTCCTAGTGCCTTGTGCTGTTTGCCATGTTTCTTGTGTCTTGTCAATTTGTGGCTCTTTCACGTGTTCTTGTATTCTATAGTTCGTGGTATATAGTACGTATAACGAACGTTATACCTACACTGTACCAGTAGCAGTACCAGTATCTGTTCTTCCCTAAGTACATGTCCTCCAACAGTACAACCACCTACTCAGCTGCTGAATTCCTGACACACACACATATACATATATGAGGATGCACCATAGACGCAGTGGCTTACGAATATATCAGTCTGTAAATATAGAAGGTGGAATACCTGAAGCTAAATTAAAATGTCTGTTGCTGTAGTCACTTGGTGCAGGCTATTCATGTAGACAGTAATATTTTCTTAATTATCAGGATGTTTATATATTCGTTAATTAATTATCTACATACTTAAACCTACCTACATAAAATACAGGAATATGTGTAAACATTGAAAACAAGCTACTGATTTATAAACAAGTGCTAAAGCCAGTGTGGACGTATGTAGTGCAACACTACAAACGTTCCAAAATAACCGTGGTATATCCGCAATGATGACATTCATACAGATCTGAAAATTAACACAGTCGGAGAGGAAATCAAATCTATAGTAACGAAGCACGAATTGAGACTTTGTAACCACGAAAACATCGCCGTGACGCAAATGTTGCTTGATAGTAATGATGTTCGAAGACTACGCAGAACTAAACCCTCGGACCTAGTAACCTAATCATGTAATTGTTCATTGGAACAATCTCTACCACACCGTGTAGTTATTCAAATGTAAGCTACTAGATAAATATATCTATACTTAGTTGTAGTATTATAGAAATTTATAAAAAAAGAAAAATAATTACCTAAATGATATATCGTTGGATAGCTTGAATCAATACTCGCTTACGAACTATATACGAAGTCTCTACGAAGGCGACTTCGCAAGTTATAACGATGTTTGTCCCCTGTACACATAGACAATTTAAATTGATATCGTTGGATAACTTGAGCAGGGTTAGATACATTCCGTTTCTATTGAATATCTTATCGTTATCGGATGATACACGGCTGAAAACACGGTTATCAAACTTAGTAAACAAAAGATCGTTAAAAATATCAAATTGCTGTCAATATGTTAAGCGCGTAGTGTTGCCAATATCGAAGTTAATACTCACTTCAAATAGAAAGAGACGGCATATTACTATTAGAGTACTACCTGGCGAGAGAGATAGATAAAATATATTGATATAGATAGCTTCGTACGCCACTGCTCACTTCACGTAAGTACATATACATATATCTGCAGTAACTTCACCATGCAGGGTGCAGAGAATGAATCAAACTAGAGCAGTCGTGCTTTCCAGCAATAGAACATTATTTTCACGTTTATTTTAACAATGCACTTTTAACACTTACAGTCTTTTATTGAAAATAACATAAAAAAGAGGTTAGATAGAGATGACCCACAAAAATGTTATTTGGATAAAAATACGAGTATGAAACTTACTAACCTAGAAACCTATTGTTCGTTTGGAACGTATTTCATTATGTTTGTGAAATGAGAACTTTAAGTCTCAGAACAGGGGAGAACTTTTAAGAGGTGCTTCCCATTTCTAATTGTAAATTCTATAAATATTGTACGGAACTATATGTTAAATTATAAATTGCACTATGCAGTATGTTCCCTTCTTCCATGATGACCCTCAATTAATTACGAGTTTTCAAAGTGTGACAAGTGCAGTAACGCAATCTCTACCTAAAATTTGACTTGTAAAAAAAGAAAACAAGATCAAAGAAATAAGACTAAATAGTACCTAAGGGTGGAAGGGTTTTTGTATAAGAGGTTTTAAATCAACAAAATAGTTAAATATTTTCGTAAAAAGTAGTGATATTATTATTTTAATCCAAAGTACAAGCTTTGAAGTTAGTAATGGAAAATAATATGTGCCAATTGTCACCGCCGTAAAAAACTGACAGTTAAGAAATGGTGCGAACTTTAAAATGAAAGCTCTTGTTGAAAGATTATACATAAAATTACAACAATATAAAAAAAATAGTATTAGTTAGGCTGGAAGACTATTATTACTAGACATTCGTCTCTCGGAGAATCTAAAAAAATTGGAGAATGAAACTCCCAATTTCGGAATAGATTGATAAACATTTTATTATAAAAATACATTTTTGTTTATATTTACTTTAAAATGCTTAGTTTATCGATTTAAATAAAATGGGTTTGTTAACGTTAAGCTCCTTTACTTTTATTTTTTCTAAAGCTCAAAGCTCCCAAATGATTTTGTTCACATTTACTGACAGTAATGTGTTGATATACATTACATAAATCCATTTATGGCGAATTTTATGTCAAATTTATTCATTGTTGTCATAAATTCGTTCTAAGTAAATAATATTTTAAGGAAAAACACAATAATATTGGAAATAGCATTGGTTCTATCATGGATTTCCATAATATCGACCAGAAAAGCAGAATTTCATATACGCTCGTACATGGTGTAGGAAAGTAGTATCTCTGTGAAATGCAAGAAAGTAAGCAAATGAGGGCAAGGAGATCCATATGGTATAAACGGAATAAAGTATTTCAAAAAGACAGTAAAAAATTCATTTTGGAGCAGTCTACTAAATCCATTTCCATGCTCCGTTCATGTTTATGTAAACATGAACATGTGTTGCAGCGCGCAAGACAACATAACATTCGCGTACTCGTACATGATGAAGCTGGAAAAAGAAAGAAATGAACAGAGACACAGTAGAGAAAGGGTGTGGGGGTGGAGTGAGGCCAGATGAAGGGTGTCGTGAACACCAAAGGCTTGAATAGTCAGACAGTAGTGGCGGATTTAGGAAAATGACTTGCGTGGAAAATGAGAAACATAACGCTTTCTAAAATATTTAATGAAACCTATTTTTTGTAACAGCTTAAGTATTTATACTTATGGTGTATTTAATTTTACTCGTTTTAAAGAAATAAATTTACCCTCTATATACTATAAAACATACTTTATACTTATAAACATAAAGTATACTTATAAAACATCTTAAGGACACTTTCTTAAGGATTATTTAATCTTAAGAACTTCTTTTTAAAGATTAAAAGCTTTTATATAAAACATCACTCAATAAGTTCGTAGGATGACATATAAATGGTGCCATTGTTGACAAATTCATATGATTTTTAGATAGTACCAGCCTTCAAATGATATGTGTTAAAAGTTTACAATTTTCTAACCATTACTCTATGAGTGACAATGATTCTAGTGACGCTAAGTACAGTTCAAGCAAAGCAATCTTGACAAGTATTATTTGGACTCGATGGACTTATTTGGAAGTAGTATTTTTCTTATACTGGGTAAATCCAAATTGGATATGTTGTATATCTCCTTGCATATGTTGCATTAAAAGCTGTAGATTGTATTATATCCATTATATTGTTTATTTATTTTATTATATTTTAATGTTTTTTGCCATTTGGCGCTACATTTTTGTGTATTGACTCATTTATTTACATATCATTATGCTTAATTCAATTTTGATCCTTATTTTATCTAAACATTCTCACTCCTACCAAAAGAAGAAAAAAAAATTATCCTTAATTATAAAAACAAAACTGCTACTGCTTCGCTCCTCCTACTACTCTCTCTCCTGTTTTTACTCTGCCATTCCTTCTGTTTCCTCGTTCCTTTTCTCTATCTCCACCATCCACCTAATCCCTTCACTGTCTCCCTTTAATAACAGCCCAATATTTTTCTCACTTATTATTTCCCTTCTCCTTGTTTCCCAATCTGAATCTGGCAATCCTTCTCATGTTTTTTATGTCTTTTTCTCTTAAGTATTCTGGTATCTCTCTCTCCCAAATCTTGTTATATCTTTTGCTATAATTGCTCTTCTCAATTTTTTCCATTCTTTCCTGTTGTCTCTTCCACACTTGTGCCTTCTTCTCTCTGCCTCCTCTGTTGCCATTCTTTTCCTTTCATAATACTTCTTTCTCTTTCTCTGGCTTCCCCCCACCCTCCTTTCTACTCCACTCTCAAATGGATGACATAGGATGAGACTAAGGATTTAATCGACAAGTTTATGTTAATAATTAAAATTGTACTGGTATTAATATGCATGTGATTTTACTATTGGTAGAGCATTTAAGTGGCTTTAACTCTACAACAATGTAATAGCCTACTGCCACTCTAATGTGCAGCTCCGGCTCTGTACTGCAGTAAGTTTTACTACAGTTTTGAAATTTGTTGCATGCTGAATGCAATAAAAGTGATGAGAGCCATGTCTGTTATTTCATAAATGCAAAGAACAAGTCTTGTTTGTGCATGATCAAAGACTACATAAGCATAAAACAAAATAGTGTCTTACAAGCAGAATCTTCAATGTGTCGACACATATGTATACTCATAAAAATAGACTATTTTTTGATTAACTTTTTTGGAACAAACTCTTGCGAGATTATTAATTTTTATACAAATAAATAATTACATCCTTTTCAAAAACCATTGCACAAACAAAATAGTATGTTATATTTATTTAGTATAGTTATTATTTTTAAGATTGATGTACAAAGCTTCTAAAATATATGAGTCCATTTGTCTCGGCTTTATTTTGTAACGTATAAAATATTAAAGTCAATTACATCTTTTTTTTTGTCATTTTATTTTGTCAAAAGTTATTTGTTTTACTTTCCTGTCCGGTCAAGGGGTCTTAAGAAGTGTGCAATAAAAAAGAACACTGGTTAAGCTTTGAACAAATACACCTAACTCTCTTTTTATACGGATTTTTTGTACAGGGGTTCGAAATAATACGGACTTCACAAAAATCTTTTTTTTGAACGAATTATTTGTTTCAACACGAATTCCAAAAATATAAAATTAAATAAAATAATTTACGTCTTAAGCTTATTCCCACACATTGAGTTTTAGTGTTAGTTTAAGGTACCTAAAATGTAAATTTCAGATTGTGAAATATATAGAAATAAAACTAATATTAAATACAATAATTTATATTAAATAAAGATAGTAATTATTACAAATTAATGCATATTGATGACGCATGATTTCACAAGTTCAAAATTACATTTCAGGTTAAAACTTTAAATAAAAACTAAAAACAGTTAGTGGGAATGGGGCTTTAGAGAATGTTTCTTTATTTTATGTTTTTTACCAGAGATACCAGAATTTATGAGGTTCAGATCAGTTTTAATTGATCACGCCTAGAAATGAAGATGTTTGTTTGGAAGAATTATGTTTGTTTCGAATCAGGGTTCATTTGATTGTCTGGAATTGTTTTTAATATTAAGTAAGGAGAATTTTCCAAAATATCGTATAGAAAGTCATATGGAATCGATCTTAAATAAAAAGAAAATCAACACGAGATGACATTATTAATGAAAGTAATGTAGGTGTAATAAACGGGCGCGCCTAATTTTTTTTTATGTGTCTTCTTTTATTATTTATTTATTTATTTTATTATATTAATTGTCTGCCTTTCGGCTTTACAATTTACATTATTAAACTTCCTAATTTTATATAAAGTATTCTAGACTTTTTCTACTTCTTCTTCTCTCTCTCTTCATGTTTCCTACTCTTCCTTCATTCTCAACGTTTTCTGCTTCCCGTTCATTCTTGCATTTACCTCCGTCTCTCACCTCTTGCCATCCTTGGCTCTTCCCGACAAACACTCTATTATCTTTTCACTATTCTTCTTCCCTTCTGACTTCATTTTCACTTCTTCTGCCTTTTACCTTTATCACTCTATTACAGACATAAACCCTCTGGGTTTGCACATTTAAGCATATTTAACTGGCTTCAGCTTTCTTCCTTCTAATTATTTCTGCCATCCATCTGTTCCCTTCCTTGCGTCCATTGTCTTCTTTTATTAAAAATATGAAGGAAATTTGTAAGCACATTTTATAAAATTTATATATTTTTCAGGTTCTCATTACTTTGTTTTGAATGATTTGAAGATGAAAACACAGTTCCCTTTTTATCTTACACGGTTTTTTTTATAGTTGCTAAACACATCCTCAACTTTACCATATGTTGTATGTATTTTTTACGCGGATTTTTTGGATCGTGTAAAACGAGGGCTAGGAGTAAAACATTATACGGTCAAATAGGGTATAAGTCTCAGTTATTATAGAGTCTTCTTGAATTTTGTATTTTATTTCTTTGACCTATAAAATATTTTTAATATTATTTAGGAACTCTTCAATAAACAAATAACGTCAAATATATAACGACTCACCCCGGACTAAAAGAATGTTTGGAATTTGTGTATCAAATTTACTTCTTTGAACTTCAATGTACGCTGTTTGGATCTCAATATTCACCGAAGGTAGATCTTTTGAAATTATAATGTGAATGTATAAAAAAAAAAAATCGAAAATAATTGCATGCTTCACCAATAGATACGTGTATAAAAAATATATTTTTTGCAATAGCTGGACTTTGACAACGATCAAGCGAAACAACGTAAAAGAGTTTAAATTAAAGTTTGTACACATTTTGAACAGCAGCAAGTAGATTCGTCAAACTGTCGACAGTTCAACCCATACCATTAAATAATAATAAAAAAATGATTGGTTCAATTACGGGACAGTGGGTTTTAAAACGTAGACACCGTTGAAATGATGAAAGCTTCAAGTCTAGCTCACACACACACAGGGAAAGAGAAAGAGAGAGAGAGAGAGAGAGAGAGTCATTATGATTGTATAAGAGCATTACGTTGTGTTCGTTTTTGGTTCGTCGATATTAAAGGATGAAAGAAATTAATTTATTTTGTCACAAAAACGTTGGACGTGCCTCTACGCGCACAAAATTTTGATGCAATCAATTAGGGTCTGAATATTAAAATTATGTCACTTTTTCTGTCTGGTTTCCTTATAATAAATGTTGCAATCGAACCTGAAAGCACAACAGTCTAGCATCGATACAAAACTAAAAATAAATTACGTCACACGCAAAGGGGGAGGGACTAGTGATTAAGATAATTTCCTTAAAGAATTACAAATTTGTATGAGATCTGAAAAAAATGAAAAGTCATTTATTCAAATATTACAAAAAAAAATTATTAATTAAAATGTGTAACATTACATCAAGTGACAATGCTAATGTCAACTAGCAAAATCACGTCACCTGATCTCTCTATCAGTTGCAAATAATAAGTGTAGCAGAGACAGATATATCTTGTTTCTTTTTCTATAGTATTCTGGTGTAAATGTAGAATTTTAGTTCTACTAAAATAAACATTTTTAACATTTTTTAAGTTTTGAGGAGGCAGACCCTGACCACATTCTGTGGCAATGTAAAAATACAGCAATGGCAAGAAATGGACTCCAAAGGGCGATGCTACAGACTTCGCAGACGCATTGAGAATCCGAAATTTATAACTGTAGTAGCCATGAATAGATCATTCTTGTTGTCTGGATATAACGTATAAGAAGAAACAGAACAATATTTGGGGCGATAAAAGGCTACGTGCCTAGGAAGCCCGAGAAACTATATATAAATAAAAAAAAACATTTTTCAAGATTTTCATGTAAAAGAGACAACAACCATTTTCATCATGTTGGAAAGAGAAAAAATATTCATATGTAAAGTTCTGGCAATACTTTTTTCATAGGTCCATCATCATTCGAAATCTGAGTGAAAGTGAATTTATTTTTTACTAAAACTTCACCAACCTATACCATTTCACCCAAATGTTTACTGGATAACTGTATATTATCCAAGCAAAATATAAAGGTTTCACTTTTTGTTAGTTTACTGTGATCGATCATTTGACAAAACTGGAATTGAAAACAATTTTTTTAGGTTAAGCATTACTTTTGCCATACTGTACTGATAATACCATACACTAAATATAGTATAGGATAGTATTTATCTTCTTCTTAATATATATAAATTACGTGTCACGTTGTTTGTCCGCGATAGGACTCCTAAACTACTTAACCGATTTTAATCAAATTTGTACACCGTGTGCAGTTTGATCCAACTGGAAAGATAGGATAGCTTACATCTCAATTTATGATTGAAATATTATCTTATTGCAAATTATTTGTCTATTAATTATCTGTTAGCTCCAAACGATTTTAAAAGATGGCGACATCTGTTGACTAGATTGAGTAAATATTCAATAGATGGCGCTATGTAATGTAATATGACAAAAACGTTAGCCACAGCAACGCGTGGCCGGGACAGCTAGTGTAAATATATAATATAATCAACCGTATGTGATGACACAGGTCGTTGACTTTAAAAATAAATTGTAAATGCCCTAGCTGGTGCCCTAGACTCATAACTAGCACCGGTGAGATCCAGCGAAGGTGTAAGAGCTCATTTTAGCAAAGGGTATTTTTCATATTTATTTAATAATAATTAATTATTTATGACTATGTGTGCATAGCTATATATATTTACAAATATTAATTATGAGATTATAAAAACCTTCATTAAAATATTTATTAATTAGTATCATATTTCAACTTTATGTGAAATAAAAACAAGTTTTTGCACTCTCTACCTGTAAAATAATATGAAACTGTTCAAACATCGAAAATATGAAAATTTATTTATAGTATTTGTAAATGTCTGTATTAAAAGTTCTTTATTTTTAAAATGTTTCCACTGAAAATATAATTTAATGGTCAATAAGCTGAGCTTCGGTTTATTCGTGAGTTGTGAACGACGATGTTAAACTCGTCCTATTAAATTTTATGATACGCGAAGCGGGCCCATTAAAAGATATGTCGAATAATATAAAAATACCAAAAACCGAATGAGATTATTCCATATTATTTCAAAATTATTGTTATTTTAGGATTATTGTTTGGATTATGTTTTATGTTTAATGTAAGTAATAAGTAAATATTTTAATTATGAAATTAAATAAATATGGGAATAACAAGGGTTAATTAATTTGTTTTTGCTTGTGATAATAAAATATTTATGAAAACGTTGCAACATACACATACGCCCAGAATTTCAGCCACTCGATGTGAAATATTTTTTAAAAATAATTAAATTTATAATTATGCATTAAATTACCTTTTGTTTAGAGTTTATCAGAAACGGTCAAATCGATACAAAAAAGCATATTTTCGATAATATTTTTTGAAGACACATATAATATATAATTATTTCTATAATTGCAACATAATAAAATAATATTTAAAGAATACTTTGTGAAATTTTCATAAATAAATATCAAGAAATGAGTTAATGGCAGCGAATCTCCGCAGACGTCACAAAAAAAAGTTTCATTGCGGTGTCCCTCATAACTCATCACTGAATTATTTGAAATCAAAAAACCAAAATGATTTCAATATTCTTTAAAATTTATTTATTTAATTGCCTTGAGTTCTATTCGTCATAGCCACCATCAAACATCTTTTATATATATTTAACATTTTTAATTCTATTTTACAAATTTCTAAATATTTAAATAATTCACTAATTAATTTTGAATCACCTAACAAATATTTAGTATTAATAGGAAAAGTTTTACTTACATCTAATATTTCACTATTGAATTTTGATCTTTGTAGACTATAATTTATGCATTCAAATATAATATGATCTAAAGTTCCTTCTTCACCACATTGGCATCTATCATCAGATTTAATATTAATTTTGTACAGGTGAGCTGGAGTTTTAAAATGATTACTTTTGATTCTGATTATAGTTGATATAATTTTGCGGGACTTATTTCTGAACCATCTTTTCTTACTTAAATTTCTATGAAACATATAAAAACCCTTCCTTTTAACTGACTTTTGTTAATGAAATCTTAGTTTCTCAAATTGAAGTTCAATTTTTTGATTATATTAAAAATTTTATATGTAGGTTACTTTACTTTCATCTCAATTTCCAAATTTATAGATTCCTTTGCCAATTTATCAGCAATTTCGTTTTCTCTTATTTCACAATGTCCTGGTATCCACATAAATTTTATGGATGATTTCATTAGTTAATAACTTCAGACAACCCTGTCGATTTTTTTTAAAATTTATTTATAAAGATATATATATTTTAAAAACGACGTAACGTTTGTCCCTTTAAACTTCTTAGTTAGTACTCAATATGTTCTAGGAAAGTTAATGTTTCAATAGAAAACTTTATCAATATAAATACTAAAAACTTAATAAAAAGCAAGACTATAAATATCACCCCAATTAAATCATCAACAAACTACAACTTTTCTTACTTATTTAAGTTCAGTTTTCCTTTGCACTTTCCTTAATTGATGTGAGCTTTAATATTAATTGCTTATTTATTTCTAATGTGCCACTCTATTTTCTTATTTTCTTCTCCTGTAGTAAAGTCAATGGTTTTTCTTCATCTATACCTACTAATACAACTCACACTTTTTTACGTTCACACATACAGACGTGAATTCATCTACCAACCAGTAGGTATAGCATTTGCTACTGATTCTATATTACAATATTAAGAATATAAATCTCCTGGCATTAAGTAATGTGGAGCGTAGATTTCTGCGTATATATTTCTATACGAAATGTATCTGGTGTGGTATACCTATAGCTGCAGATACCACTGGGAAAACCTTAGTTCCAAAGAAAAAAAAACATTTACCTCGCTGCTATAACAATCATCGAGGTCTCTATACTACGATACTATAGATAAACTTGAATTCTGTTATACAAATGAAGAATAGGGATTCTGTAAATTATATTATGGTAAGATCTATTTAAAGCTAAGCGATGTCGGATTATATCGATAGAAATTTATGAGATTTAGATATTATGGTATATTTATTTAAATGCATGCCGCTATGCTCCACATTTCTATTACATTTCATGAATTCTAATTAAACTTGCAACTAATTTTTTTGTCCTCTACTCTTCTACTTAACCAGTGTAAACTCCTCTCCCTTTAATTAAATTTGTTTATGTGGGTTTCATCCTCTTTTTCTCTCTTTCTTCTCCGTATCTCCGCCATACACCTTCTTTCTTCTCTTGCTCCTATCATCAGGTCCACTTGCCAATCTAAACATTTCTCCATCTCCTCTACCATACATCTCCTTCCTTCCTTATCCCTTATCTTTTCCTCTACTTCCTTCTATCTTCTCTCTACTTCCGTCATGAGATTTAAATATTCTAGTCAATTAATCCAGTGTAGAAATTTATATATTCAATTCACAATTTCATTTCGATACCAAAAATAGATTACTTTTCTTCTGTTTTTTTTAGAAATTAATTATATCCAGTCATCATAATTGCTTCGCTAAAATCAAATGTATCCAGTCAGAACGGTCTCGGAGAGTATGCTCAACTTAAAGGTAGGTCTGAGCCACCTGTGCCATGGCGAAACCGGTTCTGCGGATTTGGGATTAGGGGTTAAGACCAAATAAATATTTCATATGTGTTTAAAATTAGTTATAAATATTGGGTGGAAACATAATTAAAGAAGAAATTTGATTTAGAAAATTAATGAAACAATTTTTTCTTAAACATTTTCTTAAAAAAAAGATTTCTTCCTTTTTATTACTGAATCCTACTACAATCCTAAACCCAGTCTTTTTTAAACATTCCCTTACCCTATTCGTTAGGACGGGTTTTACCAAAAAACAAACCCTTATAGAACTACAATGTGATAAAAAATACATGTTTTTATAAACCCCGATACTCTGATAACATTGTTGCAAGGAGACGGTGAAATAATATGTGCGAGTGAGAAAGAGTGATGATGATAGAAAGAGACAAAAATGTGTTACGTTAATTTACGATATTTTCAGACAAATAACGGTTTCTGATGAATGTTTCCACATTTTGGGGATGCCTTTTTTTTGGAAATATAATTGAAGTTCGTTTTATAATTAATTATATTTGGTTAATGAATTATTTCGAAAGCGCATTAAGAGTTTTACTTTTATTGGAAAACGGTTTTTTGGTAAAGGAGAGATTCAATTACTTTGATGAGATATCAATTAAACCAGAGGTTCCCAAAGTGGTTGATACTTATAAATAATAAACCCACTATTCCAGTTAATATTAAAACTCGTTATATTTAAATTGTCTTATTTATAATGAATAGGTCAAAAATGTAATGTATGGTATAAAGTTTATACCAGGATTTATACCTGGTAAGTCTTTAAGTACTTGTACTTAGTAAATGTGAAACTTGTATTGTGAGATGTAAGAACTAAATCTTAGAATTAGTTTGTAGCAAGCTATCAAATGTCAAGCTACACGGCATACATTCGCAAAAGAAATATCACTCCATAATATCACTCCAAATAGCATTCCATCAAAAAGAGAGAAGTAGTCTCTTCTTGCTCTTAATTGCAAATAATTCGAACTTTGAATATATTTATCTCGATCTAGAGTTTGATAGTTTGATAAGTCGAATAAATATTTTCAGAGAAATTAGTTATTGATATTGTTGTACTGATAAGGTTAATCAACCGGCAACTACTGTAACGCCATTAAATTTTAGAACGCAAATCATCTACTTTATTCCAAATCAAAAAGGTTTCAATTCAATACTAATCAAGTTGTCATCGATTCAATGGTATCTTGAAACGGACTGCAATGTTCAAACCCTTGTCAATTCCTTTAGATTAAATCGTTACCTCGATTGCTTTACTGCAAAGTGCAAACTATTTTCAAAGAGAAAAATGTTGGGAACTTTAAAGCGAAATGAAAGAATCTGCTGGTTCGTTAGAAGCTACTCTATATCGTTATTGAAATTGGAAACACTGATTTTTTTTATTTCAATTTATTCAGTTGTGGCCATGTTTACAAATGGTGGTGTTCCACTAGAATACCAGGAAGTGTTTCAATTTACTAACTAATTTTACTAAAAATTTGAAGTCGATGGAATTTTCTGGACCAGAGATAACTCGAGCTCGATTAGAGTTCTAATATACTTGACATGGTTCGTCCAGTATTTTTTAAAATATTTATTTGAGTGCATCAACTTTTGATATTTGTTAGCAAACAATAAATACATTTAAAAATATTAATAAACACATAATTTATAGTCCATAAATACAAAAATGGGTATGTAAAATATAGAGATTAAATTTGTTTCATTCATAAATGTCGAGTATTTTGTTTTTTTAATAGACAAACAAATCGGTATATTTTCTGATAAAAATAGAGAAAATCCAAATATTTGACCGTGTAATTAAATATAATAACGTAAAGTAGAATACTTTATTAATAAATGAACATATCGTCGATTTGAATAAATTCAGCATTTGTAATTTTGTATATACGTACATACGGTTTTGTATATATAACGTCTGTGTTGGTACAGGGTTTGACAAATCAATCTACTTTTGAATCATATTGTACCACGATAACGTACTTAATTTGATAAACAGATATAGTATTTATAAATTTAAGATTGTAATTCGATAAGATCTAAAGTAAAGCGCATTTGATTTGTTATACAAACATGGAAGAGCGTGTCAGGAACGTTCGATCTTTTTGAAGCTACTGGCGATGAAGACAGTAACACATTTATACGACTAAACATACAGATACCATTAATCCTCGTTGCGTACACTATCCTTCTCTCACACGTTTCATTCAATGACTTCCATACGGCCTAATGCACGCTTTCCTTTTTCTCACCATCACCATCTTGTTTTATTTTTTTAACTGTAAAAATAAACTTAAAGAAAATCTAAGAAATAAAACATCTAGATCGTATATAGTTTAGTAAAAGGTCTAAATCTGTTAGGCCAGAAGTATTATATTATAGTGGTTACCCTAATATCCCACCTTAAGCACCCTGTTATTAATCGCCATAGGGGTGTGGGGGTGAGAGACAGTGGGGTAAACTCAGACATTCAGAGGTAGGGAGAGGTAGACAGTTATCCCACAGTCCGATGGTGTAAACGTACTTATTAGATAGATGTATCTAAAGTGGTTTTATAGGGAACTAAAAATATATATATTGGTCCCAGATATAAAGATACGAGTAGAAGTGTTTAGCTGGGCTAAAGTGAATGAAAGTACTTCGAGTTAAATTGAAAACGATATCAAACGATTTGTTTACTTTTGTTATATCAATATATGTATGTGTTTGTGTGCTTGTGTGTAATACATGTTTAGTAAACGTATCTATTGTCTGACGAGGCTAAATCTTCGAGGCGCCTAAGTCCACAAGCGATTTTCAACAAGAACTTTGTTTTTTAAAACAAAATAAAACAACGATGAAAATGATTTTATTGAATTAGAAAGAATAAGGCAATGAAAAATAATATCGGACAAATGTCCACCACGACCACACTGTCAGATGTCGATTCTTTTATGAAAATTTTCAATCACCTTTTGGCAAAATGGCGGGTCTATTTCGCAAATTGCGTCACGGATGGCTGAGTGACTTGTCAGTAATAGGCCAAAATTGAGTTGTTGACATATCGATAGCGTAATCCATTGACCATAACCGCATTTCTAGCCGCATCTTCGAAAATAATCACGCCTCCAGGCCACATAGAGTATCTGGAGTTCTATTATTTTAATGCGATTTTCGAGAGAAATTGAATTCATTGTAACAATTGCCAACGCATCTAATACTGATATGTCTGAAATTTCAAAACTGTCCTGTTGTTGGTATTGCCCCTATTGAGAAAACGAAGTTCTTGTTGAAAAATCCTACAGTAAGAAGAAAAATTGTAGAAATTGTACGGATAAAAATGTATTTTACAAAATATCTATAATAATAATACTATTTGGTGGTAGTTGAGATTTATTAATATCTAATCAAACAAAATACTATATATTAATTAGTGCTTTAATCATGTAAGAATCTATTTGATTATTAAACATATAGAAGCTAACTTTTATTACAATTATTACATTATTAAAATTAAAGAGAAAAGTAAAAAGTCCTTGCTTATTCTGGCGTCATACTTGTATGGAAGATAGACTGAATCAAGTCAATCAAGGATGTCAAAATTTGTCTTCCCCTTTTAAGATAACACATCACACAATAAGTTTGTAAGATGACCCATAGATGGCGCTATTGTTGACAAATCCATATGACTTTAAGGTAGTACCAATCTTCAAGCTATATGTGTGCAAATTTTATAACATTCTGACTATTATTTTACAAGTTACAGTGATTTCAGTGATGCAACTTTTGTAATTTTCAAAACAATGGAGCAGTGCTTTTTAATGAAAAACATACCTAATCCGAATAACACTTGTCAAGGACATATATATATATATATATATATATATATATATATATATGTATATATATATATATATATATATATATATATATATATATATATATATATATAAGCAAATAAAAGAATATTTAACAAAACTTTAAGTAAAATGTATACTGAAATAGGTTGACCTTTCGAACCAACAATAGCAATTCAATTATATTTTACTTTTGTTGGTCGATGCGGGATTTTGAAACATAAAGTGTATTGTTGATTTTTGAATACTATCGAACTCAAGATCTTTCTGCATCATTATGTTTGCACTGGATTTGTAAATTTAAGTTCAAGTCCATAAAGGGTCCAAGCTCGTAAAATAACTATTACAATACATAACATGGGTTAGAATGAATGGAGGGGGTAATAGTGGGGTCGAGAGAATGGGGGGGGGGCTAGATACTGTAACTGGACTATCGCAAAGTATAACAGGTCATCAGAGATAAGTGCTTTGAAAGATAACTGAAGCTCCACCACTAAGGGTATTGTAGAGCGATGGGGGAGGGAGGGGGTGTACACGTGTGTGTCACTGTGTTTCAGTTGCTGGAACCGGTAGACCAGGGATGAACAACCATTTCTAAGAACGGGTGTAAAATTTGGGTGAAAACTAGTTGAGTATCTCTTTATTACTAAAATGAACATGATAATAATTCTACAAAAAAGAATACAAATAAATCATACATTAAAAAGATAATATAGTGAGCGAGAAGTTTTTGAGTTATGCATGTCAACACACCACCGTTATAGTGATGAAATTTGGCAAATATTGTGTTCCATTTGTAACCTCAGAGTTAGTAAAAATAAAAATATCACCACTTTTCTCGAAAATATTACGTTTCTCTGTTAATTAAAAATGATAACTCTTGTAGAAAACCCTTAAATTGACATCTCTTATTGAATTACTCTTTATGTAATCATAAACTTATTAAGCAGTGGTGTACTTTATATATATGTTGCCGCTACACCACACCGCGAACTATCAACGTAGCAAAATGCCTTCGATTTTAGAGTCTAACGCAAAAATAAATACACTTAAAAAAACATATAACAGAAATATGTACTTAAAAAACAGCAAAAGATAATTATTATGGAAATAAATGTTAAACAATTTTTAGAGAGAAGTTTGGCATTGATCTATATTTGCAGATTTATATGACACAGTATCTCGCACGTACTTTGGTTGTGACTCATTGCGGAAAATAATTCCTCGTTAGGATATGTACTTCCAAGAAATGTTATTCCACTAACTTTACATTTTTATATATCGGAAATTTGAACACATGGAAATATATATTTAAAAAGTTAAGAATGAAACTTTTGACGGGTCGCGCGTTGTTCATCCCTTCTGTTGACTGTAGAGTGTTGTTAAGGGTAGCAGAAGATATTCTGGGAATGACAACTGGAGAAAACACCATTAATGTTTATAAATTGATTATAACCCAAATGTTTTTTAACCCTTTTGCCATCAGCCAATGAGAGTAGAGTGTTATGAATTTAAAATTACGGTCACATACCCTTCTTAATGGGATCATGTTACTTCGATAGGAGTGTGATAATAATATTAAATTATGTAAATACAATTTCTACATATATATGTATATGTAGTTCCATAGAAGCTATGCTTGCATAAGACCAGCGGAGATACGCTTGATCAATCAGCAGATATATATATTTATATATAAAGTGATATTTAATAATTTACAGTCAAAATCGTGCATTTTGATTGGCAGCAATTTTTTTATTTTATCATGTAAAAAGGACAAATCTGGATATTATAATATTCGAGAGTGGAATCATCTCGAAGATAAAGGTGTAATCAATTTCTTTTTGTAAATCACGTTTCGGGACGTTCCCCTATGTAAACTAACATGTTTATAACATGTGTACAATAAAAAAAATATTAGAAACGACATATGAAAAAAGTCGAAACGATCTAAAGTACCTCACTTTCAACATATTTTATAGGAAAACGAATACCGCTTATTGTAATTTTCTTTTGAGGACAATATTTGTCATATTTTAAATTAATGATTCCACGTTTTTCCACGTAATCGTAATTATCATTGAAATATTGAAACTTTTTCTACGTATAAAGGATATAAATAAATATAAATATATAAATTTCCAAGATGCTTACAGGAAAAGTGATTTTCTCGGAAAACAACACTACTGAAAACAATGACATCACATTTTAGAAAACATGTAATAGTTTTTAACGACGCGTAAAGCTTTAAAAGCTCATAAAGCTCTTCAGACTATACAATAAGTGGCACATAATTAACCTTAGACATTATAATATACTGTTTATTTGTTATAAAACACTTTCATTTAATTTACTAAAGCTTTTAACAGTGTACATCATTAAGTTACATTGAATGTTGTGTAGCGAGTGCGAGTTCTTTAGTAGTGAAGTCCTTCACATTCAAGATCTTGAATCAAGGGATACTCATACACTGTCAGTAGTTTGAAGTTAGTTTTGTGAAAGCTCTAAATTGAACTTGTACGGATCTATGCCTCCAGCTTAATGCACCGTGAACTGAAGGAGCTTGCTGTACCATGGTATATCGTGTGAAGGTTCTCAACATGTTCTAATATATATGTTTCAATGTTGCAACGAACTTATGAGAGAAAAGGAAGGCTTTTGAGAATCTTTGGGCGAATAAAATGTGGGGATGAGAACGTAAAGTGCGTAGTACGTAGGAGGTAAAATGAAGTTAAAGAAAAACACACAGTGAAAGGAATTCGGTGTACGAATAGCATTCAAGTTTATATTACGACTTGAAGATTGTTGATTCAATTCCATTCACTTAAGGTAAACGTCTACACGTTCGCACTGTTCGCATCAAATGTATTGAATTTATTGAAACTAACGTGGAAGAGATCGGCTGTGACAATAACGGAGATGGTCATGCATTATCAATGATAGTATATTTGTATGACTAAACCAACTGTCCTCCTGTAAATGTGTCCTCCTAAATGAAATTTATTTGATATTTGTCCTAAAATCCTGGAATTGCTTTTCAATAATGAAATATGTGAACTATTTTTCACAAAACAATTCAAAAGATTGATAGTTTTTATTTTCTTTAATATTATACTTTAGTGGCTAGAGTAACTAGAATTATCTAGTGGCTTACATTTCTATAATTACTCGGTGTAGTAGAGTTTGCTCCAATCAACAATTCTACATGATTAGATTACTAGGTCCAAAGGTTTAGTCCTGCGTAGTCTTCGAACATCATTACTATCAAGCAACGTTTGTGTCACGGCGATGTTTTCGTGGTTACAAAGTCTCAACTCGTGCTTCGCTGCTTTAGATTTGATTTCTTCTCCGACTGTGTTCATCTTCAGGTCTCTATGTATGTCGTCATTGCGGATATATCACGGTGCATTAACTATTCCTCGCAGAACTTTATTTTGGAACGTTTGTATTTCTTCAATGTTCGATTTCTTGTTGCACTCTTACTTTCACACTGGCATGTATAAGCAGCTTGTTTTTAATTTTTAGTTCAGAGCGTCGTCTAATTAGCCAATGTGCAGAAATTTTACTAAACATGTTTTGAATATATCGAAGAATAGTTTGGAACAAACACCTTGGTAAATAATGGTTTTCAATGGTGTTTTTTTACTTCACCGCAACAGATAGCTTCAAGGACAGATTGAATCTTGTGATAAGCTTTTATGTGAATAATTGCTAGATAATAAAATAGACAATTAAGTAGATAGTTTGAAGAAATTAGAAGATTGAACGTATATTTAAATCCTGAAAAATTAATACAATGGGAAGCCAATGGGAATGGCGTGTAGATTACACGAGGAAATTAATAAAAGATGGATAGAAATATTCAGTAGTCAGCATCACTGTGTTGCTTAATTAAAGTTTATTAAGGTTTACTTGATAAAGTTGTCGGTGCATATAACAGAAATGAATCAGTACTCACACCTACACACTAAGAAAAAATAAGAAATAAAAACAGCCTCTTTTAAGTAGACACTCTGTAGTATCTTCTTATTATAAACGCCATGTATTCTGCCTTTTTCGAAATATGTATTTAAAATAATACACAACACTGAACAATAAACATATAAATCCTAGATTTTAATTGAAATACTTTTAATATCCATACGAGCGAGTTCGACCCAGTTTCAAGGAATTTTAATATTCTAATACAACGCACTTCATACTTTTCAACAAAAGTTCTCTCATTAAATACAGACGCTTCCCTGCATTGATTATTGCTAAAATATAAATTTCAAACTTTTCTAATTATGTATTATTTTTAATATTCTAAAACTTATATTTAGTCCTCCAGTAATATTAGTAACCTTTAATGAATGAAGTAATCGTTTCTACACGAATGAATACTGTAGGCCATTGAATCGATCAGTGGTTGTCAACCGTTTTAAGGTAGACGTTTACAGGTCCGTAGTACTTGTATCAAACAGTTATGGTTATATTGGATAAAATGAAGAAGAGAGGTTTATTGTGAGAGCTACTGAAATCAGTATATATTGCAAGGGCTCTTCCAATTAACTTCGTTAGGTAACAGCGATAGTTGATGCATTATCATGGTAGCAACTATCCTTAGAGCAGTTACCGTTCAGTTAAAACATATACACATGAACGCTATAGATGGCGCTGTAGGGATAAGGGCCAACACAGTAGATATTTGAAGTGGACAGAAATGACGTTTTTAGTTATATTTATCCTCCTATATTATAATGTTCCAAGTGTATATTTATGATCTTATATGTTTGGTAGTGAATTTTGTATGGCAGTATGAAAACAGCTCCGTCAATGTTTTTGAAAATTGCCTATTTCATAGAGAAAAAAATTCTAAGACTTTTGGCGTCCCCGGATTTTTCCCTGAATTTCCTGGGAACCCGTAATTTTGGAAAAACTGGAAAAACTTTTTTGCTGTATTACTTTTAATTCGTAAAAGATAGAAAGTTGAAATTTTGCGTGTGTATTCAATGCTGACATTTCTCAAAAATTAAAAATTCAAAAATTGAAAAGGGGTCTATTATTAATAAAAGAAAATTCAAAATTTCAAAATTTTATTTGGGGGCACGGGGGCAGTATTTGCCGAGATTAAAAATTGTGCCAGAAAGTTAGTATATAAGGTAATATAGACATTGAGTGTAAATAAACTGTACTTCAATCTTGCATAAATAATAAATTAGCCAATAGGTCAATAAATTATTCTTTCGGGAACTGACGGTTGAAAGCCTCTGCCATAAATTGTTTCCAATTCCGTTTCCATAACTTCGGCTCCAAGGTGACTATACATATTTAACATTTATTGGTTCCGCAGCGCCCTCTTGATGCAGTTTCAGTTATTGATGCACATGCACATATATTACATATTGTTAAAACGTTCCATACTGGAAAAGTTCTCTATTATGTAGTTTTACAACTCGAAAACATTGTTCCAGTAGCTGCTTTTGTAAATATAATTTGGCTAAAGTTTAAAATGAAATAAAATTTTGTTGCTCGATTGCCATATAAAAGTTTTTTGAATGTATTTTTATTAAAGTTGAAATAATGAAATACTAATAAAACTGTGTTTACAATATCGAGTGGTTTATATTTATTTTAAATTGGGAATAACATCACTGAACTGATGTAAGCACTTTGTTGTAATTGGTATAATTAAAAGTTATACAGTAATAAAAATAGTTAACGGAATTAAAATTTATATACGAGTTTGTATGGGTTATTTTCATTCGAAAGATCACATAAATAAAACAATTAATTTGTTCTCTTTTCCTTTTGTAGTAAAATAAAAACATCAAAAATAATTTCGATATGTAGGAAAAAGGTTGATTGGTGTCAGATGGCGTCACTGACGTCTTATCTCATGACAACGATCAAATGTTGGTTCAAGGAATTGAAGCTTGGTAGTACGTCCGTCCGTTGATGAAGAGAAGAATGAGGTCAACACGCTAAAAACGGTAAATGGTTCTCAAAATGGAGTTGGATGAATATCAACTGAAAGTGCGCTAATTAGCAGGCGTAAACAAGTGTTTGGATATATTCAAGCTTAAAAAAACGGAATTTATACGACGATTCATAAGAAGTTATCCATAAATTATGTCACACAAATTTCATGGTATTCTGAACACCCCCCCACCCACTTCTTCATGTCAGATCTTGTCATATTTTGCAAACCCCCTCTAAGAGTAGTAGAAAAGAGTACGTAGGGTGTAGTATTTTGTAAGTGTTTGGAAGAAATAACCTCATGAGATTTTTGGAAACTAACTACACTATTTGTCAGGAATCTTCTGCTTCAATTCATCCAATATTTACGAGTTTTTAGATTGTATGTGACCTCACATAGAGTCTTTAAGACGAAGGTAAAGTCAAAATAATTAGTTAGAAAAGAAGAATCGACTGCAAAGAAGACGAACATAGTTCCATTCGTCTAAACTTCAATGAATATCTTTAAAAAGAAAAGAAAAATAACCAACGGCAAATAGTATGCAAACTTGTTTGAGCGTTTGAGAAAAGACTATCACATTTGATGAAAAAGAAAATGTTGCTTCATGCCGTCTTTGCTCTAGTTAACAATGTCTTAAGATAGAATTACTTTCTCAGGTACCATTCTCGCCAGTTTTAACCCGAACGGCCTAATTTCTTTTCCCAAACTTACATGGTTCAAGATTTGCTAATAATAAAGAGACTATTCCTACGGTTAGTGTAAGTTTTGCGGTGTTTTACTTTTTGGAATGTATGAAACAGATGGAATAGCGATGGGCCAAGTAAATCGAACTGTAAGGTAACTAATACATCGATATTTTCTAAAAGAAATGCATTCTTATATTAAAATTTTCTATTAATATTAGATGTAAGACACATGAAAGCAAGTTGGTGATCTTAATAAATTTATTTTATACAAATGATATGGACTTGTACAGTATCCTAATTAGTTTTTGAAATATAAACTTTTAGGAATGATATTTTGCTCGACTATTATTTTATACTAAGCACATAGGAGTTTGTCAATGTATGTGTCTATTTCAGCGTCGGCGTCGTCATCCAAGTAAATGACGTGCCGTGTAACACACAGTCGCTTGTAGTTTAATTTCCTATTGCAGTTTCCATAATTTCCTCTTTAAGTTATAATATAAAGGATTCATACTCCATAAAGTCTAATATAAATATAATTATCACAACATATATTTACATACAGTGTCTTAAGATTATATTTGTTATGTTTAAATTACTATGAAGAAAATTAATATATGTTAGAATATCGTAAGTCAAATATAAGTAAATTATTTGCAAATATAACACAGTCTTAAGCTGACAGTGCTAGATTTAAGAATAATCTTTAAGAATCAACAAATATCAATTACTTTAGAACTGTGACAAATCAAAAAGAAGTGCAAAACCGTTCTGGATAGGAAACGAAATAAAACTTATTAATGGGCTTGTGTCCAAATTTTTTAGTGCTCGATTTTTGTTCAATTGTTGATTGAAATTGATGTTAATAAATGTATATTGGCGTGTCTATTTTATTAAATATCTAAATGTTGACGGAGATATAGCAATTAAAAGTTTGAATTGCAGTTTTAACGCTAGAAATGGTCGGCCATATTTGAATGACGTGAAATGCATTTTAACGTCAGTTATTTGTTGAGTAGGTCAGTGTTGTAAGAATGTTTTGTAGCTGTTGGTAGTGAAATAATCAAGTCAATTCAAAGAATAATAAGGTTTTATTTTATTTAACCCTGCTAAAGCAGACATAATATAGAAATTTGATTGTTCCTTGAAATAGCTGTAAATAATATTTGATATTTTGATATATAAATACATATAGCAGAGATTTATGACCTGTAAGGTTGGCAACGGTGTGATGTCACATGCATTTGGAATGGAGTTATTAAAAAATAATACACACTTTATCAATATATAGTATACTTTTATAGAAATTAAGACATAGGACACAATCTCATTAAAAATTATCGATAAAGTTTCTTAAAGCTGTACTATATTACAGTAATGAAAAACTGAATATTCTTACTAAAAATACATATTTTCGAAATAAATTCGTAATATCAATCGATAACGACTGAAAGAATTTCATGGATATTGCATTTTTCGAATTTCATAAATTTATTAGTCAATATATTATGGTAACTTGACCAAGCGTATCCTTATCGTTATAGATTATGTCAGATGGACCTAGTAGCCGAGAGCTTTAAGAGGAAGGGTAGCATAGAACGACCGTACTTCAAACATGAGATACAACCGTCCGTCAATATTGAATCATCGAGGAAACGGAAGCGTACGAGTATTTCAGTTGTGCTTTAATGTTGTACGAGTATGTGGTATACGAAATCCGATATGATTCTCAGAGTCAAGAGAAACAGACTTTATTGCAACTAGATTAGATAAATGAACGATGTTTTATTTCATCTAGAACCAGTTGATATAACCTAGTAAACTTTAGAAAAAAATGTAATAGAAAAAAGATTGTAATAAAAAAACTGAACACGTTATGTGCTTTGGCTCAGGTCTCATGTCTGTACGAGTATATGTATACAATGCCGACACAGTAGGCGAGATGATTCCTTTTAACACTCCTAGTGTTTGGGTTCGGTACCCGGACCAGAATTTCTAGGTTTGGTTGTAATATAATTGAATTGATTATGTATATACATAGTCATAAACTTATTAGGTAGCAGTTGTCCTATATAACCTATAAAGGATGTGAAAATGATTGCTAAATTCAGGCTGGATAATGAAAAGAGAGGCGGTAGGTATTGGGGAGCAGGAGAAGAGAAACTATGCAGCATATGGAAGAAGGAACATTAAGCTTGGAGTAGTTATTTCAAGGAAAGAGGGAGGAAGGGGTATGAATAACGGAGGTAAGGAGAAAGAGAAGAGACAAGAAGGAGAAACTTTGTAAGCAGTGGGAAGTATGAGGAACGATTGCATGAGAAAAGAAGAACGTAGATAGGTGGTGGAAGTAAGGAGGAGGCAGTAGAGGAAGATAACAAGGGAGACGAACTTTGAAAAGGACGAAGAGACTTTAAAAAAATGTTAAAAATTTGTAAAGGAAATGTAACATATAAATGCTGTTGTAAGGCCGTAAAGACAGAAACAATAAAAATACCATACAATACCAAACAAAGTGAAAAACTGACTTTTTTAATTGTTAATATCTCCTAAAATATAGCGAGTTTTTAAAGAGTAATGGACATTTGAGATTCTGGTAACCAACTTTATCAATATATAGTACAGATTTATAGAAATTAAGACATGGTCACAGCCCATTTTTCGAGAAGAACTTACAAAATAAGGCCCATAGTCTCCCTTCATATTAAGCAGATTTATTATATAAAATTATTGCTGCGATAACATTTTACGATTCTACATTACAAATCTAACAAGACTACATTACTACATTACAAGATCTAAGCTCCAAACCAGCTTTACGAGTCTAAGGAGAAGAATTATTTTACGATACATAGTACAAATAATATTCTATATTCCATATCCGTTTCATTACAAACTTGTGGATTCCATAAGTTTTAGGGAGTTATATTATAAATCTCGAAGTAACCCTTGACAATATGACATTGTTAAATGTATTTTATAAGGGTCTGACAAATTATTACACGAAATAGTTACAACCACCATTACGATGCTGCGTTACAACGTTATGGTACACATAGTTCTCATACCGTTTTACTTTACTGTTGTTTTTTAGTGTCGTTTTGTAGTATACTATAATGTTATAGGATTGTAAACAATAAACATATGTACATTGTGTAACCACAGTTTAGTGGTTTGTGTCTCGGCTATTTATTAATAACCAAATAATACTGGAATAGTAACTGGTTTCCCGCAGAACTTTGAATTAAACAAAACACCAGTTGTGATTGTGTTTACGTCAGTGTTTGTTTAGGGAGGCTGACGCACCGCATGTTGATGATGTTTTAGCTGCTAACTATTAAAATCATTAATTAAATTTTGCTACTCTTTGTAACGTATTATACATTTTTTCTAGTGCTTGTTGAATTAGTTCTATAAAATCTATAAAATGGCATAATAACCAAGAAAGCTGGTTATTTACAACAGCTTTCTATATGCCAGCTGGTAAAATATGGAAAAATAGTAAAATATTGCATTTGAATAGATTAGCCTAAGAATTTTTTCATGAGATAGACTTGTCGAAAGTAGAGGCTACTGTTTTTTGTTCTCAAAAACGTAAATTTTCCTATATTTTTAAATGGTTTAGCTTTACGATGCAGTACAATAGAACAAAACACAAACAAAATATTTTATATAATATACTTATGATTAAATTTAAAAACAATTTGACTAAAATCTTGTTGATTACATTAATGCTAATCTTTTAACGACAATATGATAACGTAAACAAAATAGTTAGTTTAAACAACGACAACAACTTTAACCTGAAAACAACAGAACTTTATTTTGACAGAATAAACATTTCGGCAACGTTTATAGTTATTATACAATAATATTGTTAAAATTATAAGAGTTTGGATAACTTATGATTAAAACAAGTTGTGCTGATAAATCCACGATCGGAACGAATAAAATAAAATTCGTATCGTAGATTTATATAGCTTTTATAACCTATTTTAAGCATGAGTCGCCATCGAACTCTTGTCATTTGAACTATAACTATTATGCAAGTTACTGATTACTTTTTATTTTAATGGGGAATCGACTGATTAAAATTTGACACATTATTTAAAATAATAAGTTCTACCGGTAAATAATAATACAGAAATGTAATTTAATTTAAAGATATTATAGATATTACGGGTTGTCCATAACTACGTAGTTAACCCTCCTCCCCATCTGGTTACCGTAGATTTTACCATGACCTCCCCAAGGTGGAACGTAGTTTCATTTTACTAGTTAATCTTTAAAAAGTAGAAAAAATTTGATGTTTAGAGAGTTAAAAGAAAAGAGAAAAGCTAATTATCTTAAAAAAGAGGGAAAAATCTATTAAATGTGCCAAATAATATAAATGATAAAAGTACGTAGCTTTCTATCGAACCCCTTCCCCCCTCCCCCCAAATCAAGCTTTATAGTATACGAACGATCTCTTATTGTCTCTATGCTAGGATACTTATAAAGCCGAGTCTTTCATTTTAAGTATCGATTTCTTAAGAAAACCTAAAACATCTAATTATTTTTATTCTTGTATCTATCCATTTAAAGAAAATCCTAGGAATCCTCCCTGATTACCCGGGAATTCCCGACCGGCTTCCTCTAGTACATGTTACATAAAACCGTATCACTATAACCATTATTTACTTATCTTTTGAGTCATTGATGTTTTATAATAAATCAAACTAATAAAATTTTGAATAAAAATGATACGAAGAAGCTACTATGCATATTAAAACTTTAACAAGTAAAATTGACAAGAAAACTGTCTCGCCATTTTCTTTTACTTTTTTTCATTTATTTTCTTAATTACATCCATGTGATTTATTTTTACGAGTGTCGTAAACAATGGAAATTGCGTCAACTTGTCGTGAAGTTGGGAACAAATAAAAGTATTCATTAACTTCTTTTATTATCGAACGATAAAGTTTCTTTCGGCAAATTGATACTAGAAATAAATTATCAAGCATTTTTTACTTTACTTTTACTACTAGAATGTGTTTTGTACTTAACAACGTGGTACTTTTACCAAAGAAATGAATGCAATGGCTTCTAGGGGAGATCTGGTAAAGTTAGTTAAAGAAAATGTAGATACACCCATAGCTTTGGATTAATTGAATTTCAGCATCTTAGTATTGTTTAACAGATTTTTATTTGTGATAAGTATTTTTAGATAAAAAAAAAATAAAAGTAAAATAGTTTACCATATAAGTTAATAATAAGATCTTGTAGGATGCAGAATAACGGAAGGATGCTATTGTAGAAAAGGGTTTGGTTTTGTCAATAAATATTCAAGCTCTGTTTATAAATTCTACGTGGTCGCTGTGAATTTCAGACCTAGTATATTATTTCTTTAAAAATAACTCAAGCTTCATATAAGGCAAGCCTTCATGGTATCCCCATGACAAATTCAGCTAACGTTTGCGTTATTTTTAAAGTCAATGATATTGTTCATATAGCAATAATGGCAAGTAAAAGTATATACCAGCAGTAGCCATGAATAGATCATTCTTGTTGTCTGGATATAAAGTATAAGAAGAAGCAGAACAATATTAGGGGCGATAAAAGGCTACATGCCTAGGAAGCCCGAGAAATTATATATATAAAAAAAAAGTAAAAGTATATATGGTTTTATAATGCACTTACCATATATTTCCTAACAGCAGAATGTCTGGACTTGATTGATTATCTGAAAATAAATAAACATTTATTAAAACAAGAAGAGCAGAGAAAATAAGCACAATCAATTTTTATAATTTTAAAAACCTAATGTTCATTTTTCCTAGTGTGAGTAATACGGTTTTAAGGAAATTTAATTTAGGGAATAATTTCAATGAAATTTTCGATGTTTAAAACAAATTCTTGTCGCTGTAATATTTGATTTAAAATTAATAAATACATATAACGAGATTTTCAGTTTAAAAAGGTTAAGTTAACTAAATTACAAACAAAGTTGCATTAAGTTGACTTTATTCTAATCAGATTTTATGTAGAAGCAATTACTCAGGTTATGATCTTACGTTCGTGTTTGACATGCATAAAATATTATACGAGTACAATCTAAAGTTGATTCCGTTTCCTCTGTAATAAAACATTGTCGTATATCACAATAATGTTCATCTTCTTTATGCAGTGGAGTACTTGCGGCAATTAAAATAAGGACACATTTGTATTACTTATAAAATACTTAATTTATTTTCTGCTCCGAAATTAAGTAGGTCAGGGAATTGGCTGTGGAGAAGAGACAAGGAAAGAATCAGATGGATGGAAAAGACATCTTTAAGATCTCTAAAAGTTAAGTTAAGGTTGTCGTTTTCACTTCTTTAACCAGGTGTAACTTATTGGAAATTAAAGCTCTGTGCTTACACCATATAGCCCGGTTAAGATAGACATTTCAAATAACAAAAAATGCCGGAGAGCCAAATATTGGTGGAGAGCTGGGGTTTATCATTACAAATAAAGTTTTAAAAATCCCATTGATTCTATGTGTGCTTCAAAAGTTATTCGGGGTCAAAGGTCAAAATTTGAGGTTTTTTGGATTTTTCTCTAAAACGGAAAGCTTTATCAAAAAAATAATGGTAAAAAGTAATGGTAAACCCCAGCTCTCCACCAATATTTGGCTCTCCGGCATTTTTTGTTATTTGACCACTATTTTTATGTTTAAATTGACCGGATCAATAAGATTATCATTTGATTTAAAGTTTGCAAAAAATTTTAAAAGTTTTACTAATGATGATGACCTGAAATCGCATTAGGTACACTGATTTAGTGATATGGAAACAAAATGGGAAATAAATATCTTTCATTAAAATTCGTCTTCCTGCAATCAACAATACTAACATTTTTACCAAACAAGAAATGTAAAATATGTGCATTAATATAATAACTTTTTTAGATATAATAATAGTCGGCGCTACTGTGTTTCATAACCCAAACTTCTCAGTAAGTCCATCCCGACCCCCACCCTATTCCTTCTACAGCTTTCTATACAACTTTACAATTGAAGCAGTTTTATGGTTCACACAATATTATTCCACATATTTTCTCTGAAGTGACATAAATATTTTTGAGGATAAACAGTTTTATAATTTTGTTATGACAAACGGTTTGTATGTGGTCCAATTTATTGCGCTTGAATTTAAATTGAATACATAGTTGAATACCAAGGTATTTCAAACGATTTATTTTGTCGAAGTATAGATTTGTTGAAGGCTTGTCATTACGACATGTTAGACAGGGCCGGGCACTCCATACTGAGGATTGGGGTATACGAAAATATTCACAAGGTCTTTTAGAAAAATGCTAAATGCTGTTTAAGGGGGAGGTAAGGTCAAAACGATAAAAAAGCATATTTTTGATAGTGTTTTTTGACAACACTGTTAATATATAATTATTTCTATAATTACTACATGATAAAGTGACATTTAAAGAATACTTTTTGTAATTTTCATAAATAAATGAGGCATTGACAGCGAATCCTCGCAGATGTCACAAAAAAAGTAACATTGTGGTGCCACTCATAACTTATCACTGGATTTTCTGAAATCAAAAAACCAAAATGATTTCATTAGTTGATAAGTTTCTGTAGGTAACGCTGTCGAGTTTTCCTTTTTTTATTCATTTTTCCATTTTTTACAGCAGTTAATAGTCAAAATACCGATTTTTCATGAAGAAAATCAGAAACTTTGTCATTTTAAAATACGTTAAAATTAAGAAATTAAAAAAAAACGAAAGAGTAACCGCGGCATTTATGTAAAGTAAGAATGTGCAAAATTTCAAAAGAATCGGTCCAGTAGATTTTGAGCTAGAAAGGGCACCGACTCTGAAAAAGCTATGTGTGTGATACTGCTTTTAAAAGTTTCAAAGTAAGACGAAAGCAGACCAGAGAGGTGAAGACTTAGAACTCTATAGCTCTGACAATTTTACTCCAATCGATTTCGAATTTTTACACAATAAACTTAATATGTTGTACAATAATATAAATAATAAAAAAATGAAACTAAAAAAAAGTTGAAACCTTATCCCTCCGTTAAAAAATATATCAAGTTTAAACCGTTATATCATTTTTACTTGCTGGTCAAATAAACTAAAGAACAGTTCCTACATGTTCTTAATTTGTTTCTCTACAATATATTTTTTTTTTTTAAATACAAAACGTTTAAATATTTATATTTCGCTTTACAACTAATTAAACCGTTTGAAACTTTTTAATTCAATTAGGAACACTTATATTAACATCATATTTAAATTTTATCAAATTCTTCTGAAAAATGGTTTTACTAGTGAACTAAAAACCTATCGTCCGGCCCTGCTTTTACACTACTACACGGTAGACCGTTCCTTGCATTCAGATTGATGCAAGGTGCATGTAGTATAAGCTATGACCTGTTTGCAGTTTAGTTCAGAACTCTGAACCATGGTTTTTAGGTTATACATTATTTTGCTTTCACAGTCTATCTTCTTCTCAGCTGGTGGTTGTTTAGATGTTCCGGTTGCTTGCTTTGCGATTTTATTCAGAACAGTATAGTACAACTGTTTGTGTAAAATATCATTCTGTTTGGACCAATGTTATCAGCGGAAGGAATGCTTCGTGAAACGAACAAGGCACGACCTGTGTGCTCGGTCATTTAGACAAAAAATAACAAAATGCTTTGGAAAGAGCTCTGTAAGAAAGATTAGAAAACTAGGTTACCGTTTCCTGTTTCTAACATAGACAGATATTACATTGCTAGGTATTTTGGTACACCTTTAATAATTAAATATTTTTGCAACTACGGTTTATTTTTTTGTAAGAAAAATTAAGAGAAGAAAATTAAGAATTTAGTTTTTGAGAAGCACACTTTTCGTTATTTCTGCTATCAGTACTTTGAGCTGCATTTAATTTTCCCTACTCTATGCAACAGTAAATTGTTTTTGCATCTTTATTTTTGATAATCTGATATTGAATTTCTTTTAAAAATAAATCCTACTTCATTTTGACATATTGTCACATTTTGGAGGTTATTATCTTCTTAATATATATAAATTACGTGTCACGTTGTGTGTTCGCGATGGACTCCTAAACTACTTAACCGATTTTAATCAAATTTGTACACCGGGTGCAGTTTGATCCAACTTGAAAGATAGGATAGCTTACATCTCAATTTATGATTAATTATTATGATTTATTATTAATTATCTGATTTTAAAAGATGGCGACATCTGTTGATAAATAGATTGAGTAAATATTCTGTTGACTAGATTGAGTAAATATTCAATAGATGGCGCTATGTAATGTAATATGACAAAAACGTTAGTCACAGCAACGCGTGGCCGGGACAGCTAGTTTGATATAGTTTTCTTTATTTTATTTATTTTTAATTTAGAAACATTGGACCTTGAAAAGTTCTAAAAAAACAAAGGGAACGTAAATTAAATTCTAAATTAAAAATGAAGCATGAAATAACTACGAATATTCCCATATGCTCTACAATTTAAGTTAAATAATAAATTAAAAACAAAATTAAAATAGTGATTGAGAATGGTAGTTTAAAGTAAGACATTTAAATTAAAATATGTAAAAACGAGATAACTATGCACAAATATGCATTTTTCTTAAAAATTGCAAAAACACGCAAAATAAAAGTTATTGAAAACATGTTTTAACAATTCCAATTACGTAAACTCGTAAACATGGAGTGAAACACCTAAAACAAATTGTGATAAACAAATAAATCGAGTTGTTAACAATTAAATTAAAATATGCAATAATAATGTGTGAAAATGAATTAAATTTAAAAAAAAATATGCAAAATGCTTATAAATCCCAGCACCAGTAATAAACAATACGTTTTGCGCGTGTATAGAACACTAACATCGAATTAATTAATTTATAGCCGACTAATATTAATTAACACGACTACAGTAAGTGTGTGTGTGTGTACATAGTCGTATAAACACTGTAATAATAATAACAAGTAATAACAGTAATAATAAATTAATTAAAAGTTTAAAACCGTTGCTAACTCTCCGTAACTTATCCTAACAAGAAGAAGAATAACAGAGAGAACTGCTGTCTCAGCCGGTTTGTTGGTTTTAGAGTGAAACACTTCATAACTTCTTGCTACATTTGCAAAACACCAGCCCTAAATTGTAAGATTTCTCAGCTTAAAATCGTGGACCCGTTTCCGTGGGACACCCACACAATGAAAGCTCTGGACGAGATGTTGTATGTAGGAGTAGGAGTATTGTTATAGTCAAACAACAGACACATCCTATTCGCATTCACATTCATATTCACATTCAAGCGACGAAAGATGGCTTTCTACAAAGGCCAGGGCTAAAGAGAAACATTTATTTCTTTTGGTGAAGAAATATCATATTGATAGTAGAGGATATGAAATAAAATGGTTTAAAGAAAAGAGAAAATTTATATTAAATTTGAATGAAATGGATATAACATTTTTAATATCACAAAGTTACAAGGTATTAAATAAATCAGAGGTTCTGTAACTGGGAGCCGTTCGAAAATTATTATATATAATTTTTGGCTTATATATGAACTTTCGACAAGGGGTGTCATTTTAAATCAACAGGAAAAGGCAATAAAAACGCAATATTTTGGTGAAAGGTGATGATATTTATCCTAATGTCCAAGGCTGTATGTTTACAGTTAAAAATGATGCAACAGTTAAGGGGACAGCTCTTGTTGAAAGGTTCTGTACTAATCTAATTATCGATGACTTTTTAATATGTTACTTACAGTGTTTATGATGTTGTGAACACTGCAATCTGGCTTCAACGTTCTTAAACACTGTGGCGTTAATATATTATAATACAGTCATGTAAGATATTAAATAATTTCATAAACCTTTGTTTTAACGTTCTAAAAACTGACTAGAATGTATCTTACATTCAAGTGTCCATATTTGAAGTCAAAAATAAGTTTTCTATAATAAAACTTATAAATCATAAAAACTGACTTCTGGATTTTGTATTTTTTTATTTAATCAATCGTTCCTTACAACCTTACATATGCATGCGCGTCTCTCACTCACTGTGTTATCTAGTTATTACGTAATTTTAAACCTATATAATTACTTACGTTAATGTTAAAAATGTATTTAATTTTTCTTTAACTTTCGATAGTGTGTATCACTTAAAACAATACATACATTTATAAACATTTTGTAATACGTAATTTATACTTTATAAATACGAGTACGGGTATTTAAAATACAGAGATTAAATTGGTTTCATTGATATAGTCAATAAGATTTTATAGATTCTCTCTGTTTTCAAATATCTGCTTGTAGTCTTCAGACATATTTATTTAATTTTAAAAATACATTGAATAGATACAAATATAGGTTAGGGTTCTGTACCTTGTTTGTAAACTCACAAAATATTTAAAAATACCTTCGTAATCACTTTATTGTTTATTGTTTACAAGTTATTATTGAATATTCTTTAGTACATTTTATAGCAGTGTTAAGACGGCCCTACAGTCTACACTGTAGTCACAATTGTCTTAAGACAGTAAGAATTACTTAATATGGACCATGAGAACGCATTCTTACGAGAAGTCTGTCTTTAGCAACAGTGTTAGCGTTATCTCTGTTTCTTCAATATGTTCATATGTGTTATCTCTCTCTTTCTACGACAAACAGAAAATTGACTGTTCTTACACACAAGCTATTCATTAATTGTTTAATAAGACGTTTTTATTAAAGTTTTATCTGAAAAGTTTCAAACATTAAAGACAGTCATTTATATTTCATATGAAAAGCGTATAAAAGATATTACAATATCAGTAAAATATTATAGAAGCATATTGAAATTTTACCAAGCAGTAAAATATCTATAATAGCAGATATACTATCATGCCGTACCGTACTAGTTCCATCTAAAGATTGATCACATAATAAGGATTTAAATATTTTTATCGTATATTTAAAAGAATTTGTAAAGAAGGATTACAAAGCCTTACTGCATAATTCATATCTTAAAAATATATAAGAAAGACTTGCTTTTTATAAGAACTGTTACTTACCATAAATATTTTTGAAAAAGGTGATTTAAAAATATCAATGTCTGTTAACTTTTAACCAAATATAGGGCATTATTATGTAACTTATTTTCTGACATCATGCGTCATACATTTTTAAATTACGGCTACATTTTTTGGATTTTACTCAAAAATTCCTAATACATTTATAATAAGTTTTATTTAAAAACCAATTTTAATTATAATTATAGCTATAATCTTTAAATCCTGGTAATATGATTACAAAAGACAGAGGTCGCAAACTGTTTTGAACTATACGATATTAATTTCTCTGTAATTAGTTCTTGCATTTTTTAATTGAACCAAACTAAAAAATTTGTCGTTTACAAATTTTACATTATATTCTTAAATGATGAAATTCTATCTACAGTGCAAGAAATAACTACTAGTGCTGAATAAATTTAGAACAAAGTTACATAGTTCAAAACTAGGACTCTACACGCTGGCAGCGGAGCTTTTAGATTTCTTTATTTATTTATGGAGCTTTCAAATTTCTTTATTTACTTATTTCCATTCCAAAAGATTATACAATTTGTACTGATAGTGTTACATTAATAAAAGCAATTCACAAAAAGAGCTTTCAATAAAAGCTCGTATTCCATTCTAATCAAACGAATGAGTCGATCATGTGCTTTGGTTTGAAGCACCTGCACCATACACCCTGGAGATCAATAAAGCCACTCATCCAATAAATAAACACTTGGGAAAACTTTTAAATGGTTCTATACGAGTATATTTTGTAAGGATCCAACCAGGACTTAGGACGAAGGATTCAGGATACTACATATAGAATCAGAATTTAACTTATATTGGAGTAAAACCTCTTAGGATAAGTATATAATAGGGAAATGGAAAATATAAGTTCATTTATTCAACAAAGGTTACAAAGTTTAGGGATAATTAGTTATATTTGTGTAGAAGACCTTCTTGTATTTAAATTTGTATTAAGATGTTTAAGATTAAATATTATAATGTGGATGGTAAGTCAGTGGAGCATCTCGAGCTAATAGCCAGTAATAAGAATTATAATTAGGGTGGATTTTTGCGTTATGAAAACAAGTAACTGAATAAAGCGAAAAAAGAGATAGTCGTTTAGGAGAAGGTAATCTTTGGTTTGTTTTATATACTTTGTAAAAAGAAAAATATAAATTTTATTTAAATGTTATATTTACTATCTACATTGCTTTAACAAAATTTTTAATTATCTTACGAATTTTTAAAGAATTTGTTTAATATACATTCAAAATTAATTTATTTTGTTGCAGTTTAACATACGTTTCTTATGTTATTAATATATGTTAAGAAATATATTTCGTAATTCTTGATATGGTTTAAACGTTTAAACGTTTAAAACTGTTATTTTTTTTATTGTAGACGACATAGTTGACGCTGACTTTAATAATTTAAATTGATATGTACATACATACTCATAAACTTATTAGGCATCGTCGGTGAAAGGTCTCTGCATCGGAAGTAGATAGATTTTAAATATATTTAATGAAAAAAAAAATAGAATTTCATTAGAAACTTTTTCTCTAACTTTTGCATTTCCAAATTTTTTCCTGAATGTTCTAAGAAGTCATTTTTTTAAAAACAGAGATTTAAAATACCAAAAATGAGATATACTCGTAAAGTATTAAAAAGCAAAGCACTTAATTAACTAGATTTGTAAACATAGAAATGTTGGTTTTATTCAATTAACTGTAATGGTCTTGTTATCTGTGAATGTTTACATGCACCTGTATCTTTGCTTCCCATATTCTCGTACAGCTCCTCTTGTGTTATCATATTGTAGTAACATATTATTTTCAAATTGAAGATATCCATTTCGCGTATGATCGACGTTGTTAACATACATCTAATGCAGGGGTGTACAAGTTTCACTTTATTTATATCATATTTTACATTTTACAGTTGTTCTAATCAGTGACTTTACGCCACAAAGACAAAGAAAAGCTACGAACTTTTGTATGACCTTTCCGAAATTATCTCATTTTTAACAAATTATCCAAATCAATTATCATGTATCTTAATGTATCTAAAACTAGTACGAAGAAAGCCAGATATGTTTGGAACCAGAAAAAAAAAATAGTTCATAATCAGTTTTTCGACACCAAAAGGAAAAACACATTTTTCCATTTACTGGTATTATGCAATAAGAGTAAAGTTACCCAAGGACAACAAGATGGTTCTCATAAAGAATAATAATTTAGACCACTACTCGGAAAACTTACTTACTTATAAAATATTCAAAAATTGACGGACATATATCTATTTAAAGTTTGAGTTTTGTTTAATGCGTACTTTTCAGGTTGTTATCTTAGTAGTTGATGACGTCACGAACAAAAAAGAATATAAAAGTAATGTAAATTATTATCCAAATTATATTAAAACATATGAAGGGTCGACGTGCCAGATGCTATAGCTTTGACGGCTAATACTGCATCTCTCTTGTACTTACCTTGTTTAAGAGTGATTGTAAAGGTTGACAAATGGTAGTGGGAAAGAAGGTGAGGAAGTAATGACGTCGTGTACTGTAGTCATTTTGGTAATGATTATTTGAATCAATAATATCTTCTATAATATTACGAATGGGGTTTTGATAGGCAACTTGATCAACATACAGAGCAACATATAAATTCAGTTCACAACCCAATTAGAATTACATGAAGTTAATGTAGTCGACTACCAAAATGTTGTTTACTTCTGGTTTGTGGTGTTATTACGGCATTGTTAGAACACAGATACGTCCTCCCTATTATACGTCACATATTGTGTTACACATGTACGAGTAGTCGTCCTTCGTTAATGTATTCCCGTATTATTTCGTTTATCCACGGGATTCCAAACAATAATACACGTATGGTGTTCCAACTCGTCCATACGTACGAGTACATCCTAATATTAGCTATATCTATTTTGATATGATCCAGAAACTCTAATGTGAAATCGAGGAGCTAAAACAAGGTTCAGGTTACCAAGTTTGATGAAGAGCGACCTGAAATCTTTGAAGTTTTCATATTTTCTTCAGATGGTACTTTTTGATTTTCTCAAGTACACATCTTTGAACGCAATATTTAATTTCCTTATCTAATGCTTCGTCCAAACTAGTGCGACTAAAACATTCATGTATTTTTACTCATAAATTGACGTTTCTTAAATATCAATTCATCATCTTGGCGCTACTGCCGTTGTAGAGGCCTGTTTCCTTAAGATTTGTGCCTTCTTGTTCTAATTCCTCACACCTATAACCTTTAGCTTCTCCTGCACTTGGATTTTCACTCTCTCGCACTCTTACATCCTCTGAATTTCCTTCTATAATGTTCTTAGCGTTTTCCTTCCATTCTTTCTGTATGTCCTAACCAGTGCAGTCTTTTCCTCATAATATTTTTATAAACATGAGTGTACTAAATTTGTTGTATTGGACAAATCAGTGCTACATTCACATAAATATATACAATCTCATATACAAGAATAGGTGTAAGGTGAAAATGGAAAACGGTAAAAGGTAGGAGAATGAAAAAAGAATATAGAGGGGATGTAACGTGACACAGAGTAGATATAGGAAAATCTAAGAAGAGAAAGGAGGCAGAGATAGAAGGTGAGAGATAGAAGATGACAAGTTAGAACACATGGGAGTATATGTTTGAAGAAAATGGTAAGTCGAGCAGAACTAGAGGAGATTTGAAAAGAATAAAGGGATGATATTCGAGAGTCAATTTGTTAGAAAATGAAAATAATGTAATTAGTTGTAGAAACTTGTTAACTTAGAAGTGGGAAATAATTTAATAGTAACAGATTCTAAAGTCAAAAAGGCATATACAATAAAATAAAGGAGCATCAGGATATTTGTATTACATTCTGTAGAATCCTTGGTAGAATTGCATAATAATAATAATTGGTAGAATAAAATGCACAATTGCACACACTATTTTAGTTTATATTATCGTACATAGAACATAGAATTAAGACTTTAAAATAATTAAATAAAGAAAATATTGTCCCTTTTATTGTAGTAGCCATAAAGGATGGCGAAGTATTACATTACATGTTACTTTGGTTTGGACTTTCGGTGTTGATAACCTCTTCCAACAAATATTGCATCTCACATATTGGAGTCGTACTGATGCGGACAAACCTTAATATTATAAAAAATATTTTTTATTACATAACAAATAAAAAAAAGTTGAGGAAAAAACCATTAACTTATGTCGATTGATAAAATAATCTAAGAACAGCGAACAAAAAGTTTTAATTCAAAAATAAAACACATAAAAAATTAAGTTGAAAGTTAAAAAAACTTAAATTACTTAAAATTTATAGTGCTATAAAAAAGAAGATAAAAAAACTTTATTGTTCAGTGTTAGATGGCGGTAGTTGACGATGTAATCAGCGGCTGTTTACCGGTTTTTATGCTTAGTGAAATTGCTGTCACTTACGTGTTATTACATTATATTAGTATTGTCTTTTATGGATTTATAGTTCATTTAAATTTAATATTATGTCATGTGTTACCGTCAAATTTCCTGTAGAAAATGTTATACAAAATACAGGGTATTCTAAAAGAAAATTTCGATTTAATTGGCTTAGGCCTGTCGCACACTGCAAGCGTATTACTCCTTACCACTCCTCCCCCAATCTTTGCGTGTAAAACATAAAATACATTAAGACACCATGGTCTTTACATATACATAAGTGCGTTGCATTGCATTGTCCAGCAAAACCGGAGCATACAAACTAATTCTATTTATTCACATAATTAAATTCATTTCAATTGTTATAAATACAATGTAACGTAACGGTCGTTACTATGACATGCTTGATAAATAATTATACACATGTACACGATTTAAATTACTGACAAAACCACTATAGGTTACACACACACACAAACACACATCAAATAGAATAATGCAGGTGCTCGTATTAAAATATTAAATAAGCATTATACCTGTATAATCCGTAGATATTCTTCCATTAAACAAAAAAAATTCCATATTTTAATAAATAAAATCACAGGTAAAATTAAAATATGAAATATTATTCTCGTACTGAATTAACCAGCGGCCAACAGTGAGAGCTTTACGTTAATTAAATAGAATTATTAACAAGAAAGTTTTAAAGATATCCCCGGTTGTAAAATTGCGGAAATAAAGTTCACTGTGATACTTTATTTAAAGTAGATTTTCATGTAATGTAGTAGCCGTGTAGCTATAGATAATTCAGTCGACTCAACAGTCAGCATGACATTTCTCGACAAGTTGACAACTCAGCAAATTCGCACCAAGTTGAATTAAAAAATGAAAAAGCTATGTTAAGAAAAGCTTAATAAAAGTTGAAAATTCGTTGAAAATCAAAAAATAAATTACTTTTTGTTTAGTTTGTCCTGTTGTATCCTGTTGAGTTTAGACGATGTCAGATAAACAGTTGAAGGTCCTCTTTCTCTTCTTCTTATTCTTTTTGTTCAGAAATTTAAATTCAAATAAAATAAAGGAAAAGAATCAGTTTAATTTACCGGAAATACCACGGAGTGTCTTTTGCTGAGGGAAAGTGTATTATTCATAAAACGAAATGCGAATGCTTGCTTTAATGGAAAACTTCTTAGGAAAGCTTAACTTTCTACAGGTAGAATTTAAAACCCGGATAAATGCTTTAAAACACGGTGCAAATCATACGTATAATTCAGAAGTTGTAATAGAGAAATCATTTTCTTCCATTCTTTACATAAAGAAACAAAAAGATTTTTTTCTTTTTATTTAGTTATTTATTTGTCTTGACTTTTATTCGTCATAGTCACTATCAAACATTTTTTAAACATATTTACCATTTTATAATTATATTTTACAAATTTCTAAATATTTAAATAATTCACTAATTAATTTGGAATCACCTAACAACAATTTAGTTATTACCAGGAAAATTTTAATCACATTTAATTCACTATTCAATTTTGATCTTTCTAAACTATAATTTATGCATTCAAATATAATATGATCCAAAGTTCCTTCTTTAACCACATTGACATCTATCGTCGGATTTAATATTAATTTTGTACATATTTTTTTTTTTATTATATTACTGCGATTTCAACAGCTATGTTATATCTCTCATATTATTTGTAATATAATAATTGTTTGTTTTGTGCATTTCTTTATTATATGATTGGTAGGTTCGTTAATTTTTTATTTGTTTATCATTTAGTGAGTTTATTTTGATTCCAGTCATTGACACAATTCATTAAATTTTTCTGTCATGTAATAAATAAATTAAGCAAATATGTAAATTTAAATATGTACAACTAGGATAAATGATAGATGTAATTATAATATCCTTACAGATAAAATAAATATATAAATATGCCAATGAAATATAGCCAGATATTTGAAGGCAGAGAAAGTCTAAAAAACCTTATTGACTTTATCAATAAAACGAATTTAATCTCGTGTCTATAAGTTGTAAATTATGTATTACAAATGTATATATTGTTTTAAGTGCTAATAACCTTTGGAAGTTGATGCACTCAAATAAATATTAAATATTTATTAACTATTAATTGCGCTCAGAAAAAATTTTGAGTCCAAAAATACAACTTTTCCGGCTAGAGCCGAGCCGAACATTTTTCACTTTATCACTACCATTTTAAAACTTCAGAGTGCTCTTTGTAACCAATTTGGTGAAGTGTCTCGTTTTATGACGTTTCTATCACTCTTTCACTTAAATTATAGTTCGCATTAACTTTATCTTCATTTGTATTCCAACAGGTGAAGTGGTTTCACTATTTGTAGCAGATAAAATAGACATTTCATATGAACGACTCTGAGAAACTGAATTATAAATGAACACTTCATGGCAAATAAATCATACGCATCTTCAATATGATGACAAACTGACTCCAAAACGAATACTGGGTATTTAGAAGGAAATTCAATAATTTATAACAAAAATTTTACAAATCTGTTTTATGTAAGAATCGAATCAAGACCCAAAATAAATTATTTACAAGAGTACTAATTCCTCAATACATAAATCATCTCCTTAATAAATCAGGTCCTTATCGGTCGGTAAATTTATTCACCTTCTTATAAAAAAATCTTTATCTTCTCCATGCGTTACTATCACTTAACATCCTGAGTCCATTTAACATTCTTTTATATCCGTGCAAATGTCTGACATAGTCCTATCCAGGAAATGATTTGTATTCAAAAGATGTGAAGGACACATAAAGGACTCCGGTTTCCTGGCTTAAAGGATGTGAAGGACCTGTCGTGCATATGTTTAATGATATAAAACACTATTTATGATACTAAATGATGACAAATTTACACCCATTCTCGGTTCTTTGTGAAATGTGACTCATAGTTTTGTGTCTTACTATGATGTTGTAGATTTTTGATACACTGTCATTGGTGATATCAAAATTTGAATAATGTGTCTATTATCAACGTAGGGTCCATTTTTCAATGGGCTTGTGAACTCATTTTTTAGGGTTTGAATGTGTATTGGCGTTTTAATTTTATTAAATATTTAAATATTGACAGAGATATAGCAATTTAGTTTTAGCGCTACAGATGTCGGCCATGTTTATGACGTAACATGTCGCACTATTAAGGGATGGGTTAGTTATTTGTTATATGTATAAGAGTTACATGTATTGGAACGTTAGATTCGTTTAATGGTTCTTTTAATTGGTATTATATCCTAAAATATAGCGTCTTACTAAAAAATAAATAAACATTTGAGGTTCTGGTTGACAACTTTATCAATGTATTGCACAGTTTTATAGAAATTGAGTCAAGTTCAATACAAGACCATCATCAGTTAAACATTAGTTATATCATAACTATAGTATAACTTAAAACGTGAGTTTTCCAACTCTTGTTTTATAAAATGCAGACTAAAGTTAACTAACGAAAAATATAACCGAGGTATTTTGCTTGGGTAAACTACAGTTTTGTTCGAATCGAAAGAAATGAGTGCTGGGATGTTTATAATAAACCTCCGTTACCAGAAATTGCAAAACGACCGTAAACTTAAACACTCCGTAATTTTCCGAAGATAAAATTAATTTATTCCACGACTGGTAAAGAAATACTTCATCAAAAAATAAAATTAATTATCAGTTAACAAACATACCACTAAAAAGAATAAACAAATCTACAATACTTTTAATTCGAATCCTTAATTTTCATTAATAATCGAAAGTGGTATTCTATAAAAAATCTGAGGATGGTAAATGTAATATAGAATCACCCTATATATGAAACATTTAGTTAAACAAAAAAATCATAGAGAAAATTAATGTTTTTTAATACATTGGAGAACATAATCATATTCAAAAGCTATAAAGGAAAAGAGAACATTTTTTAATAATTTAAAAAGAACGAGTAAATCCTTAAAGAATTAAATCGAATATTGTTTATTACATAACTATTTACAAAAACTAAAAATTACTTTTAAATGGACCTAACCCCATTGGTTTGTGAGCCACTCATATACAAATCGAGAAATATGCAATAAAAGTAAACGCATAGAAAATTATGACATTAAATCGATATAAAGTATATAACCTATAAACACGAAAAGGGTTCATTTGTCGATACGTGTTCATAATTATTGTACTTGTCATTTGTTAAATGACAGTTGCAATGAACGCTTTATAGTTAATTATCTGCAGGTGCGCATATTTTAACACATTGTAATTAAATTTAATCATTAAATGTTTAACATAGAGTAAAAGTTTATGAATTCCCACCAGTACACACAATAAATCGGTGTACAATCAACAACAATAATTCTCAATTAGTAATATAAAATTAGAGTAGAAGGGGTTATGAGGGGAGAGGGGGTTGTACTAGATTGATAGACTGTTGGTTGTAGTAAATATGCTTTGGTTGAAATTTCATTTGAATCGATATATGTAACACTAAATAATTAGTGGTTTCACAATGGAATTTTAAACCAAATTCTGTAATCGGTATGCAAATTGTACAAATTTGGAATATTTAAAAAGATAATAATTTTGTAATGAAATTGTGAACTCATTTTTAGAGTGGATTTTTAAATTTTCTGTTAAAATATAGGGTAATATAATAATATATATATCGGCGGTTTTTTTTTAATATTCAAAAGTTGACAAACTCTTTAGTTTTAAGTTAATTAGCCTTCTTGCCTATGTACCCGCTAAAGACAGTTTATACCTACGTTGTGTAGGTGAATGTTTACCTAGTCTATAAATTTTGAAGGATACTTTAATATAAGGTAACATCTATAGTTTAAATGGGCTTGTGTCCTCTGTCTTAATTTCTATAAAACTGTACTATATATTGATAAAGTGGGTTACTAGAACCTCAAATGTTCAATTATTGTTTAATAACTCCTTATATGTTAAGAGATATTAACAATTAAAAAAGTCATTTTGTCTCTTTAATTATTAAAGGGATTCAACGTTGTACACATTCCAAGTGCATGTGACTTCACAATCCTTGTGTAAGGTTACCAACCTTAGAGCTCATAAATCTCTGCTTTATGTATTTATATATCAAAATATCAAAAATTATTTACGGCTATTTCAAGGAACAATCAAATTTCAATATTATGTCTGCCTTAGCAGGGTTAAATAAAATAAAAACTTATTATCCTTTGACTTGACTTGATTATTTGAATACCAACAGCTACAGAACATTACCACAGCACTGACCTACTCAACAAATAACTGACGTTAAAATGCATTTCACGTCGTAAAAATATGGCCGACCATTTCTAGTGCTAAAACTACAATTCAAATTTTTAATTGCTATATCTCCGTCAATATTTAGATATTTAATAAAATAGACACGGTAATACACATTTATTAACATTAATTTAAATTAACAATTGAGAAATCGCCTACTAAAAAATGAGGACACAAACCCATTAAAAGAGTTCGACGTTATTGTACATTTACATTTAGATTGTGATCGTTGTGATATGCGAATTTCCGCTGATATTGCACAACTCGTGCCATCGATGAGCAGTATTCGGTTCATCACATACTATATTTCTCTTCCGAACGAACAAACTTTATTGATCCATACTAGTCTGTGATGTTTCTTCCCCAGCTCATACTTTAAGTTTTATCTTCGTGATACAGATGCAATTTCTGCACATATTATGCGAGTTTAGGGTCTATAAAGACTGGCATCGCACACCTCTAGGAGAGTAGGAAAATCAATAGGACAGTCAATTTGTTTCAGGTTATTTTCTACAGTATTACACACTTTGGGCAATATTGCAATACGTATAATTTTTAGACGACATAAAAATTGCAAATTTCTGATTTTATATATATATATATATATATATATATATATATATATATATATATATATATATATATATGCGTATATACGTATATACTTGTAGATAATGAAGTGTTTCATTATACATAAGGCGTAACGCTAATAGCATTACGGTACAGTACGGCACTTGACACACGGGATACAACATATCCCTGATTCTCCTGCGGGAACTTCTCGATCCCCGGCAACTTTATAAATGTATATATGTAAAATAAAAGTTCTTATGTAAATCAGTGCTCTACATGGAGGGAGAATGGGATGCCATGGCATAGCATGAGACCTCCGAGACATTCTATCTAGAAAGTAGAAAGTGAAACGATGAAATGAAGGGAAAATGAAAGTAGAAAGGCAAAAGTAACCCGTGACGAATCCAGAAAGTGGGGTAACGTGGGGTAATGTGGGGTGACGCGCGGGTGACGTACGGTTGACATAGAGATGCCACAGGCAGATTCGTAATATATATGTTAATATCTAAAACTGTCGAGAAATTGAAAAAAAATATACGCTAAGGGAAATTAATCATAATAATATGTTTGTAAAATATATATGAAAGTATGAAGAGTGCAGTGATTTTTTGTCTCTTTTTTAAATAATATTTTAATTTAATACAGAAAGAAATGACAAATAATCTTTTGTTTATGTCAGTGAATTTATTTTACCAGATAATATATAGGTTTTAATGGGCTTGTGAATTGTGACCTAATTTCTATAAAACTGTACTATATATTGATAAAGTCTGGAATAATTCATAATATTATAAGAGATAATAACAATTTTAATAGTCATTTTTGTCCCTTTAATCATCAAAGTGATTCAAAGTTATGAAATATAAATCTGCGTTTGATATCACATCTGATTATTTACCATCTATGTTATAATTACAACAAAGGCGCATACGAATGTGTATGTGATAAGCCATTTACTATTTATAGTTGGGTCGTATATTCCATCAAGTTTTGTATTATTATTGTTGTGAAAAAAGAAAAATATCATATGTCATAGTCATATGCAGGGCTAACAGAAGCGGCAAAACTGAAATTTAAATTTGATACAGCAATAACTCTGCCAACTTTTGGATATATAAAAAATTAGATACATACATATTTAGTTTTATTCAATCAAATATTAAAAAAATGATCAATATTATACGTATTATTTAAGCATACCTAAGAATTACCCCTCTATTATCTGATGTTTTTATTATAAAACATACAGATTTGTTTTTTTAATAACATGTCTAAATTGCTTCTCATTCACTCCCATTAATCCTAAAGGAAATAATTTGAACTTTGATTAAATTTATCTCAAATACGAAACGGTCAATCGGCTAAAAATTTTCAGGATAAAAGATAATGATATTCTTTATAATAGTACAAGAATGTAAAGGTTCTACCAATGAGGTTTTTAGCACGACATCTTCACAAGTAAATACACGCAACTGTGTTGAGCGTGATGCTTCCAATAGGCCTATGTATTTAAGTAATTATCTTTAACATTGTATTGTACAAACTTCAATTTAAATAAATTACACATAATTAAATAGATAATATTCTATTCTAACCCAGCAATCTAAAAGTCATCATGACTTTGTTCACCAAACGCTTTCTCTAAATTAAGTTATTTTGTTGTTGAGGAGAGTTCAGCAAGATAAAGATAAAACTGAGGCAACTATTGATATCGAATCGGTTCTCTCAGATCAGGGTTTCGCCGCAAACCAAAGTTCCCAATTTAACATGTGGTTAATCCCATACGAAGTTCATCCTATCTCCGTTTATAATTAGAAAAACAGTTTCTGAGGAATATCTACTTCTGTATGTAGGTCATCTATTATTATCTTTTGAATATTTTGTATTTATTGCTTATTTGTTTTCGTTAGAGACCAAAGAAACATCGTTCTTCCGCTCGTTTGATTTTTTAGGTTTATAGATTTCTCCTTATAATTGGATACCCCAGCTTTTGACCTGAGAGGTAGAGTGTGGTATCTACCATGATGGATACAGACGTAAATCTAGTCTGTTTTTCCTTTTATTACAACACACTTTTACACTTTTTTTTAAATATTACTAATATACCGAAAGTAATGGGAGCCTGAGGACAGTATTCAATATGGAGACCTTCTTATTAGCTATAACACGAATCCATTGTTACTAATTATGATTAAACTTTGAATAATTTAACTTTCTATTTGTATTATTTCTAATTGATTTTTAAGTACTATGGTTGGTTTATATGGGCACATCACTTTCTTTAATATTAGGACTTTACAAAATAATATATTATGTATTTATAAATATCTTTTAAAAAAATATATATTAGAGTGCACCCACTTTCAATAGTTATTAGCACTAAAAACTAAAGTTATTAGCATTAAATTAAATTAAGTTTTGTGTTTTGCGTTTTTTATTGCATAATTAGGTTTTTCCTTAATTATATTAATTGTGTGCCTTTCGGCTTTACAATCTACATTATTATATTTATTAATGCATTTCATATAAATTCAAAGTTAAAACTAAACTTAAAGTATTCTTGACTATTACTACTTCGAATAGTACTTTCTGTTTCTTCTTTTCTTGATCCTCTCTCTTCATGTCCTCTACTCCTCCTTTATTCACACCGTTTCCTGCTTCTCCTTCCTTATTGCCTCTATCTTCATCTATGACCTCTTGCCTTCCTTGTCTCCTCTCGACAAACCCTCTATTATCTTTTCACTATCCTTCCTGCCTTCTCTCTTCGTTTTCACTTCTCCACTTATGTCTATTACAGGCATAAACGCTCTATCTTTACTATTTCCTCTTGACTTTACTATTTCTTCTTGACTCTCTTCCTTTACTATTTTATTATTGTCTCTATCTCCGTCATCCACCTCTTGTCCTTATCTCCTTTCCGCAAATCCTCTATTTTTCTGGACTGAAGTTTAACTGTTTCCTCGCTAATTCTTTCTTTCTCCTGCTTCCCTTCACTGCCTCTTTTAGCATAATTAGGTTTATTTGTTTCATTTTAGGTACAGTGACATGATTTTACTTGCACATTTTCTTGTTTTCTTACATATTTCACTTTCATGTTCTTTTAATTGTGTGTCTTTAAAAAAACAAGTGCATATTATATGCACTGTCACTTGTTAACTTGTCACTGTCAACAACAATTATTTGCTTCTAGCAAGTCGTAGCCTTCAACGTTTTGCTACATCTGTGCACAAATCACAGTCTATCATTAACTGATAGAGCTGAAGTGAAATTATTTAAGGCGCCAACATTTAAATTAAAATATTAGATCACAATACTATCAGTAGTCTTTTCTCATCTCAAATTTCGCTAGCGTACGAGTATTCTTTACCAATTCCCCCTATCGGTGGCATTCTAAATCATTCTTTCCTAAACTTCTCAAATTCACTCTAATTAATTTCTATCACATAAACATCTTCGAAAACAAAGTTCAAAGGGTTAATTTATAAAACACGGAAACGTGTTTCCTGCCGGGTAAAGGGAAGGGCGGAGTGTGGAATGAGGGGAGGAGGATTATATTTGTAATGTAGCAAGGTAAATAAATATGTTTGTACCTAACTGTGTCAACTTGAAATGTAACGAAAGTGTTGTGAAGTACTATAAGTTGTTACTGGCGAACGAGTGGATGAAGGAGATGAGGAGGGAGGGCTTATCAAACGGATATCATTAATTTTGTCTTAGCACGAATTTCATATAAAGGATTAAAATTAATTATAATTGAGTAATACAGCTGGATTAGAATTAGCAATTAAGTAGATAGAAGAAGGATAAAATTTGAACGTATTCTTTGTCATTGTATTTTCTTAAATTCAATTGTGTATGTAAATTGCTTGTCGGCCCTGTAACAAGTAAGTATTTAGATAGAAGTATATGGTATATATATATATATATATATACTAAACATGCAATATGTTTTACTAAACATCCTGCCGAGTAAACAATTTGGTGAAGTGTTTTGTTTTGTAACGTTTCTATCACTATCACACTTTAATTATAGATCGCATCAACTTTATATTCATTGGTATTACGGCAGGTGGGGTGGTTTCGCTATTTGTAGTCGATAAAATAGACATTTCATATGAACGACAGTGAGAAACTGAATTGTAAATGAACTCTTTCATGACAAAAAAATTATACACATCTTCAATATGATGGCAAAGTGACTCCAAAATATTTACTGGGTGGTAATTAAGAAATATAATTAAATTATTGTTTTTGAGCCAATTACGATTTAACAGAAAAAATATTTTAGAAATTTCATAAAAGGTTTTACAGCTATACTTAGCGAAGAACACATTTAAATCATAATAACTTTGAAACGCTACTGGCCATGGATAGGTCGTTCTTTGTGTTTAATTATAAAGTTTAAAGAAGAAGAAGAACATTATTGGGGGGCGCTAAAAAATTACTTGTCTAGGATGCCCGACAAACCATTAACAAAATAATATCATATTAATTCAGAAACCGGTTTCACAAACCATACTTTTAAAATTGTCATTAGATAAAACAAAATTTGATATTAGAAAATGTTTCCAAATTCAAAATATTACATAAGTTCAGCCCTGTATACGAATAAAATAAATGGGTCTTGTAACTATGTTCCAGAAATAGGGAAGAATGAACTAGGAAGTGTTAATCTAATTTAAGGATCATTCTTGATATGTTCGTAATAGATTAGTATTAGATTTTCTGATTTCTCTAATTCTTAGATTGCTTTGGTTTACACCAAATCTAATTACAACTAAAGAACAAAGTACTTTTCTTAAAATTAAGTTAGAATAGTTTGAATTTAATGAAAACTTATGTTGAAAAAGAAATAACTATGAATGAGGTAACTCTGGGGAATTAAGAACACAGGGTCGGTGTTAAATTGTTTAGATGATTGAACTATATAGTAGCGTGTGTTAATTCGAGAACTCTAAACTCAAATTTCTTATTGCAGTATTATAAACAATTGCAAACACTTGATTGTAAACAAACTATTTATGTATTATATAATTTTAAGGAAGATCTTCCAAGGTGAAACAATACTTCATGGTTCTATAGTTCGATATAGATGGTAACAGTGTACTAAAATGATACTCGATTTGTACTTTTGTACAGGTAGTCCGTGTTTTCAAATATAAAAGCATTAATAACTTTGCACACGATTAAGTTATTTAAACCATATAAAAACTAGAATTTAAAGAAATAATTAAACTTTGTTTATAGTTGGATTATTAAATGAAAAAATGAAAATGTGTAATGAAAATCAAATTTGTAATTTCTATTAATATTTTTATACCTGCGTTCAAAGATATGTGTTTTATATTTTCCAGTGTCTCCAAAGCTTTAAGGATTAAAGGTTTAAAATAAATATAAAATAAAAAAATAAATTCATTTTGGACTAAATATTACTAGATTTCAGTTAAGTGAAATATTACATGAATGTAAAGACATCTGTATGCTTTTAAGTAACACCAAGTCCACTTTTACTTAGAGCAAAACATCTCTAATCATCCCTCTTACAAAATATAGTAAATGTGACAGTGTTCTATACCTCTGACCCACAAATACATAAAGCATTCTCATAAATTGTTCTGCTGCCCGGTGTTTTATCAACCGGCCCTGACAATAACGGTCCCATCACTTGGGAATCGTGAGAACTAAGTTTGAAGCATGAAGTTCTAGTTTTATATATTGCACTTTCAAAGTATTCGTAAGTATATTTCTCAGAAAATTTAACTTATTACAGTTTATTATAGTTTACGGTTGTTGTACCGGTTTGAGTTCATACGCGAGCAACTTTGCGGTATTCATGTTTCAAGAATATGTTTTCACACTATTATACCGTAATAATTATGACTTTAATTAAGCTTGAATTATTATTTTAGTTTAACAAGTTTTTGTATCGTTTTATTTTACTTTTAGTTTTACTAATTATGCATATATATAATTTGTTTAATTCGTTTTATTTTACAAGAAATATCCAATTTATTTTACAATACATATAGAACATCAACAATATTAGCTGTCACTTTTTAAGCTGTTACTAAATTCCAATTTACGAGGTTAAAATGAACATTATAATAATTTGTTTGTGAACCATGACTTTATTTCTATAAAACTGTACAATATATTGATGAATTTTTTAACAAGTCGCAAAATTATGGGAGACAATAACAATTAAAATAGTAATTGTTATAAAAAATAAATCTGCGTGTGATGTCACGTCTGTTGATTTGCCGTCTCTTTTATATTTATAGAGATTACATTAGATAGTAAAAGAGATGCACACGAGTCGTATCATTAAGTCTTACTTACTTATAGCTTACTTAGCTTAAAATTAAAAAGACGACCCTAAAAAATTAGTTCACCAGCCCATTGCTCACAGTTTAAAAATAAATGGTGCAGAAATAAGTTATTAAATTTATTTATTTAAACCGATGGTATTTCCTTAATAAAATAGATGTAAATAATTAATAACATGAAATTCCACAATGAAATAAATAACCTGTCTTAAAATACAATTTATATAACTGCCATAAGATTAAGATAATTTCATTCTCCTGGATTAAAGAAATTTAATGTTAAATGTGCCTCACAGTTATTATCTTTAATTCGCGTCTTGCATATCCGGTATTTCCGGTTTAATTACTGTAGTATTAGTCATTCGGGATACATGTGTCACCCCACTCACCCCTTTTCCTAATGTTATGTTCATTATCGTATTTAAGAGTGTAAGGAACCAGGTTTATTATTCCAAAATCATTTGCTAGAGCACTTACTAGTTTTAAAGGCTAGTAGTTGTGCATTGTTAAGAATTTTTGGTCCAATATTCTCTGTCTATACATTCGTAACAAGCGTACAGTATAGCGTATTCAGTCGATGTCGTGCATGGTAGGTATCTATAACGAAATGTTATATACAAACCTATGCATATAAACCTATTTTTGACAACGTAGACACGTCATTTTGTCACGAAAAGTGTAGAACTGTATTTGAGAACCACTTGTCAAGAGGATAACATATTGTATTATGTGTGTGCAGTGCCATCGGTGGTAACTAACAGTACTATTCATACTCCATTGACATTCAATTTATTGCTTATATATTATTAAAATTCAACTTGTAAATATTATTTTTCAAATATAACACAAAATATATTATGAATAAAACCTTTATGTTTTGTGAAGTAATAATTAATTCTTCGGCTATTTGGTAAGTTACATTTTCAACTGATAAACAAAATTCTATTTGCATTTACATGTCAAATGTCAACGTCAAAAATATTTTTGCTATCTGAATATTTTTTGTGTAAAAAGGATCTGAACACTTGATTAAAATATTCAGCTAATTGCGTATCGTGCAAAACTCTGCAAACGCAGGCATTCTGTGTTTGATTTCGTAATAGTCTTGTTAGCTTTTCTATATATTTATTTTTAAAAATCCCTTATTTAGCGTATTATATTTTTTTAACATAACTCGATTAACAGTGATGTATCTGAAACCCTTGAACATTTATGCAAAAAAAAATTAGGGCCCTGTGATTTAGAACAGAATAAGAAAAAGGCTAATCAACTTGAAATTCAAGTAATACCAAATTATAACTATTATTAAAGGCAAAAAAAGGAGAATGTAGTTTTGAATAGAACTTTATAGACCAGATATAGACTCCAACATGTGAGTCAAATATTGGAAGATTGTTTGATCTAAATGATTAATTTATTTTATTAACTTGTTGATATTATTGACACAGACACTGTTTAACAAAAACTTTCAAGTAAATAAAGAAACCTTCAAGTATAAAACTTCCAATGTTGAACGATTCGTGCAGCAGTGCATGACATGTGAATCAAGTGTGTGTGGTGAGAGTAGAAGAATCCCTTTTGACATGGGTCAAAAGGCTGAGAACAGCCCAAACTTCTTCCAACATGAACGTTGGACACATGACAAAAACTTTCTTACCACCTACAACGGTCACCCGAAAGAACTCGAGGGCTACCGAACGATGGCTTCTTGGCGCTTGGCACTCAACACCGTTGAGTTTAACAAAAACCTTTTGTATTTTCCTATTGTTTTTGTTTATATACTATAGAACTATCTCGCGTTGAGGAAGATTTTTGAGAGAAATCGTGAATAAATTAAATTAACAAACAGAAAGAAAGAATGTTTTGAGAATTAGTATACAGACGTTTTGGATGATGGGAGAGGTATGTACTACAGTAGTTCATTTAATTTACTATAGTGTCACTCAGTTCCAAAGCAACGTGTTTTAATACATTCCATTCGATTTATTTATTTAGTCAGTTTTTAATTAAGTTTTACTGCTAAACTTTAGTTTTATTCAATTTACAGTAAAGTAAGGATATTTTTCTTTTTATTATAAAAGATGAGCGTTGTCAGTGCTTGCATTTTTTACTAGATTTATGAATCTCGACATTACATATTCTGCAGTTAATTAAATTTATTTATTCTATGATTAATTAATTTTGTTTTTGCAGTGGGAAAAGTGAGAGTCACCAGTATCAACTACTATGATTGGTGATATTGTCTAAAGCTAATAATGTTAAAATGTTTAACATTAAAGTCAAATAAAAATATTTAATAACCAAGAATAATTCATATTTTCTCCTAATTTCCATCCTGTTAAAATCACTCCATAATAATGTTCAAACTGAAGAAGCTATACTCCTAAGTTGCCTTTAAAGTAGCTCTACACGGAAATGAGTGAACGCTGTGATGTATGAAATAAAATATACTATATGGGTAGCAAGTACTAATTTAAAATACACAAGGTTATGATTTTTTGTAAAAAAAACATACAAGCCAGCGACAAAATATTTTGATAGAGTTTTCATGCATTTATTCATAACGTCAATTTCCATAGAGTACGTTAAAATATCATAAAAAGTTAACATATATCTTTTCAAATAATAAAATGAATACTTTTTATGTATGAAATATGTAAATATTAAATTACGCGAAACCTGACGAATGTTAAACGAATAGATACAAATAAAATAATACATTTTCATTGATATTTTAACCGTATTTAATTATATTTAAAGTGTAATGCATCGGTATTGACAAAATGTATGTAAACTAATGTGAACTAATGTTACAAAGTAATTTACATTATATTAAATTAAAGAAAATTAGGTAATTTTCTGTGCATTTAAGGACAATGATTTTTCTTATGATCTTCTTGAATTCAATTTTAAATATACAGGGTGCAGTAGCATAACTTCCTTTTTTAAAAAGCACGCCATTCAGTCGGTTGATATCGTAATAGAGCGCTAGTGGTCTCGTTCCAGAGGCGGGACAATAAAGTTTTGTCCCGACAGAGTTCAGTCGTCATCATGCGTTGGAGCAGTATATATATTATTGAACTCTGTGTAGAACTCTCCTTGCTGTACTACATTTTTAGATTTTGACTGTTTTCATTTGCATTTTTATCACACAAACTATACCTAAGATGAAGCGAATGTTTTGAGTAATTATAATTTTCTTACGAATGTTTTGAAAAACTTAAAATCATTAATTGAAAATATATCAAATATTGTCGGTTTCTTATAAAATATGGTGAAATATGTTGACTCTAAGAGAGGCGCCATACAATAGTGGCCTCGCTTTCAAGGCATACGTTCTTAACTACATATTACATTATTTACTCTCAAAATTTCATCTTTGCTAAAACAACATAGGTCTGGGGGCTCTGGGATCTTAGACTATAAGAGAGATATTGACTTTCACATATTCTTATCTTGTTTTCTTTGAATAAAGTACATAAGTAGATTAAGACGATCTACAAAACACATCCCATTGTGTTACATATTTTTTAGTTGAAGCTATAGAATCTTTTTAATATAATCTATCATCCATTTTAATTTCATATAAAAGAAAAACCAATATAAGGAAAATTTGACACATTGACAAAAACTGGTATATACCTGAATATTTTCCACATTAGATTTAGTAGGTTTATTCTTGTAAAGGTGACTTAACTAAAGCTTTTCTTGTATCTATACAATGAAAATAGATACAGCGTATTGCTCGTATAAGAATATACGAAGCTATAACAAAGGTAAATATAAATTCGTTTTTGTTGTATTGCACAAAATATTTAATTTATAAAATTAATTATAATTTTACGTAAGAGGAAGTGGATCACTGGATCCACTACTCACAAGCCAGTAGTTTAGTAAGTAACAATCTCATAGTTAATTAAAAAAAAAAATATATGTCAGAAAATGTAAATTTATGTCGAAAGATAACTTTCGTTACGTAACCCTATATAATGTTATGTAACACGTATACATCTTTATGTAAAGTAAACTTTATATTTACATAATTCTGTTTAGTGTGTGTGTGTGTGTGTTGCCTCAATAAATGTATGTGACACGAGTCACATGCCGTAGCATAATAAAAACTTGAGCAGTATATATATTTATGACAAATTTAAAACACATAAAAGGAATTTCCCATGTGAAAAGCACAATAAAATATTTCCAATAAATTTATTAGTTTTAAGCAAGTGCATTTACAGCAAACAGTGTTCTCGTTCTACAAGATTTTGTTTTCCCAGGACACTAAATATTTAGATGAATCATGTACGGATCGATTTGAGTTTTCCACGAAGAAAAACTTATTTTCTATGTATTTATACTGAAATTGGAACTTGGTTCTAGTTTCCCTGGAGGTTTAGAAACTTCAACTTAACAAATCTGTAAAGAACGAGAGATTTCTTTCTTTTTTAACCATGAGAGCGACCTTTAGGGGTGCAGAAATAGCTTGGGGTGACGTATTAACAAACTTTCGACTTTAAATATTTTGCTGTCTTAATCATATGTTCATTTTATTCTTTTGAGGACTTTTTTAAACATGGTTATTGTTTCCATAATTTAATTAAAAAAAACAAGATTAACAATATTATTAAAGTATTTTAAGAGTACCTATACAGAGTGACGTATATATATGGAAACGCACAATGGAGCTAAATAAATTACCAAATTTTTAATTGCACTTAAACTACATTAAATGATATCTTTACAGCGAACACAAATGATAAGATTTATATTATTTTATTAGGATTAAAAGTTTTGGCGCAATATTTAAAAAGCCGATATTCGAATGTGCGACTATAGGAAATCAAACATTCGTTACATCCCTAATATATATATTTCTTACAAATTAAAATTTTTATTTTGCCTTGACTTGAGTAGTCTCACCATACATATAGATGGCGCCAATATTGACAATTTGATTTTTAGAAGTATTAACCTTCAAACGATATGTGTCAAAATTTCATGACATTCTAACCATTGGTTTGCGAGTTACAGTGCTTTTACCGACACTGCTTTCGTACTTTTCAAAACAATCGAAAAGTCTAAATTTCGAATGTTGATAAAGCATTGCTTTTTAATGGAAAAAATACCGTAGTCATTGCTTGCTTGAATTTTGCTAGGTGAAAAAAAGTTTTGCAATGAGAGTTTTAAATTTAAATTATAGTTCAACTGATTTTGTGGGATTCTGCATTTATTATTTACTGCAAAATGGGATTTGATTTCAAAATTTTGCCGTGTTCTTTCTAAAAAAAAAAGTTTCTCTGAGCACCGACAGTTAAATTAAGCGTGGCTTTATCTTAATAGAAGGCGTCGTTAGTTCTGTTTCAAGACCTTCTTGAATTACGCGATTCCGAAGTGATGTAACCCATTTAATAATATTAACCCGGTCGCTCGCATTTGCTTTGGTGTGTACGAGTATGTATGTATACGACAAATAATGTCAAATCAAAAGTTCCACCACATGAAAATATAAGATTTGCAGTTTCTGCAGCAATAATAAATTGTTTTGCGGTCGAGTCATAAATCACTGGGGAAAAACAAGAAAATGTTCCATTTAAAGATTTACAGGAATGCCAACAAACTGGAAACTACAAATGTCGGATAAATTGTAAAAATAAAATGTTGAAAATAAATTATCATATATTAAAATATTTATATTTTACCTGAGTTCTTAAGTTCAGTTCCTTTCCGGAAATGCAATTGTAATGAATTATAAGAAGACATAAATGAATGCATTGAATAAAGGATGCACTTTTTTAGGTCATTAAAAAACCATTATGAAACTTTTCTCTTAGGAATTTAAAGAAAATTAGCGAGAATAATAAGTTTATCAAAAACAAAGGAATAAAAAATATTTCTTAAATAGTTTTCGTGTATTTTACGTAACATAGTATGTAAATAATATAACGTTTTGAGTATGAGTTTAGCCTTCTTTAAAATATAGACTGGTAGCTTTCAAGGATTGATGCATTTAATAACAACCATTGAGAACAATTTCATTTAAAACTAATTTTATTGCATTTTTCGATTTTTACAATTGTTTTACGTGATTTACTTGATAAAAATGATATCAGGTAGGCAGGTTAGGCAGCGTAATTCCAAAGCTCACAGTTAGTGAATGTCGTTAGGTATACTACAGATGCAATGTTTTGTCCCATCGGCATCTAAAGCTAAGATAAACTCGTAGTGCAGCCAAGGTGGAGTTGCCTTCTGCGCATGCAAGGAAATATCAGCGTTGATATAATACCGCTTGTTATTTAATGTGGTAAAGATAAAAGGCATACAATATAAAGACAATAATATCAAGAAATTATAATATTTAAAAAAATGTATATGTACAGCTTCATAGCTGCTCTTCGAGGGCTAACTTATCTTCTATTATTCAGTATATTATCAATTGATTCCCAGGTAGAAATTGTAATGTAATGTAACACTCGAATCAATAGCATGCTAACACAATTTCTATATGAAAAGTAGAAAATGAACTTGGCTTTTAGCTAGCTAACTTATTTTCTCCCTAGGTTGTTAATAATAAAATTAAACCAATTATTGTAATATTTAATATAATCTAATTATGAATACTATTATTTTATTCTTTATATCTATGTACATACGACTATACACAAAATAATGACAATATGATTTTAATATGAAACGATTTGAATTACAGTATCATAAAGTAATTACAGATTTCTAATCCATTTTACGCGTATATTCTACATTGCACAGCATCCCCTCCATTAATATGGATTTCCGGTTTTATTAATGAGATGAATATATAATTCCGGTTTAAACATGAAACATTAAACGTACTTTATGATACAAATAAATTTGGAACAACTCTCTATTTGTAAAATAAAAATGTAAACAAGTGGTATTACTGCATGAAATATGCGAATTTTATTTTACAAAAAAATATTTGTATCAAAAATATATTAAATGTATTTATTGCTAATGTTTAATTTATTTAATGTTATATTATTTTGTAATTTTTAAAGTTTATACATATTTTACAGTACGGGGCGATAGCACTTCACTGTTATGTATTGGAGATATAATAATTTGACTTTAATATAATACGTTCTTTTCGTGGTCAATGATTCGGCAACTCTGCGCGTAAAATTATCTATAGTAGTGTAAAATAAAGAAAGGGAATTTAAATCTTTAATTATTGTATTGTGCCAAAATTGGCGGATCACCGTAACCGAAAATATTTGAATTTCTGACAATAGTAAATGTTCTAACTTAAAAATGTTATTAATTTTAATACAAATTTAATAAACAAATGCGTATTAAAATTAAGAACCGGTTATTAACTTTTTTATTAATGTCTTAATTTCTATTCCAAAATTTATAAAGTTTTCTTTTAAGAGTATACCTCAAATAAATTGATAAATAGTACTTATATACCACTTATATATCTGTTAAATTGTACCTATGCGTACATATATACTCGTATATTTTGTTTTATGTTAATTACTTTGATGTATTTAATAATTTATTTGTTTCAGATATTGCAACACGAAAAATATATGCAGTGTAATTTAAAATATAAGTGAGTTTCATAAAAAAAAATCTGTTAAAAGTTGTAAAACTCGTTAAAAGTGTGAATAACAACTAATTAACTAAAAAAGCTTATAAAGCTCAAACGTAATTTTTTATATTTTAAAGTATACACAAAATATAAATAAATTAAAACATATTTAAATTTATTGCAACAATGATAGAGTACTTTTATAGTGATTATACATTATGTAGTAACAATTAAAACTTTAAAAAGTTTTATAAAAGTTGTAAAGCTCAAAAAAATATAAATGTTATAGTAGAAGTATAGTAAAACCGGATGTTACATTAACTTGAAATAGATTGTGTGTCAGTCGTACATTGTACCAACAATTTATTTTACAAAAAAAAAAAAGAAAAGGTTGAAAAAACAGTTGTTGTTGGGAAAAGTTTCAGTCTTACAGTTGTGCTTTTATTTTCATTGTATTTTATTTTATTTTTAAATTAGATATAAAAATATATGGTTTTTAAAAAATGTGAATAATCTAATTAGATAAATTAGTGGACTACTTTTATCTAAATAAATGCATTTATTAAAATCGAATAAACTGATTATTAAGGTCAGTTTTAAGAATTTGTAATTAATAATTGACTTTCATTTGTTTAATTAAACTTTGTTAAGAGTTTCAAACACACTTTATCAAATGTTCTATTTAATTTCATTGCGCATATCATAAATGCATCTGTATCGGAAGCGATTTTCTACAAATTTTTTGCAGTTTTATGATTACGCACTTTATATACTTCGAGTAATTGCGTAATTATATTTTTCATTTTTATTTAAGAAAGAATAACCAAACCTGTTAAATATTTTACTGGTATGGAAATCGAACCCAAGGATATTGCAGCCAAGTGTACCATGTACCATTCATATATCTAAATAAGACAACGGTTTATTGAACGTATATCGTTGTAATCTGGAGAATTTCTGTTCGTCTAAGGAAACCCGTGAAAATTTGGTTTGGTTTTTATCAAGTTATAAATTAATTATGTGCATTCATAATTATAAAATAGGCAGTGGTGTAGCCTACATATATGAATCTACAACATCACAAAAACTGCCAAAATGGTAGGAGGTCAATATTTAAACAATGAAGAAAGAATAGAGTTCTAAAGAAATTGTTATAACTTTGTAAGCAATTAATATAATTTAGACGTTGACGCAAATGTGTTGAAATCTCTTAACTTTGCATATAATCAAACAACGGAACGATATTACTTTAACAAACTAACACCAATTTAATTTAGCGATTACTTCAATTCAATTATTTCTCTCTTAGATTTTTGGTCCTTCGACCCGGATAGTATGATATTGCATTGAAAATAAAATTGTTTATACAATAAACTTTAAATGTAGATATGAATATTACAATTCAATTTAACATATATAGAAAATTAATTACTAAAATATTAATGCAATTTTAAAAGCAATTGGATCTATAAATATTTAAAAATAGTAGGATTTTTAAATGTATGTGTTGCATAACTAATTCGTTAGTGATTTTAATATAAATTACTAATATGTGGTGATACACTCTACAGTAGTTTCAAGTGATATATAAATACCTATGATAATGTGTTCAATTTAAATATTAAATTGCAAATATTCTAAAAACTACTCATCTGTATAGTTTAGTAATTAATAAATTGATAAAGCAATATTAACGAAATATTAAATAATTATATAAAACATAAATGTGATTTTAAAATATAAACTAAAAATTCGTTATATTTAGATAAAACCAATGCATAATTAAAACGATAATAATAATGGTGGTAGAACAGGATCAGTGTTAAATGAAGAGTGGAAAAGTATAAATTTAATTAATTCGATGGGAAGTAGGGATCATACAATCGTGGTGGTGAGAACTAGTAGTGATGCTGCAACAATGACAGACAGGGGGGGTCATCATGGAGGGTCCAGTGGTTCCCGAGGGAGTGAGGAGTTATTACTAGGTGGAGGCTACAGAGGGCGAAGCACCCTTTCGTTGTGTAGCTGTGATGCTGATAAATATCAAGTGAGTCATTTTTATTTTATGATACAACATTACTAAAACTGTTTAATTTAAAACAAGGGGTCTATGATTAAATAAAGAGGTTATATTAATTTCATGACCGTGTATTGCAAATATAGATACGTGAAACCAACAAGTCTACCTTTATTAGTCATTATACTTTGAAAGAAATATGTTTCACCTATCAATTTGAAATACATTCATAGTTTGAAATTATTAGTATAATATTTACGGGTGTACTCACAAAACATTAATACAGGATGCGACAAAGTTATATTTTTATAATTTTCTCTTCTCTGTACGTCCATGAGAATGATCACGGCTGATAGGTACATGTAATTATACTAATGAAGGGAATCAAACGGATGTTCCAGCAAAGCGATCCTCTGGAGATTTACCGGGTTTAATTGGTATCAGGTTTTGTTTGGTACGGATTATCATATTTATGGATACCAACCATTAAATATTTCTCTGTAGAGCCATAATTTCATTCGAAAATCTATTCGGTTATAAATTGGTGTAATTAATATTTTAGATAATTTAGCAGAGTAGCAATACAGGAGTTATTAAATTGTAACGAAATATTATGCATTCCGATTAGATATTCAATATTAAGGATTTACCATGTAACACTTACGTAATAACTATATAACATTTACTTTTAAATAGCGAGAGTTATTATAAGCAGAGACTAGAACCCTAAAGAAATGATACCCGATAACTTAAAAATAACGATTCAAATGATATTTTTCAATAACCAAACGATACGCTTTGTAACGTTACAATGACGTTTTTTAAAGTTATGTACTTAAGTGTTAACGCCTAGAACTTTACACGTAACGGTATATAACGTTATAAAGCAGGCATTTGACAACAGGAAGGATCTATGTTGTCAATTATTAATCTAAACTAATCTAAGTTTTACGAAGTCCTCCCGTACAACTGCAGATTGCTCACTTACTAAATACCTCAATGAATATTTGACAACACCGGCAACAACGCTTTTGCCAAACAATATCACTTTTTAGAGTGAGAGCGATAGAATTTCCCCACAGTCAAGAATTTGTTAACTTCATAAAGTTATATATACGTTATGTAAGGCCTTGAACACACTGCGATTTAAACCTCAGCAATTTTTTCCGCGTAGTTTTGTAACACATGGAATCATATGAGCATGACACCACAGATTTTTAATTTTCTTTGTGTTACAAAGCCGCCAGAAAAAACCGCTCAGGTTTAAATCGCAGTGTGATCTAGGTCTAAAGAGTAGGAAGGTATTATATACCGTAACGGTAAAGTACATAGCTCTATAAGAAAATATTACGTTACGATAAGAATATGAAATGTTCTATAACGGTGTCAAATAACACAACAAAGCTGATATCATGAATGTCCAGCGTGAAAGTTAAATTGTAATTAAAAATAAAACAAATTACTCGTATACTTTACACAAATTTTAATATACGTAGGCTCCTATTTTATAAGTTTATAAGCGCGCCCTTTAACATTTCTTAGAAATATATAAACCATCTTAAATGAATATAATTAAAAATCCTATAAAGAACATCCTGGCCCTAATTATAAATTTAATTTACGTTCGTATAATATTTTTGAACAATATATGATGAAGCTAATGAGTCTTAAGGCAGGTATTGATAAGGTTCCTTTTAAATTTACATAAGATAGCTGGAAACTGCAAATTAGAATGATCTTTCAAAATTCAATATTTTATCCTTTAGGGTCGTTTAAAAGTATTTCACTAATATATTGTGTTGCAAGAGAGAAAGGGAGTCAAAATTTGGTGCACTCTTTACAACAAAGGTCTACCATATACTAATGTTGAACAAAATATTATTATATAGAGACATAATTGTAAGTTCACGATCTTATGACCATTAATTCCAAAAATTTCAAACATATAATGAGTAACATCATATTGAAGCAAAGAACCATACAGTAGGTTAATTCCAGATCATTGCATTAATCCCTCTTCCTGTATTGTTTCGTATTATTGTGATATTATTCCCGCTAAAAATCGTGGATCGCTCTTAACGTGACCTCATATGCTCAGGATCATTGGTGTTATACAGGGTAGAAGTGAAAAATGTTTTTTATCTGTTTACAAAACGTTTGGAACGGTAAGGCCATCGACCCACTACGTGAGGGGGTGGTGGGTCTCATATAACCCCCATTTATAAAGCGGGGTACTGTGGTTTGAATAGAACAGCATACAAAACATTTTAATACAATACATGCGCAGTGCGTATACGATGACATATGTCTTTATCTGAAATTTGTTACACTGTTATGAATATATACACTGTTAAAAATAACTTTATAATATTTCCTAAGTATTTTCTATAACCATTGTATTAAAAGAAGAATGAGGTACCCAATAATAATTTTCACAACATACAATTGGATTTTAAAAAATGTTTTGTTAAATTATATTCAATTCATTCATTTAAATGCCGCTTCTTAATTATAATGTACATTTATCTATTCAATTTTGTATTATGTTTAAAAACATTTTTAACAGTGTATGTAAATTTATGCTTGAAGTTAGTAAACACATAGAATAAATTTGTGAAAACAAACAATAAATTCCAAAGAAATGGTACCTGACATACTATTTATCCCAACTATTTAATGTCTGGTTTAGTTTTTTGAGCAAAGTGCATTACATTTTTTAAACATCAATTTTCTTTATTAATATAACAGTTTTTGATGTTAAAATTGTCAATTTCTATACAAATTTTACTGTTCTTTTTTATATTTAGAATGCCTCTGGAATTACATAGCATATGCCTAACATTTATGCTTTACAATATATAATAAGTGTGTAAGGAAAAGTGTTTATGTTAAAGTTAATTAAAACAATCTTTGTTTCAGAACGGCTACCCCATCGACCCCCATCGTGCTTTACTTTATCAGTACAGTTTAGACCGGAAACGCCCCAAACATACCTACACGTGTGAACAAAATGCGAACATTCTCCTTCGACTAGAACGACTCTCTTCCTTAAAGCGAAATGATGGCAAAAAGAGTAGTCAGAGTCGCTACAAACCTCGAAAGCCCCCACCAGATAGTGCCCCCAGCATTATAGACCAAATCTCTAAAGATATCAAACCTTGCAGCATCCCAGATCTCAACCAAATAGATCTCTACGACTCCAACCATATAGCAATGTCAGAAATAGCCCCAAAATGTCGAAAACATTTTCAAAAAACAAAAAGCTTTGATACTAAAACAATGTTCGAAGATAATATACCATATTTTGATGGAAAATCAAATTCTCATCAATACGATGCATCAAATAGTAGACATTTTGAAAAAAGCTGCCATTTTGTTGATACTGAACAACCTATTACTCCATTAACTCCTGTTATATCAAGGCATTACCATAGAGATTTTAATATGGATAGACATTTTGAATGTAATGACCACCATTTTGAAATGTTTGATACAGGAAGTTATATTCCTCATAGAACGGATATAGTGGGAAGTGATTCAGAGCCGGAACTTGCTTCTCTTGATATTTCACGGCATCTAGCGGGTTGCCCGAGCGAAGCCCGAGGGTACACACATCTAGAGGTGAGTTTCTATATATATTGTTATACTATTTATTTATTTGTTACATTACAATGAGTTATGTTGGAGAATATGAGAGGTAACCTCTCTCTAAACTCTAAGAGATACAAGATGGAGTACACACTACCCTTAAGGATATATCATAGTGTAGTAGATAAACAAAGAACGGATATCAAAATATTGTTTCTTCGTTTCTTAAAACTACCCTTTATGTCAGTAAGATAAGGCCGTATTATTATAAGCAATGTTTATCAACCTTATAGCAGCTTATTATTAGAACTTTTGTTATTAAACATGCAAATAAGTCTCTTAAAAATATTAGTAAACACTCTTCAAACTGCTACTAACTTTTATAGGTACTATTGGAAAAAAAATGAAACTTTTAGAGATTCGTAAAAAAGAAAAGCTTAAAAAGTTTTCGATCTTGCTAGGTATTTTATAATTAAACTGTTACATAATTTATTAAATCATTTTCTTTATTTTAATAGGTTCCTGTATTTGTAATTGGAACAATAGTAAAAGTTGAACAGCTTAATAAATTATTAAGAGACACAACTACTTTTCTATAAAACTTTTAAAAGCTCTTTACTTTTCATCGGCTTCTATTTGTTACTTATAAGAAAACTATTGCAAAATAAATACTATTTCAAAAGCTCTCTCTTTAAAGCACCTTATTTTTCGTCAACTATTTTATAAAACTACGGAAACTATTGAAAAGTAAATACTACGTTCTTCAAAAGCTCCAAATAAATAGAAAATATGTCGCTGTAACTATTTACATAAATAATATTTGACATAGACGACTAACACTATTTTTATAACGTAAAATATCCTTGTCACAATAAATTGTTTCTATGCCGTATTCCAAAGGACAAAATAATAAGAATAAAGACAAAATGTCAGAACCGGATATACCGGAAGCTAGAAACAAAACTGACAAGTAACAAAGTCTGAATTTTTCAATATGTAATGCATATCCGTTATACTATAAACACTACCGCAATATTTCAACGTCAGGATCACTTAAATCCTTTGCAGTGAGCTTGAGCTTTTTTTATCAAAAGCTCTTTGCATACAACGCTTCTCGGTGTTGTGCTTTGGCACAAAGTAAATATCACCAAAATTAATTTAGAGGTGAACAGGTGTGTTTGAACGTTTTGTGTCGGTGTTTTATCATTGTCAAAGCAACTTGTTACCGGAGTGAAGAGTAAGTTAAGGGTGGAAATGCAATTACAGTGGTAATACGTTTACAATAAGCGGGGATGCTTCAACTTTGTGTTGTGGGGTAATATATATGTTGTATATGATTTCTAAATGTTTTAAAGTATGGAGCAGAATATATTCTATCGAATATTGCACTAGAGGGTGCCAAGTCTTAGGCGTTAAAGTCTCGTTGATGAAATAAATAACGCCGGTGTTATATTAATTCACGGCGGCGTGGCGTGATGTTTATTCAACATATATGACGAAGGTTGGTATTAAATTGAGTTGTTAATATAAAGTTTTTTGCCGCAAGGCATTACATCATGTTATAATAATTCTACTATATATTAAAATTAATAAAGTCACTCCGCGTATCTTTATCTCTTCCTCTTTATATTCTTCTTCCCTGTACTTCTACCATATATCTGCTTTCCTTGTCTCTTACAACCTTATTGCACTGACATATTAAATTTCTGTACTGCTCTTTGCTTTTTTGTCTATACTTCCACCATCCGCCTCTTCTTTTCGTTTCATCCTCTCATTAGCTCCTCCATCCTCTTTTCACTCTTTATTTTGCATTCGCATGTCTCTTTAATATGCTCCAACGTTTCCACTTCTTTCTTGCACATCTGCATAACCTCTCCTCTCTTTTTTCCCAATACTAGCTGCCTTTCTCTTTATTTTCAATTCTGAATCTTACAATTCTACATACATTTTTCGTAGTAGTCTCTTTTCGTCCCACTACCACCACACTCTGCCATAGCCTCTTGTGCTTCTTATTATCTTTAATTTTATTAATGTGTTTGATGAAATTGAAAGAGTGTTTTAAGTTGTAAATCGCCATTAGCATGTTAATAGCTTTGCCCTGAACGCTCTATTTAAGCGTTCAGTACAGCGTATCAATCTGTAATCATTTAGAAGGCGTTCTTTCCAAAAGGAAGAAGAGCGCCTTAGAAGAAGAGAACGTGGCTATTCATGAGAGAACAGATAGCTATATAATACGGGAACAAGCTACACCTGTTAAATAGAACATAACACTAACTTACAAAATATAAAGAAATCTTAAATAATTATCAAATGTAAGAATAAATAGTTCGACATATTATTAACTAGAGACTTGCAAACAAACCTTTTATTACATAAGAAAAATGATCTAAAAAGGCAGTAATACTACGCAAAATAATATCTATAGATTAATGGCATTAAATGATTAAATTATCCAATACTTTTCTTAAGCTTAATCCAGAGTGACTTCCAAATCATCATTATGGTTGAATTGTTTCTGTGATATGAACGAAGCATCTTTATGTAACTTTTATTATATTTAAAGTAATTAATTTTATTTTTAGACAAAGATCCATTAAAACATATTAATTAATTTAATGTTTTGATAAAAAAAAAACTTAATCCCAGATTGGACGTTGATAAATGGGGCCACGGCACCCCTTCTCGTTCCCTCTCACTCTTTTTGCGCTAACACATGCGGGCCAAAGTAATATTAATTATCGCGATTTGTAGAGATTATCTACGAGCGACCTATGATATTTAATATACGATGATGTCATGAGTGAAAATATATTTTTGAGAATGATTTAATCTCATATTTATCAAAGTGAACCCCAGTGGATTTAGAGATTATTTGTTTTATTCATATTTTATTTTACTGATAAAAATCTGATCCGAAAATATTGAAAAATAATGAAAGGGAAATTTAATTAATGAAAAATAATAAGAGTATTAGAACTTTTTATAAATAATCCATTTCATATGAAATTTTATATCTCAAAGCTTGTTGTACATTGAAGTTATTTAGAGTAGAAATACCGACCTCACTGAGCCGATCACACTCGAACAAATTACATACGACCGACTTAATATTAACTTATGTATCTTCAACTTTAATGTTTATCAACACCACTGTGTTGACTTAATGTAAACCAGTGTGAGAACAACCTAATAAGTCGTTTGCCAAAAAAAAAGTGTCTGTAAAGGGGACAGCACTATATTTTATACCTTCTTTATACTTTCTACACATGATACAATCCGTAGAGAATTCGTGTTAAATTTCGATTGAGGTTCACGATTACTAGCAAGATATTTTATCAATTAACTATAGTTAAACGTCGTCAGGCTTAGCTGTGGCTCAGTCTAATATGGAATCAATGGGAAAGTATATAAAATACATACACTCAAACACAAACGAAAACACAGACAACGCTCAACTTAAAACAAATGAAAGAAATGAATTCGATATTCGAAAACACGCGCTTATTCGAATGCAACGTTGTGCCAAAATTTCAAGTCAATTGACCGACATATTTTCGAGTTTTGCGAACACAAACATACGCAGGCTGAATTTTTATATATATATATATATATTTACTAAGTATTTTACATTTCTTCATTTACTTAAGTTTATATAGAAACAATTCGGTACCCTACTTGGAAACAGATTTCAATAAGGCTATAAATTTCCTCCTTTAACTCTGACGCGAAATCTAATTCCATCTCTTGCAGCCAATTTGAAATAATATTTTTTTTAACTCTATTTAAATCGAAAAATTTTCGGGAAAACCCATGCAATGAGATATTTTCATGAAAAAACCTATCCACCCAAATAACAATCAAAAAACCCAAATCTGGATGGAAAAATTCAGAAGTGGGAGCACTACTTATATATATTTTTTATTATATTAATTGTGTGCCTTTCGGCTTTACAATCTACAATATTATATTTCTTAATGCATTTCATATAAATTCAAACTTAAAACTAAACTTAAACTCTTCTAGACTATTACTACTTATTATTAGTACTTCCTCTCTGTTGATGTTCCTTATGCAACCCAGCTACGAGCTTATTTATTGTCCTGTTTTTCCTTTCCTTTTTTCTATTTCCGCCATCCACCTCTTTCCTTCACTGCACCCTTTAATAGTTGCCAATATTCATTTTTTTTTTTTTTTATTGATATTCATTTATTTCCTAATATTACAACTACAAAACAAGGATCTTAGTAAAACATTTTATAGTAGGAGTATTCTACAGTGAGGGCTATCTTCAGAAACATAAACTCTATCAATTCTTGATGCTATGTTCATTCCCCTAAAGTAAGTGAAGCCCTGTTGAGTTTTATTCTTGAGGATCCAAATATCAGACAGAATTCGTTCAGTTATTAACCTATTTAATCCAGAACAGAAGTTTAGATTCCCAAGTTGGTCTCTCTGGTTCAGCACACAGTTAAAATCGCCAGCAATGATTAGAGGTAGTCTAAAGTTAATATGTTTGACAATAGTTTTATTAGCAAGCTTTATGCGTTGTTGTCTATATTTGGATCCTGAAAAATTATATATATTTACTAATCTATGATCTTCAACAGTTATCGATAGGATACGTCCATCTTCTTCACATATGCAATCTGTAGCTTCTATTCCAGGCCTTAACAAAATTGCAGTTCCTCTATTATTTATGCCAATGTTCGAGATATAGGAATAATGTTTGAAGATACTTAAATTTTCTATATTAACTTCTTGTAATAAAATTATGTCTAAATCGTGGTCTATAATAAATTGTTTCAGCATAATTTTAGATGTTACAGAGGATAATCCATTGATACTAAATGTTGCAAATGTTCTTAGTACCATATTAATAAGATATTGAATAAATTAAGGTTATTCAATTGTTTTATCTTTTATATCCATTGCTTTTCCTGTCACTTTTTTTTGTTTCTTTGGTCTTTTGTTATTTTTCTTATCTTTTTTTTCCAATCTTATATCCATTTTGGATGCAGCGGAATTATCTGAGCAATCTTCAATTTCAGAATTTGCCAAAGTATCTTCATTTGACGATGATTCTACAATTTTTCTCTTAATTTCTTTGTGTGCTGTAGGAATTTTGGACAAATTATCATTATTATTTACAATCGCAATAGTATCATCATTAGTAGCTGTTGAAATGATTTTTGTTTCATTTTGCGTATTCTTTGGCATTAAGGGTGGAAAAATTGAATTATTGACAAAACTTAATTCTTCATTTTTTGATTCAGTTGGAACAACACAATCAGTTACCGCTTTGTCATTCATTGTATTCCCCGCAATGGCTGCATAGCTGCGTGCGAAACCATTTGAATTTATTCTGTTGCTAATTTTAGTAGGGCAATCTTGTCCTAAATGGTCCTCTCTATCACAAAACCTACAAGTTTTCTTTTGGGTAGCATAGCTAACCCAAACCTTTCTGCCAATCATTGGTATGTACGATGGGATTTCTTTCTTTAAAATCATCTTTATTGATCTTGTTCCGTTATAAACTGGGAAAGGCATATCTCTACCCCATGTTTCTTTTTTGATGCTAATAACTGTACCATATCCTTGTAGTGCGTGTTGTATCGTTATATCTTGAATTTCATATTCTATATTGTGCATTCTTACAATTGTGAATTTATCGGCTCTTTCTATATACACATTATAATTATTGTCATCCGTACCTTTGTAAATTATTTTCCCATTTGTCATTTCAATAATGTTATCAATTGATAAATGTTCTGCAATTTTCACAATCATCTTGTTTCCATTCACTTGAATTGCCATCACATCTTGCACTGATAATTTTAAATCGTTTTTTAAAAATAAGTGTAATTCGGTAAACGTCATTCTATAAATCACTTCGACGAAGTCTACACTTAAGGTGTTTTTCCTATTATTATTTTCCATTTTTTTTAATCAAATCAAATTCTTACACCTATTTATTAATTTATGATAATTTATTTAAATTATTTAAATAATTTTTAAATACATTTATTTTTAAATGCGCGGAAAGGATGTTTATTCCACGAAAAAACAAATGACTGTGCATTAGGACAAACAATTAATTTTGCATTTCGCCCACTACTTTTTCCTTACACTCAAACTTAATGTAGTCCAGTGTTTCGCCCTCCGTTCCGCACACTCTACACTTTCTTTCCTCACTACTTTCCCAGTATCTGTTTCCTTTTTCCTCATTTCCCAATCTAAACCTTGCTGTCCTTCTTATGTGTTTTATATCTTTTTCTATTAGGTACTGAGGTATATTACTTTCCCAAATCCTTTTATATCTTGTATTGTAGTTGCTTTTTTCGATTTTCCCCATTCTTTCTTGTTGTTGTATCTCCTTATCCCTTCTCCTTAGCTCCTCTTCCACACTTGCGCCTCCTTCTCTTCTCCTCTCTGCCTCCTCGATCGCCATTCCATTCCTTTCAAAATACTCCTCCCTCTTTTTCGAAACTCCTCCCCCCCCCCCTCCTTCTTTATACTTTCTACTTACTTATATATATTATTAAATACTGGCTTGTAGTATTCTTATAGAATCGCCTACCTACTTCAACATTATTAACAAAAAGTATTAGAAACAAAGGCTGACAAAATACTATTATGTTTCTATTTAATGAATCGTATCGCTAATTAACTGTAAATTGATGTTTCAAGAATGCTACACTCCTACAGAGAGAATCGTTGAAGTTTTCATCGCGTTCTTTCTTCGCTAATCATTGTTTTCAGTCTACTGGATTTCAACATGTCAACTAATATATTTAGACTCTCTTGAATGTTCTCTTGATTGTATTATAACAATTTGCGTGATTCCACACGGGTCGGTTTCTATGGATATCAATGTCAGCTTGTCTAAGCGTCAATTGAATTATATAGCTATCTGTCTATATGTATAGCATATAATATACACATCTATCAATCATGTTTGAATATAAATATATAGAAAAAATAATATATAAAATAAAATCTATATACCGTAAAGCTTCACTGATATACGAGTATAGTCGAATTGCAATTAATAAAGGTTCTGATATTTTATATAATATTTTTTGGAGAGTTTATGAATAAATGTCTTTAAACCAATATTTGCATTTATTTTTCATTTTTAACTGAAATTATAAAAAAAATATTAAATTAATTTTGTAGCGACGCTTCTCATTTGACGTTGATGTGAAGATTCTTTTAGTTGAAAGGTTAGATCGGTTTTTAATTGGTACAACGTAATTTTGTTGTTAGTTTACTGGATAATTGATAAGTGATAATATTCAAATTTATGCATCGAATAAAAACAGATTGATTTTTCAACGCACTCCTATAATAATGAGCTCATACCTCAGGTGGTATCTAAAGTTTAAATTAAAAAAAAAATTATATGAAAAAGAAATTTCGACACCCAATTTTTAACAAGAAAAAATTAATGTTTTTTATAAATGTGTATTTTTTCATGCACTTTTATATTTAACAAATTCGTTATATATACATAACATTTAACAAAATCATTGGTGTGTAAGCATACCATTGTAACGCCAAAACAAATGATAACGATATTCTAATCCTCTTCTCGTATTTTGAACAAGTGGTGAACCAATGAAGTGTATTCAGATTCTGTTAATTATACTTCGCATACGTATATACAACTCTAAAACATTGTGAGCCTACAATCATCGTATTAAGCAAACGTGGTAAATGACTGAATAAAATGAAAATTATATTTATTCATTATAGATATATGGTACATATACCATTCGTTTGAAAGCTCACTGACAGTAAAAGCTTTGATAAGACAACAAACACAACGAACATGATGATATATTTTTTAACATACTCTAATTGTAAAGCTCTGATAGAGCTTCTGCATTGAACAAGAGTATCATCAGAACATAGTTGAACATTTTCAATTAAACTACTTTATCATTTTAAAACGAAATAATTGTTATTGTTACAGCGCTTCAATTTTTTAAACAAAACCATTAGTAAAATAAAAGCGATAATAATTGTATGAATAAAAAATGTATAGAAAATAAACTGTATGTTAATGATATTTTTTCAATAACTTAACCGTACTTTTTCTAACGCTAAAAATAACACAATTTTTATTTTTAAGTTAGTTTATTATTTCTTAAATTTAGTTAAATTTCTGTTCTGATAAATTTTGTAATTAAGTTAATTACCAAGTAAGACAAGTATTGCATAATAAATTTCCTTATCTAGTACCAGAAAATACATAAAACTATTATAAGATAATATTTTACTATTTAACATGTTTAAGTGTTTTTGTTTCATGGAACAAACAAACAATAAACCATTTTCATGTATTTAGCGGTGTTAAATAATATAAATTTATGATCCGAAAATATTTTAAGGTAGTCTCACACCAAATGGTCTTATTTATTAAACTAACTCACTAAAGAAACCATTAAGATATATATTTCACATAACATAATAATTTTACTACACATTTAATACTTTTTAAAAACTAAGTTACCCCTTTTTTTAAATAAACGCTTCATTTATAAACCAGACATGTGTCCGCTACTAAAATGTTTAAGATTTGAACGTTGACTCAGCCGCAGCGTTCAGCCTGCTGTCCCACCACCATTCCAACACCAAATCATTTTATTTACTCTAGCACTTCCAAGTGATTGCATTTATATCATATACGAATAAAGTACATGGTATATATCCATAAGCGTCCGCTGAATTTAACGGGGTATGTATGAGTAACATGTATATAACTATACCTTATATATTTTTATAAATGTATTTTGAAACCTTCGCAATTCGGGATGTTTTTCCATCATTAATTTTTTTCGTTCAATTGATGAAAACGGATTCATCAATGTTTTTGAAAAATTGGTATTTTGTGGAGATAATTTTATTGAAACTTTCGACGTCTTCATATTTTCGATTGAATTATCTGGTAAGCCGTTATTTTCAAAAAATAAACTATATAAAAATGACTCGATTTTAATGCAGAATCTTTAGTACATAAGAAACGTGATATTTTATATAATTTGGGGAGCATACACGTCACTTACTCAACAGAGCTGTATTAGAGTATAAGGTAAGGTAAGAGTATATATATATCTTAGAATGTTAGCTTTACAAAATAGCGACCTACATTTTAAATATAGAGAACAAGGGCCGATTCTAACCATAGGCAAAACATTGTTTCATTAATTAACTTATTTTGCAATAGTTCAATTTTTTCATTTTTATGAAAATGACCTTTTTTACGTCTCAAGAATTTTTTTTGGAAATATTTTTTCTTTTTTATTAACTACGAGAATTTATAAGCTATTGCATCACAATTTGGGCCTAGTGGTCATCTGATTTTAGAAGCGGCTATATGGAGAACTATTTTGTTTCTTTATACATAAGTAGTCCATGAGATACGTAAAGATTTTTGAGGTTTTTATAAAATAAGGGGGGGGGGGGGGGAAGGTAGTTATGTGAAACTAACAACTACAAAATTAGATCCAGTAACGAAAGGTTGACGAACGGAATTGATAATATGGAAGATTAGAGAAGGACTACATATACTATACTACTATACTATAGAAGGACTATTATATATTCAAAACGGTAAAATAAATTCAACTTATAAAATATACCTGCCACCCTATTCGAAAATTAAAATAGTGTTTAAGTTTGGTTAATGAGTATGTTTGATAAATTTAATTATTGCAAAGTAACAAAGTAAATGCAACAATTAAAATAGAAGAATGTAATATCTAATCTGCAAAAACATTAAAAAATAAATGCTATACGCATACTTGGTCCGCTTGCCCCACTTTTGCGGACGCCTATGTCAATATACCTTACTAAAAACAGAATCAAAAACAGAATCGAAGTTAGTGATGCGATTTTGAATGATTTTAACGTAGTTGTAACCTCCCACATGTGAAATCTATTAAAATGTTTCGATAAATCTTAGAGCGGGTGGCATATCTGTATACAGGAGTGTAACCAGCATCTTTACGTTTATGCCAATATAATTAACTATTGGAGCGTATTGAGATAAATGATCCAGTGTAAAAGGGAGTTTATCTTGTGGGTTACGGATGCTGGAGCTGGAGCTGGAGCTGGAACTAGAGCTGAATCATATCCGACTTTATCTTAAAGGGTTCTGTTTCTGCAATGTACTCGTTTAACGTTACTTGTTACTACACATAGGGGCATGTTTGTGGATTAGGCAACAAACCTGCACGATTAAGCTGCGGTGGATACATTTAATGGTATTAATTGATAGCCGTTTGTTCACCGATCCACCACAAATGATTCGCTGCAATGAAATTTTATAGAAAATAAATCATTTACTTCAAAATGGGGTTCATTGTTATGAAATTAAGTTGTATGCATATTTTTTTCAATACATTGCCACTAAGCATTACATTCTTCCACATAATCATTAATTATATTTCATGAATTCTAATTAAACTTGAAACTAATGATATCGTTTTCCTTTTCTTCTCGTGGCACTTTCTTTGCCTTCTACTTCCCCATTCTAAACTCTATGTTTCTCTCCTCTTTTCTTCTCACTCTTCTTCCTTCCTCTCTGTATCTCACTTTCTGTGTGACAACCAGTTATTTCGAAAGTTCATTTTCTACCTGGGAATGAGTTTTTCAATTCGAGTTTTATCAAAGATCAACTTCTAACGAAAAATGTAACCATGGTCTTGTGTTTGGTTAAACTATAGTTATATTCGAATCTGACAAAAATGAGAGCTTAGAAACAAAAGTATGAACCAAGGTTAATATATAATAATAATAAGTTAATATATAATATATAATAAAGCTCAGGTATCTGAGAACCGAACAAACGCACCTTAGAGTTTTTAAACATTATTTTAATAGACATCTCTCCTAAGAAACTTTTCTACGAGCATCGATGATTTGACATTTACCATATATGACAAATATTACCTGTTGTATTGCAAAGCGTAACATACCCGTATGTATCTATATTGATTCATCAAAAATTAATTACAATTTAAATAAAAATGATACGTCATTCTCTACCGACGTCAACACACAATGGAAATAATTTATAGGTTTGTGTAACAATGCAACCCGGAAAAACTGGGTTAAAAGTAAATTATACATTTAAATTCTGTTAATTGAACAATGAAATATGGTCTGAGTTTAAAAACCCGGAAATATAAGGGTCGAATTATAAAATGCCACAAGCGGAGTTATGTTTATTTTTAGTTTCAGTTATTTTAAAAATTGTAGTACACCTAATTGTAAATTCTTATACCATGTATCACAAATTTTAAAGTACGTAAGTATACATATACTGCGGTTTTTTAATTAACGTAAATATTTTTCTGATACCAATGACCTTCTATTGTGTTATACATACTTCTTAAAAAAACATTTCTTTTACTACTTTAGTTTTTTTTAACTAGTGTCACCTAATTCTATTCAATTTAAAGACGACTTCATCAACACCAGAGGTAGCTGTATTGAACAGTGACATATTTTTCATGAAATTTTAAGTATTTTAATCATCATCCTTAAGATATTAAATTAAGAGATTCATATTTGATAAAACTATAGTATTCTTAATTTGTATCACTTCGAGTGACGACTACTGTAAAACTTAATTCTTTGGTTCACTTATCGAATCGCGTACCACAATTCGAAGACCACTAGTGTTGCTTAAAACTAAATACTTCATAAACTCTTTTTTAAGTAACTAACAAACGGTAAAGTTATTAGAAAACATGGAGTAAATCGATTGTCATTTTACTACACTGTTGCCATCTATATCTAACTGTATAACCATGAGGTAATGTTTCACCTTAAGTGTATTATTACCAACAAAATATAATTTCCGCAGTTTTAAAATTACATTTTTAACATACATGCACCCAGTATGATGAACTTAAAACAAAGTAATAATTTTATTATTACCAAAAAATACATTTCTTGTGTAATCCTAAAATGACATTTTTGAAACACCCCGTGTAATTACCCTAAAGCAAAGTTATTTATTCTGTAAATGATAAAAATACAAACACACTCGCTGCGACGCCGACACGAGGACGAGATTTACAGTTTTCTTACTCATTTATTATTCTAATTGCTGCACATTCAAGAGTCAGCATTTTTTCCCGGGGGTTTACTATAATTTTTATAGAGTATTTTTTGTACTTTTTTTGTTAAAGCAATAAAACAACAATTCATATGTTGCGCCGTAAAAGAACTCATAAAAGCAGCATAAGCAAAAACTTTTGTTTAATAATTTGTTAATTAAATAATTAATAACTCTTTTTCATTATTTGCCTGGAGCAATCTTGAATTTTGTTGAATGTAAAAATACAGATACATCTGTAGAGTTTTAAAAATGCACAATTTTAATAAATTCATGGTCGAGCTGCTAATATGGTGACAGCAGTAATATCGTGGCCATATTTATTTGTACAACTTTTTTTTTTATTTATTATATTAATTGTGAGCTTTTCGGCTTTACAATCTACAGTATTAAATTTCCTAATATATTTCATTCTTATATTCAAACTTACAACTAAACCTAAACAATTCTAGACTTTTATTACGTCCAGAAATTCTTTGCTTGTTCCTCTCTTGACACCTCTCTCTTCATTTTCCCTAGTCCTCTTTCATTCTTACCGTTTCCTCACCTCTTGTCTTTTTTGTCACCTCTCGACAAACCCTCTATTATATTTTAACTTTAGTTCTTCTCTTCTATCTTCATTTTCACTTCTCCTGCCTTTTACGTCTATCACTCTGTTTCTTTTGTCCGACTATTGAGTTGATACTAGGAAAAATATTTCCTCCCAATTCACATTGTGGTTTGGAATGGCAACTAGGTGTTCGCATGGTTTTATTAGACATCACTTCTGATTAAAATCACTTCTACTCTGCCGTTCCTTCTCTTTCCTCGTTCCTTTTCTCTATCTCCGCCATTCACCTCTTCCCTTCACTGCCTCCCTTTAATAACTACACAATATTCTTCTCGCTTATTACTTTTTTCTGACATGAAAACTTAATGTGCTCGAATGTTTCAATCTCCGTTATTTGTTTTACATAATTAACCTAATTTCATAACAACCAAACCTAAAAAATATAATTCTGTCACTCAGCGTCAATGTTCTCGCCCACTGATATGACGAATATGTCTCCCGTTTCCCCAACCACACGGACGCCAATGCATACATACAACATACATTTACCCAGAGTGTCAATAAAGCTCTATGCGATTTTAAATATGATATAATTCCTGTCACAGTGGATGCCCCTGCTCCTGGTGGTAGCCCTGTATTGGGACACGAGTCCTGGTCTACCGGAATGTGCCGGATAGGACCACAGCGGTTGCTAACTGCCCTGAGTGAGACAGCAAGGTTTGAGTTCAAAGAGGGGCGTCTGTCGGTACCAGTAGCCGTTCATTTTACTGGACTCTACCTGCGTACACATTTTAACGCTGCATAGATTATTCATCCCATTCGGTAGAGAGTGCTTTTCCATGTTTTGTTATGATTTTAGACTTCCCATGGATTTAAACTTAGCTCAATGCAAAAGTACAAATAAACGGATATAGTTACAATAGCTACATTACTTGTTCAGTTGGTCATCAATGAGAAACTTTGCTACTTAACTAACAGCTTATTTTGTAACTGTGTTAACTTCTGAAGGTTTATAAAGACTTATACATTCTAAATTAGGTCCAAGATCTATTTTGCTCTTCATTTTACTTCTGCTGATAGTTTTGAATAAACTTACATCCAGAAATTACGTCACACAAATTGCATCTCCCTGTCCTTGTCGCACTTTGCGCACACATTTATTTTCATTAAAATTATAATGAACATTCTAAGCTTAAAAATTGGTTACCTGTTACCTCTTATACCAGTTTTACACCAAAGAGACAGTTTTGTTTTCAAAAAACAAAACAAAAACATGATATGTTTTATTTTAAAACAGTTCTGTTTTTCTAAAACAGAATTATTGTGTTGGCGATACATTTCTATTAAATTGTTGGTCTTATCTTTTGTCCACTGCATTTTGCACTTATTTATAACTGCTCTTGTTGCTAGCCAAATGATAAACAACAACTGACAAGCGCAAATGTTCGCAAAAAACAAAACTGAGTGTTCAAACCAAGCAGACTGAAAATCAACAACAAACGTGTTTTCTTTTGATCTTATTGACTCCAGATGGAAATGTATTTTGTTTTACTGAAACAGTTTTTAAAGACAAAAATGTTTTAAGAACTGTCTGTTTGGTGTAAACATTGGTGTTTTTGTTCGTGTTTTGTTGTTTTGTCTCTCTGGTGTGAAACCGGAATAAAATGAAACAACAATGAATTTATTTAACAGTGTACACAATTATAGATAACGCAATATGATAGAAGCTTATAATTATCAATTAGTCTAAAAGTGGTCATAGGTTAAACTTAAACCAATGGTTAAATTATATATGAAGACTATGAACTATGAAGACTTGCTGTCAAATTATAAATCCAAATTAGCAACAACAAAGTTTTAGAAATTGATTATTGAAGCATAACTACTAATTAAGAAGTTTCTAATTCCATGGTAGTTCGTTCTTCTATGTTAGTACGGTATATACCCAAGGTTAAAACATTTCGTTTCATAATTGTGGAAAACCTCATATAGGAACAGTTGTAGGACACAGACAGTCGAATTCAAATATAGATACAAAGAAGTTATGCGAAATATAGTTTATATATCAATGATTCTCAATCTATACAAAGATATAAAATACTTATGACGACACAAGTAGTCGAGAGCATTGATGCTTGACTCTGACTACTATGTCTCCGGGTTCGATTCCCGGGCCAGTGTTATATTATCTGGGTTTGGTAACAATCAGATTTAATTGGTTATGTGCAACCATAATCATGAATATGAACAAAGAAAACACGATAACAAAAAGAAATAATCGATAAAGAAAATAGACAGAGGAATAAAAACGAAAAAAAAGGAAAACTGGTTTATAAAAAGAAAGGAATTATAGTTGAAAGAACAGAAGAATAGAAGTATACAATATTAGACAAAGAAAAAATGCTAATAGAAGAAAGAACCAGAGAATGCAATGGGTGTCATCATAGTGGAAGCGATGTATCAGATTGTTATGCAGGTGAAATAGAAAAAGATGGATAATGGAAAGAAGCGTAGATTGAAGAATTTAAATACAATAAATAAAATAAGCTGATGAAATAGAAAAATTATAAATTGTATAGATTATGTCCTATAAAATGTTGATAAAATGTAATATATATTAGTTTAAGTGCTAATAACTCAATAGTTGATGCACTATAAATAAATAAATATAAAAAAAAAAAAATACTTATGGCTATAAGAATAATTGTGATAATACAGAGGGCGAGAGTACTGATGCTTCACGCTAGCCTGCTGTGTCTGAGTATGGTTGTTATCAAGTTATATTAGCTATGTACATCTATAATCATAAACTAAAGCCTCATTCCCACTCACTGTTTTGATATTTAATTTACTGTTTTTATCTAATATTTTAATCTAGATTTCAGGTTTTCAGAATAGGCAGAATAGTCACCTTCGTGTTTTAATTTGGTTTAGTTAATTTAGTAGGTGCGCATGCGGCTTTAGTAATATAAATTTTGACAGTTCGACAGTTGGACAAAATTGATAGTGAAATAAATAAAATTTCTATTTTTATAACAATTAGTAATAGAAATTGTTTTTATTTCTTTATTTTTGACAAACTGACGTTAAACTTCTTTTAAATATGCATTTATGCATACTGCATTTTGAAAGGTTGCCACATTTTGGAGGTTATAATATAATATAGTTTTTCTTAATTTAATATTCTTATTTTAAAACATTGAACCTTGCAACAACATTGAATAATGCCAGGTAAAATTAGATTACCACTCCTTTATACTTATATATATTTCAACATTTCAAAAAGTTTTACAACCAGTTTTTTATTTCATTAAAGAAGAAAAATACAAGTCAAAATGAAGTACTTTAAAATTTCTGCAATTTGTTGACTGAATTGCACTATATAATAAACAAATAAGAAAGGGAACAGAAATGTAAAACATAGTAATATATATGAGGGTATTTTTTTTTCTTTTTTTGAAAAAAAAAAATGGAGTTTATAAGAAAATTATGAATATGTTTTAGACCTAGTATTAGCAGAAAATACGTCTATATAATCCCATAAGCTTCGCCGCTTCGGGTCTACAGGAGGCGCACTAAAATACAAAATAAATTAAAAAATAAATATTTATTAAATCAGTGGCCACACAAATTACATTCTCCCAGCTTATTTATCTAATAATAAATTTAAAATATTAATTTATGAGTTACGTAATGAGAACAGAATGAGTTTTTTATGGTTTTCTTAGATATGAAAAGTATTTTATACAGAATCGTATCATATTTTTTCAGTTTTCTGCATGTTTTGTTATTGTATGTGTAAAGGAAAATGAAGATAGATAACTAAAGCGAGAATATTAGAGTTTTTAAAAAGGTTCATTGGTGGAAAGGACAACCTTTTTTTCAATTAAAAAGAAAAAGTAATTTTTTGATGATTGACTGGAATACTTTTGAGTTTAAATGTCAAATTTGTACATTACAAATTTGTTTCTGTTCAGTTCACTTGTTAAAATTTTGATTCGCGAAATATAGATGATGATACGATATTCCTTTATGTTTAAATCGTTTTATGTAAGTAACTATAAACGAGAATCAAAATTTAAAAATGCAAGCCGTTAAATGACCACTGACTTTTAATGATTTTGGAAGCGCAAAAATATGTTTTGAAAATGAATATTTTCTAGTATTTTAAGTAAAAATACTAATAATTTTCAATAAAAATACTTTTAAACCAGAATCAGAATTAGAAATGGTCATAACATAATTGTTTGATAATTTATATTGCTATTACATAAACGAAACGGTTCCATTCTTTCTAGTGACAATTATTGCATAAATCCCTAATTCTAATTTATATCAATCTGCAAATTTTTATTATCAGAATTTTAGAAGTAATATTTTAAATCAGTAGTGCGTGTGTGATTATATGATTTCATGTGTTACAGAACTGCGGATTTATTTCCACGCAATTTTTTCGCGATAAAATTGATTGTAGTGTATTCAATATAAAGGCAATATAATAGAATTTAAAGTTAAAGTCACTACCTAATTTATAAATACCAAAATAGACAATTAAACCTACTGTACCTTAATATAAATATTACCTATTTATTTAAAATTATGTGTTTTGTATTCTTATGTGATTGATTACGCACTAAACATGTTCATTAGTAACATAAATGTTACGCGAATGGAACGTTTGTCTACACTGGATACCATTCGGTTTTTATTTTAGGAACTTTTGAATTTAAACAATAATTTCACGTTGTCAACAACGACACTGGGTTCTTTACCCCTGGCCAATTGCGTACAATGTTACATTAAATATTCATTTTTCAAGATATTATGCAAGGTACAAGGAAATACATTAAAAATGCTTCAGCATTTGTAAAAAAGAAGAATACTACAATAAATATATAAAGAAGCTTATTTTATAACTTCGTAAGTTCAAGTGATATCATTGAATGTCAGAGGTCATTAAAAATATATATTAGGAAATAAAGTGTAGTAAATGGGTTGGTTGAATCAGGAAACTAAGGAGGGTGGGGTTAAACACGAACCACTCTATTTACCAGATGGTTTGTTTCACAGATAAGTAAATTACGACTTGACAATGTTAGAAATAAAATTGTAATAAACTATTTGATTAAAAAGACTCGCAGTACCAGCACGGTTAGAAATGTTGATGATAATGGCTAAAAAGTGTTTGGCTGATGTGGAATATAGGTCACGTAAATGGAATAATAGATTATTTTTACAAAAAATATTACGAGTAATGTTTTTTAACATTATTTTAATGTAGGACGTCGTTCGAGAAAAATAACTAGTTTATGGAATGAAACGTGCAGTAGCTCGAAGTGAAAAAATTAATAGAAGCGACTAAGTGGAAATAAAATATGTTCAAATATGAAGCCGAATTCCCAGCTACCATAAATGTAATGGGCTTGTGTCCTATGTCTTAATTTCTATAAAAGTGTACTATATATTGATAAAGTGGGTTACTAGAACCGCAAATGTTCTATTATTTTTTAATAACTCCTTATATGTTAGGAGATATTAACAATTAAAAAAGTCATTTTGTCTCTTTAATTCAACGTTGTACAAACTCCAAATGCATGTGACATCACAATCCTTGTGTAAGGTTACCAACCTTACAGATCATAAATCTCTGCTATATATATTTATATATCAAAATATCAAATATTATTTACAGTTATTTCAAGGAACAATAAAATTTCAATATTATGTCTGCCTTAACAGGGTTAAATAAAGTAAAAACTTATTATTCTTTGACTTGACTGGATTGTTTGAGTACCAACAGCTACAAAACATTACCACAACACTGACCTACTCAACAAATAACTGACGTTAAAATGCATTTCATGTCATACAAATATGGGTGACCATTTCTAGCGCTAAAACTACAATTCAAATTTTTAATTGCTATATCTCCGTCAATATTTAGATATTTAATAAAATAGACACGCCAATACACATTTATTAACATCAATTTCAATCAACAATTGAAAAATCGACCACTAAAAAATGAGGACACAAGCCCATTACCCTTAAATATAAGTCTCAGGTAATATCTCTCATATTAATTTATATTAAATAGAGATATAATTCAAATGGCGAGTGTTCGGCAGTGACTCGTGTGTAAAACAAGTTGTGGTGGATAAATCTACGATACAATAAACACGTGCTGTCTCACAAATTCCTTTATAATGTTTATAGGAGCAAATAAGACAAAATTCACCTTCCTATCGTATATTTATACGTCTCTTTTAACCCGTTATAAAAGGGACATGTTTTAAATAAAATTTATCCCAATTAATAACTGCTTCTGTTATTTACCGCTTGTTGCATGCTTTCTTGTAGCCTAGCATTTAAACAAAGGAGGTTGTGTTCACGGAACTGCTACGTGCAATTGCTTAGTGGTAACCAACCGTCATTCAGCCTGGGCTGCAACATGTCATAGCTCTAGCGTACTGCACGACGCATAGACGTAATATTCTTTTAAAAACGACGGCTCTGCAGTCAATTTTGTTCATGTTATTAAACAATAGTCATTCGATATACTGATTGAAATACTGAATCATCCTCTGATAACTCTCTTGCAGCAACAAACAATCAGCGGTTAATGTTCTTTTCGATGTATGGATGAAACAATACATTCTACGTCTGATTCGTATGCTGTAATCACATCTTCATCATCACTTGACATTTTCACAATGAAAGAATGTGCTTTCTAAATGCTAAACTTCAGAGAAATGACCCTAGAAGCTTGCATGACGTTTCGTGAACAGAACAGAATACGTCTGCCTTTATTTGCAGCTTTCATGCAAAATACAAATGAAGCTGTCGTGGATGAAGTAGCCCTTATTGTACTTTCAACGTTGTCTAAAAATATGAAATAAAAAGATTCTTAATTAACGAAACTAAAACATTTTCAATAGGTATCACTTTAGATGTATTTTATAAAGAAATTCAGTTAAAACGTCTTTAATAATTAAACAATCTCTTTTGCTTAAGGGTTGATAACAAATAGTCAATCAACAATAAGTTCTAATCTCATATTCTGCTTCAAACAAGTATTACGGTAGATAGAAATAAGTTAACTAAGATATATGATTGTCTATCTCATTTGGATGTGTAACTAAAGCAGGCAACCGAGTCATCGGAACCCTCCACATTCTAAACAACCACTAAACAATGTTACGCACTTAATTATGATGATGATTTATGTCGAAGCTTAATGAGATTAATTAGATAACGTACGTAATCCATCAAAATTATCTGAATAACATACTCAAACTATTATAGAAGATTTAGATGATAACTCGATGAGGAGAATAAATCCATAGATGTAATTAAACACAATTAGATATTGAATGGGAGACAAGAGTATTATGCTAACAAGAAGAGCTTACAGAATTATCATTTCTCAAGAAATTGAATGAACATTTTCTAATTCTCTAATTCCAATTCTGAAACAAAATAGAATGAAAATAATAGTGAACGCAGAATCGTGTAGAATATCGTAAGAATACATTATTAATTAGGGATAAGAAACAAAGCAGTGTTTAGTCTAAATTTAACGCAATTTAATAATAATCACAATAACATTCCCACTCACTGCTTTAATTTAATTTTGTATTTTGTATTTAATTTAAATTGTTTAGCATATGGCAATACACGTAGTCATTCACAGTACCATTTTTAATTTAATTTATATTTTAAGCCCAATATTTTAAATTAAAAATATTAAAACAATTAAATTAAGAAAAACTATATTATATTATAACCTTCAAAATGGGACAATCTTTCAAAATGCAGTAGGATTTACTTTTAAAAGAAGTTTAATGTCAGTTTTTTAAAAATATAGAAGAGAAAACAATTTCTATTACTAATTGTTATTAAAATTAGCAATTTTAATTATTTCACATACAATTTTGTCGAACTGTCAAAATTTATATTACTAACGATGCATACGCACCAACTAAATTAACTAAACTTAACTTAAAACACAAATATGAAAAGGAATGCTTGAACGAAAACCTAAAATCTATAAGATTAGAATATTACATAAAAACAGTAAATTAAATATCAAAACAGTGAGTGGGAATGAGGCATAAGGGTATTTACAAATCTTACAAAGTTAAAGACTACCAAAGGGTTTACTTTAAGACGTCAGATGAGGCCTGACACCTACTTTTTATACAATTAGTAATTTTCGAAAAGATTAAACCGAGATGGTTATAATGTCACATGCCAATACATATAAAAGCGAATGTTGAAAAGTCTGAAACGAATAAATATGAAAAATGGTTTCCCTTATTAAATTTATTTATTCCGATGTATACATTCATTCCGTTGGACAGTTTCCACCGTGGGAAAACAAGGCAACAAACGCCAGGTCGTGAAACAGATCTGTCCCAGAATTTAAAAGCATTTTTAATTATTTATTATTCATTATTTTTCAACTTCTATGTGAATCAATATGAGTAAAAAAAAAGAAGAATAAATTTTTAATAATAAAAATATTTGAATACTTTTAAAAACCTCTTGTCATAAAAAAAATTGTATATTTTATAAATATTTTCAGATGGCACTTAACTTTATAAAAAATAAATAAAATATATACACTGTTAAACGATTGGACAGTATTATATAAAACTGGATACACTGTAAAGAGTTTAATTAAAACATGAGATACTTTCGTTGAATTTTATCAAGACAATGTGCTTTACAACTTCTTAAGAAATATTATTTATGAAGTTATCAATATGGCAATCTATAAGACATTGTATTCTATAAGAAATGGCAAGGAATTGCAAAATATGGAGAAATATTATTACATAGAGCCTAGAAGTAGAGTGCAGGAACGTATGTATATTCCACACTACCAAAATTTTGATACAAGTAGAGTAATACATATGGCGATAAAGGAAGCATTCAGGAATCAGGGTGAAAATAAAAGTTAAGGAAGTGATAGTTAAGGCGTACGTAGCGGGCACTGGGGTACGGGGGTGCAATGACGTAATCGACATACCCGTCGATAGTGCCGACGGTTTTATGTGGCTGTCCATCCAACCATAATCCGAATAAATAGGCTCGAATAAAAATTAAAATATAAACAACGTATTTTTCAGACATACACAGCCTCCAAGAAATTTAATGGCAAAAAAATCCAATAATTTTAAATGAAAGAGAAAAATCATTCCGTAATCAACTTAACAATTAAGTTAAGAAATAAAATCTTAAAATATTTAAATGAAGTTTTATTGCGATTAAACGAAACCCTAAATTGTTATTAATGAACTCTCTAATTGTATTTAAATGCAAAGTTCTTCATGAATTTATATTTATTGAGTTTTTTCTGCAAAATCATGACTTGGTGAATTACTTATGCATTCCATTTCTATCCGCAAGCGAAGCAATCGTTGTTCTAAACTATATTAGCCACGGTACAACAAATTTGTTAAACAGTGTTTCTCAATTATTTTTTTCTTGATAAATAAAAATCTTTACGATATTTTAATAAGAAATAAATAAAAATGTAAATTAATTTAAATTTAAGTACGTGATTTAAGATAGTTGTTCATTGACAATCTGATTCCAAACTATAGCTTAGTATGAATATAAGATTACCGAAGCGGTTTGTGAAAGAACAGTCTCACTCCTCTCACATACGACCAAATAGCACTCATGCGTATTTGTAAACGCACAACAAACCTTGAAGTTCCTGCATTACGTTTGGAATTTAAATTAAAAAACTCTTACAAAAATTTGTATTCTCCATAAGAGCCCGTGTTAAAATAACAAAATTTTGATTTAACATTTCATAAAAACGACGTAATCAAATAATAATTAAGCAATGTTTAATTAAAATCTTGCATTCAGTGAACAACTACATTAAATCATGACCTGTGTTCATACTAAAAAGTGATAGTATGTAAACAACTCTTTCATTCTCTTATTTCTTTAGTAAGTTCCTTATGTCCGTCATTCAACTGTATTTGTGCTTTATTTCTACTAATATCTCTTCTATACTTATTTCGCTTTCTAATTTACCCCACAATCTCTCCAATGCTCCAATGTCTCTGTTAACTTATTTCCCGCTTTTTCTTCCCAATATTTCTCTCTCTTCCTTCCCCAATCTGAACGGCTATTATTTTATTGTCTTTCTGTGTTTATATTCTTAGCTATTTTGCCAAGTCGTTCTTCATATTCTTTTATATCTTTTGTTTTATTTCGCGTATGCTATTTTTATAATTTTCTCTTCTTACTATTTTTTTCTACATCTCCCTCATTAGCGATTTCTGTACAATTGTTTCTTCTCTCTTCTACCTTCGTCACAGTGATGCCATTCCTCTCCTCTTTCTTCCCTTTTCCTACCTCTCTAGGCTGCCTCTTTCCTAATTTCTGTTCTTATTATACTTCACAGTTCACTCTGCTAACTATATCTTTTCGTCGAACCTTACTCAACCTCATTTCTGTTTCTATTCTCATCTTATTCCTTTTGATCTCCTCCATTACGTTATATCCAAAGTGGATATATCTAAAATGATGTTATATAAATATCACATTTAATTAATTGCTAATCTAGCTTTCTAAACATACTCTCTAAAATATCCTTATAAGATTTTCTCAGCGGTTCTTTGATGTAGAGCCACTTTAGAAGGAGTCACACTCAAGTAATAAATATCATTGTTTCTGTATTCCTTTAACGTTTCACTAATTCAAAATCAATACGCAGTAAATAAATACTTACAAAGCCAACTGACAGTGTAAATAAATACAAGCTAACATTTTAATACGGCTAGCTAGAACACACGAAGCCTTTACATTACCCACAGCCCTATTCACACCCTATACGGAATACCTATCCCCAAAAACCCTTAACACGGGGTAAATTTTAGAACGAACCAATGCCTTGATGATCCACACCACCCTCGGAGTTGGAGACCGACACAGTGTTTTAAAACAGTCGTGTACTTCTTATGTAAATATTTCAGTAATAAAAACAAAACATGGAAAACTCCCTTAAGATAAATATCGGTTTATTTATTTAATGTATATAAGTGATTGTATATGCCAATTAAATAATTTGTTACCCTTGTCCGTTTTTCCCTTATCTTTTATTTGAATTAACCCCTAAATTTAGTACTTAAATGAGTTTATCGTTCTATCTTACATAATTTTTTAATTATACTGTTTAAAAGTAACTAAGTAAAAGCTTTACATTTAGTCTCACTTTATGGTATTTGTTAACATACACTGTTGACAATATTGTGTCTTAAAATGGAATAAAATATATTAAAAACTACATTGGTTGTAATTTTATGTTGTCCGGAAAATAGCAAAGAAAATATATGTTGTTAAGAGTTAACATAACGAGAAGATGGTATATATTTTATTGTACTTGTATATACCTTTCCATCGTTACAAATTTCTTACATTTATTTTACATTCCAATGAAAACTTAAAATTAAATTCTTTATTTTCCTTTCAATGTTTCTCACCAATCTTCTCCTTCCTTTCTCTCTTTCTAGTATTTACTTTCTTCTCTCTATCTTAGGTACAGTTTCTCCAGACTCAGCCTGCTTTCCACCCTCTCCTGCTTCATATTTCTTCCCCTTTTCTTTTCTTTTGTTCTTTCGTCTCTAAATCTCCCCCATTTACTTCACTGTCTCCTCTCAAGAAATTCTGTGTCTTCTTTTCATTTACAATCGGTTGTGTGCTCCAACGTCTGCTTTTCTAGCTTACATATTTTGCAGACCTGTCTCTTCATTTCTTTTTAAACTTTCTTCAACTCGCCTTGAATTCCTTGTATACTACATATGCAGATTCATATCTTGAATTATTTACTTATTATATTTTTCTCTAATGATAATGCTAATATGTATATCATTCTTCTTAGACTCTTCAGATTTCTTTAACAGATGTCGCTTGTAATTATTTCATACTGACACCAACGAGTGACGTGCTATGCAGATAACTCGTTCTACCATGAATAATGACGTTGCAAAGAAATAAACATAATAGAATAGATGTAACATAGGGTAGATGACCTTAGTAATTAGAATATCCTAAGAATTAAAAAGAAAAACTACTTTTATCCTTCTCCTTCTCTCGTTCCTCCTTGGACGCCATTTAACGCTATTAATAATTAGAGTATCGTGGAGTTCACCGCTCAAACTATACACTCATTGTCTGATAGTTAAACTTAAAATAACATCGCGGTGAACGTCAGTTAAAGTAATAGATAAATTACAGGTTCTTTTTTAAATATTTAAGTCAATTAAAATATAGCTTTTGTAAATATAAAAATAAAACTTTAAAATTATCATGGTAAATTAAATCTAATAACTTTACGCTTATTAAATTAATAACTCTGTAATTTTTATAAAATTCAATCATTGGAAAATGGTATCATTATCTTATACTATAAGTTCAATATCAAATACAAATATTAAAAGAAATATAAGAAGATAAAAAAAATAATATCTCTAAGAAATATATTTTCTTTTAATTTCATTGTAAAATTAATTATATTTCTGCTGTATCGCTACATTTTCTTTAAATGCTTTTTCCTCTTAAAGCTTTCTTTTTTTACTTTTTAGAAAACTTTGAAATATGTTTTACTACTACTACTAGAAGCTTGAATCATTGATTTTATCGTTCGCGACATATTTTTTTATGAGAGACAAACTTTTGTATAAATTTAAAATGATAAAAGTTTAGGGTTTCGTTTTATATACATAAATATATACATATATAAAAGTTTTTGTTGGATTTATATTACTAATAGATTAGCAATACGCTAGTCGCTGTACGATTGTGATAAGACGTTAGGATATTGAATTATTTTTTAAAGCGAAGATTTTTGAATTCAACTGAAATTATCTGTGACCTAATTTCATCAATTTTAAGTAACAAAATTACAATTCCCTAAAGAATTTTATATATTAAATTATTTAGTAATCTCAACAAAACATAATCTTTCAATTAGAATTAAAAATGTATAAATCATTTTATTCAAAGATCAATAACAGAATATTCGGAACGGGCGGAGGAGGGTGGGAGCCACCTGCACACCACTTCCTACTTGATATTGAATGAAATTCATAATATAGTTTATTACAAAAGATCTAGGATGTTGCAAAAGCCTCATCATTTGCAGATTATACAAATTTATAGTGGATATATTGGAGATTTTGCTGCGCTTTATTTTTCTTATGTAAATGAATTTACAAATTTAATAAAAATGCAAATATTTCTTATGTAAAATGTTTCAATTAAATTGAAACTCTATATAGTCTACTCAGAATCTCGGAAGAGTGCCTCAAAATAACTTAATGTTGCAAAATTCCATAGAAGCTGGTAAATAAACGTCTATTTTTCCATCTTAAAATAAGAGGAAGCTGACAACAGATTATAATTATATTTTAAATCTAATAAACGAGAAATTTTCAGTTTGATTTTAAATAAATTCTCCATGGTCTTGCGAACTCATTTTTCTAAAGTTTATTTTTAGTCAGGGGTTTTTTCTAAATATCCAAAAGTTATACCAATGCCAAATTTAAATTTTCAATTTTGCCGCTTGTTTTAGTTCTGCATATGACGTCGCGTAATGTAATCACGTCAGATAATCGAGCGTATTTTTCCTTTTTCATAAACATGAAGGCCTAAATCTTCAATATTGGGGCTGTCAGTCTGAATTCTGTATTTTGACATTAGACTAAAACTTTAAACGTTGTAATCAACAGCACTAACTACTACGCTACCTTAGTTGCTGTTGTATTACAAATATTAACATGTAAAAGATTACAAATATTTACTACTAAAATTAAGTACTACTTAACCGATATCTCACTCTGAATCATATATTTTATAGATGTAAAATGTCCCATTAATGTTCTTTCTCTTTCTTACCCATTAATAAAATACGTGCATTGCTAAGATATCCCTTAATACATTGCTCAAAAAAGAGACATGTCCTTAAACAAGGAAGCTTTTACGAGTATATGAATAAAGCAAGGGCTGCATTCGTCTGACAAGGAATATAGGATAATAAAAAGAAGAATTTATTTAAGAAACATAACTCTAATCGTCCCTGGTGAAAGGCTTTTGATGTATATATATTTTTTTATTATTTTTTATACGCTATAAAATATGTATACACTGTAGAACCGGTCACTTGAAGTATAAAACAATTCAGTTTTACAATACATACACTTTTTTATTGAGATATAAATATAAAAAAATATTTGATTTATTTTTTTTTTAAAAATGTATAAAATAAAATATTTTTTATCGATATTATATTGGCCAATCGGAAGTAGGTAACCGAAGCAAACGGCGCGGAAATTTAAATTTGATTTATATTGAATTTTGTTATTACATACTTTTAGACGAAGACATTGACTGGAATTTTAAAACCTTTTTAGAAGTAAACCTATTTTATGAGTAGTATGATTTCTGGTGAATTGAAATATACTGGTTCAATAAAGTTGCAAGAAAATTTTAGTAGAATCACACAGTGATTCACAGATCGCGAAAGTGTTCTGTGTGTGTGTGAAATGATTACTAATTGGTAACCCTTAACTGAGTGTACCATGTTTTTAAAATAAGTTCTGTTAAATGTATATCTATTTTAATTTTAATTTATAATTTAGTGATATTTGTTTAGGATTAGATTTTATTTATTTGTAAAACTAATGTTAATTTTATAGAGAAAATTTTAATGAGTGGGTTCAAAATTATTAAATGAAGACATATTTAGAGTAGCTATAAACTATATATTTATATATATATATATATATATATATATATATATATATGTATATATATATATATATACATAAACAAATGAATATATAAATAAATAGATAAGCTCAAAAATAAAAAAAGAAACATTTCATTTTCCCTCGTTTCATAAATTAAATTTTATTTAATTCATAAATTGAGTTTCCAACTTGAAATCTGATGAAAAGGTCCTTCTACGTAACTCAATTCTATATTTCACTTTCTTTTTGTTGTTCAAAGATCATAATCAATTTAATCCTTATAGAGTTAACTGGATTTTAAAGCTTTAAAAGCTCGGCTGCTGTAATTGATTAAAAGTTTGTTTTTATTAACTTTGAATAAGTGTTGTCTGCATGGTTTTTATCTTATTTTTTTTTGTTCCATTGTGAGAAGATGGTCCACTGAGATATACGATCTCAACTTATGCTGTGAAATATTGTGGAGCGAATACAATAGAAATGCGTTCATATTTCTTTGTTGCAAAAAGTCAAATATATGATATCCTATAAGCTAAGGATTTCTCATTCAAAACTTGAGAATGAAAAATAATAAATAATTATGATATATATACAATTTTTATATGGTTACATCGTACACTTATATCAAATTATTTCAAGAACGTCGAAAAACTTCTGTATCACACTATACTCGTAAATGTGTTCCAAAACCCGCACTACTACACTACTGAAGTTTACTATTTTCTTTTATGAACGGACAAGAGAGTTATTCATAAATTATTTTTATAAGTTCATAGTGTAATTTCGTTGTAAAGTCCAAATAAAAGATAATAAAAGAAATTTTAAATAAATAAGTTTAACTGTTTTGATCTAGGTGTGCGATACAAAAATAAACTTCTTTATCTATCACACGCTTACTGCATTTATAATATCCATCTAAAATATTTTTCTAACACGTACGTAATATTTTCTGTTTTCCTTTATACTATAAATGAATTTGATTTATAAACATAACGCTCATAAGAGCTGTATTAATGGAGATAATTCAACAGATATGAGCACAAGTATATAACAAAGTTATTATAAGAAAGAAGAGTGTATTCGTTGTACGATAATATAATTTAATCTGTAGTATTCAATTAAAAGTCGGTAACAATTTTACCATTGTTATCCCGAGGCATTTAATACACATACTTCGTATCTATGGATATAATTACATTATGCTAGAAAGTATAACAAACAGAATAAAGTATTATGTTACATTGCAGAAGAAATATTAGAAAAGTGTGTTATGTTTAAAAGGTGCCGTACTGGAATTGCATGACGGGATTTTCCGGGAAATTACCGGGATTACCCGAGCGCAACGAATAGAAGCAAATGAAAATCGTTGCTAATTTTTCTAAAAATAATAAAGCTGATTAATCAAATAGTACTTTATATTGTAGTCTATTGATGTGAATGGTAATATTTCTTGTATCTGTTTAAAATCTTAATTATTTAACAACACTACAGTACATTACAATATACGCTGTCTTCTTTTATCGTAGTGTATATGCTATGTCTCATAGAACTGAAGTGAGAATATTTTTGGTGCTAATATTTAAACTAAAATAATTGCTTGTAATATGCAGGGTAAAAACATTTTGATGTTTCAAAAATAACATATTGATTTACATAAATATATTTTCGTCAATTAATTTTAAATTATAATTGGCCATACAGAAGAAATTTGTTTTTACCTGAACAGAAACAAACATAATATTTAATATGACCTCAAGACTAAGAATGAATCATACTGGAGCTCCGAAACATCTAGCAAGAAACAAAATCATTCCAAACCCTAAATGCGAATGTGGCGAAGAGAACGCAGATCCTGACCACATTCTGCAATGTAAAAATACAGCAATAGCAAGAAATGAACTTCAAAGGGCGGTGCTACAGACTTCGCAAACGCAGACGCCTTTTTGATTGAGAAATCGAAATTTATAACAGCAGGACCCATGAATAGGTCATTCTTGTTGTCGGGATATATAGTATAAGAAGAAGCAGAACAATATTAGGGACGATAAAAGGCTATGCGTCTAGGAAGCCCGAGAAATTATATTTAAAAAAAAAAAAAACATAATAATTAAGGTTTTAAGCTCCTGATTTTAAGGTATAAAAAATTAATCAAATATTAGATATAGTACTTGTTCATTAAAGACAAAACATATTTCTTTAACATAATATTTTTTACTTAACATTTAGTTGTAACTTAACATACTTGTATTTCTGTTAAACTGTCATTATGAAAATTTGAAAGTCATTAATACTTTTACAAATATATTAATTTTTTATGTAACATTATATAACCTTGCGTAAATAACTTCATTAACGTCAGAAAACGTAAATTTATGTAGAACGATAACTTTTGTTATGTAATCTTATTTTAATGTAAAAAGTGTTACGTAAAATAATTACGATTAGCGGGTGATAACACTAAATGAAAGACGGAGTCAAGTGGTAAATTAATTTTAATTTGAATATGAAAAAGGTATTTATATAATCTATTGTAAAATATAATTTCTCGAACACCCTATATCATAATTCACTTAACCAATAGCAATATCGTCTGAACGTATCCCTCGTATATTATATAATAAAACCGATAACACAGCTTTATATGTAAATACGATAATATATTCAATTCAATTATCCTTGCTATTTCTATATTACCGTAAATTTCACTATCGTTAAACCTTTTTTTTATTCACTTGCCGCTGTATTTATTACCGATACAGACTAGACTGTGTACTGTACGTGTATTTTATATTTGAGCATACTACGCCTACATGCTAAACCGTTTAGCATGTTAAGTCGAGTGGTCAGAAGTTTGGTTACAAAAACTACAGGAACGTTTACCCAGGATTCACCACTTTATGGACGCTCAACCCTGGTTTACTAAATCTAGTACCTCGCAGCTAGCTAGGCACTGCATTGTATCCGGCTCCGCTTCATATTGGTCCTTCGAGCCGGATTAACGCCGAATTACACGATAGTTTCCATTTAATTAATTTATGCTTATAGTTAGATGCTGTATAATAGTTTATACGGTTAGTTCATTTCGTTTATCCTTTATTATTAATTTTATAATATCAAAGACTTATACTTTGTAGGGTTAAGGTCCTACTATACTCCTTTATTACTTTATTCTAAGCTGTTATAGCCTTAAAACCAATTTAAATTTGTTTCTTACTTCATCCTATAGAAATTCTCTGTAGAGTAGTTACAAAAACTGTTGCTGTCAAAAACTAAACGAAGAATTTAAGCCTTTATGAATTTAAAGTAATGGGCTTGTGTCCTTATTTATCGATTGGTCGATTTTTTAATTGTTGATTGAAATTTTTGTTAATAAATGTGTATTGGCATGTCTATTTTATTAAATATCTAAATGTTGACGGAGATATAGCAATTAAAAATTTGAATTGTAGTTTTAGCGATAGAAATAGTCGGCCATATTTGTATGTTGTGATATTCATTTTAACGTCAGTTATTTGTTGAGTGGGTCAGTACTGTGGTAATGTTTTGTAACTGTTGCTAGTCGAAATAATCAAGTTAAGTCAAGAATAATAAGTTTTTATTTAATTTAACTCTGTTACGGCAGACATAATATTGAAATTTTATTGTTATAGCTGTAAATAATATTTGATAATTTGATATATAAATACATTTAGCAGAGATTTATGAACTGTAAGGTTGGTAACCTGTAAGCTTGCCAGAGTTCTATCTTGAATATGCTATCTCTTTTACGCTCTGTTGTATAAAAGAGATTGCAACTAGCGGCTGTGATGTCACAGGCAGTTGAAATGTTGTCCAACGTTGAATCCCTTTAATAATTAAAGAGAAAAAATGACTATTTTTAATGTTAATATCGCCGGAAATATAATAAGTTATTAAAAAATAATTGGACATTTGAGGTTCTAGTATCCCACTTTATCAATATATAGTACACTTTTATAGAAATTAAGACATAGGACACAAGCCCATTAAGTATCTCCGGACACTAGTAACAGAATGACGGATTCACGCTTTAAGGTTGAAACACATTGAGACGACCTTCTCTTCTTTCAAGATCAAATATTACAGTATTTCATTAGCAGAAGGGATACATTTACCGTACAAGGCAGTACACCAAATGAGACTGCGAGTTAAGTATGCATATTTGGGCGAATGGAACAATGAATCAGAGAGATGCGGCAAGCACATGTAGCCGATTAGAGACAGACCCGTGCATCGTGCAGTACCTCTACACTGCACAATTATTGTGAAGTGGGAATACACACAGTACGAATCAGATACTATATGGTGGATGTATATCTAGACCAGAGAACTAGAGACCGTTTTCAAATAAACCTAGATTGTTACTTTAAAAAATCTAGAAAAACACCCTTTTTCGATAGCGAACGTTTCGATAGCCCTCTAGCCTGTTTCAAATTACCCTTATTAGCCTATCTTTAATTTTCAAAAATTAACTTAAAATTAAGAATGTCCGAAAAACCCAGATCTGGGTGAAAAAACCACTGGTCTAGACCATTGTACGATTGTGTCGACATATTTTTCTCTTTTCCATTTTCTACAAACACATTTCTATATATAAGAGTACTTCATATATTTTGTCACCAAAAGATTTATAATATCCCCCATGTTATTTGAATCGTAGAAAACTCGAAGTATACTTTATTTGAAGTCATGTGTGTGATCTAACATTATTACGTCGTGGTCAGACCAGCCTGGGGTTACTTGGTGCTGCCCATCCTCCCACCAGCTATAAACCCTTGCAGGAGTGGAGAGGGATGGCAGTAGAGGGTTTAAGGGTCAGTCTGCGTTAGCACATAGTTAGAAAAAGCAATTTATATGCACATAAAAAAGTAGCTGTTGATTAATTTATGATATTGGACTTTGGTAATTATTATTTTTGACATGAATAAAGAGTTATGTAACTGGACTCATTAAAACGCGCTATAATCTAAAGTTAATTACTGCACTTTAATTATAATGATATTATATAAAGCAGGCTGTAACCAGGGATGCCAAACGTCCCAGAATAAACATGTAAATGTCTATAAATTTATATAGTCGAAATTGCGAGAGTTCGGCGGTGACTTATGCCTGAAAGAGGTTATAAGAGCCGCAAAAATGGTGATACCTTATTAGTTACAATATACATTATAAAAAAATGTGTGAAAAAGTGTTTTATCATTTTATCGCAGATTTATATGGCACAACCTGTTTTAACCATATGAGTCGCCGGCGAACTCTCGTAATTTAAATTATATATATTGTTTTAAGTACTTTTAACTATCGAAAATAATGTAAAGGACCGAGGTGCTAAGAAGCCCGGAAAAGTACAAAGAAAGTTGGTGAACTCAAATAAATATTAAAAAAAGATCCACAACAAATTTTTTTTATTTTTGAATTTTAGAATTAATATTTTTCATCTACTGGTACACCACTGATATTCTTTTATACAAAAATCCATAAAATATATAAATAAGCTCCAAAATATTCTTTGAAGCTTTAACGAAGTTAATAACCTCATCAAATTTGTAAATATAAAGGGTTAAAACTTTAAGATCATTATTGAACATATTTCTGATTCAATAAATCTTTCTATAAATAAGCTATTTATATCTAAGTATCGTTAGTAAAATAACGAGCTTTTTAAAATAACTTGTTTGTTATATTTTAATATAACTTTTAACATATAACAAGTTTATAAGCTTGTTACTGCTAAAATTCTTTACAAGAAATTCTTTAACTTATTATATGTTTTCATAGCCTTACATGGTATTTATAATAATGCGAGTGGCCCGGGGTTAAAAAATAACAAAGAAACTATAAGTATTGAATGTAGGCTTCAATGTAAACTTGCTTTACATAGATAGTGCTTTAGAAAAAGTTTCACCGAACAATTAGAATTTCTCAATAGTATAATAAATAAACACTTTATTTTGAAAGTGGGGTAAGTCTATTGATTTCGTATTGTGATACATCGTTTGAATATATAGACAATAGAAAACCTCAATACACGGAAAACTGAATCTTATTTTGTAACCTTTTCTTTGACATCATGTGTCATGAATTGGACAATTTTGATACTCATTTGTTTGTAAATATTGACGAATAAAATCTTAACTTTAAGTTGCATTTTCACTACAATTTTATTTGACAATGTTAAGAAACAAACAAATATCATTAAAAGTTTTTTTCAACAATTGTTTTTACAGTTTAGTTTCAGCAGTTATACCAAGTTACTTTCTTACAATTGTTATACCAAAAATTCAATAATTAACGAAACTATAGGCGAATTTTTATACCTGTGCGTAAAATGAACGAACTAACATTATATACACTAGTCACTCAAGAGGACAGTGGAACAAGATTTCATATTTCTTGTAAAGTACTCGCTTAAGATCTCTTTTAAAAAGTTGGTCGCTTCTTTCTTAGTCTAGAGCCGTACTGCGAAAATAATAGCATAAGAAAGAAGCGTGTACTATTTCTTTTTAGAGTGTACCGTTATTATTAATAAAAACATTTCTTCTTAAACAGACTTATCCCACTTTCAAAATAAACAGCTCAAATAATATAATGATAAGGTAAATTCAGATTTTAACTCAATAAAACTTTGAATATATATAATGGTTATAAACAATTTACTTATTAAATTAATACCCTAAAGTCGAGCTTTAGATTTCAGGCGGTTAAGCTTTTAGTTATGTTAATAAATCTTTGCAAAGATCTTATCTTGCAACGAGCTTTGCGTCTACGGTTTTGCTACTACCAACAAAGCTTTTTAGTATTGGAAAGTTTCTAATTTATAACCAAATGGAAGCTTTTGCTTTAAGGCTATTTCATATTTTAGTAGACTATATTTTTATCGTAGATCAATTCACCGATATATCGATTTCCAGTTCATTAGTAACACATCTCAGATTATTGAGTTTTCAGATAATATAAAGTCGAAAACAAGATTCGAGTTAGAAGAAATCCAGCGGTGTTCCACAAAGTTATCTACTTTATAATTTTGTTGGCTTAAGTTTTTAATTTTGAAATTTTTCGGAGATGTCTCACTAACAAACTAGACCATTTCTTATCAAACTGAGTCACAGCGAAGCAAGGCCGGGTTTAGCTAGTTGATAAAGTGTTTCATTAATAAATAATATATTATTCTCTTATTTCAATTCGTCTATAATTACAGTCTATATATTTAGCATAGCGCTTAATCTTCTATTAAATTGAAATAATCAAGGATTAAGGTATCGCTCACATGTCTAAAATGTCTTTGAACGTCACTAGACTGCTTAATCACTATAATAATATAATTACACTTGTCAAATACAACGTAACGTTCGTTGTGATGAAAATGAAGTTTATAATATTACAGACTGTCTATCAACAATTCCACACACAAGGATTATGAAGGGGGTGGTGGGTGATCCCTTCAACCCTTTAATTAATTACTAATATTTATGTACGAATATGTTTAAATACATGAATAGTCAATCAATTTTATCAATAATAAATTAACAGGGCAATGCATGTTATCCACTACCCGCTAAACTCAGTTACGGTTATGTCAGGTTTATTTTAACATAAAAAAGTTAGCCTTGTATATAAATATTTTTATGTTACTGTAATGTAAGACTCCATAAAAAAAATTATCTTTCGACAAAAATGTATTCAAGATGCTTCTTATGCAAGATTATATAATAGTACGTAATAAAATAACATATTAGTAAGAGATTTATAATGTTCCTTGTATTTATTTAATGAAGATATGTAAAAAAAACGTAGCTCTAGGTAAAAAACATTACTTTAAATAATATCTTAGTCTACTTTTTGTTTTTAACGTCATAGAACAGGACACTTCACCAAATTGATTACTGCGATATATGAACAAAGGTTGCGTCCCATTTATTAATTTCTATAATTTTTTAAATATATTCAACTCAGTAAACAATTTGCTGAAATGTCCTGTTTTGTGACGTTCCTATCACTATTGCACTTCAATTATAGTTCGCATAACTTTATCTTCATTTGTATTCCGACAGGTGGAGTGGTTTCGCAATTTGTAGCCGATAAAATATACATTTCATATGAACGACTATGAGAAATTGAACTGTAAATGAGCTCTTTTATGACAAAAAAATCATACGCATCTTCAATATGATAGCAAAGTGACTCCAAAATGTTTATTGGGATAAAGCAGGCTATCAAGACCACAAATGTCTAATTTTTGTAGAAACTTTATTAATGTCACTAAACGTAAATTTAAGTTGAAAGATAACTTTTGTTACGTCACATTACACTAACAAAATATTATGTAACATGTAAATTTTTTCTAAGGTAAAAAAAACAGTTACAATTCCAATAACAATTGTTTTAGATATTAAAAAAAATTAAATATATATAATATATATATATATAAATAAATGTTTACAAATTATAGGAGTACTTATGGGAACATAAAAGAATCATTATAATAAAATATTAATTAAATAGAAAAAGATATAGAAAATAAAATATTTTAAAGTAATTTAAAACATACTACAATAACATTTGGTCTGGTCTGCAGTAGCTGAGCGCACACTGTAAATCAGTATGCCTGAAAAAGTCTGGAAACATAAAGAGACATGCCTTACGCGCTTAAAACAAAATTGTTTTCTAATAAAATTACTTCAAACCTATCAAAAGACGATTACGCAATACTTCTACGATAAAGATAAGTCTGTTTAAATAAAGTTTAGCCTCTAACCTTACTATATTTTAAATACCTTACTAATTAAATACAAAATATTATTTGTAATAGCATAAGCATGTTATTACTTGTACAATAAAATTTACTATGGGTATCATAGCTACAAGTGCTGTCTCAAACTGCGACATTTAACCGAATGATTTTCGGAATAATATATTCCAGAATAAGTCATATGTACATTCCATTTGCTATACCGCATTATGCATATAGTAAATATGTTACAAAAATTCATGCATAATAACAAAAACATCTTACCTTGAAATCCACATCATAAGACCACCCGTAAGACGTTCCAAACACAACACAAAAAGTACAAGCACAATGAACGAGAAACACTTCAACACATAGCACAAAAACATATGTACACTACACATAACAAATTTTATGATGATAAATGTATGAGGATATGAACATATAAATCTAATTCTGATCCGATAAATAATCAATTGAGAGTACAGAATAAGTAAATATTAAAACTATTAGTACCTGTATGAGTATAATATTCAGAAGTATAATCAAAAAGGGAAAATTAGGTGGGGCAAAATACAAGAGATTCAATGTTCCAGAAACATTCGAAACTAATCTACCAAAACGTTCTAAAGAATTTAGCTTTATTACGGTAAAAGCTATTATAATATCTATCTTCTACTTATGGTTCATTATCTTCATACATAATATCATCTTCACCACGCAAACAAATTATATTATGCAATATGTGTTATTCAAACCACTGTAAACGATTGCCACTGAGAAAGTTAGGTTATACCAGTTTGTGATATGGTAATGAGCATATATTATTGAGTTAATGAAGCTCGCGCACTAATTACAATGTTAAAATTTAATTATCTATTCGTTTATTGTTATATTTATTTATTATTATAAACTCGAACCGATTCTACCGATTTCAAAAAGGACACTTCTATCACGTATTAAAATCTTTGCTTAAGCAAAGGTATGTTATAGTTTATTGTTGAACCATTTTACATAGAAAACGAACACGTATATTATCACTTTAAATATGTTAATTAATTGTTTAATTATTTAAAATATATTATTAATAAGCAGGAATAAACTGTATCAAACGATTGCTTACGTGTTCACTGAAAACTCGTGACACCAACATTAAGAATATAATAGTGAGACAGGCGGATGTACTCTCAGGCGTTTGCTTTATACAAATATTAAATTAACATTTATTAACAAATGATTGTATAATTAATTATTAAAAAATATTTTAATTATTAATATAAGAAAATTATATAAAGGAAATCAATGAATAAATAAAAATATTTTAAAAAAGTCTCTCCAGTTAAATACAGCGCAGTGAACAACAGTGTGACCAACGCCTGCTAGTTACACCACTTGTTGTATCCGAAAGTTTTTGCGAGTGTATCTGTTACGTTGTTTAATTCTAGATAAATATTCAAATAGTTTTAATATTAATTTTTCATAATTAGTTATCGTTAATTAATAACAATTAACCATATTTTAAATAACATAACAAAAAACAATAATTAAATTAACATTTGTTCGTGTGAATTATAATGCAACTATATTGGAGGTTATGTTACTAATAACGTAATGAAACTAATTAAAAAATAGTTAAAATCGTGTAAGAAAGGTACTGTCTAATCATTTAATACTTTTTAAACTTTATATAATTAACATGTAATTAGTTAGGAAACAATCTTATCAAAGATATGTACCAAATAATTGGTTTCTGTGCTGACGCCTACTTTGGCTGTTTGAGTATATATCTATTACAATTTTCATTGTTATAAAGACATAATTTCTTCTGATGACAGTATTAATATATTCTAGGTGTTAAGTTTTGTAATTATATCAATCTGTTTTCATTTGGGTTTAATGGATTACCAATAATTTGTATGTTACTACCGCACTCTATGACACGATAGTTTCAGTAGGATTAAAACTTTTGAAACTCTTTTTAAAATTTTCATTGATCACCTACAATTGTTATAAAGTATATCAGAATCTTATGAAATATCTATTACATGATGTTACATAATTGTTTTAACGAATAGGCAACAGTAAGTATAATTTTTGATCCATTAGAAGTGAACAGTACAAAAAAATCAATTCCAATATGCATCTTACTGGAATAATTGTTTAGATGAATAGTGTTTAAAAAGTATTAAATGTTTTAATCTGGGTAGGTATTAAAATATGGTGAAAAACAATTTAAATACAAGTGATAGTTCCGTTTTACATGTCTTGTATAAATAAACTTTAGATGTAGTAAGAATATCCAATCGGTTTTGAAATTTATATATTTTTAAATGTGATAGTGTAATTGTTTTACGGTGTGCAAGTACATTTTAGTCTGAATCTTTATCAAATTGAAGGGAATACATTCTGGTAAGTGTAATAAATGTATTAGCATGTTCTAGTATATTTAAACCAAAATTAAATATCAATAATGTAATATTTTATATACTTGTAAAGACAACACTGGAATTTATATGCATTTTCTTAAATAAATAAATCCAGCTGATACTGTAATTAATTATCTTCAATTAAAAGCATAGGTCTGGGTATCTCAAAAATATTCTTATATATATTACTTGCATTTCTTTAAATTATTGTTAATATTGTAGTTACCACAGGTGTAAAATTGTTTAAGATATCCAAACAAATTAAGGAAAAATGCATTAAAAAATAATATAATATACTTTTATTAATTATGTAGTCCGATTTATTTTTAATTATTGCCAATAAATTTCGTTGTTATTGTAGCTTGTATATTTAGAAATATTAAATGTAGACTTCATTTTTGTAATATTTGCCAGAAACCATTTAGATTTCTTTAAATCATTCTTGTCTATATATGTGCCAGAGATTGTTAAATATAAAAACATGACTTAAATATTTATTCTCATTTATATATTTGGACCAACATATACAGGGTATAAAACTTATTCTAAAATTTAATAATAGGTTTATATTTTATTCAAAATGCATCAGTTATTTGAAGAACTAACTCTGAAGGTTTTTATATAAATTTTTAATTTATTTTTCGAATTTACTCATGCATTGGTAATATATGTTGACAAATACAATGGATAAGATCGCAGAGAATCTGCCCTGTCAGTGTCTGGTCAATGAAGTATATATTTTGTACATATAAACCTTAACTAATATTCAATTTATTCCTCAAACAAAGCAATTGTATATTATTCTATTAATACATGTATTGAATTATTTAACCCTGTGGTCTGGTTTCTAAATCCCTTTACTTTGTAATGCCACCGCCAGCTTATTCTATCATAACACAGGCTCAGAATGGTTAGTATCATTCGGTGATGTAGTGGGTGGTGTAGATGGGGTTTATGCTACCCTATACGTCCATTTGACAGGTCGTTTTATCGCATCGTATGTCACGGTCAAGCCTATTAGTATGACTGTTTGTGCTGTATAAACTAAGCACTGGTCCCACGGCCTCTTGGTGTTTAACTATGACATAAGGCATTTACTATAACTTGGGGAGTGAGATAGATACAAAGCTTTCTTGGTTTTGACATGAAGGGTTGATTTAATTCATTGTATCAAAATAGCAGAAGGAGAATTTCAAAGAGTAATTTCGTAGTTAGTTTGTACCAGTAGTATAGCACAGTAATGTTTTCAGAGTATCTAGGAAAATATACTATCATTTAGGCGTATTGGATAATCTGGGTGTATTCTGGTTCTGGTAGTGTCTGCCAATGGTACAGAAGGTGCAGAGCTTGAAGACTTCTAATGGATGAGATAATTGTTATGTTCAATACATTCCTATTCATTAAATCCTCATATTAAAGTAGCTAATAACAAATATCTTTTGGGTTCTCGTGCATTTGTATATATGTTTCTAGTTTTCTTTTTATAATTGACACAATGAAATGAATAAGCGATGTACTAGACGCTGGAGTGTGTAATTGTGGCGTATGATTGTGTTTCATTGTGAAGGCATGCAGTTATTGCTAACGACGTTATTTTTCTTAATTATATTTCTGATACTAAAATTATCTGCGTGAACAGTATACTCGTTTAGATTTAATATTAATATAAATAATAAATATTACCGAAAATACGGTTTGATGTAATGACTATTATAGAGTGTATTGGAATTGTTTTGCACTAACATAATTTATCATGTGAGCTAACTTTTACTTTAATTTTTATCGATACACCACTCTTCCCTTCCAGTCTAAGCCGGCTTTGCATTTACAAGGTAGGCGTTGTGGCATGTATACGCTTGGTTAAAATTCGGTTGCAATGTCAGAGTATTTTGACGACTTTGTCGCTTGCAGTGTGCGACGGTGCATTACATTTAGAGATAGGTAAAGCGCAGTAGCGCGTATACGTTCGGTCAAAATTCGCTTAAATACGCTTGCAGTGTGCGTCATACCTTAGTTGTTAAGTAGACGAGTTTTAGATTGTGATATTTGAAATGTGCCTTGTTTTTACGAGGAAGGAAACGAATATGAGATCTCTCTCTCCTATTAGAGAGGAAGACAGTGAGAAAATATTATTCAGAATAGAGCGAAGCGGCTACATGCAACGTCATCAATCATAAGTACTACTAGTGTTGTTACAAGGTAATTACAAGCAAATTTTGTTAAAATTTAACAAATAACATATCAATAACTTGTAAACAATAATATTTAAAACCTTTAACATTTTTAAATGTTAAATAATAATACCATATATTAAATACATATATATATATATATATATATATATATATATATATATATATATATATATATATATATATATATATATATATATATATATATATATATATCTATGATGGGGGAATTAAATAAATTGTGCCAGAACCACTCTCCTAAATGTAGAGTAAATATTCTAGAGGCACAGATCGTTTGTATTGTGAGTCCACAAGAGGTGGAATGGTGGGATGGTGGAGTGAGGAAGTCTAGAGTCTAGATGATCTCCTAAACAACTGTACCACTGATACAATACAAATCCACTTGTCAATCCGTAAAGCATGGATGTGGAAAGAATAAAAGCATTAAGAATGTTACCATAAGCAATAAACGAAATGGGTTTTGCCAAATAATTTATTTGGTACATAAATGTTTTAAAAGGTGAATAAATGTAACTTTCTACTTTGGTTTGCACAGGATAAGCTTACTTTATATTTTAAAACTCTGAGATTGTAATTAAATAAATATTTAAATTTTAGACAAAAAGTGTTCTGTATTTTGTCTTCGTTTTCGAAGATACGAGTAGGTATATTATAAGAAGCTAGGCGTTATAGTAGCAGGTAAACAATAAGTCGTGAGTTTTGCATTTAGATTCAAACCCATCTTATAGATAGGTCAGGGTGTATGTGTCCTACTATTCATACTATTGATTGGTTATTAGTATAATCAGGAAAATTGCATCAGAATATTTTAGAAAATGAATTTTTATACTGAATTACAAATAAATAACTTTGTTGTAATTTTACCTAAAATGTAATTTAATGGTGATGAGTGTCCTAATTTTTTAGTGGTCGATTTTTCAATTTGCTGGTCGAAATTGATGTTAATAAATGTGTATTAGCGTGTCTATATAAATAGCAATTAAAGTTTGAATTGTAGTTTTAGCGCTAGAAATGGTCGGCCATATTTTTATGACGTGAAATGCATTTTAACGTCAGTTATTTGTTGAGTAGGTCAGTGCTGTGGTAATGTTCTGTAGCTGTTGGTAGTAAAATAATCAAGTCAAATCAAAGAATAAAAAGTTTTTATTTTATTTAACCCTGCTAAGGCAGACATAATATGGAATTTTATTGTTCCTTGAAATAGCTGTAAATAATATTTGATATTTTGATATATAAAAACATATAGCAGAGATTTATGAGCTGTAAGGTTGGTAACCTTACACAAGGATTGTGATGTCACATGCACTTGGAATGTGTTTAATTGTTAATATCTCTTAACATATAAAGAGTTATTAAAAAATAATTGAACATTAGAGGTTCTAGTAATTCACTTTATCAATATATAGTACACTTTTAAAGAAATTAAGACATAGGACACAAGCCCATTCTGCATACATTTTATGGAGATATGTAGAAGTAGGTTAGGAATGAATATTTTTTATAAAGTATAGTAAAATGACGTCAGGTAGCGTTTCTTCGAGAAATAATCATTTCAAATTTTAAAATGTAAACACAGTTATGTATGTAGATATATGTAAGGTTTATTTAGCTAGTTGAAAACGGTTTACTTTTTACATCAAATCCTTTACTAATTATTTTATGTAACATAAAAAAATTGTGGGTGTAAATTTATGTTATCTAACGCTAATAACACTTTTTAGACAAGATAATACAATTCTACATATTTAATTAATACATAGTAAAAAGAATGTAATGTATTTTATATTTGTCTTAATGACAATGTTAGAATTATTTTAAACTTCGATAAATAATAAAACGGAACGATAAAAAAGAAGCATATTTTCGATAATGTTTTTTGACGACACAGTTAATATATAATTATATCTATAATTACAATATGATAAAATGACATTTGAAGAATACTATGTGAAGACAGTAAAGAATTTAAAGAATAATTTTCATAAATAAATATCAAGAAATGAGGTATTGAAAGCGAATCTCCGCAGACGTCACAAAAAAGAAAAAATAACATTGCGGTGCCACTCATAACTCATCACTGGTTTTTCTGAAATCGAAAAACCACAATGATTTCATTAGTTGATTACTTTTTTTTTATTATTGATTTTTCAATTTTCAATAAAATACGTTAAAATAAAAAAATTAAAAAAACTCGACAGCGTTACCTCAGCATTTATGCAAAGAAAGAGTGTGCATAATTTTAAAAGAATCGGTCCAGTAGATTTTGAGCTGGAGAGAGCACCGAATCTGAAAAAGCTATGTGTGAGAAACCGCATTTAAAAGTTTCAAAGTAACACGAAAGCAGATCAGAGAGGTGTAGACTTAAAACTCTATACCTCCGACAGTTTTACTTCAATTGACTTCAAATTTTTACACAATAAACTTATTATGTTGTTTAATAATACAATTAAATAAAAAAAAAAGTTGAAATCTTTTATAGAGGTTTGTTTGTTCAAAAGCCATCGCATAATGCAGACACGTCTTAATTTCTATAAAAGTGTACTATATATTGATAAAGTGGGTTACTAGAACCTCAAATGTTCAATTATTTTTTAATAACTCCTTATATGTTAAGAGATATTAACAATTAAAAAAGTCATTTTGTCTCTTTAATTATTAAAGGGATTCAACGTTGTACACATTCCAAATCCATGTGACATCATAACCGCTACCAACCTTACAGCTCATAAATCTCTGCTATATATATTTATATATCAAAATATCGAATATTATTTACAGCTATTTCAAAGAACAATAAAATTTCAATATTATGTCTGCCTTATCAGGGTTAAATAAAATAAAAACTTATTATTCTTTGACCTGACTTGATTATTTGACTACCAACAGCTACAGAACATTACCACAGCACTGACCTACTCAACAAATAACTGACGTTAAAATGCATTTCACATCATACAAATATGGCCGACCATTTCTAGCGCTAAAACTACAATTCAAACTTTTAATTGCTACATCTCCGTCAATATTTAGATATTTAATAAAATGGAGACGCCAATATACATTTATTAACATCAATTTCATTCAACATTTGAAAAATCGACCACTAAAAAATGAGAACACAAGCCCATATGGAAAACAACACCATATGAAAAACAAAGACTAAAATAACAATGTTGTTTTGAGACAGTGTTAAATTTTGAATACTTTATCGAGATAAGGACGATTATATAATAATTATTTTATGCAACTAATGTGTTTCCTTGCTAAGCGGATGTAGATAACGAATGCAGCTAATAGTCCAGTCTAATCGGATTATATTTGTTATAAGACTAATAAATTATTTTTATCGCTATTAATAGTCTTCTAAATACCCACCAATCCCTCTGCTTTGTGTTGTGTTTTTTTTTTGCTTATATTCATTCTTTTTGCTTAACTAGGCATTATTCTCAATGGACGGGCCGAAGTGCAGAGGGTTGATTCAGAGAGAGAGAGAGAGAGAGAGGAGTGTGGGCTTTGATTTACAGTTTATATATTTTCTAAAGTGGGTTTATATTTTACGACCTTTGTAGTTATATATACGCCCTCATGCTCTCAACTTTAAATCACACATTATTACCTTAGCGAATTTTGAGTAGAAAAAAGGGTACATGTAAAACCTACGCATTGCGTGTAATGAATTTATATTTATATGGAAATATTATAATGAAATAACATATGATCAACTTTTTAAAATAAAAGATATCAGTGGTGATAGGTGAGCTTCCTAAAGCTGATATTTTCTTACTGATACGTAGGCAGTTATATATTTTGAATTCTTATAGCTTGGTAATTCAATATATTATTAATAGGTTAATAAAGAGATGGATGGCGGAAATAGGAAAAAGGAAAGAAAAAACAGGACAATAAATAAGCTCGTAGCTGGGTTGCATAAGGAACATGAACAGAGAGGAAGTACCAAAAGAGGCAGTGAAGGAAAACAGGAGAAAGAAAGAAGTTTGCGAGGAAACAGTTAAACTTTAGTCCAGAAAAATAGAGGATTTGCGGACAGGAGATAAGGACAAGAGAATGGATGACGGAGATAGAGACAATAATAAAATAGTAAAGGAAAAGAGTCAAGAAAAAATAGTAAAGTAAGAGGGTCAAGAAGAAATAGTAAAGTAAGAGAGTCAAGAGGAAATAGTAAAGATAGAGCGTTTATGCCTGTAATAGACATAAGTGGAGAAGTGAAAACGAAGAGAGAAGGCAGAAAGGATAGTGAAAAGAGGGTTTGTCGAGAGGAGACAAGGAAGGCAAGAGGTGATAGATGAAAATACAGGCAATAAGGAAGGAGAAGCAGGAACCAGTGTGAATAAAGGAGGAGTAGGGGTCATGAAGAGAGAGGATCAAGAAAAGAAGAAACAGAAAGTACTATTCGAAGTAGTAATAGTCTAGAATAGTTTAAGTTTAGTTTTAACTTTGAATTTATATGAAATGCATTAAGAAATATAATAATGGAGATTGTAAAGCCGAAAGGCACACAATTAATATAAAAAATAAATATTATTTATTTTAACACTTAGAATATTCAAGGTTCTCTTTATATAATTACAAGTTATTGTTATGTTTTTGTAAAATTTAATAGCTTGTTATTGTGTTTCGGAATGATATCATATTACGATATATCACTTGCCACGTTGTGGCAACTCATTTTTTAGGAGTCGTTTTTTTTATTGTAATAATGGTGACATATGTACCCTTTTTGTTTTTTTTGAATATGTTAACGTTGTTATAGCTATTTGAAATTTGGCTTATGCCGCATGTTTTAGTTCTGCATAACACGTCACAGAAGATATAAATAATCGATATTAATTTTCATTCTTCATAAACATCGTTGTATAATACTTCATGAGATACATAACTAAGCTGTTAATAGTAAAAAGGCATGGCAAATCTGTGGATATGACGTATCATGTATTAGAATTTTTAATACCGTTGGCTTTTTTTAATAATTAAAGAGAGAAAATGCCTTTCTTAATCGTTAATATCTACTAAAATATAGAAATGATATTATGGCTCATAAGCCCATTACCGACAAATCGCGAATAAATAACATTTTAAATGTAATACTCCACACCGGAATATACTAAACGCCTCATTTATTAACAACAAGCGCACCGCTCAAATAGTTTCATATTTTCATTATAATTTTATCCACAATTTAATGCACTTAAATAAATATTTAAAAAAAATCATTTTTAATAACAGTAAAAGTGACCCTTTTTTATGATTTCAAGATAATGTTTTCAGTTTATATATTGTTTCTGTAGTAATCTGAAAAGACTTTAAAGTTTTGTTTGTTTTGATTTTGACTTTGAATAACTTTCTGCAATAAAAACAAACAAAGCAAACAAATGTCTAAAACAAACAAAAAATATTTAAAACTATAAGTAGTTTGGTACAAAGAAAACATGAGGTTTAGATGTAAAAGCCCACGGGCGCCTTAGGGAGCTTTTAAGTGTGTAGGGGATACGGTAGCTTCTGTCTATTCTGTCTATTTATATTTTATTTGTTGGAACTATACTTATACTAAATATTTTCTATTTATAATGTTTCGTAATTTTAAATTCGTAAAGAATTTGTATTATAAATCAATATATTGTGAGAGTTTATTTCATAAATTTCTATGCTAAAAATATATTTCGTAACTGTTACAATATAGAATGTTTTTATTATTGCTCTTTTACGAAAAAAGCTCTATCAGATTTTCAAAAAAATTATATGTTGTATAGGCAGTTATTTCGTTATAGAAGTTATGTTACCAGTTTTTGTAATGTCGTGGCATCATACATGTGAGCTACATCGCTGCCTAATAAGTTTATGATTATTTAAGTACATAATAAATTTTACTTAATAACGGATAAAACCCGGAAAATGTAATTCTGGTGCGGGAATCAAATCCGAAGACACAGACTGTCGTCAATATTCTTATTGGCGCCATAGCGAGTAATAGAGTCCATACTATCAACTACTGCTGCCACCTATTAATTGTTAGTTTAATAAGATTATATATGCAGTTACAAACATGAAGTGGGAGAAATACAGGAAGAATTTTATCGATTATCATTGTGTGAAAACGTGATACACCAGTTTGTGAATAATTATGTAAAAAAGTAGATTAAGGTACAGGCTTTCATGTAAAAATAAAATTATTGCGATATCTTTGCACGTCTTTTCTTAATTCCAAAACGGTACTTACTTAAAAAACACGCCTCGTATTTTATTCCATTTTATAAAGAGCTTTAGTTAAACATCGTAATATTAGAGATATATAAAACACACTTAATTATAGTCTAATTGTAAAGAAATCATGCCTAAAACTTTCAACGTCTATGAATTTAATTTTGAATTTTCTGTAAACCCGTTATTTTTAACTTTTTTGTTAATAACATAGTGAAGTAATTAATTAGTTCCCAATATCCCTTATATGCATAGTATGTAAAATGCTATCAAGAAATATATGTATATGTGGGATCTATATTTGTGTAGGTGTATTCCGGGTCACTAGAAGAGTGTGTAAAAGCTTTCCGATCACTTTGTGACACTGCTATTTAAGATTGTGTTGAAAATTGAGTATTGTTGAGTGCTGTAGTCTTTTAAAAATTCAAATTTCCATGTTAGGTGTGTGGCGGAGGAAGCAAGTACCCTGTAAAAGAGTTTATAGATTCACCATCAACCACGAAATTAGAAAATAATTTATCAGTGTAAATTTTATAATAGTTTATAATTTTTATCAGTGTAAATTTTAACAGTGTAAAAGAACAAAGATTCTTTGTGAACATCGTTATTAAAAAGTTCTTGTTATTCATAAAACGATATGAATAACGCGTTACTTGCTTCTTTGGAACATATTTGTTCTTTCAGCATTCGCATTAGGTATTCATGGAAAATGCTTATGCTTTTGAATAGACTATCAGAGTTCTGTCCATGTCATATATGAATACATTTTTTAGTTGTAGGAAAGTCTCACACATACCTTACTATATTATAGATAAGTACATTATCCGAAATTTTAACAAGAAAATGATACAGAGTGTCCAATGGTAAAGTTCTAATTTTGCTTGAAAATGTTCCAAATAAAATTTGTGCTCGCAAAACGAGAAAAATAGTAGGTAGATTTAGGTTGCATTTTGCGTGTGTATTTTATTTATTTTCCCAATCATTTCATATCAGACTGATCCACAGCAATGCGTGACCGGGTTTAGCTATAGTATATAATATGAATTCAAAAGACAAAAGATTTTATTTTTTGTGCATAATATTATCTGTCAATTGAATATTTAGCCTACTTAAATTGGTTGGGGGTTTGGAAAGTATAGAAAATTGCTAATGAATTATATTTTATTGTTGCACACAAAATAATAATTTAGCGAGAAACTCATATAAGGTTATATACATATAATAGTACGTACGTTATGTTTAAATTTTCGGAAAATTAATCTTGTTTGGGAAAATAAGCCAGGTTTAACAGGCTTTACGTAAATTCTATGTTCGGTATATCCATAAACATTTTTACCGACTGACCAGAGCTTAATACCGGTTATAATTTTAAATATATCTGCATACATATTTCCCATTAAATACAAAATATGGATATTACTTTAAATACATGTTCAATTTTATTACGCGTACTTAGGACTTATTTTGTAACTTTTTGCCTGACATCAAGCGTCAAATTTTAAATAAACCTTACACATACGTTACTGTGTAGTGGGATAATAAGTTAATATATAACATTACAAAATATTGTTTAAATTACGTCAAAAAATACTAATATATGGAATGGATCATTTTTTTTATATATTGTTATGGTTTGTCAGAAATACAACTAATAGAGTGATCTCCATATATCACCAGTAACAGACCTTAAACCTAAACGAAGCGGAAAATACCGGAAACGACTTCAAATTCATCCGAATTCACTTGCTACTAGTTTGCTAAAATCTAGAAAATGTACCACACTAAAGAGACAAGTGCCCACAGACTTGCTCCCAATACAAATACGACCAATTAATATATAAATCAATCACATACAATTATAATTTAAAGTAGGCGGAAGTGGATCACTGGATCCACTACTCACAAGCCAGTAGTTCAGTGTCACAAAATTTATTTAATATTATTTGGTTCATAGTACGTAAATTATAATAATTAAATTAAAAAAATACATGTATGTATGTGCGTAAAAAATTTATGTACCCAGCAAAGTTTTTATATTAAATATACCTTCAATGTTTAGTATGTAGTACACAGACAACACTTTTGCTAGTTGCAGAAAGACTAATGTTCATTCAATAGTGCATCTCCGTTAAAGCCGCCATAAGCAACAATCCAATCCAACAATATAAATTTGTGTTGTCTCAATATTCGCATTGTTCAATTTATATCGTAACATTTTTCTCGCTAAGTATGAATTCGCATTACATAAACTCGCGTTATAAGGAAGCTTACTGTACACCAAATCTCTTTAAACTATATAATACGAAGTTATTTGTAATAATCAAGAGTTATTCCAATAATTCATACCATACACGACATGTTCCATATTTTAGAAGTAGCTCAAGAATTTCTTTCATATTTTTTGTTGGTGGTTATAATATACTCGTATAATATAACATTGCCTTTTCAATTTTCGATGTATTTTTATATGGTGATATTCATATCCAATAAGCTAGTTGGCGTCCCCAATATTTGCACGTCTCCGTCTCTGGTTCGTTCACCACAGAAGATGCTGTAGTAATAGACCAGGCTTATCGGATATCGAGCACTGTTCGCCGCAAGGAAGAGAACCCTTCTAGAAAGGGGATGTCACTAACAGTAGTGTCAAACAGGAACGGTGGAAACAACGGAGATAAAGAAACGGAGATATGCGGAGCTGAAAAATATCTATAAATATGGAATTATGATTGACTTTTGATCAAATAATTTAAAATAATAGTGTTTGAAAAATCATATGAGGTCTATTCTTAACGAAATCGGACCGGAATCGAACACTTTTCTTAACTTATTTGCATGCTGTTATTTGTGAACATTTGATATGCTAGATAAATAGGTAGTATATACTCTGTTGTGTAAGAGAGAAAGAAATGGATAGGATCGAGAGGTTCGATTCCTCTTAAATTAATTATATAACTAAAAACTTATTAAGTAGCGATGTTATTCCTATATCTAATAGCAAATAATCTCACGGCAAGTTCACTTCAATCCAATCACGATTGACTTTGGTGTTATGCTCGTCCTAAATCCGCCTCTGCCGCAGTGCATTGTGATCAGATGTTAGCATCACCTGTGTAATTGGATAGATACTCGAGGCATGTACCAGCTAGGAGATGTCTTAAATTACTTCAGGGTATTGTAGTTAAATGTCTCCAGGAGATCATCTCAGCGGTAGATGCAGGTCGTCAACATAGAAAATGGTGTAATATGTAATGTGTTATCTCCAAGGACGTGTTAGCTTTATGTAACATAGCATTGTTATTTATATGGTAAGCTCACTGTTGTTTTTTTCGATATTGGTAATACTGATGCGCTTGATATATTTACAAATAGTTTCTAACAGTAGTTCATACAGTAGTTTCTAATCTTTGCAAATATTAGCCGTTTTGGAGACGTTAGTTAGAGAGTAAACTTTAGTGACTGTAATTATTACCAAGATACATAAGTTATTGTCACATTGCAGGCAAACATTTACCCTGCTATTCCCTACTGCTTGAAACTGAATTTATTTTCCATAAGTAATCGGAAAGTGAACTATATTGAATTACGTAACAATCATTTAGAAATATTCAAAGGTGCATTTGTACGTGGCCCACTCCATATAAAAATCTGTAAAGTTGTAAATATATCTTTAGACAGCTTAATGTAGCACTAGTTATAGGAGTGTAGTTTGATAATTCATTAATTTTCTTTTTTAAAAAGAGCGCCTTTTTTCTTTATATAAAAAATGTTTTTTCAGCTGACAAACGTTTTATTTACCAACGACCAAGTTTATTTACCAAGTTCCATTTAAGCTCGAAATATTTAGTCCAGCGTTTTTTCAAGTTTTTTATTCCTTCCAAATAATAGGTTTTCTCAAGGCCCTTAAAATACTTTGTTAGACCCAAATCTCTTACCGCTCAGTCTTTTCTTCACTTTTGGAAACAGGAAATGGTCTCAGGGGATTAAATGTGGATCGGTTAGCAGCTCGTAGCCAAATTTATGATTTCTGCTCTTGTTTGCTCTTATGGTGTTAAACACAAATTAAATCATGCAGGTTGATCGAAATTGGACAGTAGTCTATTACTAAATAGCAGTTGAAGACAGCTGCGCGGGAAATTCAAAAAAATAATTGAAATATCAAATTACCCTCGTAGTTATAATAAACAATCTAAACCATGAGTACCGTCAGGTTTACTTTCAGAGAGGTGCATGCTTATTGTTCATCAAAAAAGGGTAGAGGGGTACACTAAATTCATTGAGATGGTGTTGAGCAAATTTGAACAACAAACTAGATTCTTTAAGTTTTTATTAAAACAGCAACTTCAATAATAAAATATTTATTTCTTGATCTTTTTCTGTGTTACATGGTACGGGGTGAAAGTGCATACCCTTGCACCCTCCTCCAAGGTCCCATGATCTATATTCAATGCGTTTAAATTTTCTGGCTGGGATATAATGAAATTTCCTCTAAAATATATGAGCTACTAAATACATAAAAGAATTTACAAATGTTATTTAAAGTGAAATATTTTCACCCATACAAAACTTTTGTATGTAATGACACAAGAAATACAACAAACATTTATTATTTAATAACTAAGAAATGTTTGCCACAAAAGGACTGTACAATACATAAAGTACATGGAACATATTCTATTTTCTTTATATTCGTTTTGTTTTTCATTGCTTTTTATTTTTTTGTGTAAATTTTCTCTACTTTTTCCTTATTCTTCGTGAAATGAAACATTTTTATGATTCATCTGCACAATGGGATTTATCTTGTGGTTTTCTTATGTATATTGCACTGGTACGGAGATATCTATAATGCAATCGTGAGACTATGACGTAGTCGGTAATCTCAGGTGTTTTCTTGGGTAACAGGTTTTGTTTGTTTGTGATTTCTGACAAAAGGTCTTCTGGCTAGCACACGTATTTAAATATATATGTATATAGCTAGTGACCTTTGCTCTTTTATAATTCGCTCTAAATTTGTTTAAGGATTTATAATTTAGTAGGTAATATTTCCCGGTAGTATTTAGAGTTAAAAGTATCAAGGATTTCTTATAAGTAGGTAATATTTCCATGTAAGGATTAAAGAATTTAGGCAGTAGAGGAAACTCGAAACTTTAATGATGGTCAAACTAACGTCTAGAATGTAATGAATAAAGTCTATTGGATTTATTTGGTTAACGACAATTGCTCAGGACAACAGTTATAAGTAATGCAGATTAGTGATTACTGATAAGCGTAATGAATTGCAAATACATACTTTAAAATCTTAATTATTTAAGGATCAATTTTTCGGAAAATCAGTTTTATTCAATATACTAAGCACACTATTGAACACCTGTTAATTTTCATTTCTACCATATCATCTACCATCATTTCTTCATACTATCTTTTGATAAATTATATTATATTAAACTTCAAACTACTACATCTTTACAAGCTAGCAACAGGTCTTCATTTCTTTTATTAGGATTACCTAAATAGGCAATTTTTATGCAATTTTGAGCGGTACCGATTACCTTGCGCCATGCTAAATCAGTAACCTTACAATTCGAGAACACATTGCGAAGGTAGAAGGTACGTTGCAAACACAGATGTATAAATTTAGTTTTTACTATTATTATTGATAAGTCCAAAAAGTCATCTTTAGCAAGTGTGATTAATAGATAACCTCTAGATACTTACATATTCTGAACTACTACTGAATAACTAAGTTTATTTATCTTTAACCTGTCTGGTAAACTTTATTTTAGCTAATTTACGCAGTAAACACCACGTTAAACACAGTTACATATAATAAGTTGCGAAAAAAGATTATTTAATAAAAAAAAAATTATAGGTTACATAACATATTTGTAGATTAATATAAATTTACAATTTCTGACGTTAATAAAGCATTTCATGTAAATTTTTTTTTTTTTTTTTATATTTATTTACTTATTTGCCTTGACTTTCTTTCGTCATAGCCACTATCAATCATTTTTTATACATCTTTTATAATTTATAATTCAATTTTACAAATTTCTAAATATTTCAATAATTCACTAATTAATTTTGAATCACTTAACAAAAATTTAGTATTAATAGAAAAAGTTTTAATCACATCTAATATTTCACTATTGAATTTTGATCTTTCTAAACTATAATTTATGCATTCAAATATAATATGATCCAAAGTTCCTTCTTCACCACATTGACATCTATCGTCAGATTTAATATTAATTTTGTACATGTGAGCTGGGGTTTTACAATGATTACTTTTGATTCTGATTATAGTTGATATAATTTTGCGGTACTCATTTCTCAACCATCTTTTAAATTTGGATGTAACATATAATAATCTCTTCCTTTTAACTGACTTTTGTTAAAGAAATCTGTGTTTCTCAAATTAAAGTTTAATTTTTTGATTATATTAAAAATTTCATATGAAGGTAATTTCACTTTCATCTCAATTTCTAAATTTATTGATTCCTTTGCCAATTTATCCTCAATTTCGTTTCCTCGTTTCGACAATGTCCTGGTGTTAATGGTATTATTCTTATTTATTATATTGAAATACATCTCCTTCATTTTGCATGTCAAAATATCATTATTTGATTTGTTATCATAGAAATTTAAATTTTTTAAAACACTTAAAGAATCCGTTATTATTATAATTTTATTATTGTTGATATTTTCGTTAATTTCCTATGCTTTTAATAATGCTAATTTTATTATATATAATAATAATAAATGTAAGATTATTTAATATTACACTGCATCATAATTATCATAAACTTCGCTAGATAACAGTAAGTAAAAAATATTACGTTAAATAATACATAATCTTACATTTTGTGTCTGCAGAGATAAATATATAAAGGAAACTGTGATATATATGGTTGATATGTAATTTGATATATTTCTAGTGGATCGCATTATTTACACGATATCTTTAATGAAACAATAAATCCATGTTCCACGTAATATAGCCCTCAGGATCATATTTAACCATGTCCTTTTGGTTACACAAACAAGTGACGTAATCACACAGACCGTAGATTTCAAAAGCTTAAGTATTACCCCCACTATTCTTTGTTTAGCCCACGCTACCGGTCTACGGGTCGGGTTTACGTCGCTACGGCCCGTTCCACAGTTCTATTTATTTTAATAAAGGTCTACGTCGCGTCGTTCAATCCTTTTGGTAATCACCGTTATGGGCCTGTCACGTGATCTACAGATTGACGTGGAATAAGCTATTGTCTTGTCATCCGGTTTTAATATAATCTTAATTATGCATTTTATTAGCGCTGATAGGTTTTTTGACGCTTGACGTCTTATCAATTTTGTTTTAAATTAATATTTACTTAATAATTTGACGTTTCTTTGTTCTTTTTGTAACAAGTTCTTTTAGTTTTCAACGTGTTAATTATATACAACTTTAGATTAATACCGCTAGCGTAATAAGAGAAATTTTATAAGCTTAAAAAAGGTGATATTATTTTTTATGTAACGTCGACTTATTTTTGATTACTACTGTTTGGCAGTTTTCTATGGTGCCATGACCTCTAGCCTTATAAAGATTATGATTATTAAGAGCATATATTCAATTAAACTGAAATAACAACCAATCCCAGAAAATATAATGCTGCTCTTCAGATCAATTTAACCTCAATCTTAAATCTCTGCCAAAATCTGTCAAAAATGAAAAACTTTAATTTTTTTTTTTTAATACTTCACGGCCTTCTTAGGACCACGGTCCTTTTTTCACTTTCATTATTATTATTACTACCTAAACTTTTAACCCCGCTTTATGCCATAACCTGTCTATGACTAAGCATACTGGCCACCTTGGATATTTTAGTATTTCCTCCGTAATTTATTTTGGTATAGCTATATTTTTAAAACTTTATATTATTTTGGTCTACCAGTGATGAAATATATATATAGTAACCAATGGGATTTGAACCAGACCCATATATTACGAAATGGTATTATAATCAATGTCTCTAAGATCTCAATCACATTAAATTTAAATAATCAACATAACGTTACAAGAAAATTAATAGTGTTATTTTTCTTTTAACATTATTAATTCAAAAATAAAAACACCTCTATTTTTCGTTACAAATAAACTCCTATAAAGTTTCTGATTCCTTATTTCAAAACCCTGTATTTCCTTTTTTAAATTAAAATTTAATTATTTTTCTGCATCATCACGCGGGTTATGACACAAGTAATGGCTTCGCTTCCTCTAGATTAATCATGTTTCCGGTTCCAGAACATTCCTCTACAGAGTTATTACATTTTACACTATACTTTTGTAATATATTACATTTCTTATTATATATTGATCGATCGACGTAATTTTCACAGTAGTTTCATTATATAGCGTTTTCTTAGATATAGATTTTCTATTATGATCAGTCTCAGGTAATACCTACTCCAACTACAGGGTGTGTAAGATAACGGAAATTTTACGATTTTTTTGTAAAATAGTTCAAAATTTTGCAACAGGCATAAAAGGGTTAAGCACTGACGAGTTTTGCTTTGAAATTTAATTTTTTTTTGAGAAATTCTAATCTTTCTGAGACAATTATCTCAATGAGATTTTTTAGGTCTATGTTGTTTTGGGATATAGAATGTACCATTATATATTCAATCCGCCACTGCTTCCAGAAAATGTAAAAAACATACTGACCATTATTTTTTTTCTATTTTTTTACATAGGATTTCAATAACTTAAATCCTATTGTATCTTTTTGATCAGTGCTTGTTTATCATGGCATTCTGTAAAATTGTCGTTTGTTGTGGATTTTTCTCAGATGGCTGAATATATTTTTGCAAATTATCAGTTACAAACAATCCCAACAATCACATTCAGAAAATATAGCGCTGGTCTGCAAAACGAACTTAAAAACACAGCTATCTGACAACAAGTAACAACGCTCTCGCCCACTGTGTAACCTACTGACAATTTTCATAATTACTTTTACATAATGAAATATTCAATTATTAAATTACTAAAATTGAAAACAATATTAAAATACGATGAATATTTATTAATGTATAATAAAATAAAACACAAATATTTATTTATTTGCAATATCATACAAATACTGCGAATGACTTTTATAATTATCTGTTTAATAATTCAAGAATACTCTATTATTGTTTTAAACATTTATTTTATCATATGTTTTTTATAACCTTTCATTAAATCACTTGTATTTGTATGATGTTTATATTTATCAATAATGACAGAAAGGCGTATCACTCATCATTATTAATTTAACATATCCAAATAAAAATCTACTGTTAATAATACTATTTTGCTCGACTTGCGTACACGTTTATGAGAAATTTGGTTATAAATCGCCAGTTTGCTCATTTACGCTATTTTAAAACTTAGGAAACTGCATCGAACTGTGCTTTTGGACTAGCATCCCTGAGCCCTAATGTAATCAAACTATCTACCTATCAAATATGAGAAATAGACGCACAAACAAAAATGATTATATCACCTAAAACATCGCATACGTATTTATAGAAACGATACATTTAAGCTACAGGTTTTACAATTGTCAAAACAGATATGCAAATGAAGATTTGGAAGGGGCGCCGCTATATACATAATATGTAAAATAGTACGTTAATATTCAAGCCCTACAGCTTCTGCTTTATTACTTATAAACGTCACTTGATCTCTGTCGGTGGATTAAATTTGCTATTTATGTATCAACTGATTTTGCAAGTGCCAGAAAAATATAGAACACATTGAGCGTATAGAAATAAAATAGAATATTTTGATTTTCAAACTGTTAAATATATTCAAACGCTTATGTTAATGTAAAATAATCTATATATAGGTGTATATTTGAGGTTATCTTTATATATTTAAATATATTCTTTCTTTGAAAGCTACTAGTACGTGTGCTTGCTTTACATAAGCAAGTTAGATCACAGACAAAAGATATACATACTGAGAAAACCAACTCAAAACACAATTGTGGTGGGAATCATAACTAGACTTACAAACTTTACATTGTAAAAATTGGCTACGCTTTTACGTTTTGGAGGCGTCCGGCTTCTTAAATGAGGGTTGTAAATTCCCATTTTGGCTTGATAGGACTAAATTAGATTCAATACTAAGAAGAAGAAGATTTTAATCAATACCCTAATTTAATTGTGGGTTTTGACGGTTTATTGCAGCAGTACTAGGTTATTTACTTTTTCCGGTGAGACAGTAGTTAAATAACAACATTCATCATATTTAAAATACTAATTATTTATGATAAGTTATATAAAAAATGGATTAGGCTTACAAATTAAATAATACTTAAATATATATGTAAACAATAATTAATAAACTTGACTTATTGAATATAATAAGAAGGTGACTGCGAGTATGTAAAGTAATGTAAGTAAGTAAAGCCTAGTAAAATAAAAAAATTGATGATGGCATCTTAGCTAATTATATAGACTGTCAGATACAGGGGATGGAGGACAGGTTGGTCATTAAAATGTGCGCATAAAACTATTACTAATCTGGTGTAACTGAAGAGGTGTCACTTGGTGGAAACATTAATGAATTCGTAACGAAATAATAATAATAATGGGCTTGTATACTAATTATTTATATGTCGATTTTTCAATTGTTGATTGAAATTGATGTTAATAAATGTGTATTGGCGTTTTTATTTTATTAAATATCTAAATGTTGACGGAGGTTTAGATTGGGAAATTAGGAAAAAGGAAACAGATACTGGGAAAGTAGTGAGGAAAGAAAGTATAGAGTGTGCGGAGCGGAGGACGAAACACTGGAGCACATTAAGTTTGAGTGTAAGGAAAAAGTAGCGAGCGAAAGGAATATTGGCCAGCTATTAAAGGAAGGCAGTGAAGGAAAGAGGTGGATGGCGGAAATAGTAAAAAGGAAAGAAAAAACAGGAGAATAAATAAGCTGGTGGCTGGGTTGCACAAGGAACAGGAAGAGAAAGGAAGTATTAAAAGAGGCAGTGAAGGGAAGCAGGAGAAAGAAAGAGGTAGCGAGGAAACAGTTAAACTTCAGCCCAGAAAAATAGACTAGAGAATATACCAGTCCAGAAGGAAGACTAGGGAAAATGAAGGAAGAGGGTCAAGAGAAGAAGAAGCAGAAAGTACTTTTGAAAATAAAAAGGTCTAGAATAATGTAAATTTAATTGTAAGTTGAAGTATATGAAATGTATTAAGAACGTAGATTGTAAAGCCGAAAGGCGAACAATAAACAAACAATTAATAATTAATCTTAATGTATATTTATGACGTAACTTGTCTGTACTATTAAGTGATAGGCCAGTTATTTCTATGAATAACAGTACTGTGTTCACTGTGCTATCTCTTTTACGCTCTGTTGTATAACAGAGATAGCAACTTAGCAGACGTGATTTCCAAGACATTTCTTGGAATGTTTTATAATGTTGCATCATTTTAATAATTACGGACCAAAGGACTTTTTTAATTGGTTATATTTCCTAACATATAAGGAATTATTAAAAAATAATTGGACATTTGAAGTTCTAGTAATCAATTTTATCAATACATAGTACAGTTTTATAGAAATTAAGACATAGGACACAAGTCAATTGGCTGGTAAATTAGATATATGTTACAAAACAAGAGTGTTGCAGCATTTCTACTATAAAAATAGTAAAATGTATGCTCTAAACTTTACCAATCATAAACGTCCAATTTCTTTTTTATATAAATACAGTTAACACAAAATTTACTAAATATCATTAGGTTGATAGTAAGTAAATTCTAATAGTTTAATAAAAAGTTATATATATATATATATATATATATATATATATATATATATATATATATTTATATATAGTACTATAATTATAGTTATATATACATATGTGATTGCAATTGATAAATAATTAAAATAAAAGTTTACTTTGGATATTCTAACATTCCTTCTAAGAGCAGAGTAATTCATACATATGCATGTATCTTCTACACCACATAAAATTCTAAATAGTGCCCATAAACTCAAGAAGTGATAACAAATGAAATAACTGTCACTCCCCTTCTCCGCTCTCTCTTCTTATCTTTATTTAGTCTGGTTTTTTATCAATTTATGCCTATTTATGTATCATTTAGACCAATCACGCTTGTGCAAGTTGCTTGCTTTCTAAATAGACACATATTTCTCCGCCCTCTTTTCATACTACGTCTTATCAGTATCCTTTACTTGAATCCTGTCTGTCCATTTAATTTACATAAGCTTTCTCTTGAGAGCTTTTTATATATAAAGCTCTTAAAAGCTGCCTTTACATATTTTTTTCTGGTTCTCTATAATAATAAACCACCCAACCTAAACTTTCCCTGCTACTGCGCCTTACTTTAACCCCCATTATCTTTGCGGCGGAGGGGGGTGGGGCAAAGGGGGGGGAAGCAAGATGTGGTTCAGTAAAAGCTCCTTCATATTACTTCAATACCTCTAAACATATAAAATATACAAAATTATTTATCTTATTTTACATAAATTCTAAACTTAAATGATGACAGGACGAGTGGTGAAGGGGCGGTGCAGAGGATAGAGGGGAAGAGAGAAAGTAAGAGAGATAATGACGATAATCATAAATGTTTTCATTAATATTTTTAAAGGGAAGTGCTTTAAAAATATGTAAAAATGTATAAATAAATTTATTTAAGCGGTTTCTAAATAAGTGGGACGACGAATAAAAGGGTCACGACTTATAGGAAATGAAAAAAGCTTTTTGAATCTATAAAAGAAGTCAGAAGATGAAAAGTTATGATAAGACGGGAAGTTAGAGAAAGCTGTTGGCTTCACAAAAATGTCAAGATGCTTTGGAGAATATTTAAAAGAATTTTATGTTTTTTAACACATTTAATATACATATATATATATATATATATATATATATATATATATATATATATATATATATATAATTTTATATGTATATATGTACACATACATATATATATATATATATATATATATATATATATAGCTACAGAAGGTGGGGGACAGTTAGGCCACTGAAATGTGAGCATAATACTATAACCAGCTTGTGAAAGTAGTTAGGTCCTTGTTGGTGAAAACATGAGTGAATTTGTAACGAAATATTATAAATAATTATCAAATGCTGGTAGATTTATAGAAATAGTCAAATGTGTGTACTAAACTTAGATTGATTTACAGAATGAAAAAACGATCAGAGTAGAGTATTAAACTTCATTAGTGTATCAATTTCACGTGGCAATAGAAATTATTTTACACAAAAGTACACGAGCTAATACAGAAAACATTTGGATATAAAAAAATATATTCCAGGTATATTCATTCATGTATATTGCATATACCATGTTCGTATACCTTGTTGAGATGTAAAAACTACACTGTATATCATATGTACGAGTATGTGCAAATGCATGTAAATAGCACGTACCTACTGTCATGTTTATTCATTACCTGTGAAAGCAATATATATACAGGATATAATTTTCACATTATGGAACACATTTTATAAATATACTTGGAATATCTAAGGTTATGTGGAAACTTCTATGATATTCTAAATGCAAAATTAGTTGAATTATGCAATGAATTTCATTCTTTTATTTTGAGCTTTGAACATTGTTGAAACGATTGAAAATGTTGAGAAGTACTTGGACAAACATAAATGAAGGAGAAACATACGTCACATGTTTTCTTTCAAAGATACTGACTAATTAAAGCAGCTTCGTATATCAAGAAACTTTTCAGTGTTAAATGTTGTTGTTCTATGTATTACATATGTATATGGTTTATAAAGATAATTTTCATTATTTCCTAAAAATGTTAACGAGTTGAGATAATGAAACATATAATTACTTTGAACGCTGTTTAACGAGACAGTCACACAACTGCCTGCCAAGCCAAGCCAAGTCAGGGCAAGTAAAGAGAGTTATCGGGAAGGGAAAGAACACATGGCAAGAACAAACTACTCAACTAAATACTTTCAAACTTGACAAACATTTCACAAATTTGGCACGTGAGCAAATAACTTTACCATGTGATCTGCATGATGAGTTTTCTAATTTACATTTTGTTGAAATCTGCTGTGAAAATGTTTTTAATAATATTAAATGTCTTTTGAACTTTTTTTTAAAGAGATATATTTAACACACTACTGAAATATTTTTTTTTTTTAATATTTATTTATTTATAGTGCATCAACTGTTGAGTTATTAGCACTTAAACTAATATATATTACATTTTATCAACATTTTATAGGACATAATCTATACAATTTATAATTTTCTATTTTATCAGCTTATTTCATTTATTCTATTTAAATTCTTCAATCTATGCTTCTTTCCATTATCCATCTTTTTCTATTTCAACTGCATAACAATCTGATACATCGCTTCCACTATGATGACACATTTTTTTTCTTTGTCTAATATTGTATACTTCTACTCTTCTGTTCTTTTAACTATAATTCCTTTCTTTTTATAAACCAGTTTTCCTTCTTTTTCGTTTTTATTCTTCTGTCTATTTTCTTTATCGATTATTTCTTTTTGTTATCGTGTTTTCTTTGTTCATATTCATGATTATGGTTGCACATAACCAATTAAATCTGATTGTTACCACACTCAGATAATATAACACTGGCCCGGGAATCGAACCCGGAGACACCGAAATATTTATTAGTGTCGATACATAGGAGGTATAAGTGATTTAAGGCACTATCATCCACTCTGCTTCAGATGAATAATTAATACTATTTTAATTTATGCTTATTTTAGAATATACAGAGAATTCAAATTATTCGATTTCTCTATAAATTGCAGTATATCAAAAGATATTGCACATAATTTTCAGATATATTTTTATTGCCAATTAAAATATTAGCTATTGAGACAATCGAAATACCATTTTAAGTATAACATAAAAAAAATATTTTTTAAAAAAAATACCTCTTTGAAGAAAACTAAATAGCATCTATTAAAATAAAAATAATAAAAAAAAATGGTAATAAAGGAATCGGTGCTAATGGCAGAGAAACGAAAAAAAGGACATCAAATATCAGGGGCGCAAACATTAAGAAAAATTATAACTACATAGCATAATAGATTTAGTGATTAAAAAAGTTAATAGGTTGGCAGCACAGCTTGGAAATACTTCGTCGATTTACGCAACGCTCCTAATGAGTTCTTGCCGCTGTCGTTGCTGGTGTTGGTAGTAGTGGTGGTTGCTTTCAATTATGATATTAATCATACAAGCAATTAGTTGTTTTTAGTACGAGTATAACATGAATTTTAATCTCTCTGAGGCTAATTGATTAGTAGATTCTTAAATGAGTTAGTGGAATGGTCTGGTACTTAAGAATTGACTTTAATAAATGGGTATCCATTGAGAAAATCCGCAAAATCTGATCTGATCTGAAAATATGACAAAATAAGTCAGATCTTAGTCAATCATTCAAGTCAGATCTTAGAAATTGAATAAGTAATATTATATTTGATGTGTAAATGTTACCTCAACATCAGATATCTTGAATATGTATCACTATGCAGTTAATGGTTCAAGAGGGGTTCAAGATGGGTATTCCTCTAACTCTTGCACCACCTGGATTTCCATCCAAAAAATTCTTAGCAATTCCGTTACCGTCTATTCGTTTTACATGTTCTAACCATTGGAATCTGTTTCTTTAAATTTCTGATACTATATTCTCTAAGAACTAAATATTGTGAGACCAATTGGGAAAAGTAGAGAAAAATATTAATTGATATCAGTGCTCTAACGCCAGTATAATGAAGATGAATATATTAAGCGAATTGTTACAATACATTAAAGATAGTAAATTGCAGAAATACCCCGGGAAAAACTCTAAAACATTGCAAAATATAAATCACAAATTCTTCTATTCTAAATGCACATCCTTCATCTACAAATTTGTAAAATAAATAAAATATAGCCAACAGGTGACAAAAGGGAAATATGACAATTGATAATGTTTGCGCAAAGTGCGTTAAAATTGATTCACTTCAACATCAAATCTACGAGTGCGAAAAAGTAAATGTCATTTGAAATAAAACGCTATCTATCTACACGCTTTACTTTAAAATAACTACAAGGCCACCGCGCTAGACATATTCTAATTGACATCAAAATCTAAAGATAATTGATTATATTACATATTATATACACTTTCATTCAGAGGAGATATGTGATAAGTTAAAGAAAACGCAAATCTCGCCAAATTAGAATAAATATATTGTTGTATAGAGTCTTTATAGAAAAATGCAATATTTCGGTCACATTTGGAAGATATTGCATTTTATTCAGAGATTGTACTTTAGATTAAAATAAAAATATCGCCAGTTTTCACGGAAATATTGAGTTTTCTTATTGATTTAAAATAACTTATTGAAAAACCTTATATTTTAAATTTCCATATAAAATGCATTTAAAGTTAATGTAAAATACTATGCAATTACTTTTGAATCAATTGTCAAATAAATAGAATATACATATACAAACACATAAAATTTTCAATAAAAAATCTTGCAAATATTTTCAACAGTATGCTGTGTTGGGTGTAGTATTAGAAAACGTTTCCAAGAAAACCAATCGTCATAATATTTTTCTCGCGTTATAAGGGATATATGAACTATGTTGTTATATGATAATTTTTATACAAAGAAAATATTTTTGTGTTATTCTTTATTTAAAATTGCTTTCACTAAATTATCCACTCTCTATCTTCTTAATATAAAACCCAGTTTTCTATAAAAATAATAAGATGTCTTTTCCACAGTCTAAATGAAATAATATGCAGTTTTCCTTTAAAATTGCATTTTCAATTCATTTCTTTCACATAATATTTTATGACTTTTTTGAAATTTATTTTATTCATATATTAGCGGTTTTTTATTCATTTTCAACAAAGTACAATTTGAATGAATGGATTTTTAATGAAACTTTTACAAAGAGAATTTTTAAACTCTCTCGTCACAGGAGCGCGAGCGTGGTTCTAAACGTGAGGCGTAAATTCTATGTGCCAGTATTAAATAATAAATTAAGAGCCAAAGGGTGAGAGAAGGAGAGTGAGAGGGGGATGAATCGACGGGGAAATGCCTGTGTTACTGAGTTATTACCAACAAATATTTCATTAAATATCTGACATTATTCCGTGGATATCATGTTATAGCACCTTTGTAAAATGGTTGAGGCTTCAGGTAATCTTCTTGCAGCTTCTAAATTGTCAATCGTAACAACCGTTTATTAAAAAAATTGAAAATCGGTTTCTGAAATCATTTTGTAAATACGGTTTTTAAATTTTTATTGAAATGCTTTCTAAACATGGCCACGCTACGCTGATATGAAATGAATTGGCAGACCAACGCAAACAACGATCAACTGGAAAGAAACGAAAGAAATAAATTCGATTTTTTTAAAACACGCGCGTATTCCAAATTTCAAGTCTATCAACCGACTACTTTTTGAGTTTTGCGAGCACCAACATACGCAGGCTGAATTTTAAAACTAACATGTATCCATTGGCTTTTTATTTCTTTTAATTATTCTAAAGTTAACGCAGGTATAGCTATTTCAAATTTAATTTTCTGGTTTACTGCCATATTTTTAGCAATATTTTTGATGTCATAAACTTACAATGGGCTTGTGTCCTCATTTTTTAGTGGTCGATTTTTCAATTGTTTATTGAAATTGATATTAATAAATGTGTATTGGCGTGTCTATTTTATTAAATATCTAAATGTTGACGAAGATATAGCAATTAAAAGTTTGTATTGTAGTTTTAGCGCTAGAAATGGTCGGCCATATTTGTATGACATGAAATGCATTTTAACGTCAGTTATTTGTTGAGTAGGTCAGTGTTGTGGTAATGTTTTGTAGCTGTTAATACTCAAACAATCCAGTCAAGTCAAAGAATAATAAGTTTTTACTTTATTTATCCCTGTTAAGGCAGACATAATATTGAAATTTGATTGTTCCTTGAAATAACTGTAAATAATATTTGATATTTTGATATATAAATACATATAGCAGAGATTTATGATCTGTAAGGTTGGTAACCTTACACAAGGATTGTGATGTCACATGCATTTGGAGTTTGTACAACGTTGAATCCCTTTAATAATTAAAGAGACAAAATGACTTTTTTAATTGTTAATATCTCCTAACATATAAGGAGTTATTAAAAAGTAATTGAACATTTGAGGTTCTAGTAACCCACTTTATCAATATATAGTACACTTTTATAGAAATTAAGACATAGGATACAAGCCCATTCAAATATGTAGTATAATAAGTACTCGATTTTATTTATTCTTGTCTACAACTTTTATAATATCAAATTTTTTTTTACTTTCTTCGAAAAACTTCTTATAAATTTTGATCCTTACATCACGAGACATATATTATAAGTAATCGTTCTAATTTAACTTTATTTACCATATTCATAATATCAATGTATGTGATTCTCGAGATATCTGTAAGTAAATTCTATTGCATAAAAGGGATGGAAATTCGGAAGTAACATCGGTCCCTGGTTTAAAGAACAAAAATAGCTGCTTCATTTGTTAATATGTCCATATGATTTCGACTTATTAAGATCTAATTAAATATTTGAGGATCTGATAGCCATTTTCATCAATATATTGTACAACTTTATAAACATTAAGACATGGTTCATAATCATAATTTTTTAAAAGCATAATTTTTCTGCATAATATATGACAGCGTGACTGCAATATCGGACGCCTATGCTTTTTCGATTCATATAAATAAATAACTAAATTCCTTTACTAACATTTTATATTTTTATTTTTTACAGGAAGATCGTTGTTTTCCACCCGCTCCCGATGTTACCCGTGCCACAGGTCTTGCAGGACATAGTGGGGTACACGGGGTACACAGTAGCCACCTACGAAAAGCCGAGGCGCCATGGAGACATAGACCACCCCCACCTTCTCATGGAAGTAATACCTCGACATCCTCTGGTGGATCATCAAGTAAGTAGTAAACTAAACATTATATTAAAGTAAGATTCTATTCTTCAATTACTGTAACATAAGTACTATTAGATATCTACTGACTGAAAGCAGGACCGCATTAGACTGGGTCATTTTTTGAGTTTCATTTTATAAACATCTTTGGAGTTTAGTGTTAGTTGTATAGTAAGTAATAGACTTAGGATATTGCACTAACGGGTCTCACTTAGTGCGGATCTGTGGTCTTCCGGCTACTACACCATCTGCATTAAACGTACAATACAAACATTTTTATATTTCTATAACATATTCTATAGAAATCCTTTGGGAGTGTTCGTATCCTTGCATAGTGTTAATGTGTTTTCACAATATTTCACCATTTTTTAAAATCCCTTGTGAGTTCAACATGTTCAGAGTATTCCATCTGAAAAACGAAGGTAGATCTAGACTGCTAGTCACTGCAGCAGAGATTGCTAGAGGCGGTTAAAATCGATCAATCCTAAATCAAATAAGATGTACATTCGTGTAACATATACCGTTGTAAACTATTTTACAGATTACAGAAATCTGAATATACCTGTACTCGTATACAGGTAGAAAGATAAAATGATGCGATAAATATAAGAAGGATCTAGACTGCAATGGTATCAAATATTTATAGCTTTAAAGCAAGACTCTTAGCTTACGATGTTGCTAAGGGGTCATCTATAAACCACATGTTTCCGTTTAGGTTTCTTTAGAACTCCTCTCCGTCTTCATGTAGCTTAACCAAGTTTTCCTATTAAAAGCAGAAGATATTTTGTGCTTTCTGTTAACAAAACTATTTAAAAATTATTGGGTATAAAAAGAACAAAAATGATTTGTTTTATACATTTTTTATAAAAATATTACGTAGCTTGAATCTAGCTCGCCCTTGCCCCTACGTAATCTTCTGCTTAATACCACTTCACAAAGACCAAACCACGTGGTTTAGAGATGACCCCTATGTAGGGTATACACTTAACGATTTACCGGACAGTTTTGACTGTACAGTCCATCTTTACCGATAAACCGGAGCGAAGTTAACGTACAGTTTTATCCATAGAGATATAAGCATAGAGTGCGTGAAGGGTCCGAAGGGTTTGAACTGTTGTAAGAATGAAACCGCCAGTAGTTTTTAATAACTTTAATTTAAGCCTACGCTCTTTTAAGGTCACCAGAATTACCTGAAATCGAATTTGAGTATGGGCATCCGAAATTTGAAGTAGGATACCTTAACGCCCGGATTGATTTTTACTATATGATTTTAACTAAGGCATGGTCATTTCAATGGGGGGCATAAAGTGGCCTTAGTTATATCGCTGACCAAGCGACTCCCGCCCGTATTAGCCACTGGCTATTTCTATCGATCTCTACTAAACAGACAAATTAATAATTTAAATATTAAATATCCCTTTCATCATTTGTTTGAGTAAGTTCGGCAATTGACCTGCCAACGTCCCATTTGCCATACAAAGCAAAACTCCCTCCAGCTTCGGCCTATGTAAACACTTTTCACAGTGCTTTACAAACCTACACACATCCTTTTGTGCATTTCTTTACAACCCTAGTTACTCGTTCACTCTTTCCGGTGGTGAAATAATGCAAATAAAGAATTGTGTCTCTTAGTTATGGGTAATGGTACTCCAGAAAGCCTTTCTATTGTTTCACTTTCATATTACCAACCCAGGAGGAGAAATTGCGAACAATGGTGCTTTCACAGACATAGATGGGGCAGTTGTACTACAGACTACGTTACGACTTCATTACATTTAATCCAGTGCACACTATTCCTTTCTCTTTCTTTCCTCATACGAATATTTAGATTTTTTTTTTTTTTATTTAATTTATTTATCGTCGTCCTTGTTTTTTGACATTCTATAGTACATATTATTTAAGTAGAGGAGGGCCGTTAAAAAATTATAAATTCAAAATTAGTTAAATGTATCTCTCTTTTTCTTTTTTATACAAGATACAAGATTTTTCATGATAGTGCAATCAGTTTGATTATTTAAATTAAAGAATTAGGACATACATTACGAAAATAAGGCGCTGGTATAACAACAGGATTTAATTTTTTCCTAATAATACTAACCAACGTTTCCGAAAAATAATATCAGGATTAGGTGGTCCTTTGATATTACAATTTTAAATATACTCAGGATTAAGAATCGCCATCCAATTAGTAGGTATATGTTCAATAGAACAACCTTTTTGTCGTAGAAGACTAAACTTTATTATAAATAGATACTGTCTGCTTTCGACTCCCCCCACCCATGCGAGGTTATCTTCAGTTGATACATGTTGATAATTTAAAATATTAAAATCTTTACAAGCAAAATTCTTTCTAATTTTTTTTATTTTGTAATAATATGCCACGTTGCAATCTGTTATAATAATTATGAACAATAAGTACCTGTGCTAAGAATAGAGATTAACCTAGATAAGAAATAGTCGTCCAGTGACGGCTTTATCTATGAATAGCAATTAAAAACGTTGTGGTAGCTTTAAGGGGGTTCTTTCGTGTGATGAGTTCAAAAAATCGATTTTTTGCATAAATTTATTCCGTAACATTTGTAGAATATGATGTTAAATTCGAAGTCGTTATAAAGACACAGCAGTTAGAAGAAGCAGATGTTCGGAGCGCGTAGTTGAGCCTAGGAACTTTAAACGCGTTTTTCAGAAAACTGTGCTTTTCAAAGTTTCCTTTATCATATCTCGAGAACGGTTTGACCGATTCACTTAAAATTTATAAAATAGATAGACTCAGCACATGTAGACGCACGGAATGAACCTAAATCTTCTAAAAAATCTACGATGAAGTGAAAAAAGTCATGAAATTTGAAACTTTTTATTCAGAAGTCTGCCAAAAACCCAATTTTCAATAATTTCTAATGACTCTAGTTCATTCCATGCATTTTGGTATATAGATAAACGCCGTTTTTTTTCTGATAAATCGTGGAGGAACTCAGCGCCCCTTTTTTTTGAGGCAGGTGTTTTCAGAGTGGTACAGCATATATTCTAATGAAATTTGTACATGAAATTTGTTTTACATATACTTTTAAAATAGTAGTAAATAAATTTTAAAAATCATTGGACGTCAAAAAAGATTCTCAAAAAATGCTTAAAATACAGGCCGCCACACGATAGAACCTCCTTAATACACTATGTCTTCTTAGTATTTTAAAGTCAAACATATATTTATCTAGTAAATTCGCAGCTGAATAGTTCGGATGCTTGATTAGTGGCTGCTAGTATCAAGCCAAAAATTACCGCTCTATAATTTAAAATTAGTAAAATCTAAAAAGGAAAAGAATTATATAGCTGTCTCGCTTGTTCCTATACTACGCATACATAAGTTCTTTACACGTACAAGTATATATTTTTATGTACCCTATGTAAGTGTACAGATGTCTTTTATTACATAGTAATCTTAATTCTGTCTACGACTCCAGCACATTCAACAACAGGCACATCAAAATGGTATAGTTTTCGTCTGGCTTACTATATATATAATTTTCCTTCCTTTTCTATCATTTAAACATTTTACGTGTTATTTGAGAATTGATTTTAGGTATAGAAGTAAACGTAGAAAAACATTTTTCTTTATTGAAGTGGAAAATCGTTTATCCAACAATTACAACTGAAGTATACTTTGCTACGTGAGAGGGCTTTTAAACTGTTTTGCTTGAACTTTCATAGTAAAATAGTAAGTTCATCATGAGGGGGTGTGAGAGGTTGAGCGGAAAGTTCTATACATGTTACAATACTCTCTCTATGTCGCTGCTGTTATAATGAAAATAGTTATTGCTTTTAAAGCTATTGCGGCTTTAAAGTTCGAGGGATGGTGGTGTTAATGGTGTTGCCATCTATTAGAAATGTAGGCGTATGACATACCACCATGAATACACATTAGAAGAGTATTATCAACATAGAAGTGGTATTGCTGTATAAGCGTATAAAATTAAGTGTATTATTTGATTTTGAATAATATTTACATATATTCATTAGCAACATTTGAAAGATTATATATGGAAATGTGTAATATATGTACATATATGTACTGAAAGGTTTTATCAATGAATGAATTACAATTTATAATCAGAGATTTCTTTATGAATTAAAACTTACTCCCAAATTATTTATAAACGTTCAAAAATACTATAAACGCCTACATTTGCACTGTGAGGAAATGACACTGATATTTAATTGATTAAATATTTATTTGAGTGCATCAACTTTCAAAAGTTATTAGCACTTAAAATCTTTTTAAACTTTTACAATATTATTTACAATATTATTTAGATTAAATTAGTTTTATTAATCAAGTCAATAAGGTTTTGATTTAGTTTATTAAAAAGTCTTAAAAGTCTGGCTAGAATTTTTCCAAGCAATCATTAGAAAAAAAGGTTTTTTAAGTATTATACAGTTATTAGGTTAAAAAAAAGCGATTTATTTTTAAATTTTCCTGAGAAGAATTTTAAATGTATTAATGTAAAAATTTGTACACATATTATGGTAAGTTTTAACTGTATTTTAACATTTTTATATTTGTAAAAATAATAATTACAAAGCTGCTATAGCTGATCTACCGGAGCTCCTCTCAAAAAAGGCATCTTGCGGTGACCACTATATCTCTAGACTGAATCAAGTAAAATGAAGAAACCAAACGGATTTCGTTAAAGTAATGTATTATCTAATAATTAATCAAAGGAATAAGCAAAATAATTTTTTTTGGCCTTAAATTGTGTATAAAAAAAAATATTTATCGGTGAGAAAAACCTTCGACTAATTACTAAAAAATATACTTAAGAAACTTGTGTTAAAATTTGAGACTGATCGCTTCAGCCGTTTCTGAGAAATCTTGATCATTGATTTTAAAACACAGTTTTCAGAAAAACGCATTTAAAGCTTCAAAAGCACATTGAGTAAAAAAATGTTTTTCAACTTACATAACTTCGAAAATAATCGCAGGATTGACTTAAAATTTTCTGTGTGTGTACTTAAATATACGTACATTACGAAAATAAAATAAAAATACATTTTTTTAAAAATATTAACCGAAGTTTAACTGAGAACTGGAAAAGCTTCCGTTAGAATTTACAGAGCGGTATAATTATCGATTTCACCAGCTGTCTCTCATGACTTATTGTTAATTAGTAATTTTAACCAGTAAAGTTCAGAAATAATGAGAAAAACGTGTTGAAAATATAGAATTTGATAATAATGACAAGACATTTATAACTGATGTCACTTGAAAAATAACTTTGTGTTCACGAGTAAAATAAAAGACAAATGAAAAGCAGATAATTAACTTGAGGATTTATGCTACATTAATTCTTCGCCAAAAAAAGAAGAAAATGAAATAAAATAAAAATTTAAAAACAGAAAAACGAAAACGCAATTACTTTTTATAAAATGAAAACCGTAATTTTAAATTTGCATACGCTTAATGAATGTTATTATTATTAAAAATAGCTTTTAGCTTATTTTGGGGTGGGAAGAGGTTTATATATAATGGATGTTTCAAAAAGTACCGCTGCTATAAAGCATCTCCTTCTAACTGACCTTGATTTTGAGATAACGACGAAAACAATATTCGAGTTTTCACATCACTCAATAAGTTTGTATGGTGACATATAGATGTCACCACTATTCACAAATCCATATGATTTTTAGATAGTACCAACCTTCAAACGATATCTGTTAAAATTATATGGCGGTCCACTATATAAACAAAAATTTCGTTAAAATTTAAATCTGTAGTAAATTTCCTACAATCGGATTGTTCTTTCTTTTCATTTTTGTTTCTAAAACCTATTCCTGTCTATATCCATTTTTTCAATCATATCCTTTTTAAATCAAACAACTTGACTTACTAAACAAAACAGATAGACTTGTATCCTCTCAACAAAATCCACTAACACATTTATGAAGGCAAATAAAAAATACTGCGGATAAAAGTAAACTTTGATTTGTTTTTTAAAAATTTCTTATATTTTACAGTTGGTTTCAATGTTGAATATATTATATTTGTTTATAAAGCAGTGTCTCTACTGGCGCTACATCCAATATTTTATAGAGGTTTAATATGGAGTTAACAATGACGTAGTAATGTTTTTTTTTTCGGTAATACTACAACTAAGTATAGATATACTTATCTAGTGGCTTTTATTTCTATAATTACACGGTGTGGTAGAGATTGCTCCAATAAACAATTCAACATCATTAGATTACTAGTTCCGACGGTTTAGTCCTGCGAAGTCTTCGAACATCATTCAAGCAAACAAAATGGTCACGGCAATAATACAATGTATGTAAAACTTTTATGAATTAAAATATAGTTTAATAATGAAAGCGTAGTGTGCTTTTGGTATCAATATACATAATTCATAAAGAAAATATTTTGATATAGTCTTATATATTATTATTAATTATATTAATTGTGTGCCTTTCGGCTTTACAAACTACATTATTATATTTCTTAATGCATTTCATATAAATTCAAAGTTAAAACTAAACTTAAACTATTCTAGACTATTACTACTTCGAATAGTACTTTCTGTTTCTTCTTTTCTTGATCCTCTCTCTTCATGTCTCCTACTCCTCCTTTATTCACACAATTTCCTGCTTCTCCTTCCTTATTGCCTGTATCTTCATCTATCACCTCTTGCCTTCCTTGTCTCCTCTCGACAAACCCTCTATTATCTTTTCACTGCCTTCTTTCTTCGTTTTCACTTCTCTACTTATGTCTATTACAGGCATAAACGATCTATCTTTACTATTTCCTCTTGACTCTCTTACTTTACTATTTCTTCTTGACTCTCTTCCCTTACTTTTTTATTATTGTCTCTATCTCCGTCATCCACCTCTTGTCGTTATCTCCTTTCCGAAAATCCTCTATTTTTCTGGACTGAAGTTTAACTGTTTCCTCGCTACTTCTTTCTTTCTCCTGCTTCCCTTCACCGCCTCTTTTAGTACTTCCTCTCTCTTCGTACTTCGTCCTGTTTTTTCCTTTTTTTCTATTTCCGCCATCCACCTCCTTCCTTTAATAGTTGGCTAATATTCATTTCGCTCACTACTTTTTCCTTACACTCAAACGTAATGTGCTCCAGTAGATCAAGTTTTATATATAAGTTGATGTATTACATAAAAATTATACCAGTAAAGATGCTCCTTAACAAACACAAAAACTATGGGTATTTTTCAAAATATTTCTTCCGTGAAATGTGACTCATCAAACGGTGGGCAGCAGTACTACTAGCGACATCATTCTACAATAACAAAGAGCGGAAAATGAATGGGAGAGAAGTAGTACTACTATATATTAAAGTTAGTTTTTTTTGTAGACTTTTTTTTATTTTAGCAGTTTATCTATTTTTTTTAGTAACTTTTTTTTTATTTATAGTTTATAATGTATAATATAAACCATCTATCTCGCTCATGTTGTATGACAGGAATTTATAATATTTTGTATGTTGAGGGTTGTATAGGGTGTTCAATAATTATTTGTTATCTCTTTGTATATTTATTGAAATTAAATGGATTATACAGTATTTGTCGTTCGAAGTGATATCAATTTGAAATGCTGTAATTTCACTATTTATGAATCTATTTATTTAATATTTCGGGAAAATGTTGACAACACTGTAGACTACAGTGACAGATATGTGTGTTTTATATTTCTTAAAAATCAGGATGTTTAATTGAAACTCTTTTTAAAAAAGATTAATATATATATATATATATATATATACGAACTGGAGTATCACGTTTGACAGTATGAGAGTCGATAGGTTTCTCTATGTTCTCCTACCACTTCATGTTTCTAACCGTTATATCTATAATCTCGATAGACTAACAATCAATAGGTGGCAGCAGTAGTTGATAGCATGTATTTAACAATTTGCTGCAGCGCCATTATTCAAATATGAAATAAGTGCTTACAATACATTAAACTTGATGAAAAATATGTCATTGTTCGATATGGATACCTTCGATGAACACAGGTCTTCCGATGAAGACATCCTTACCATTCCTTACTTTAAGTGACTTGAGAATATATGAGAACGTTTACAAAACGTTTGTGCAAAAAAGTCTATTCTTTTTTAATCAAAAAATAATAATACGTAAATTTTTCTCGTTCTTTTTTAAATTTTAATATTTTATATTTCCTTTATACTAGGAAGTAAATTAAAAGTTTTAAAACTACCCCTAAAAATCAACTAGGAGTAAAACCTTACATAACACCCTGTGAATGAATGATGAATTATTCTATAATATAATTTATGATGCAAGAAATCTCTACAAACTTTTTTATAGCATGGAGTTTCTCTTTTTAGGTTTATTTAAAAGTATAATACAAGAGCTTACCTAAGTACTCGAAGATTGCATTATAGTAAAAGTGTACTAGAATAATATATTGTTATTTATTACTCAGTCTTCATTATACAAGGACTAACATTTTTTATAGACCTAAAGATATATTTAGAACTTCTTAGTGCCTTCGCATTCCAAAGACACGACAGTCTTACATTTTTCTAAGACAATCTTGTATGGAACACAGCGTAGACAACAGACAAATCTCTCATAAGAACGATGTCATGGGATATTTGCTTATATTTGAATATCTGGTGGGCGGCTTTATTTCAGTAGCTTAGAATCCAATGCGGTTATGTCCAAAAAAATATCGATAAAATAATGTTTTTTAGTACGTGAAAGTTTTGTGGAAATTCATATCTTATAATATTTTTAGCTTGTATAAGTATTTTCTCTATATAAGCCTAATACATTATTTTTATTATTAATTGTTTATTGTTCGCCTTTCGGCTTTACAATCTACATTCTTAATACATTTCATATACTTCAACTTACAATTAAATTTACATTATTCTAGATCTATTTATTTCCAAAAGTACTTTCTGCTTCTTCTTCTCTTGACCCTCTTCCTTCATTTTCCCTAGTCTTCCTTCTGTACTGGTCTATTCCCTATTCTATTTTTCTGGGCTGAAGTTTAACTGTTTCCTCGCTACCTCTTTCTTTCTCCTGCTTCCCTTCACTGCCTCTTTTAGTACTTCCTTTCTCTTCCTGTTCCTTGTGCAACCCAGCCACCAGCTTATTTATTCTCCTGTTTTTTCTTTCCTTCTTACTATTTCCGCCATCCAGCTCTTTCCTTCACTGCCTCCCTTTAATAGCTGGCCAATATTCCTTTCGCTCGCTACTTTTTTCTTACACTCAAACTTAATGTGCTCCAGTGTTTCGTCCTCCGCTCCGCACACTCTACACTTTCTTTCCTCACTACTTTCTCAGTATCTGTTTCCTTTTTCCTCATTTCCCAATCTAAACCTTGCTGTTCTTCTTATGTGTTTTATGTCTTTTTCTATAAGGTACTGTGGCACATTTTAAGCCTAATACATTAGTTCTAATTTTGTTTAGCTAAAAATGCTAAAATTTAAATGTACCGTGAAAGCTTCTTGTTAAATCTTATGGTAATTTTATCCATCATAATCTTAGGCGAATCCACCCATCCATCTACAAAGGTTTTGCTTAGTGAATATCCAGATTACGCTCTAACTAATGTGTATGATATACAAATACAAGAACAAATGTCATATTTAAATAAAAATGATATTATCTCAGAAAGATAATGATAAAATGATAAGCAAATAAAAAATGTCAAAAAGAATGAAAACAACTTAGTTCCGTAATTATGTTATAAGAGGAAGCGATGTAATATCCTGGTTATATTTTATAAGTTATTTGAAAATAGTGATGTACTATTAAATTAATTCATGTTTTGCAAGAAATAGTTAACCACAGACTAACTGACATCGTGTGCTAAATAGCTTATATTTTCGAGATCGATTCCTGAAGCGTTTCATGGAATATTTTATCAATAGGGCAGGGATTTATATGCGTTTGCATATTTTTGCATATTTGCGTATTTAAGCAAAAAGGATATTTGTATTGCATGTATTTGTATTGCAATGCAAATTTGACACATGTTAGGTAGTGACAAGCTAATTCCAACCTGGTAATTAGGGTCGGGTGGTTTACGATGTTCCAACATGGTATTAAATACTCTGACAGATTTTTTTGTTTGAAAACTTAAATACTACTATATTTTCAAGAAGAATTAGACTTTAGGGTAACTGAAAAATAATAATTAAAATTTAGTTTTTTATTTTGAGTTATATATTTTTTAACTTGATTTTATTCGCATATTTCCAATTTTTGTCTTTTTACTTGCATACTTGCTAAAAGTAAGTACATGTTACATGCGCATATTTAAGAAATTTTATCGCATATAAATCTTTGCACTAATAATCATAAACTTAATAGGCAGCGGTATGGTTCACCTTAATAAACTATTGATTCCATAATAACTATCAACATTCAACAGAAACTGAATTAATAAATTCACTAATAAATAGTTTATTTCATAAACTTGAAATGCGCTTAGTTTCGTTTCTTTACGCTTTCTTGGGTATTAAATGTAACGCAATATAACGCTTTAATTAGCTTACACCGCAAGACAATTTTTTTATATGGAGAGTGAAAATGAATCTTGGAATTAGCTTGTTGCCAGCTAACAAGTGTAGAACTGAACTTAAGATATTATTAAATGAAATAATAAATAGATGCGGTTGTCATTGGACACATCGTAAAAGTAGAATTTTATTTTAAACCTATTGTTAAATTTGTATTAATTGTAAGTGTTAATAAAAATATAAATATATGTATAGATATCCATTTTTCAGTAAATGTTTTGTACGTATAAAACATTCACAAGCAACAGGTTTACTGCACCACTGTAATCTTATTTTAATGCAGCTTTAAAAGATAAATATAAATTGAAAACTTTTTTAATAAAATGTTAGTTTTAAACTCTTACTTTAACGACTTATTTTTTTATTATTTAGAAGGTTATATAAAAGTAAAATACATAAAATGAAATTTATAGTAAGTCATATTGAAAACTGACCGGTTTATTAGAAAAGATGTTTTAAATTTTAAAATAACAATAAACATTTGTACATTCAAAGTCATACATTTTTCTAGAAAATATGATAATAACTCGCTAAACGCAAATGTACATTCATGCACTAATTTTTATTATTTAATTAGAAGAGAAATTGGCAAAAAAATATGTTGTAGTAATCAAGCAAGTTATAAACTTGAACTATTAGACAATTTTTTATTATTTAGTATGTATTGCATAGAATTTTTGGATAATTGTTTTGCTGTCCTCCTTTACAATCTCCTTTACATTCTATTTAATCTTACTTACGTTAAGCTTAACCTAACTTTTAATTTTAATTAAAATCTAATTTACAATTAAAGTCTATCTTCCATCGTTTGTCCTTCTTCACTCTTCTCCGTCTTCTTACGTCCGCCATCCATCCTTTTCCTTCCTTCTTCCCTTGCAATATCATCTCTATACATAATCCACTTTCCAACTTCATTCGACACCTACTCTTAAGGTGGTACAATTTCTCCTCTTCCTTCCCACACGCCCTACATGTTTTCTCGTCTTCCTTTCCCTATATCTGCTTCCTCCATCTTCATCTTCGTCTCTTCAGATACTTCAGTTTCCTCTTTTTCCAGACCTGTATGTATTTTATGTTGTACTTTACATTATCCTCTAATCCTACAACCCTTTCCTTTCCTTTATAAGGCCCTATTTAGTATGCTTTTAATACCAATTCTTTTTAGAATCAATTCTCTCGCATATATTTTTGAGACCTCATATATATATTTTTTATTTTAGAATTTGAGGCGATTTCAACGACAAGGTCATATTCGCCTGAAGTTAATTTATTTTAATTAAATTTGGTTTATTATGTTTATATCTGTAAGGAATTCAAGCACTTTTTTTATTTCTTCCGGATTGTCTGAAAGCATGTCCTTTAGTTCACCACTGATGTTGTGTTTTGTTCTTTACGTTTGATATTGTGGGCAGGTTATTAGTAGATGATGAACTGTTATTTGCGTCTGACAGTTGCTGCACTGTGGAGCTGTTGTTTTACTGAATAAACGTTGATGCGTCAATCTCGTATGTTCTGTTCATAGTCTGAAAATGGCTTTTTCGAATAATCTCGAAATTTCCCACTTCTTTGTATTTTCCTTAATGAATCACAATTTGTTGCTAGTTATTAGCGTCTAGCAGTATTTCCAGTCATAACTTTATTTTCAAGCGTCAATTTTCTTGAAGCATAACCAGTAACCCATAAAGCAATCTTCCTGTACTCCCTTATTAATCTTTGAATATAAAACCTCTGCTAGCAGGAATTCCATGTTTCATATAAAATAATGTACAAGAAGAAATAATTGTACTCTTGGTACAAGAGTATTTATATCATACCTAAGCTAAGGGATGCCCATGCAAACGAACAACCCTTAGGGAAGAGAGTCGTGAACATTATAACCTGGCCTGGTACAACACAACCTGGAAAATACATTTTCTCTAGCGCGTACCATTAATTAAATACATATATTCCTACCAATACTTAAAGACGAACTACCCAAAGAAATTTATGAAATATTGGATATTATGAATTTATGAAATGTGCCAGTTAAATGTTTTTCTCTTGGCCATCTTTATCATATCATCTATAGAAAATTAGCAAAAGTAGTATGTTGCGAAGTCGTGCACAAACAAGTATTAATAATGAACTATATATAATATTAGAACATATAGATTGTCAGCTTTGGAATAACCCAGCAGTGCAAATCTAATATGATATTTATGATTAAGTAAATCTCAGGCAAGGTGCCTGGTTAAATGTTCTCTCAACAAATTATAGACAGATCATCATTCTGAAAAGTACTGATAATTCAGCAATGATGACGACACCGGAAATAAAATGGATTAGAAATTGAGGTGATTAGGAAGCCGTCAAAATTTATAGGATTAAATAGAAAGGAACCATACGTTTTGCTCTTATAATTAGAGAAATGCATTTTGGGGCCCTGAATTCCATTATAGTAAGTGTATAAGCGAAACCCTAAAATGCCCGCTTTATTGCATCATAACTTTTCTAATGAGTTTTTGCAATTACAACAGGGTCTTAAATGTATCTCCTGTTGTAAGTATAATCAGTCTGAAAGAACTAGTTCTCCAGTTTGACTATTTCATTCATAGTAAAAATGGTTTACGTTTCTAATTAACTTAGCATTTTATTTTGTTTTTAATGAGCAGCTAGTTTATTATCTTTATTAGTTTAATAGAAGTGCTGAATATAGGTACACACCTTTAGAAAACTTATTTTGAACCTAATTATACGAGGCGTGTTTTTTAAGTAAGTACCGTTTTGGAATTAAAAAAAGACGTGCAAAGATATCGCAATAATTTTATTTTTACATGAAAGCCTGTACCTTAATCTACTTTTCTACATAATTTCCGTGAATATTGAGGCACTTGTCATAACGTGGCACCAGTTTTTGAATAACCTCCTCATAAAATTCTGCCGCCTGACTTGTTAACCATTGTATCACAACTGTTTTGACTTCGTTATCGTCTTGAAGACGCGGCCACATTTGTGCGGCCATCTTTAAATGCTCTCACCTATTTCCTTACCATTCCATCACTCATAATGTTTTGTCCGTAAACTTCACAGATCTCACAATGAATATCGATCGGTTTTACGCCTTTAGCACTAAGAAATCGTATAACAGCCCGTACTTCACAATCGGCGGGACTCACGATTGTCGGAGGCATCTTAAACACTCAGTAAACAACGTATACAATGAAGAATCAGACTGTAATGGCGTCAGTGCGTAGACAAGAGATGTAGGTAACCAGCACGCATGCGCGGAAAGCCGACCGTAGCGCTGCAAAGGCGGAAACGCAAAACGGTACTTACTTAAAAAACATGCCTCGTATTATTGTGTTACGACTAAGCAATAAATAGAAATAGGATTAGGAATGCTATAGAAAAAAAACACTTTTTTTAAACGACATAGATAGTTCATAACATCGATTGAAAATGAGTATAACTTACTTGTCAGATACAGCTCAAGTCGTAAGAGCAACTGTGTACAAAACAGAAGATCTAACAGCAAGTAATAAAATAATATTACTCATACAATGTAATTAGAATGTAGAATTAGGTAGAATATAATACTGCAAATTTTAAAATTTTAATTCTTATTATAATAAAAAAATATTCATAGACCAAATTTAAAATTTGTATTTCCCGCTTATTCGAGTACTACAAAGTTCATATTCTAATTATTTCACATATTATTTCGACAAAAAACTTATTTTCAAAGTTTTAACATCATTGTTCTTATTCAAATATTTTTAAATTAATTATTTATACTCTAATTCAATAATAAAATGGAAAAGAATTTCAATTGTATTTGAAATATTTATTTTAAATATATTCGATTTTATTTTTACATAATATACTACAGTTAGCCACCTTTCAGTAGAATATGTAACTACATCGTTGCAACATATAAGACAGATCTCTATTATGTGTATATCCGGTCAGTAGTGGTACATACAGTAGCAAATATCATTGTCTCCATTTTGGTTTACAAAGCTCAATGCAGCTGGTTTCTTTCTTCACAAACATTAAGTAAAATTTTTGTGTTTTTGTATTATTTTACTTATTCTGACTTAAATTAATTGTTATTAATAATTATGTATTATACGGAAGGTGTAACATCTAGGATTTCGCACAGGGATCCTAGGTTGAAGTTAAAGAAAATAAAAGTCAACCCAGTGACAGATGAAGCAGCCATTCCAAGGAAGCGCCGTAAAGTGAATACCGCCGAAACTGAAGTCAAGTCAGCTGTCAAATCGAAGCAGGCTGAAAATCGTGAACTTACTTATGAAAATCGTAAACTTACTTCTGAAAATCATGAGCTTACCTTATTAATTAAACAATTTACATCAATTAACAAAGAAGCAAATGATCAAAATATTAGATTTAGATGTGCTATCAAAAACGTATATGAATATATGTACCACCAGCAGCTGGTGTTGTTGGAACAAATTCAAAATCCATCAGTCATCGATTATTTGGATTATCACAAGTTATTAATCGATGCTTATATTAATAATGAAGCTATAAAAGTAATATATAGGTACGCCAGAGAAAGGTCAAACAAATTAAAAGAAATGTTGAACAAATTCAGAAAGAATTTAAGGTTGTTACCTAAACATATTTTGCTGCGGGCCTGTTTCAACGAATGGATGTTCGAAAATACCACCGATATGTGGATGAAAAATTTCGAAAAATACGTACTGGAATCTAACATTTTACTTGGAATGATTATATCATTGAAACGCAACTTTATAAACAAGCACTATTAGAGAATATGGGAACCTTATTCTGCATTTGTGAATTATGAGTATATTTTTTTTTACTTAATTATTATATTTTATATCAGATTCTTTACGCATGAAATGTATTTTGTATGTTAAAATTTGTTTTTAATTAACTTTATTTTGCTTTTTTATTTATATTGGAATGAAATTATGTTTATTTTTGTTGTGTTTAAAACCTTTATGTTGTTGTATTTGTTTTTGTTTATTAATAAAGAAAAAATATTTGTGTTTCTTTTAACACTGGTGTTTTTGTAAAATAATTATTCTTTGTATAGAGTAAATGTGACTGTATATATTCAATATATTCAATAGAATATATCTGACTATATTGAAAGAGTTTTGTTTCTAATGTGTGGTGTGACCACATATAAAACGCAAACATAATCGGCAAATCTAATTATCCACCGAACACAAAACATGGATGTTACCTTACATTCATGTAATATTATACATAAGTGAAACCTAGTTATATTTAATCTAAAAAGGAGTAAATTTTATTTAGAATTGGATTATAAAATTGTTATATAATGAGACTTCAGAAATTGTATAATCCATTTTTCTTTATTATTTATTCGAATGCATCAAAATTCAATAGTTATTTGCATTTTTTTTTTCTTTATTGGGCTTTGGCTTATTCAGCCTTCTTGCCATTCTTAAATACAAATAAATATTACATTCTATAATATATAAAAATTACTTAAAACTATACATATATTATTTATTTTTATTTATTTATAGTTATTAGCATTTGAAATAATATGTCCATTTAGAAACATTGGCAATACAGAATTTATTATTTTTAAATACGACGACTATGAGTAGAACTGACTTTGTTTTCCTATTTTCCATTCTATTTTAAATTCTTTTACCGTTGTTTCTTTAATAATTTCATTATTTATCTTCCAATATCCTTTTCCTTGTATCTTTATGGGTTCATTTGTTTTTATTTTAACAATAACTGCATTATGATCTGATACAGTAATCGGCTCAACCGTGATGTATTTTATTGCATTCCTTGCTTCTATTGAAATGTATATTATGTCTATCCCAGAGGAAGAATTTCTTCTATGAAAGGAGAACTGTACTTTATTATTGTGTATTATTTTCCATGTTTTCCTATTGCATACTGTTAATTAAGTCTTTTAGTGCATAAATTTTATTTTTCAATTATATCTATTTCTTTTATAACCAAACTTAGATAATATAACTCTGGTCCGTTGATCGAACCTGAAGGCACAGCAATCTGACGTTCAACATCAATGCTCTCGTCTACTGTGTCTTTTTAATCCTTAAGAAGGTATTCTTAGGAAGTTTTATGATTAGGTTAATATTCTATTATTTTTTACAGGTCGTTTTTGATTGGGATATAGCTTAATGTATGTATATTGGCGTTTCTATTTATCTAAATATTCCACCGTTGCCGGTAATATAGCTACTTAAAATTTAAATATTAGTTTTACCGCTTGTGGGTAGCTCTGCGTAAACGTCACAGAAGAAAACAATATTCACTTTCATTTTTCACTACAATAATAATATAAAACTTGATGGGATTCACAACTGTTAGTAGAAAATGACATTTACACAGACACTCGTATGTATCTCTGATCTATAAAAGCAATGGCAAATCATCGGATAACATTGGATCCCTTTAATGATTTCAGGATAAAAAATAACTAGTTTATTCGTTAATATATCTTATAGTATTGCAACTTATTAATAAATAATTGTTATTAATAAATATGTAAGGTCCTGATAGTCATATTTATCAATGTATAATACAGTTTTATAGAAATCAAGTCATGGTGCACAAGCATATTTCAAACAAAAGCCAACAGATCTATCATTCTATCATTATACAACTATGGACTTAACATCATATTTTTATCCCTGTCTTACGGGAGTGACTAAAACGCCTATGTAAAATCCTAGGCTGGACGCTTACTAAGTATAGATAACATTTACATTTTACAAATCCATTACGAACAATAAATGACACATCTGATGCCCGATCCACCTGAACTCTTGGATCCGGGTCAGGCTGTAGAGCAAAAGGTCACCTGTTACTTTATTTTGGTCGTTGTATTTTAATGTAATACGGTTTCGGTATATTTGTAGAGGGGAATCCCAGAAGCAGACCTTGACATTTGCAAATCTCTCTAACTCTCGGGTTAAAGGTTATATACAGAACTAAAATCTATACAATGTCGTATTAAATTAGATGGTTGTTTTGATAGACACCTGTCCTGTAATCCCGGAATCTAATTCTCTTTCTAAATATGTTATATTATAAGCATTGACAGTTCTTTTTCTTAGATCCCATACGAAATAAATTGCATCTAGTCCCAATTGTTAATATATGTATATAATTAATTGTTTAATATATGTCATCTTTTTTATATATTACTAGCTGTCCCGGCCACGCGTTGCTGTGTCTAACGTTACATAGCCCCATCTATTGAATATTTACTCAATCTAGTCAACAGAATATTTACTCAATCTAGTCAACAGATGTCGCCATCATCGTCGCCAGATGTCATATGTCATATACAGATAATTAATAGACAAATAATTTGCAATAAGATAATATTGCAATCGTAAATTGAGATGTAAGCTATCCTATCTTTCAAGTTGGATCAAACTGCACATGGTGTACAAATTTGATTAAAATCGGTTAAGTAGTTTAGGAGTCCATCGCGGACAACACAGTGACACGTAATTTATATATATTAAGATTAAGATTAGTATTCTAAATAATATTTAAGTAATAATTATTCATTCTATAGCATGTACGACTCGACTCTACTTTCCACAATTTGTGTTTAGCTGCTATTGCTTAAGGTGTAATGTAGGTAGACCTAATTTCAAACTTGATAACTTGTTACAAACTAATTTCAAGGTTTATTCCTAGCTCTTACATAGAAATTGTAAGATATTGTGCAAGATTAAACTTTTTAACGTATAAAGTAATTAAAGCGTTACATTTCTACCTGGAAGTGTCCATATAATAATTACGTCACACGAATGTCACAAGATATTACAATGTGGGAGACGAGTAATCACAAGCTCTTTAGTTTCATTTAATATAAAATTCTATGAGTACTTAAAAGAAAAATAAGATTGAAGACTAAAAACATTAATTTTTCAAATGTGTTACGCTGCAACCATGAAATGCGTGTGACGTAATTTATGGATAAATAAAATAAATTTAAAAAAATATATATTTATATATATAAAATTAAAGGTAGCTTATGCATTCGCTTAATTCACATTACGTTAGAGAAAGAGAGATAGATTGTATTACCATATTTTTCAGTATTTGATAAATGACAGTAAATAAAATCTATCTATATTTATCGTGTTTATTTCTGGCTTTTACATTTTCCAGCAATATGTTCTGGTTACTCAATACAGCGAACGATTCCTGTTCATTCCCTGTTTTGTTCCCTTTTGTTTAGTTTAAACTAATTATAGCTTTGTTCCCATTTATGCGGATTTTGTTCCCACTGCATTGTACTGCACTGTTTGAACTGCACTCATAGTGCACTAAATTTATTATTTATTATCACGTTATGATTCAAATAGTAGCCGTGATATTTTTTATTAGGGATCATATTTTTAAATAAAACAATCCATTGTGTATTTGTCGATAGCAGCGCCAAAAAAGGAGGCTCTCTTGCCATTGTAGCAATACAGGAAATGTTAAATGTGGTTTTATTTTTAAAGATGTTTAATTTTTATGTAAACATATTTTATTGATTTGTAAAACATAACTTAATTAAATTTAGTTACAAAAGTTTTTTGAATCACTAGAAAAATGTAAATGCATTATTTTGTAACATTTTGTCTGACGTATTGCGTCATGAATTAATGCGGATGATTTATATGATATTCATTTGTTCAATTCCATTTACCAATATAAACAAACAAAAGAATATCACATTAGTTCAATTCATGACGCAGGACGTCAAAGAAATAGTTACAAAGTAAGTCCCTGAGTGTAATAAAAAATCCGCACCGTACATAACAACAAGAAAGCCTCATTCCTACTCACTGTTTTGATATTTAATTTACTGTTTTTTTAAATATTGTAATCTAGATTTCAGGTCCTCGTTTAAGCATTCCTTTTCACATTTGTGTTTTAATTTAAGTTTTAATAATTTAGTTGGTGCATATGCATCGTTAGTAATATAAATTTTGACAGTTCGACAAAATTGTACGTGAAATAATTAAAATTGCTGTTTTTAATAACAATTAATAATAGAAATTGTTTCTATTCTATATTTTTCAAAAAGTGACATTAAACTTCTTTTAAAAGTAAATCGTACTGCATTTTGCCATATTGTCACATTTTGGCGGTTATAATATAATATAGTTTTTCTTAATTTAATATTTTTAATTTAAATCATTGGAACTTGTAAGGTTCTAAAAAAACTAAGAAAACTTAAAAAATAAATTAAATAAATGGTAATGAATGACTACGCGTATTTTCATATGCTAAACAATTTAAATTAAATACAAAATTAAATTAAAGCAGTGAGTGCGAATGATACTTAAAGTATTTATATTAAAAAAGAGAGACAGAGATTCAATCTTACACAAGTTGTTTTCAAATTAAAGTAAAGTTCTTCAGGATAACCTAATTTTCCCAAATAAGTTTCTATTTTTCGTGAATAGATCAATAAACTTCCACTCAAATCTATAAAATTGTATTTTCCTTCGGCTTTTCTTCTCCTTCGGTTCAATCTGATCCTTATTGTATTACAACTTTACTTGTATCTCCTTAACAGACTTTGACAAGTAAAACTAGATAAAAAGTTGTCTTGAAGTTTTATCTACTCCAACTAGATAACCCAGACCTCCTTGAGGCATGCCATGGTATGGCGTGGTATGGCGTCGACGATTCAAAACTCGTGTTAGCAGAATGTATTCGATAAAACTCTGCGAAGACTAGTAATAAAGCTTGAGAGTCTTCTTGGGATTATGTAAGTTTAGTTTTTAATAGTGCCCAGTAATTGATGAACATGTCTACTATGTAAATGTTATTTTTGTAAGGTAAAATTCGATAGAAAACAAATCTTGCAAAGATTCTAATCTAAAACAACACAGATCATTGTAAGTGCACCATGGAATATTACAAACGAAAGACTGCACCACGATCTTGCCATGCCTACACTGAGACAAGAAATTAAAACTTGAACGGTGAAATATAAAGACCGAGTTGTGAACCATCTAAAGACATTAGAGACCAATCTAATGGAAGACAGGACTACTTTCAGCAGACTACGTTAAACAAGAGAAGGGCGCTTTAGAACTTAAGGTGAAACGATACTTGGCCATTTTTTCTACCGAAATATAGATGACGATACTATATAGCAGGTTAAATATCATCAAAAAAAACCATGTTTTTTTATGTTTAAATCGTTTTATGTAAGTAACTATAAAGGCGAATCAAAATTTAAAGCTGCAATTAGTTAGATGAATAACGTATCCACATTTTAAGCTTTCTTCCACTTACTTTTAAGGAGTTGGAACCGCAAAAATAACTTTTGAAAATTAATATTGCTATATTTTCTAGTTAAATTCCAATTTTTATATGATCGGTAACATTTCTAAGGGTTTGTCTTAAATAAAGGTTATAAAATTTATGTTAGTTTCATTCGTGCATTATGTTTTCTCTCACTCGTATACACGTTCGTTCTCTCACTAACAATACAGCCTCGTGTACGGAGGGCCTCAATGTGAAATATGACGCGACTTATATATGGAACATGTCACCTTATTTCTAACCTCAAATTTTCAATTTTAATTTTAACTCTTAATATTGTCAATCTCTTAATAAAATATGGTAAATTGAATAATACGTAGTAATTTGTACGTGCTTTGAGTATAGAACAAGCGGCATAAAACACATAAAAACGAAGCAGTTTTTTCATAAATTACAAAACAAAAGGTGTAAATATATCGAATAATTTCCAATTCTGCTTCCCACATAATTTTTTATTCGAATTTGCAAGTACAAATCATAATACTCTAGCATTCCGTTGTTCGCCGAATGGCAGTTAACGATTACTAACGATCTGTTATCACTAGGATTAATCGGACCATTTATTTAAATGACTGTCCTGCTCTATAACTGGTGTGAGTACTATGCCATTGTATTGTTTGCACTTCTGTCATATGTTTCGCCGTTATGCCAGCTGAATGTGTTTTGTTAGCAAATACATATGAAAAATATGTTTTTACAGATATTATCTCAACAGTATTTTCAAATTAAAAATCGATTTTGTTACACAACAGATGCGCTAATGAAGCAATAGTTTGAACTGTAATTAACTTAAATTTGAAATGAAAGGTTCATTCAAATGGAAGGGTAATGTCAAAGGTTACATAGGTTATGGATTGAAAGGTGAAACAGTGGCGTACTGTAGCTAATTTAAAGGGTATAGGCCGCACGTTTAAATGACGATAGATCTAGAAATGTTTTCATGAATAATGCAGTGCTGTGATTGGCTTATAGATGCGTTTAACTTCTATTTTGAAAGTCCTCCCCAGATTAGTTCAAAGAAATAATTTTCTCTTTTTCCCTTTTCACAACCATCACAATATAATACTTCATGGGATACACAACCCAACTGTTAGTAGTAATTAACATATCACATACACGCTCCAATGCGTCTATGTTGTACAAAACACGCAAATTATCGAACGTACCATTTAATTACGTTTAATTATTAAAGGAACAAAATGACTATTTTAATGCGCTTTTGAATCATGACTTAATTTCTATAAAACTGTATTTCTATAAAACTGTATTTCTATAAAACTTAAATATCCAATTTTTAATCTCTTATATTTTATGAGATATTAATAATTAAAAAAGTAATTTTGTCTCTTTAATTATTACGTTATAGAAAATTCCAATGCATAGTACGTCACAACCGACGATTTGTCAGCTTTCAATATCTAACGGAGGCGTATACGAGTGTGTGTGTGATACGTCATTTACTACTAGAAGCTTAGTTGTCTATTACCGTGAAGAATTATAATACGAAGGCTGCGGAAAATGAAAAATAATCCCAATTATTTATATATTCTATGACGTACCATGCATAGTTAACACATTGGCAAAAGCCAAAATTCAAAATTGATGTATCTCTGTCAACTTTTGGATATTTAACAAAATAAAAACGCCAACATATGTACATATATTAAAATATATTTCAATTAATAATTAAAAAAAGTTTTATAGAAATCTAGGGGTCTATTTTGTAACTGCTTACCTGACGTCTGACTTCTGACGATTTTTCAAAGGTCTATATTTTTTAAACTACGTTATGTAAGTTTACACAAATCTATCAGAAGACCTTTAATAAAGAGCAAAATGTTGCTTAAGTTGTAAATTATAGGGCTCTTACTTTTGTAAAAAGGTTGTGTCCCGGATTCGAACAGGCTCAAAACTCAGCTGGTATATTTATCTGAAACAGTGATTGTCACTGCCACTGTCACTGACGATACTTTAACGTCATTTCTTAGAATCAATGATACTTAGAAGCTTATTTTTGCCTGTATCATTTATTTCTCTTTAATAATATGTCCTAGAATAAAATTAATAATTTTCAACACACAGCATAACTCGTATTAACTGAAATGGGAATAATGAAATTCCATTTACTGGATCAAAATGAACAAAGCCTTTGTTCTGTTATAATTCGAAACCCGACTAGTTATAAAATAATTAAAAACTTCGTGATTTATTAATTAAGTTCGTGTCACGTAACATTTGCTATTGTTATCCTCTAACCTCTGACCTGGCCGTCCTCTGCAGTCAGAGTCCACTCGAATAATTATCTAATTATAAAATAATATACAAACAAATTGGTGTTGTTACAACATATAAAATTAAAATGACATCAAATGTATTTTACTGTTTGAAAAGACTTTTAATATTTCATCTATATGTAGTGGTGTCAATACTAAAATACATTTTATTTCGGTTATTATATTTCTTTACCGAGTCGACAGAATTAAACCCTGTGAAAAAAACCTCGCGGATTTATTCCACAATGGGCTTTAAACCAAACTTTAAATTTCAGTACAACTGGATAACCACAAACACACACTCTTTTATTATGAATGCATCCTTTGTATTCAATTGTCTCAATATAAAAAATGACCTTGAATTTACTGCTTTGAAATAACATATTGTACATATTGTCAGTTATGTCCAACCTGCTTACACATAATATAAAAGAAAACAAACATGTGTTGACATTCATTCAAATAGCTTGGACATATCTGGTGCATATTTGAAAAGATAAACTTGAGACCAGTTTTGTTTATATTGAAAAGAATTTACTACGAAACACCTGCGTACTTAACTGTTTGTATTGTAACCAGACACCAGGAGAATTTGCTGAACAAAAAACTGATTTTGTTTGTTATGAATAGGATTCACTGGTTTTAACATAAAGGAACACGACCTTCAATATCCTGTTTTAAAATACTTAACGTACCAGTATTGTATTTGAATCATGAATGAACTATTTTGTTGTTTACGTAACGCAAAAGGTAAACACATGCATTATTTAATGTAATATTTTTACATAACATTACGTTTGATTATTTATCGAAATTTAACATAATTTTGTTATATTGTCGAAATATATAAATGTAAAAGACATAGAAAATTCTTAAATATGGGAAAAGGAAAAGAGAATGTATTACGAAGGAAGAAGGATAGCTATGGAAAAGATAGAAAGGTTTAAGGAGGAAGAAAGGGAGGTAGAAAGGATAGAAGTACAGCAACAAAAGGATGAAGAGAGAAATATAATACAAGATATAGAAAATTGTAGACGAGAAGGATTTCGAAGTACATAGAAAAACAGGAAAGTAAAGAAATGAGAATGATTGTTAGAATCAGACTAGAGAATGAAAAAAGATAAAGTAGGTATTGGGGAAAAGAAGAAAAGAAAGATGCTTAAAGAAGGGTGTGTGAGAAGGAAGAGGAGATTAAGAGTAGGTATTCCAATAACTTGGAAAGTGGAGCATACTTAGAGGAGATTTTGAAAGTGAAGAAGGAGGGATAGAAGAAGGATGACGCAACTTTGGATTAAGAGAGATAAATAAGAATAAGAGTCTAAACCAGATTAAGATATAAAATTAAATGTAATTAATAGCATAGGGGCAGAAAAATGTAATGCCTAACGGTACATATGTTGAAGAAATAATTCCCTAAAATAATGCTTTAAAAATTATTTAATAATATTTCTGCTTAATATGAAACATTATGTAGTTTTGTTATAGTTATGTTTTCTTTTTATAAATGTACAATGTAAATTTAATAATTTATATTATTTAAAATTCTCAAACAATATTTAGTCGTTTTCCATATTTATCTTTGTCACACCACTAGTTCAGTTAATTTACTTTTTTACGTGCAGCCGTGTGACCCGTCCTAGTTTTGGATGCATACCATAGACCATTTCCATTGACCATGCAGAAATCACAGCAACACAAAACCCAAAGCTCTATTGTTTTGTGGCTTTTTTGATTATTATTTTTAATGAATGTTTTTGAATGATATGAATTCTTTTGTCGCATTTACAATACTAAATATATTAATTATATTCTGAATGAGATATTTATACGGTAAATGTTAATATAATTTAATTTTAGTTTATATTACATTTTATTCAAGCATTCCTTTAATTAATTTTAAACATATCCATATAAGTGAAGTTGAAATTACGCTGTGGTTTAGAATTACAGGTATAAGTTTTTTGGGGAGAGGGTACGCTAATTAAATACAAGTATCATGAAACCACAAAAGCAAGACATTCTTAATTACCATTGTTTTATGGGGTTCTAGCAGTGGCGTAATACCAGCATTGCGGACCCCATCGCAAACTTTATAATATATGGGTAGTCACTCGAAGTGATACCAATTGAAAATGTTGTAGATTCGTCGTTTATGAATATTTTTGCTAAACACGCTTTGCTGTGGCTTAATCTGACCTCAAATTAATAAGAAAGTTAATAAAAAACACACACACGATGATTAACTGTAAAGAAGAGAAAGAAATAAAAACACGCGCGTATTCGAATGCAACGTTGTGTCAAAATTTCAAGTCAATCGACCGACTACTTTTCGAGTTTTGTGAGCACAAACATAAGCAGGCTTAATTTCTATATATAGTTCAAATTACGAGAGTTCGGCGGCGACTCATACTTAAAACAAGTTGAGGGGTATAAACTGCCGATTTAACTAAAAAGCACTGACGCAATTATTTTTTTATAATGTATATAGAAACGAATAAGATAACATTCATTATCGTATTATAGATTTATACCGCTCTTATAACCTTTTTTAAGTATAAGTCGCCGCCGAACTATCGTGATTTGGATTACATAAACATTTTAACATAATGTTTACTTTTCCATATGGCTACCTTTGACTCGGATGACAGCAGCAAACTATTCTAGCTAAGAATCTCATTTATAATGTGACAGCAAAAACAAGGTTAGGGGTTAGATATCATTCACAGCTACTGAATTTTAGTTTTAATATTATGTTTTAACCTTAAATGTAAGAATCAGATTTTGAAATGGTAGTTAATAGCGTAGTACAAGCTGAATAGTTTATAGATACGAAATAAGCAAAAACTTATAATAATAAATACGAGTATGGGCATTTAAAATATAGAGCCCAGTAAACATTTTGGAGTCACTTTGGCATCATATTGAAGATGCGTCATGATTTTTTTGTCATAAAAGAGTTCATTTATAGTTCAGTTTCTCACATTTTTTCATATAAAATGTCTACTTTATCGGCTACAGATGACGGAACCACTCCACCTGTCGGAATACAAATGAAGATAAAGTTGATGCGAACTATAACTGAAGTGAAATAGTAATAGAAACGTCACTAAATAGGGCACTTCACCAAATTGTTTACTGGGAGATTAAATTAGATTCATTGATAAAGTCGATAAGGTTTTTTATACTTTCTCTGCTTTCATATATCTGCTTATAGTCTTCAGGCATAATACAGTTTTGTCTGTGCGATGAGTAATTTGAGTATTGAAAAGACTTATTGTTAGTGAACTATTACACTGTACACATATTGGTTGTAGTTCTCTTTTAAATAAGTAGGTATGGGTAAGATTTGTATGACCTATTATAAGTCTACATATTACTACTTCCAGCCTTCTATTTAGTCCGACCGGTAAATTCATGGTTTCACTTCCAATAATTTGTTGTCAGTTTCTTCGTTTCATTCTTCCTGCCATAAGCAATTTATTACATTTATAATTTTGTTTCTGGGTTTTGTTGTTGCCCATTTAATTGAATTTTAATCAAAAGTCAAAAAACATTACAACATTTGCTCATATCTTGTAATAATGTATGCAGCCATCCGAGAAAGAAAACAACATAAAAGGACAATGTTCCAATCAAACATTTTAGTATAACCGTAGAACTAGAAATAAAACTAGAGAATCATATTAAAATTTTTGTATAATATTTTTATATTGAGCTTTAAGAGCTTTTAGACCACACGTAACGTTGCAAACCCCTGGCTATTAAACAAGCTAAAAGCGTCTCGGAAGACTGACGATCAAAAGATTCTATCAAGCGTATTCAAAGATAATAATATATTAAAATATGTATACATGTTCAACAAACAAGCCAAACAACGTGGCCACAAAGTAAAGTAAAGCATGCATTATAGCATAGCAGCCCCAATAGGCGTAACCTAGTCAGTCACCTCTCACCCCCGCAACCTTTATACCCTCTATACGTCCACCCCTTATATAATAGTACCCCAATCGATGTTATTGGGTTATGGATTGAAAAGAAATAGACCCATTTATTACTTGTAAATAAAATAACAATGCTTTCAGATGGTTAGATCGATTTCACACGGAGTATTACGATTATTTTGAAGTGATAAATTACGAGTAAGTGTTTGCTTTTCCGCTTGATATAAAAATGGAGGCATTTCCAAAACAAAAACATTTCCTTTTTGAATATTACTTTTTTTTACTTTGTTTTTATTGCGTTTTTACATTTATTTTCATTTTACTGACATTTTTCTGTTATTCTTAAAATTGGTAAAAAATGTCTTTCAACTTTGTATTGGAGACCATAACTGTCTACTGTAAAGTAGAACTTCTTTTGTATTGGTCAATTTAATTCTTGTTACTTGATGTGTTTCGTTTATTGTAATTAACCAGTAAACATTTTGGAGTCACTTTGCCATAATATTGAAGATGCGCATGATTTTTTTGTCATGTATGAAATGTCTATTTTATCGACTACAAATGGCGAAACCAGTCCATCTGTCAGAATACAAATGAAGATAAAGTTGGTGCGAACTACGAGTATAACTGAAGTGAAACAGTGATAAAAACGTCACAAAAAAGGACACTTCACTAAATTGTTTACTGAGTAGATACATACTTTTTCCAAAGTAAAATTCTAATACATAGTCAAAAAACATCACAATTGCGTTTTTTTTGACAGGCTTCTTTGTACCATGGCTCTTTTTCCCCTTTTAAACTACAATAAATAAAAACTTTTTAACCTTCGCTCACTATTTTGATTCTTAGACCTTTTCCTCCATTTTCTTCTTTTCGTTCTCCTCTGCTTCCCCATTCTTACTTGAATCAAACTTTTCCTTTCCTATATGTAACCAAAGTTTCTGGTCCGTTGCATTTTTCCTCTATTATAATGCTATTCACCATCACTGTTGATAAAATATCGACGCCTTTTTTAATCCTTCCACTATTTCTTTCGTTTCGTTGTCGGCATCTACATTAACTGCCAGCTCTTTATCCGTTGTCACTTCTTCTCTCACTTTCTCGCAATTACGTTTATCTTACCAGCGGCGATCATAGCAATTGCGAAGTCCTTGTTCTTTGTGTAATTTATTTAAATTGAAAGTAAGTATTTTTGATGATGATTGACGAGAAATGCAAAAGTTATAAATAAAGTTTAATACAGGAAGTTTTATAAATGTTAACAAGCACAAGGACGACAAACATTAATGATCATAAACTAAGGTACATGAATTTCTTAAAAGATATATTCAGGTATTTAAAAATTATGTTTTCAGCTTCTTCTACGACTAAAATCATTGATTAAATCACAATAATCTATTTGGGTTGTTGCGCGCGGGCAAAAAGGGCGTTTGTATCATGGCCCTGAGGTCACCACTGTATGTTACGTATAATTTACGATAAATATATAATAAAAACATGTATAAATGTGCTCCATTTGTGTTTAAACAGATAATTATAGTTAACGAATGTTCAACAAAAGCAATTAACTTAATTTCTTCCAATGCAAATTCGGTAATGGATTTAATATTTATGATCACTGCATTGAACTATAAATTGTATATCTAAAAGAGATATTAAGGAGGTACAATACGTACCGTTAATGCAAAAAGTTTATCTCTCGGTAATACGAAATTAAACTACTTTTTGCTTGTTAAAATGATTTTTTTATGCATATAATAGTTTAATAAATTAAAAATTACCTATAATTAATATCAAATTTATATTAATTCAATTTAAATACAAATTAAATATTACGTGTGCAAATTTACGTGTGTTGGCGCATGCGTGATTTGGTTCTTTGACCAATAAATTGTTATATTTTATATAACATTTATTCCGATTTTGAATTTCCCGCTCAAATTGGTATTTGCAACGTTGCCGGCTTATAACCTACATTTACAGTTTCTTAAAGGTTTTATTTAAATATTTTCGTAAATAGGTATCCTTTTGATAATTTTCTTTTTGCAATAGTCACAGAAAAGAGTATTTTATATACACTTAGTTTTTGAAAGCCGTGTCACCATTTATTTATAGTTAAAAGTTATATTATGTGGTGAAATTGAGCTTTAAATTATGATTTGTATGGAAAATGACTATTTTTAATCATGTATAAAAAGAAAACTATGAACCCTAGGTCTCTAAAATTTTGAGACAGCATGTATTTTAACTATTTGTATCGACCCTTCAAATTTCACAACGTTTTCATAATTTACGTTAACGTCCTGTACCTCCTTAACCATACCATAAATGGAAAGCAAACAGAAATATAGTAAAATTCATATTCAAAAATTTCTTATACTAATTTTGAAATTAGTGTAATTATGAGAACAATTAATTAACATAATTTAATTATTTCAGGACTAGAACTAAGTGGTAGACACTGGTGGGTGGTGACAGGTATTCTCCTAATCGCTGGTGCTGCAGGTGTGGGTGTGCCTTTAGCTTTAAGAGTAGCAGAAGGAGCTCCTTTAGAAGAGCGTCTTCAAGCTGCAACTAGACTCCTAGAAGCTGTACCACTTATTGATGGACATAATGATCTTCCATGGAATATTAGGAAATTTTTACATAATCAACTAAAAGATTTTAAGTAAGTGAGACATTAAAACTTATTTTATATTAATAGACTTTGTAAAATAGAGGTTTAACTCTTGAAAATGTATTACAGATTTAATGGTGACTTAAGAAATACAACTCCTTGGTCTACGAGTGCGTGGAGTCACACAGATCTTCTGCGTCTTCGCCAGGGACGAGTAGGAGCACAGGTAGGATTTATTTGTTACTTTAACTGAATTGCATTATTAATGGCTCTATTAAAACTTCAAAAGTAAACTTATTTAATCATTTAAAATATTACATTCAGTGTTAAAATTAAAGTGTAATATTGTATACAGCGTCCAGTGTACAGAAAATCTTAGGATCATCTTGAAAATTTAAATATACTCGTATATATTTCATATGTACCTTACACGTAGAAAAGTTTCAATACTCCTTGCGATACTAAATTTATAGATTTTAGCAAACGGACCCTAGTCCAACCTATGTTGAAACGGATATTTCGAGATATAACAATGGTAATTTTTTTACGATTGTTTTTAAAAATTCAAAATCATTATTTGAGGTTACGACATATATTATCCTGTGAGGAAAATTACAGCATACGGTATTCGATTTCTTTATAAAATATATTAATAGTGAGCTACTTTTGATTGTTGTCAACTTTTCTCACATAGCGTAGTGACTGCGAAACGTAAAACCTGTGAATCAACTATTTTTTTATTGTACAAATGTTATAAACATTTTAGTTTATATGGTGTTTATTTACTGTAGTTTAAGCACGACTACTGCCTTAGTAAATTTTGTGGTGTGTTAGTATGCACCACCTTGAAGGGATAGAACAATAAATACACAGGTTATAAAGGACGCGGTAGACGTATACCTTAGAAAAATTATTATTTGAGTTGAATATACAGTTATATGCAAAATAGCATCCTGTATCTAATTCAATAATCCTAACTCACAAATGCAACCAAGCAAAATTATAATGCAGATTAATTTGTCGTTAAAAGAAGGTTGTGAAGGGAAGAGGTGGTTGGCGGAGATAGAGTGAAAGAACGAGGAAAGAGAATGAATGGTAGAGTAGAAACGTTAAGGAGAGTAACATTAAAAGAGAAGCAACAGGGGTTTAAGGTTATTTATTTTCTTTTTGTTTTTGGAACGAGAGAAAATAAATAGATAGAATTAGGAATACAAATGAAATGTAATTAATCACTGTGTTATGAAACCTAATGATTTAAGGCGAAAGAATGTAGTGCCTAATGGCAGAACCATTAAAATATATAATAATAATAATAACTTGTCGAATACTTCTCAAATGCTCGTAATTCGAAGTTTTCTTAAAACACATTTTTCAAATATAATCCATCATCGTATCATAGATTCTCTCGTAATTTGAACTATACTAATTTAAATAAGCTACTAATATATCTAAAATATTTATTTTTTATTGTTTTAAAAGATTCGTTGAATTTTGTTTGACATAGATAGCGAGTAAAGCGCCTATAAAGTTTTGATAAAAAGCTCTTAAAGTAGAAAGGTACTTGTAAAACTCCTCCAATAACACACGTATTTGAATGATGAGTATTTTGACAGCTGTGTAGATTGACAAATCGATGATTTGTGACGATAATTTATCATATATTGCTCTAAGCTCTACGATGCTTTTATTAAAGTTGACCAACTACAATACATCAAGCTTAAAGCTCTGAATATATAAAAATATAAATTTTCCCTAAAGATTTTCACTAATTAACATATACAAAATTTTAAATAAAGATAACATTTATATCATTTTATTTAATAATTTGCATACGGACGCTTTGTGTTGGCGAACAATGAACATGTTTGCTTCAAGGTTTTGTATGGTATATGCTAAATAGGGTAGAAGCGGTTAATAGGCTCTGGAGGATAGACATAGCATAGACATAGGCACTAATACATGCACGAGGGATTCACTTTTTGTTTAGGTTTTGGTTTTATTGTGAAAAAATAGAAACGTGAAATAAATTATAATTTATGATGTCTGTTGTATTTTTATGAAACTAAAATATTCAAGAACTGAGAATTTGTTTATTTTTTTTCTCGTTTTCTTGAATAATGTAAAGAATATATATCTACATGTAGATGTAGATACAGATAAAGATACAATCTTCAGTGTTTGTGGTACAGCAACAAGAAAAGAGCATCAAAATCTCTCTATAAGATTTACCTTATTTTATTACATTAATGTTAGAGATTGTTTCGGCTGTTGCTGCGTTGTTACAGTCTCATTACATGAGAGAACTGTATCTATATCTCTAAGGCAGACCCGAATTAGCTCTTAAGCTAAAAACGCTTATCTCATATTATATGCGTCTAAAATAATTTACAATCTTTTTTTTTTATTTTATTTATTTATTTATTTGCCTTGACTTATTCGTCATAGCCACCATCTAACATTTTTTATACATATTTTACAATTTATAATTCTATTTTACAAATTTCTAAATATTTAAATAATTCCCTAATTAATTTTGAATCACTTACAAAAATTTAGTATTACCAGGAAAAGTTTTAATGACATCTATAACTATAATTTTTGCATTTAAATATAATATGATCGAAAGTTCCTTCTTCACCACATTGACATCTATCGTCAGATTTAATATTAATTTTGTACAGGTGAACTGGAGATTTACAATGATTACTTTTGATTCTGATTATAGTTGATATAATTTTGTGAAACTCATTTCTAAGCCATCTTTTCTTACTTAAATTTAAATATACGAGTACATATAATAATCTCTTCCTTTTAACTGTTAATGAAATCTTGATTTCTCAAATTGAAGTTTAATTTTTAATTTATAATCATTGTAATACCCAAAGACTTAAAGATGACACAGTGGTCGATAGTATTGATGTTTGATGGTGACTGCTGTCTCTTCGAGTTCGATCCCTGGACCACAGTTCCAGTCCAGAGTCAGAAGAATTGTGTAATACAGATTACTTTTTCTATTTGAAACGTAATATAATACTTGATGGAATACACAACCCAACTGTTAGTAGTAAATGATGTATTACACACATACTCGTATGCGTCTCTGCTTTATAAAAGAGATGACAAATTTTCGGATGTGACGTACCATGAATTGCAATTTTCGTTAACGTTGAATCCTTTAATAATTAAAGAGTCAAAATTCCTTTTTTAATTGTATCTATCTTTCAAAATGTAAAGTTTTATTTAAAAATAATTGAACTTTTGGGAGTTCCACAATCCCATTGATACATAATCAATACATTGAATAAATACTTTTACTTGAACACATTGAATATTACTTTTTTTTAATTTATTTTGTAATAATATGCCATGTTACAAACTGTTACAATAATTATGAACAATAAGTACCTATGCTAAGAATAGAGATTAACCTAGATAAGAAATAGTCGTCCAGTGACGGCTATATCTATGAAGGACAATTAAAAACGTTATGTCATTTTAATCTTTTAAAGTCAGACGTATGTTTATCTAGTAAATTCAAAGCTAGATAGTTTGGATGCTTGTTTAGTCGCTGCTGGTATCTTTGGCTGAATTTGTTAATTTCTTCTTTAACAATTTTAATACCGAATTTATTGTTTATATATTTGTTGCTTATGAACCACGGGATATCTATAATGGTCCTTACTGTTCATGACTGAAATCTTTCTAGTATTTCTATGTTTGAAACTCTAGTTGTTCCCCAGAGTTCAATGCCATAAATTATATTAGTGACTTACAACGTATGCTCACTATGTTCATTCAAAATTAAAACTTAAAACTAAAACATTGCAAAAAACGTATACGCGTTATCTACGTATGTATAAAGTTAAATCATAAAATAAAACAGTGGGTGTGAATGGCCCTTTACTTAACTTTCTTAAAAGCCTATTTCATATAAAGATATGAATATGCTCAAATTAATTCTAAAACAGCCTATTCATAACCCGTCATATGTATGAATATGAATTAAGAAGTGATATACGTCTTTTAATACTACAAACGTATAATAAAACAATAAAGTGTAATTATGACGTTATGTTACTATAACAGAAGCCATACGCTACCGCACGCCGGCACCCGTCTACCGTACCCCGCCCGCTCACCCGCCTGTTCATTGTACACCCCATTTCGTAAATGGTTTTCGTAGACAACGTAATGGCTGATGGTATATTAAGCTTGTTTTACATACTCATTCTCACGACTTAATCCACGAAACTGAAACTGAAATTCAAACTCAAGGCATAAAGCTATTAAGAAGCAAAACGTTGAACAAGTAATATGGAAGGTGTACGAAGTCGTAAAAGCAAATTGTATTACACTCTACGTCTTCAAACTCATATGCTATTCTTCACAATTTTGCGTTAAAGCCCCAGTATGCCCAGAGACTCATCTGAAGAATCAGAGGGTCTGTCTGAAGAATTATTATTAATTTAACTGTTGTTTTTATGCTATTTAATAGTAATTTTCCTTATTCCGAAAGCCGATGCTACGATCATAACATATAAATGTTACGAGTAACATTTCTCTCACACTGGAAGCGCCTACTTGCAACGCTGACCTTTTCAGTAGGGTGTATTCGAGTTGTTTTCCTCTAGTACACTCTATCTTGAAATGAAGCTTTGACTTTAATGTTTATTAATACACCACTGTTTTGAAATAATCCTGTTTTGATTAATACGTACATAGATCAAAGTGCCGCATACGTCCACGTAGTGTGTTCAAAAAATAATGGAAAGTTAAGGGAACGGGTAAGGTCAAATCGATAATGTTTTTTGACGACACAGTTAATATATAATTATTTCTATAATTACTACATGATAAAGGAATCATTTAAGGAGTACTTTGTAAAATTTTCATAAATAAATATCAAGAAATGAGGCATTGACAGCGAATCTCCGCAGACGTCACAAAAAAAGATTCATTGCGGTGCCACTCATAATTCATCACTGGATTATCTGAAATCAAAATATCAAAATGATTTCATTAGTTGATTAGTTTCTACAGGTAACTTTGTCGAGTTTTTTTTTAATTGATTTTTCAATTTCTTATAGGACTTAGAAGTTAAAATACCGATTTTTCATGAAAAAATCAGAAACTTTGTTATTTTAAAATACGTAAAAATTAAAAAAAAAACTCAACAAAACCTCACTTACAAACCTCGGTATTTATGTAAAGAAAGAGTGTGCAAAATTTCAAAAGGATCAGTGCAGTGGATTTTGAACTAGAGAGAACACCGACTTTGAAAAAGCTATGTGTGAAAAAAAGCGTTTAAAAGTTTCAAAGTAAGAAGAATCCAGACCGGAGGTGAAGACTTAAAACACTATATCTCCGACAGTTTTACTTCAATCGACTTCAAATTTTCACACAATAAAGTTAATATGCTCTACATATAAAAAAATGAAAAGAAAATTTGAAACCTTTTCAGAAAATTCGGAAACGCCAAAAGTGTTAGACAATTTGTAAAAACATTGATGAGCAATCTTCTATGAATTACCATACAAAACTCAGTACAAAACATATAAGAAAATAATCATAGAAGAATATTAACAAATATACCTGAGCACCTACAGTATTGATATTTATTGACACAATGATATAAACAACTATTTGACATATTAATAATGAATGAAAAACCAATTATAAATCCAAACATTTTCCCATAAATACAATAGTTTGCCTTTATTTTCCTCACCAAAGTTAAACCAACTCCTATTATATTATATTTGGTCCTTACAACCTTGAGCCACACGTAGCGCTGGTTAGCGTTAGATATCCTTCTCTACACCTGCACTGCAGTAGAGCTATACCCACCGTTAAATATAGGCCAACACAAATCACTACTTCCTCCCTTACCTACCTTTACCACTTCACCCTCTTACCATTTTCACTCCCACATCCAACAGTCTCCATCCCCGAGGTGATCTAACTTTAATTTCTATTATTACATCGTTAATTCAAGCCATTTTATTACCAGAAAATCGTTCCATTCCAGACTTGTAATCAACTTCAGGTCGAACCAACGAAATGACGCTGTGAAGTTTACTACGAGTACAGAAAATAATGAGAATAATTACCGAAGGATATTTTACGTTATGTTGGTTTGCTTATTGGAGTAACACCATACACATAACCACATTTATAGAGCTCTTTTGTAGCGTTTACATCAAATCATGAATCGTACATAAATGCTACATTCAAGTTCAATAAGATAATATAAAAATTATTGTAAAATGCAGCCTGGTCTTATCATTCGATAGTCATGATAACAAATAAATTATATTCATTTGTACTTGGAAATTAATAGACTTCTCTCAAATTGGCTTTGTATACGTCATATTTATTTGTATATATCAATCCTTTTAGATTCACATGGTCAAAAAAGAACAAGACATAGTCGTGCGATAAAGATACGCGTGTATAAAGTTTCAATGTCAGCCCATTTAGAAGATTTTACTAGAATTGTATCCCAGTAGAAAATGTAACGTAATTTAACACTTGAATTAGCTTGTAGTAAGCTAGCCAGTATAAAACTGCATTGTTAAATAACTTGTATATAAGAAGTAGAAAGTAGGGCTTGGAATTAGCTAATGGCAAACTAGTAAGAGCTGGGTAAAATAACTCAATTACATATACTAAAGCGTGAGGCTTCGAAATTATATTTCGTTATTAGGTTCCTATTTATTTTCATTCTACATTTTCAAATACGCTATTGTGTAGTGTATTTATTAAATTAGAATTTTCCGTTGCTACAGTACAATAAAGAGAGAGAGAGAGAGAGTTCAAGGGTCGCTATGGTTTTATACCTTATTGGATATTTTTTTCACTTAAAATAAATTACTTATCCGGATTACAATTAACCATTATCTTAAACAATTACCATTAATCAAATAAACGCAATAGTTAAGTCAAGTCACTAGTCTGACCCACGATAAACCTTGGTATTTCTACCTACGGTTTAATGCTTGTTTAAATCAATTAAATTATACCAATGGAAATATTATCTATTAAATAATAAAAAATCCTTTAACTAACAACGAATTATAAAGAAACAAAGCTCGATAAGCTAAAGAATAATTATAATGATATTAAAACTTGTTACTAATTAAATAGAAATCATCATTCCGTATATCATCTTAATATATATAAATTACGTGTCACGTTGTTTGTCCGCGATGGACTCCTAAACTACTTAACCGATTTTAATCAAATTTGTACACCGTGTGCAGTTTGATCCAACTTTAAAGATAGGATAGCTTACATCTCAATTTATGATTGCAATATTATCTTATTGCAAATTATTTGTCTAATTATCTGTTAGCTCCAAACGATTTTAAAAGATGGCGACATCTGTTGACTAGATTGAGTAAATATTCAATAGATGGCGCTATGTAATGTAATATGATAAAAACGTTAGCCACAGCAACGCGTGGCCGGGACAGCTAGTTGTATTATATAATGGTCTATGTCATGTCTGCAGACTATACTATAAAAATAATGTTAGTTCACAGAAAACAAAAATAAATAAAACGTAGTTTTTTAATTTACTCTGGAAACTGGAGCAACCAAGTAAAATCATTAATTCTCGTTATTATTTATATTGTTTATAACAGTGTAGACTGCATTTGACAGTTTGAATAAAATATTAATCAATTTAAATAACCCGCCATTTCGTTTAGTATAAATATTCGTACCAGAGAATTACTTTATTATTTCTTTACTTATTAAGTTAATAACTTAGAAATTTTAAAACGACTGAGTTGTTGTATTCGTTATTTATTTCATATAATATAGGTTAAATGTTCTGGAATTATGAACATAAATTTGAACAAAACACTAACTATTTAAATACTATTACATACATGCAGTATATATACATACATATATACGTATGCAAACAAAATGCAAATGATTCTCATAAACAAGTAACTTTGCACTTAATTCACCGGTCTTTTGCAAGTGCTTTGAAATATTGTTTCCATACGTCTGCCAATAAAATACTGGTTGTTGTTGTTTTCTTTAATATGAGGCTTTATTCTTATGTAATGGACGATAGAGTACATAAACTGTATTGGAAACAGGGATTGACAACATGGAGTATTTTATATTTTTCATTTTTGTAAATTTTAATGAAATAAATAATTTTCTTTTATAAGTTATTAACGGATTTGTTCAACGTTTTTATATCAGTAAAGGTTTTTGCACAGGGGCCCATTGTCTTTTTAGAACCCCCGTCCCACTTCTGAAAATGGAATTACAATATCGAAATTACTATTTTAAAATATAGGAATAATAGGTCGTGATAAGTTGAAGTAAAACTATAAAATGAAAGTGAAATTTTAGTTGCGTTATTTTTACGAATCAACTAACCTCAAGTATAATTACAGCTTACAGTTCTTTTACTATATGCTTTATTAAGGGGTAAGGTCAAAACGATAAAAAAGAAGCATATTTTCGATAATGTTTTTTAACGACACAGTTAATATATAACTATTTCTATAATTACTACATGATAAAATGATATTTGAAGAATACTTTGTGAAATTTTCATAAATAAATATGTAGAAATGAGGCATTGACAGCGAATGACAGCGTAGACGTCACAAAAAAAGTAACATTGCGGTGCAACTCATAACTCATCACTCGATTTTTTGAAATCGAAAAACCAAAATGATTTCATTAGTTGATACGATTTTGCAGGTATCGTGACGAGTTTTTTCTTTTTTATTGATTTTTAAATTTACAGCACTTAAAAGTCAAAATACCGACTTTTCATGAAAAAAATCAGAAACTTTGTTATTTTAAAATACGTTAAAATTAAAAAAAAATTTAAAGAAATTTAAAAGAATCTGTCTAGTAGATTTTGAGCTAGAGAGGACACCGACTTTCTCACCGACTGAAAATGCTATGTGTGAGAAACTGCATTTCAAAGTTTCAAGAAAAGAGAGGTGAAGACTTAAAACTCTATATCTGCGACAGTTTTACTCCAATTGGCTTCAAAATTTTACACAATAAACTTAATATGTTGTACAATAACATAAATTTAAAAAAATAAGTTGAAACCTTAACACTGCCCCTCTCCCCTTCCCCGCCAAAAGAGCCACAGATTGAACTTCGTGCACATTGAAGAAAGTGAATGGAAATGGTGGATTGTAGGATCAATCTATCAGTCTGTTCTGCACCGCGGTCATGAGTACATTGATCTTACGCTCTTGCTTATGTTGTCAGTAAACTAGACTTTTTTCTTTGCAAATGCAGTCTGTATTGATAACACTATATTTGAACATGATTATTGATTAATGTTTTAAGATTTCCATGAATTCGGCGCTACTGTAAAATAGCGACATCTGTCATGGCACGCGTCAAGTTACTAGCCTTATACGATATTTCTTTAATTTGGCAAACCTTGTGAGTATGCGATTAGGATCCTGTCGGGTAAAATCTAATGCATCTAGGGCAAAATTTCTATTCTATAATCTAACACCTATAGTTATAACCGCTGGTCTTAGTTTGAGAAATACTGTTCACTTATATTCCTCTGTTTTTCACGTCAACAACGAGGAATATTCTCATATATTCTTCAAAATAACATTCTAACTACTTTATATATTTAGGTCAAAAATATTTGTTTGTTTGTTTTGAAAAGTTTTTTTGGTCATCCTGTATTTTAATATCTTTATATTTATTGGAGTTTTATGTATCTACTTTCTGACAAAAACATCTCATATACTATTGGGAAAGAGAATAAGGGTTGGTTTATAGGATAAGGAAGAAATCAGTGGCTAAGATATTAAACCTCTTATTCTCTTATGTGGAAGGGATGCGTGATTTATATGGAGTATCTCTCATTTTGATTTTGTTTCGTAGTTGATAATTTATAAAAAATATTGAGAACAAAATGTCATTCTTCTTCATCACCTCTTCCCTGTAGTATTTTTAATTTGTAACATTTCCAAGGAAGTTTTTCATACAAAATTTCGTATTACCTTTTTTCTTCTAATCTCCATAATTGCGCCAGTGTTTATAGCATATTTATTTTCGGAGATGTAATAAAATAGTTGTATCTATTAAGAACAAACCCCTAGCTCTATTATATTAACCCTAACTGTCATCTACATTCCAAATCGCTTCACCCACACCCCTAGTTTCCGTTTATTCCGATAAAACTTGCAATAACCCATCTTACAATCACCATTCGTTCGTAATAACACAGTTATTATTTTTTGTTTTTCTTCGTTTTAATATTCTAATGTTGGCAGTGTTTTTATTATATAGTTAATGTACTGAGTGAATATGAAACAATTCTAGGAGAACATTAAGGAAAAGTATAATGTTTAGAAATGATTCTAATGGAATATTATTGAATAGGCTTGCCAGATGTATATGTCTCTCCAGATGTCTCTTATTTATTTTTCAATACACTGAAAAATGGTACCATAAAGTACCACAATTTACTAATTGGCAGCACTTGTTATTATTTTTCTTAAGTAATCAAATATAATTCGATTAAAAAGACATGCAAAATATTTTTTTAAATTTTTTTTTATATTTAGTTACTTATTTGCCTTGACTTTCTTTCGTCATAGCCACAATCAAACATTTTTTATAATTTATATATAATTAATTTTGAATTACTTAACAAAATTTAGTATTACTGTCCGTTCCACATGCAAGATATATTTGAAGAACTATTATTGGAAATAAGAAATAAAATTAAAACTAAAGGCCCATCGATTATTAGCAAAGGAGAGAGGTAGTTGGTTTTTAACGTGCGACAAGGGGAGAGCGGGTGCCAGAAACTTTATGACGTCACATTTAATTTAAAAGTCGACTTCCTAAAAAACAAATAATATGATGAATTAAAATAATATATGTTTTTTGCAAACTGTGACGTCACAACAGAGGGGGTATACAATGTGTAACATGATGTGACAATGGCGATATAAGAGTAAAAAACATGTAATTTGTTTGGCGTAATTTATGAATGGCTTCTACAACGAAAACTGTAGGTGAGAATGATTAGAATAGAATGAGAAAATACTATTATATGTAGAGTTAGCGAATATTCAAAAGTTTTCAACAATATCTCTCTATTAATTTGATTCGCGTATTATGAATAGAAAATACGCGTTATAGGAAACAAATTGAATATTTTAAATAAGCGAAACATACATTTGGTTGCTGCTCACTGTACTTCCTAACCCCGTGGAGCCGAGCAACTCGCGTTATAGGAGGTCTCTACTCTACTCTTTCACCAAAGTAAAAAGGAATGGGTTACACAACTAATAGAAATATAGCAATTAACTTTTTGTTTTAAAGAATTGTCGCGTCGCAGCGCTAGCTATTATGAATCTATTTCAGTGTCACTTACTTTTTATTACTTATTCCGCGGCTATGTTACTAAGTTGTGTATAAATGGAAAAAGTAAATAAAAAATATACATGCCTATTAGACTTTTTATAGAACACGGTATTTCCATTTTCTTTAAATACAATATTTGATGGCATACTTTGAAAATAACACTTTTAATAAAAATACATTTTTCCAAGTTTAAATAATATGTGGTAATAGTTTTTATTCATTTTATTATTAACTATAATTGACCGGAACTATTTTTGAATATTTTTGTTGTATATTTTTACCGCCTTACAAATAAACCTGTTATAAAATTAATACCAGGTATAAAGCTCGTCGGACAGGCTTATTATCAGTTAATATCTGGCATAAATTTTATAACAGGTTTATTTGTAAGGCGGTTAATGTTTATTAAAAGTTATATCTAGTTCTATTTAATTTAAGAAATTAATTTTAAAATTTAATAAAAATATGTTTATTAGATAATTTTTTATACAATCTTTTTTAACTATTTTAATTTACAAGCTAGAATATGGTTGTTGTTTGATAAGTAATATAACACTGGACTACTGTCTTGTAAGTAGTGGATTCAGTGATCCATTTTCTCTTCTTATTTTATAGCTATTCTAAAAGCCTTTAATCCTAACAAAGGACTTCTTAAGATTGTATTTACCTTAAAAAGATGTTCTTAGATACACAAAATGGTCAATTTCTTTTTTAAAATACAGTAAAATAGTCCACCCATTTTTATTAGGTAAAATCTTTTACGCAACATGTAAATTTTGTTATGTTAGATAAACCTAAAATACGAATGACTGTATTTCACAGCAATAAACAAAATTATAAATATCTCTATTCACTTCAATTTAAAACAAAACCCAATTCTTACCAATTTAAATAAAATGTTATTTTCTAAAAGTAAATTACATCAGCGTAGAAAACCCTAAAAATCTGAGAACGATTCTTAAATTAAACTGTAAACAATTTGTATTTCAGACAACTGTTTCTTAATCCCCACTTGTTCTTAAACCTCAGACTTTACTAATTACCTCAACAATACGTATTTTATTATTTAAATTACTAAATAAACAAATTAGAAAATTAGCTTAAAAAAATAAATTTCCACGTTAACGTAATTAAAACATTCTAAAATAAATCCGCTAGAAATTAACGCTAATTACAACTTCAGTTACGAACACATTTACATCACTCCCTCCCGTCCTTCTACCCCTAACAGTCGGGAGTGTAAAATGAGAGACAGACCGCTAAATATACAATGCTCTGACTGTTGGAATACAAGCAACGTTAGCGCAAGATGACTTCTAAAAATAAATGTACAATTATTAAATGAAAAGGTCATTACAGGGAAAGATCTACCCCAAACCCACACCACTCGTTCCTCTACCCACCACCCTGCTTATCTTTGCAATGTTTCCTGTGAGAAGTGTCCTCGTTAAGAATGATTGTGTTAGACACAGAAAGATTTTTATATGCAGCGTCATATGATAATTACAACTTATGCGGAAGGGGTAAATTGAGACGATACTTTTTTATTAATACACCATTTTCGTGAGGTGTAAATGATTTTAACTTGATACTTGATAAGTATGTGGTCTAATCAATAACAATTTGTAACAATGTTGTACTTTCTTTAAACAAATTACAACAAGATAATAAGGATAATATCTTCTCCTAGTAAATATTACTTTTAAAATTAACGGAATTTTTTTGATTTTGAAAACTGCTATTTATACGAACAACTTTCTTATCAAGATATTGCTCATGAGCAGTAACGGATTTTTGAAATGACAGCCAGACTTGTTTGATCCCTATATCGAATGGGTCCAGCGCTATTTTGTGACACCTTTTTTCACTAGAGATACGAATTTTTCACATTAAATAGATTTAAATATTTATTTTGGACAATTTGAGTACAAAAGTAATAGTAATTTCTCCGGTAAATGCAGTATTAGAAGAAGGTATTTATAAATTATAAAATACATTTTTCTTGCATTGTCGCCTGTTAGGGAATCTTACTGCTGACTCTTTTATTGATTTATTGTTTTAGAAAGATCTTTACGAAAAACATATTCTAAGAAAACGATTCTTATATAGAAAATTTAAAATTCCGTTATATAGAAATTTAATTTCAGAGTAGTAACCAAAATGGATACTTTGAACTTATTGTACCGTCTGGAATGCTGGAAATTTTTGTAATAAATCATGTACATAATCATTAGATATACACTTACACAAAAAATTAACATAATTTACGAATATAATATAAACTTCTTATAAAAAGACTTATATTTTTATCTCTATAATTTTTATAACAAAAAATAAAAACATAATTAAAAGGTTTTATATCAAAAAGATACTCGTAACAGTAAGCTCTATATTACAGCTTTTCCAGCTAATCAAAGTTAAGAATCAGCTTCATGTTTTTTAAAAACCTAATTTCTTGGAAGACATTTCGTTGCATGATATCCTTGCTTTAATTATACATTTTCAGTACAAGATTTCTATCTCTACTGATTCAGCAACTCTACCCTTTATATCTGTTCTCATTTGAACCATCCTGTAGAGTATTAAGGTTAATTCTCTTTAATATATTCAATTCTGCATACACACTCTTATACCTATAGACCAGGGAAGAGTAACTTTTCTTTATAACGGATCAACTACAAATTTAAAATTACTGTGTAGTAATAGGTAGACTCATGATAGGTCGTACAAATCTTACTCATACCTACTTATTCAAAAGAAAACAAGAACCAATATGTGAACAATGTAACAGACCACTAACGGTAAAGCATATTTTTCGATGCTCAAGCCATTCGTCGCACAAACAAGGCTTTAATATGACTGAGGAAATGTAGGCAGATATTTGAAAGCAGGGAAAATCTGAAAAACCTATTGACTTCATCAATAAAACTAATTTAAACTCTTTATTTAAAGTACCCATACTCGAGTTAATAATGTGTAAATTATGTTTTGTAAATGCTTATAAATGTATATATTCTTTTAGGTGCTAATAACTTTGAAAGTTGATGCACTCAAATACATATTAAGAAGAAAAAAAACTATACGTGGCGTATTAAAATATGTATGCCTTGGGGGCCCCACCGAACTAAATCTGGCTGATTGTAATATACTATACTTCCATACATATTACAACTCATTATTATAATTATTGCCATGTTACTATTATCATGATTTATTTTTTCTAAAATTAACAAAAAAGCTAAAGCCACAGAATATATAATTTCACAAATTCGTGAGCTTAATTTGAATATATTTTCGTTCAATATTTCGTTATGTACATATTATAATAAGGGGCCTGGTTGGTTTATTAATTTAATTGGTACTGCTACAGTTCTATTAATTTGATCCAACTTCAGATCTCTCTGACTCGGTATTATTTGTGGTTATGTTGTGTTTGGGATGAATAATAACATTCAAATATTTGTATAAAATTAATTTATGATATTCCGATGATTTTGTTCAATGACCTATTAAAGGTAAGCGTCCACAGGTCTGCATAGCTCGCATCAAACGAATTTGGTATTGTCGTATGAAACCTTGGAAGAGAACTGTAGCGGGAGGGAAAGAGTATGCTGAAAGCATTGTGCGTTTTAGTAGAGTCTGGTATGGTTAATCGGATGAATGTGTTACTGTCGATATTTACGGTTGCTTCGAAGGGCAATCACATTTGTTTTCTTAGTAGAAGTGTATTAACTAGATATGTTTTTAATTTTTTTTTAATTTTAGAATTTGAGGAGATTCCAACAACAAGGTCATATTCGGCTGAAGTTAATTTCTTTTAATTAAATTTGGTTTATTATATTTATGTCATTCCACTTTTTGAGTTTTTTCAGTATGTCTTTTAGTTCACCACTGATGTTGTGTTTTGATCTTTGCGTTTTATATTGTGGGCAGGTTACTAGTAGATGATGGACTGTGTTTTGTGTCTGACAGTTGCTGCACTGCGGAGCTGTTGTTTTACTGATTAAATGTTGATGCGTCAATGTCGTATGTTCTGTTCTTAGTCTGAAGATGGTTTTTTCGAATTGTCTATTGTTGTGATAAGAATTTTCCCATTTGTTTATATTTTCCTTAATTAATCTCAATTTTTTGTTACTTATTTGCTTCCGGCACTGATTTTAAATTTGCCTCATACCCTTTTTATACCATTCTATTAAATCTAAGTGTAATATGTCAGAGACTGAAGTTTCTATTATAACAGCTAACTAGATATGTTGATTAGCTAATTGCTGAAGCACACTCAAAAATTAGACTGAAAAGTAAAGTGTGCACGCTCTAATTTTCTCTAAATCTTTAACAAAATCAAATAGCTAACAAAATAAAAGAATGCTTTTATTATCTTCCTTAGATAATTCCAATAATCTGTTACATTTTCAATACTTACACATTTTTAATATATTTATATCCCACAAGTAATACATATCTCATAGTATCCCATGTCATTCTTCCAACACCCAAAAGACGAAACCATATTTACAATGGTAGAATCCCCGACATCCCTTGCGCCCAGATCCTCAGATGCTGTGGTATACACAATATACCTGACAGCAGCCAACTGGAAGTTAGCGAATAACACGTGTACACGTGTACAGTACAGAAAAGCTACATCCAGATCAAGATGTGGGAAACCCGCGAGATATGTACACCCTTAAGACTTATGATTCCCTGGAGCAATCACTTCCGGATAAAGACGTTATTCCTATTCCCAAATGTTGTACGCGCTGTTAAATAACGTAATATCTAGTATCTGTGAACATAGACCTATTTCCGAAAACCGCAAACCGACACCGCAAACGCTTGCTCCATCTACAATCATCAATGTCAAATTTAAGACGTATCAATCAATAGAATATCAGAGTAAAATAACAGGTTCTGAACGCAACTTTGATATCTAGACTGGTTATACTTTCAATGGAACTAGGTATACTTAGAATGTTTCTGGGATTGCAAGACCCTGTTTTCTACTTGTGAAACGGATCGCAAAGATCTGATCATTCTGACTAAATTTTTGTGTGGCAGAGCTTATTCAAACGTTCATATTTTCGACTACAACTAAGAGATTCCCAGCGACCGGGGTAGTTTAATGTGAAGAAGCGTTGACGTAATAAGCTAACACATACAACATGGACCATCAGACCATAAGTGAGCTTAAGTAATTTTTTTGTCAGCTTTAAAGCGTCTGCAAGGTAATACAAGTTATTACAAGACATCTGTTTTAAAACGTTTTACAAGAGGTCAGGCTGATTCAAAGGGCCAAACAGCCCCTAGACCTAATTTTAATTCCGCTATGAGTAGGAGTGAGAGGGCATTATCCGTGCGCATGAGGGTGTGTGAGACATAAACCTTGATTACCTGATACCTGGAAAATGGCCGCTTGGTCAAGTTAGCAAGTAGGCATACGATTATTGTACATACTAAAACTACTCAATCTTACACATTTTGTTCATCAGAAAATAAGTGATGTCTGCCGGCCCTGGGATCTTGGACTAAGATATCTAGGTTCGCTTCCAGTTTCGTTCGATAAATAGTTATAGATTAATTGCATGAACACAAACCGGAATATTAGATTTTCCCAATACAAAAATATAGTACAACAAAATCGCATAAGAAATCATATTGTGGTATTATTAATATTAATGAGAAAATATATTCCTAACAAGAAAAAGAAATTAAACTTATTTATCATCGGCTAATTTCGGAAGTTACGTCATATTAACGATGACAAACTGTTGGCAGTGTAAAGACATAATTAACTAAACTTGTTAACAATCAATCCCAGAAAATACTCCAATTTGAACCTCAACAGGCTGAGGTCATTAGCATACTCATAAAACTTCTTAAAAACATCTTCTTAAGAAGCTTTAAGGATTAAGAGCTTTTAGAATAGCTAGAGGTCATCTACTTTTATATTCTGGAACACAGTGGTGTATTGATAAACATTAAAGTTGAAGCTTGGTTTAATGAAAGAGAGTGTTAGATCCTCTGCACACGAGTCGACTGATTACAAACTAGCCGAGCAACGAAGTTTCCAACGAAAAAGAAAAACGAGCCATGTCAAGTCGTGTTTCGCGACTCTATAGAATTTTTAAAAATAGCATAACAGAGGATTTATTTAAATACTTTTGTATAGTATTTGTGCACATCTCTGCTCATGATGTCATCATCAAAAGTATGCAACTCAGCATGCCCTGCGACATAGAAACACAGTCGCTCAAAACGTGCTCAAAACCAGTTTGAAATCAGTTTTCTTTCATTCGTGCTCTGTGTGTTCTCTCACTCGTATACACGTCCGTTCTCTTACTAACAACACAGTTGCATTCTCATTCTGTTCGGGCAGATTCGGGGCTCGATTTTGCAACCAGTCGACCTATGTGCGGACGCCCTTAATATTCACAGGCGTCATTAAAACGTAGTCTGATCGTAGCTTAATCGATTTAAAAAACACCTTGTTATTTTTCTTAATGAATCGATAACATTCTCTTTCGTTCGTAAATAATAAAACGTATTATTATTATAAGGTATAATTTTAAAATATTATGAAAAACATCTTATTTTTCAAGATAACTGTGTGTTCTCCTTACTCCAGTTACATTTTCTGTTGGCTTTCCTTAAGTAATCATTGCAAAAAGAAGTTCCCACATTGTCACCGCACGCCCTCTCTGCTACCACCCACTCCAATCTTCCAACCCTATGTAAGTAATACAGAACACGATCTACAATCCCTACAACCAACCCTCCTCTTCCTCCCCTACTCCCTTCCCCATGTGGCTTGTCTTCATGACATTACTGAATCCTGTCATGAGCCGCATTTTATTTTTCCGATATTGTTTTCTATACGTATTGTATACTCTGTATATATTTCTACAATGATATTTGGTTTTTCTTTCTTGTTATGGATATACTGATGTCACTGTATGTCAACACATGATATTGACACATTTTTTTCGTTTGTTTTCTTTTCTGTATATGTATTTTTTTTTGAGGATTCTATTTTTATGGTCATTGCCCTAAACAAGAGATCAGATATTTTGTTTTATGTATTTTTAACAGAAATAAATAATTAATATATTATATTTTATAGAGACAATGGATGAAGGAAATGCTATAAAAATATAAGACACAGGCATTCGTAAGCAGAGTCAATGGGTCATGCATCTCGTGGGTTCTCTTATCTGATATAGCAAATGCGCTTTGCACTTTGTGCGCATGGGTCTATTAATTATGTTGCATAAAGTGAATTAATAAGCACTAGTTTTAGTAATAATTTCTTCCGTTTGGTGATGTGCCTAAATGAAACACATTAACGTAACTTTACACGTAGTCGTGAGAAATTAAGGGCAGCTAAAGCATTTTTTATTTTGAAGTTCAAACTGAGGCGTTCTTATTTCTTAAACTAGACTTTTATTTAGTTATAAATCTCCTGGATGCCGAAAACAACACTAGATAGATGTAATCTATGAAAATTTTACACTGGGTAAAATTACATATGAAGAACATTTAAGGTAACACCCACTACAAAATGTTCTAGAACTCACTCAGTTACTCTACTTGTGACAAATCATTGGAGGAAATGAAATATTTTTGAGGCGTATTTATAATTTTACTTCATTTAATTTTTTTAACGTCAAACTATTTAACATCAGAAGATATGACGCCAGTACTGAAATATAACACGAAGACACAGCAGTCTGAATGTAATGGTTATGAATGGTTAACAATAAATTAAGCCAAATTTCTTGCTATATCATCAATAATGTCTAATTGTCTATATATTTAAACTTATAATATTTGCAGATAAAATTGCTCACTTGAGCAATGACTCGTAATAATTTATTTATAACTCCAAAAGTGGTCAAGATAGGAAGGAATCAAAAACGACTTTTTTTCAAAGAAATTTAAAAAAATATATAATAAAAATTTGAGTTTTGACGCCATAAAACAGACAAATTATCGACTAGAAAGTTTATAATTTTTTTATTTAATGTCGACCCATTTTCGATGCTGAGTCCTGTCACCGACAACTTATTCTGTTGACAGAATTTGGGGTATAATGGCGCCATATATAAACAATATAAATTGATAACAACCAAATTCGAAAAACATAACAGTGTAGCATTAAGTATCAAAGCTCTAACCCAATGTATCGTCTAAGAAACTTTAAGTTATTGTAATTTTAATACAAGCTAATAACAAACAAAATAAATCTCTAAAAAAAAGATGAAAAATTTTAATTTTTCGATTATTTCTTATTCTATCAACATTTTAATTCAATCTCAAACTTTGCACAGCTATCGCAACTAAACTATAATAAATAGGGGTAAAAGTCATAAGACACTTGTATGCAGAATTTTACGCCCTACAAACTTTATCCAAAATTTTTACTGATTTAGCGTTAACCGCGAAATACAATTTTTGGACAAGTTTTTAATTATATTTCTACCAAATCCGGGGGGTTAAAAGCTTTTTCTTATCACTGGAATAGAATATTTTGCCAAATTTACAGCCTTATTTTACTGGAATATACGAATATGTGGAGAGATCTAAAAAAGATATTACTTTGAATTCTTTCTGACAGAAGTTACAACATATGACTCAATTATTAAAAAAGGAAAACAGTGAGCTCTTTAGTGGTTAAAATTTTAAAAGCGACTTCTTGTTGTGAAAATAAAATAATAAAGTCGTAAACATAATAAACTGCACACATTGTTAAAATAATGCTGCCAAAATAAAAATAAAATAAACTAAATGCACTACAACTGCAAGTGCAACCAACTCAACGATATAGCGCATAGCGATGCAGGAAACAGCAGAGAAATGCGGCTTAAGTACTCAAGTCACCATAAAATGAGAAAATATTCTAAATTTAAATAATACTGCTGTTATTATGCTAAATATGGGATTACTTATGTGATATGATTACTATTTACTGTACAGGGTACAGGGTACAGGGTGATTTGGAATCACTTTTATATCAAATTTTTTGTAACTGAAATTGTATTATTATTATTTTATTGTGATGTTTTTGCCATTAACCACTACATTCTTACGCCTTAAATCCTTAAACTACATATCATTGTGCTTAATTATATACTATCTATCCATTCTCACTCCTTCTAAAATTAAAAAATTAAAATGCAAACAAAGAGATAAATTTAAACTGCTTCTCTCTTTCTGCTACTCTCCCTCCTGTTTTTACTCTTTACGGTTTTACCTTCTCTCTGTATCCGCCATTCATCCCTTCAATATCCCTGGTTACCTTTAATAGCTGCACAATTTTCTTTTCACTTTTTACTCTTTTCTCACATGAATACTTAATGTGCTTCAGCGTTCCTATCTCTTTCCAGAACCCCTACACATCCTTTCCTATCTATTATCCTAGTACTCAGTAAGAAATTTGGTAAAGTGTCCTATTTTGTGACGTTTCTATCACTGTTACACTTCAATTATAGTTCACATCAACTTTATCTTCATTTGTATTCCGACAGGTGGAGTTGTTTTGTAATTTGTAGCCGATCAAATAGACATTTCATATGAACGATTGTGAGAAACTGAACTGTAAATGAACTCTTTCATGACAAAGAAAATCATACGCATCTACGATATGATGACAAAGAGACTCAAAAATGTTTTTCTCTTTGTTTCCCAATCTAAATTTTGCAATTCTTCTTATATTCCTTGTTTCTTTTTCTCGTCTTCTTCGTAATTTTTTGTATTTAATTGTTTCTTTTAACTTTTAATTAATTTCTATAAAACTGTACTATATATTGATGAAGTTACCTATTGGGACATTAAATATCCAATTATCATTCATGTTATTTTTGACCCTTTAAACAGAACACATCCGATTATGTGGCATCTCTATTGTGTGACGTCATTTACTACCAACAGCTGATTGCATATCTCATTAAATTTGATATTATGATTGTTGAGAAAAAAGAAACAAAAAATCTCAATATTACTTATTTCTTTTGTGACAGAAAATCAAATTATAATACATAAAACTCCGTCAACGTTTGGATATTTAAATAATAGAAACGCTTGTATATGGTTTATATGTTAACCTATACTTCAAGACAAAATTAAAAAAGGGCCGCTAAAAAATGAGTTCATAAACCCACTGTCAAACTGACAAATAACATGTAAATCAAAATACGACGAAGCAACATCGACCTGGAATATAAAACGCATCCTGTTCTTTTATTTTTATCACTGTATTCTACACAATGCGAACCTCATAAAATATACTTGTAATACAACAGGACAAAACCCTCAATATTTATAGAACATCGTATTCTATAAACATTGTGCATCTATTACTGGCGCAATGTACAACTGTAGAATGCACATTATTTGTTTTTTTGCTGGTCTTGCTGTTGTTTTGGTTGCTACAACGCTTCAGCGCAATGAGAATGCCAGCAAATGGCTTACAGCGAGACAGGTTGTATATTTGTTAACCAAATTTATTTCCCGTGGTGTAAATCTGATTTTCAATCTGCAGTTCAAACACATAACTACCAATGTTTTATAGAATTCAACTCTAGAAACAAAACCGTTCTTTTGGCACACGGATGCACCATCGACTTCTATAAAGAATTAATTGAAAATGAAATGTGAAGTTGTTTTATTCATTTATTGTTTCGGTAAGTCCATTTTATTTAAAACGGAATCTGTAAGTTTAAAATACTAATAGTCTAAGTTGAGGCTAAAGCAAAGGATCCAAGCGATGTTGAAAAGGAACAAGAAAATTAAAAGGAAAATGAGAAAGACGTAGAAAATGAAGAGGAAGATAAAGAAGATGAAGATAATGAGGAGGAAGTGGAAGATGATAAAGACTATGATGACGGAGAGGATAAAACAGAACGAAACAAGACGGAGAGAAAAGGAAAAAGATTGGGAAAGGAGAATAGCGGAAAGACGGTGGATATATGGAATCATAAGCGGCCTTAGAGGATGGCAAGCAAGGCAATCACCCGGGGCCTCGTTCTAGTAGGGGCCTCAGATTCTCGCGCAACAACCCAAGTAGAAAAATCCATTACTATATATCTATTTGAATCTCGCGACTCGCGCTTTAGAAAACCCACTTAAATCACTGCGTCTTCTTTTAAGGTATTCATGACCCATAGTTTATCATCATTCATCATTAATACTTCTCATCTTTGTGCTTGTTAACTTTTAACTTCCAATATAAAATCTTATTTCTCGTCAATTATCATCAAAAGTACCTACTTACAATTTACATAAATTATACAAAGAACAAGTGCCTGACAAAAATCTGTTGCCCGGGGCCTCGGAATGGCTAAGGCCGCCCCTGATCGAAATACAATACAATACAGACGGTTAAAGGAAAAGAAAGGTTAGATCTAATTCAAGTAAGGATGAGGAACTAGAGGAGGTCGAAATAAAAAATGAGAAAAAAGGAGAGGAAGTAGGGACAGGTTAGGAGAAAGAATCAAGCGAGGAAACGATTTTGCACGATACTGTTAGTTAACCAGCAAAAATTTAAAAAAAAGAGTAAATTAGTTGACTCTAAACGTAGCCCTGTTATATATTCCATATTCCAAATAAATTCTAATTTCAAATGAAACGTTTTATATATGTTTGCCAGTATAGATCTCCATTTCTCAATATAAATATTTTCACATATACTTAACCGTAAGTGATAAAAAAATACCATTTACTGTTATTTAACGATTCAACTTAGTCAAACACAATTTACTAAAATACATACTTACGCAGATATTCTATTAAACGTTCTTTAATTCTGTTTTTTTTATGTCGTTGCTATATTTATTTACTTTTTATTAAAAAAAGTACCTACTTAAGTTACGTTTGAAGTGATGTTACATTTAGTGCTTTTTTCGTTATCTATTCTATATTCTATACCTAGGTATTTTTATAACATCTCATAAAAAGAGAGAAAACATTAACAATAACACTTACGCAGTGTATTAAAACTCTGTGCTATCGTTATTTTCATTTTGCTGTTACTGTGAAACGAGCGAATGTGTAGGAAACTATTGTAATTTATACAAGAAATTGTAAACTATTATTTTAGCGTGTTTATATATGTTTACTTTCCAAGTGTCCGACTCTACCGATTGTATTGGTATCGTATTCATATTTATGTGCAGATACGACTATGACAGAAATAAGCAGTCAAGTTATGATTGTCAGTAACAAGTTGTACGAGTTAATGTAATATGGGTGTTTTACAATTACGGCACTGGAGCGTATAATGCAGAATTATGCTCAGCATTGATTGTTCCACCTACACTTACAACAGTGCCTCGCGCAGTTGAGCACTAAAAAAGTTCTACTCTCTCATGATGTGCGCAAATGTAGAAATTCTTGATATTGTTGACAATTGCTATTGATTACTTTTTCCAATACCTTTGTATGAAATGATTTAATGCCTTTAATAATAACCCTTATTTTATTTAAATCATAAAAATATTTATGTTAAATAAAATTAAAAGCAGTAATTAAATTAATAAAATTGAGATTAAAATATACAATATAAAAATAAACAATTATGGATGAAGGTTCAATTTTAAAAACTAACGTGTGCTCTAATTAAAAATCTGTACAGTGCGACACTGGGCACTAAATATAAGTCAAAAGCACATGTGTTGTAAAATAAACTAGATTTTAAATATAAAACACGTTTTAATAAAACATTACCATTGATAGCCTACAAATTTGATAATGGTACAACAAAGGTTTTATAACTTCTTTGACTATTCAGCTGTCACTTGATTTTGCGGATTCATGCTCTCAAATTTATCTATTTTTCGGTAGTTAACACAGCTATAATAACGACGCTTGTCGCCTTACGTGCTCTACACCATTTAACGTTAATAACAATCAGAGTGTCCACGAGTTTACAGCTCAAATTAAACAGTCATAATTTGGTAGCCATTTAATGACTAACTAAACTCTAATCGATACTATCTACGCTTCATCGAGTGCACAACTTAATATAACATCTTCTATAGACTATCATCTAAGCAGCATAGTGGAACTTACATATTACGATGTACTTACAAGCATCTGCGTCCAATATGATTGTAATTATTTTGTACCAAATTTTGTACTCTTGTTAGTTTTAAGGAGACTGCAGACTAGAAAGGTTTTTATTATTATTCTAACACCAGCGTCATTATTTCATCAACATTATATAAGGTACTTTTTAACCCGCTTCCCAATATGAAGATTTCCCAAGGTACAATATAGTTGACACATTTTCAATTAATGATAGCAACGAAACTAATGTTTAATTTACTAGAAATGTTATCCTAGTTATAAAAAAAAGTGAAACTGTAAAGGCATCATTACAATAAAACGTCTCATAATATTTGAAACGTGAAACAACCCCTTAACTAAACCTAAATACCAAAAAAAGAAAATAGAAAATGGGAAATGTTGTTGGAGGCCAGTAGTTGAATAGGAAAAGCAATGAACAGATGTTTGATGAAAATATCCACAAATGTATTTACCACAGCTTGAAAAAAGAAAAAAAAAGTGAAACTCGAAACACGGAAATATCAAGAGGAACGAGTGGTGGTAAGGGGTCACAGGGGTAATAAAAATATAGTACTTTTAGATGTAACAAAATATCAGGAAAATATGAGATAAACATGAAGGGAATTGTGAAGAGAGTAAAGGAGTCACAATCGGAGTTGTAAAAGTTGTCATATAAAAAATACTCGTATACCAAAAGAAATATATATCTACGAGTATATATTGTTGTGTTGCTTTCATAAGATTGGAGACTTTATTGCTTGTTTAAGGTGTCTAATAAAGTTCTTGAGAAAAATCAAAGTTCAAATATAAACAATTTTTATATCTAATAACCAGAGCTCAATTTTTTTGACCTATGGTTTCATATTGAGTTTTATTTTTGGTAATAAACTCAAAGCATAAAAACATTATAAATTACTTCATATTTGACCGAAAAATAATTTCATTGTTTTATATATATATATCTCACACCTCTTTTTCTCTTCCTCTCTATATGTATTAAGTATAGAAAACAGCAAGGTGTGTTGCGACCTTCAAAAATAAATAGTCTTTGACCTTGATAAAGGTTTTATGTGTTTCTTTAATATGGTAAGCGTCTACAGTTTAGCGCGGAACGTAGTTTTTGCATTCGATTTAATGAATGAAGTATACAGTCTAAGTCCAACCAACCCAAGCAACCGAAACTATTTACATATCTCTATTTAAAATGAATTATAATTTATCTTCAAAACAAAATTGGCAACCCGGCAGTACCGTATTTCTCTATTCATTTTCGTAGTGTACATATATTTAAGTACACACACCGAAAATGGCAAGTCAATCCGGCTATTATTTTCCAAGTTATGTAAGTCGAAAAAAAAAATTTTTTACTTTATACTTTTGAAACTTTAAAAGCGTTTTTCTGAAAACTGTGTCAAGATTTCTCGAAAAAATCTGAACCGATCAGTCTCAAAATTTAGCACAAGATTCTTAAGTATATTTTTTAATAATTAATCGAAGATTTTTTCTTACCGATAAATCCAGTCCAGAGATATCATGGTCACCGCAAGATGCCTCTTTTTAGAGGAGCTCCGGCAGATCAGGTATAGCAGCTTTAAAATTATTATTATTACAAATATAAAAATGTTAAAATACAGTTGAAAGTTACCATAATATGTGTACAAATTTTTACATTAATAAATTTAAAAGTCTTTTCAGAAAAAATTCTTAAAAAATCTTTTTTTTTTGGCCTCATAACTGTATATAACCCCTTAATACGAGGGTACTTCGACAATTCGATGAATTTTTTAATTTCTCGTGCAGCTCCCGTCAACTGCCATCTATTAATACACTACTGTCAAATTTTGAGCATGCTACGTCGTTTAGTTTGAATGTGATAGCCATTGAGAACATCTATCCGCGTGATGGATGTCTTGATTGCGATTCAGTGTGTAGTCACCACGACAGAAATCCATAAATTGGGCTACGAACTCCTACTGCATCCAGCATATTCCCCCGATTTTGCCTCCTTGCGATTATTTCTTGTTTTCAAGCCTGAAGAAATGGCTGGTCGGTAAGAGATTTGGGAATAACAAAGAGGTCATCACTGAAACAATTTAAACAAACGCTTATTTTGAACGCCTTGAGAAAACCTATTATTTGGAAGGAATAAAAAAATTTGCAAAACGTTGGACTAAATGTCGTAAATATCGAAAAAACTACCCTAAAAAAATCGTATTTTGATTAAGAAACAGATGGACGTAGTGGTAGTCAGATCTCTTACTAACAGGAGAGAAAAAAATTGAAGTGGCAGTTGTATGTAAGTCTCAACATTAAGTTTGGTCATGTAAATGCGTTCTGCCAGCCTCCACTCGCGTTTCAGTAAAACAATCCCTTGTGTTAATGCTGATGGTGCGTTAGCTTGCATGTATGTATAACGACAGCACTTGTACAAACTTGAACAAAAGTTTTTACTTACTTAACAATAAATAATTCCGCTTATACTACGCAGAAACAATAAAACTTTTGTATCATATTGTACCACAACAACGTACTTAATATGACAGTGTAACATAAAACTTTGTCAGTGAAAATTGGAAAGATAAGACTGAAAAATATGAAACAATTTTTAGTTTTTCAACAAATGGAATAATATATCTGTTTACCTCTTAATCTCAATGAAACTTTGAAAGTAAATCAACATATACTCGTACACAATATTATGGCTAACTTGCTGCGGTCCCGATACTTTGTTGTGTGGTAGGTAGGTAAGTAAGTATATACATTTCTAAACTTAACTAGAAAGGTAACTTTTCTCATTCATACTAGAATATTTCTCCTTCAAGTTTTTTCCCTTTAGTACTGGTATTTCCCGTTTTTCACTTCTTTGTCTGTTTTAATAATATACCTCAATATTTTATTCAACTTAGAAAAGAAAGTTTTGCTACTACTCCTACTTCTTTCTTGAAACGAACAACACAATCAAACTTTTGACTTACTTTTAAGTGCATACCTTTTATGAAGTCAAACTTTAACGATATTTTAACTTTTGATATTGAAATTACATTGTCTTAAATTAGTTACATGAGACCAAAGATAATGAATTATCCCCTTGAGTCCTTCTTTGTGAGATAATTTTATCGATAACTTCTTTGAAATTCTTGCACAAAAATTATCGATAAATTTATTTGGTTTCATTCTTGCGAAATTTTGTTTAAGCTTAATTAAGTCCACTAATCACAATCGCACAAACAATATATATACGATAGCATTTTTTTAGTAATCGATAAAACATAATCGATTGTAAAATTGAATCATAAATTGTAAAATATTGATGTAATAAATTGTAAAATATTTGATGGTGGCTATGAAGAATAAAAGTCAAGGCAAATAAATAAATAAATATAAAAAAAAACAAAAATAATAAAAACCATACTGAAATTGTATTTCTTTGTTAATGAAACTCAAATTGCTGTTTTTATAGCAATATCCATAACAACCATATACATAGCTCGTACTGACCAACAAGAATGTCTTAAGATAATCCTGCATCTAATATGTGTTCATCCTTACACTACTGCTGTTTCAAATTCATCGTGAACTATCCTTTACTATTACAATTGTGTCATACAAGTGGAAAGCAAAGAGTTGATTCAGAGCATAAGTGCTATTGGATTTTTTTTGAACGATAAAACATTATGTTAGGACTATTACAGTTGTTCTTTGTTAAAGCATTTAAGGGTTCTATTTCGACGCCGACGTTGATACCGACGCAGAGCTCGTAAATGGAGAGCGGACTTCAGGGAATACAGGAATTTAAATCGAATTGTCAAAGTTGAAATAAATGTAGATGTTATGTAAAAAATACTATTATAGTCACGCCTTCAAATAATAATTTGTCTTGGGTGAATATACAGGGTGAATATACAAGGTCCTCTATTTATCTTCTCTTGTTTGTGGCTTGTGAACTCTTTTTTTAGGGGTCGTTTTTTTATTTTCAATTGCAATAATTTTAAATACGTGCATATTAGTAATTTCATTTTCCTAATATCCAAAAGGGCAAGTTATATCTATATCAAATTTTAATTTCAATTTTGCCGCAAATTTTAGATATGCGTAATACCTCACAGAAGAAGTAAGTAATCGAGATTAGTTTTATTTTTTCACAAAGTTCGTAATATAATACTTCAAGGGATATACAAACCAGTAAGTAGAGGTATATTACGTATCACACTCGTTCGATTTTCCATAACATTGAATCCCTTTATTAATTAGAGATAAAATGACTAATATAATTTTATTACCTTCTAACATATAAGGAGTTAAATAGGAGAAAAAATAATTGTACTTTTTAGGTACTGGTAGCCAACTTTATCAATATATAGTTTCGGTTTATAGAAACTAAGTCTTGGTTAACAAGACCATTGTTTTTCTTCCGGTTTTACTTCTTTACATACTAATTAATGTCATTTAAACTAAATTTAACTTAATTTGTAATTACATTTAATAATCCTCTTGTTTGTTCTTCTTTCCTATTATCTTTATTCTTACTTCTGCCATCTATTTTCTGCATTCACTCTTTCCTTGTCATACCTCCCTCCTCCACGCAAAATCCTCTTTCCACACAAACTCTAAATGTGCTCCAATTTCTCCTCTTCCTTCCCACAAATGCAACATGTCTTCTATTTATCAATTTAACTTTTAATAGTACTGGTGAAAAGGAATTTCTGATCGTTAAGACACTTTTTTGAGTTGTATATCAAGAGCCTTTTTGTTATCACGTTTGTTAACATCTCAGAAGCAATTTGGTTGAACTCTTTGAAGATGTTCCCATTAAAGTGGCTGGTGCAAGACATTGTACTGGCGGTCACTTTACCAAATCTACGTTAAATATACACAGAAACCAAAGAAAATAGTAAACGAGTGTTAATTAATTCACTTTAGACAGCACAAGAAACTGACCCGTGCCCACAAAGTTCACTGCGCATATACTATACCACAACAAACCCAACACGTGTGCTTAATTCAAACATCTTAAGATAATTCTTAATACGTATTATTCCACTGGTAAATAATTTATTAGTAAAGTGGTAGAGCTGTAAAATAGAAGTTAGCTAGCGCTACCACTCTAGTCTTAGAATCCTAGAATCCGAGTCTATGTTTGGATGGGCTGAAGTATAAGTTTCGGGGATGTAAGTGTAAGAAGAAAACAGAATGTTGATGTAAGGGAACTTACGTAAATAGATTGATCAATCATGTACACTCAATGATATTAACTTTTATGTTATACCGTTGGCATTGGTGGGATCGTATTCCAGTTCAAATATAAATCACAGTAGCCTACCGTACAGGAGTATGCATTAACATCATGCGAATGGTTCTCAATCTTTGAAGATATACTTTAAAAAAGAGTCTTAAAAGACTCATCTATAGAATATATATATATAGATATCATTATCTTATTAGTTATACTGGAAATTTGGAGTCGATTGACCGTTTCGAACTGGAAATTAATTTTATCAAAGTTCGAATTATTTGTATGACAGCGATTAAGACATTAATCGCGTAGTGACACCAGTTTTTTTTATTTTGAATAAAAAACAAATCAGTATTTTTTTTAATTAAAGTAATTGATAGTAGAGAGATATATGTGTAATGTGTTTAAATAAAACGAAAATGAGTAGCGGAATCGTTATTTAAATAGGACAATGTAAAGTTAAATATTTTATTAAACATTAAACGGCTTATTGAACATTGATAGTATTTATATAAAAATTAGCATTTGCAAACTTCGATAAAAGTTTTTGTTTACTTATAGCGGGTTCAGACCTTAGAGCATATGACCTGAATGTGTGTTCAAATGTGTGCGAGAGAGATAGGTATATGTTCCTATTTGTTCTCTATTCACATGCGTCAAAAGTGACAGTTGTCAAGTCAGAGCTGTCTAGATATAATACGTGACAGTTGTTAAATATGACATTATATTGATGTAGAATAATGTAGATATATATATAAATACTAGCTGTCCCGGCCACGCGTTGCTGTGTCTAACGTTTTTGTCATATTACATTACATAGCGCCATCTATTGAATATTTACTCAATCTAGTCAACAGATGTCGCCATATGTCATAATTAATATATAACAGATAATTAATAGACAAATAGACAATAAATTGAGCTGTAAGCTATCCTATCTTTCCAGGTGGATCAAACTGCACACGGTGTACAAATTTGATTAAAATCGGTTAAGTAGTTTAGGAGTTATTCGCGGACATACACGGACAAACAACGTGACACGTAATTTATATATATTAAGATAAATATAACTAAAAACGTGAGTTCTGTCCACTCGAAATATCAACTATGTTGCCTGTTGTCTCTATAGCGACATCTATGGCGTTCATGAGTATACATTTTTACTGATACTGTTTTACCGACAGACGATCTTTTTAAGAAATATAATTTCTTTACATATTTAATATTTATTATATCTTAATAGAATATTAATATTTAATATATCTAGACAGCTGTCACTTTTAAGGCATGCGCATAGAGAACTAATAGGAACATATACCTTTCTCTCTCGCACACATGGCGAACGCACTTTTAATCTATAAGAAATATAGGCTATTCACTCTTCATATATATTAATGCTCTAAGGTTCAGACTTGCGTGTTTGGGTTCAAACATTTGGTGTTTGTATACAAAGACAGATATATGTGACACATAGTTCGTGCTCAGTTGGCAAACATTTGGAATTCGCAGACAAAGCACGCAAATATTTGCTACGGGCATATTCTAGGTGTCATATACACATGCTTTGTTGACTATGAATAAAAAAAAAACATATACATAACTTAACATAAAAATATTTATACATAAATATCAATATACATCAAAATATTTTCTATAGTTCAAATTACGAGAGTTTGGCGGCGACTCATACTTAAAACAAGTTGTGGGGTATAATCTGCCGATATAACAAGCGCAGACTCATTTATTTTTCTATAATGTTTATAGAAACGAAAAAGATAAAATTCATTATCGTATTATAGATTTATACTGCTCATATAATCTCTTTTAAGTATAAGTCGCCGCCGAACTATCATGATTTGGACTATATATTGTTTATTATTTTAAAATGGTAAAAAAATGATTATCCATACTTAAATATTTTTAAATATGAAAGTATTTAGTCAAACAAACAAACGAAAGTTTGGATGATTATTTTGGGATTTGAATGTTGGTCATATTTTAGAAATAAGTATGGACAGGTGGTTCGACAAATAATCGTGTATGTCTATTTGACCTCAAATAATTGGCAAACAGCACAACTAATTCAACACGCAAATGTGAACCCGCCATTATATATCGTACTACTCGTAGTACAACTTTTGTATCATATTGAACCACGAGAATGTAGTTATATACTGGTAATATGTTACGTAAACCAAATATAATAATGCATCATATTTATTTAATATATTTTTTACCTAAAGTTACTTACTAAAACGTATTTTTATTTAACTTCTGATTTTCCTTTTTTATGATTACCTTTAAGACAGCACACTTGTTAGATTGAAGAGATATTTTTCCGGCTATTAATATCTTCTGGGCATGTTCAAAGTGTACGTAAAACACATAAAATTCATATTTCAATCGTTTACATATTTATCTAGTGATTTATCTTCGCTATTTCAGTCAAAATTATATTTACGGTTAATATTATTTATTTCACTAGTATAATAATTTTTCCATATTTTAACATTCATATTTTAAATTACATTAAATGTTAATATACCTGTAACCTACATATTTACAAAAAACAAAAATTTCGTTTCGATAAATAAATCTGAATTTATTCTGATCCTTATTCTGTGATGTACTCCATTATTTTTAAAATTTTTGAAATAATTTAATTATAATAATTCATCATGGACATGTACGGCAGGAGTTTTCCGCTTTTTTTTCAAGGTTTTCCTTGGGGCTGCGGTTCTCCAACCACCTTGGCCCGCTTGGCAGAATCTGTTTGGGGGGTCCTCACCAACAACAATCGCTTCCTTGTCGCACCGGCATTCACAATTAGCATCACCTCCGCCTTTGGGATCATTCACTATTGGACAACATACCTTATCTTGCATCATACCGCAATCATTTCCAACACCAAACGGGCCACCACGCGCCAGGTTTAAACAGAATATAATCCAAACTATAAATGCAAATACCCATTTATAAAAATCCATTTTTGGGCATAATAAAATCACTAAGTTTAATAAAGTTTTTTTAAAATAGTTCGACTTAACTGTTCGATGTTATCTAATTAGTAATTAATATTCAATTGTTTTCCATAACACGCCACCTAATTGAATACGGGAAACAATAAAACAAAAATCAGGCCTACTTTACAGTCTTAAAGCATACTTCAACACATTCATTTTTTATTTAAATTTATTTATATTACGATCTGACATATCACAATACATATAGATATTTAATAAAAGGTGTTAAACTTAATAAAATTAAAATTGTACGGTATAAGTCCAAAGAAAAATTGTATGTATTTGTTATTTTACTTAATTAAAATCTGTACTCTACGGTACCTCTTCAGCCTACTGAAGGTAGTCCTGTGCTCTATTAGAGTGGTCACTAATGTACAAAGTGGGGCCATTAAATAACGGGACTGACGCTGTTAAATATTTTATTTTGATTTCATATATATTTTCTTATCACCTTCAGTACACACCACTGCTCTGTCACTACACCGCTTTCAGCTCCCTTCTTTCTTTCTTTTTCACAGCTTCAACGGACTCTAGTCTTGGTTCTTTTAATGCAGATTTCACCCTAGGAAACAGAAGTCGCATGGCGTAAAATCCGGTGAATAAAGCGGATGGTCCAACATTGGATGTTATACTTTGCTAGAAACGGTTGGCATCATTTTCGCACACACTTTTTACAAGTTAAAATCATGTAAAATTTGCCGTACGGATTCTTTATCAATTGCTACACTGTCAGTAATCGCCAGTAATCGCACGAATACTTAACCGACGGTCAGATCGAACGAGATTACCGATATTTTCATGTGTTTTTGACGTGGAAGAGCGATCGGGGCGAGAATCATCATGAACGTCTTCTCTGCCATCTTGGAACCACTTAAACCACTCAACTTTCATTGTCGTACACTTCTTTCAATAAGATATAAGTTTCAGTAGCGGTTTCCTCAAGTTTCATGTGAAATTTACACTTAACACTTAACACTTTTCCGGCGAAACAATAAAAATAAATCTAATGCGAACGAAGGCACGGCTATACTGATTTGTTTACAGAAGCGGAGAGGCACTGCATTCGAAAGAGAAGGCTTCACGATAAACAGCTGTTAGTCGCTATCGTATGGCGGATACACACTTCTTCTACAGCAGGATCAGTCTCGTTATTTAAAAACTGCACCTCGTATTTGGATGGTTCACACTCGGTCTTTTTATTTCATAGTTCAAATTTTAATGTAATTCAAATTTGTCTCATTGTAGATATGGTAAGCTCATTGTGCAGTCTTTCGTTTGTAATATTCCTAGGCGCATCTACAATCATGCACAATGTTTTTGATTGAAATGTTTTTTTAGATTTCAATGTTTGAGTTAGTTTATTTTTTCCAAAGCTTGTGGGTTACACAAGTCCATATACATACAATAAAGCATCTGACGTATTTGTTATTTACAAATAAATATTATATCTCTAAGTACTTGTGAAGTGCTTACACAAACTAAGACGTTCAACCAGGTTGTTTACTCTACTTAATACACAAGCAGCAACGCAATTCTCAATAATTTTGTAAGACGTCTTTATACACAATTACCTACAGCATTAAGTAATTCTTAGTAATAACCTTAAGTCATCGATGTAAATAATACTCAACGCGTTAATTTAGTTCACATCGTTAAACAATTATTAGTATTAATAAAATAAGCTTTGCTTCAAAATATTAGCTATTGTTTAATTTAGGAGAAATAAACATTATAAGTAGGTATTACACTGAATTTTGTGAAATTCAAGAGCACCATCTTATACGTATTTTGCTCTCAAATATTTTCCCTGTAAACAATTTAGCTTAGTGATTTTTGGCTGAACATAAACGATATATGCTGCCTCTTTCATATCTCAAACTGTCCCTTTTCTTTACAACTCAAATTCCACCGGTAGACAAAGAAAAAAGATTTTTATCTGTTCGCTTTACATGATTTGTATAATTCCTTTTCAACTAACATACTTGCAGCAATGTTCTCGCCCATCGCGTAGACTATATTACAAATTTGAAAACATCTTATCTTGTAATACTTTTAACAGTAAAACAAGAACACAGAAATAACTTATAAAAGATAGCCCCATTTTTATTCATCCTACAATTCATATTCTTAGAAAATCTTTTTGTGATCTTAAATACTTCATATACATCAAGTTAAAAAGAATATTATAGCCGCTATCAGATGGCAGCAGCAGCTTATCCAACATCTGGTTCCTCTATACCAGGAAGTAAAATTAATACGTAGCTATTTCTCTACAACCGGTTACGAGCTACGTTGTTAGTTCTACGGTTCTACGGCGAAGCTGCTACGATATAACGCACTTTATTATTCCACCAACAATACGAAATAGCTAAACATTATGAGTGACTAACTGGCATAGATATTACCCCCGATAAGAGGGTTGAAAGTTGATGGTATCGCCGCAAGGGCATCAGAGCGCGGCTAACGCAGACATTATTGAATGCACAATAAGCTGGCGGCACCGTTTATAGTCCACCAAAAAATATCCTTCCTAAAAATAAAAAAAGGAACTAAACTACAATGGGAAAATAGGGAAAAGCTCTCTGTGGAAATATCCATTTCTCTAAAGGGTGGAAAGGGGATAAATGGGAGATATTGTGTTCATACTCATACTATCCTCTCGTAGAATGTACTTACAGATGAATGGGCGGTAGATTGACTCAGATATGGTTCAGATAACAATTGAGTGTATTACCAGAGAGATGCTGTGTAGTCTGTAGACTGTAGCTTGTACTGTACTGGAGGATGGGAAATTTGTTAACTTGGAAAAATTGTCAATGCTTTGATTAAAAAGGGCGGTGAAGTTGAGTTATTTATCGTGAAAGTGACTAAACGTTACGTAGAAATAAAATCAATTTCATTAAAAATTCTACAAAAATGTATATTATATTCGAAGCGTTTATAAATATACTCAAACCAAGTTAAATTACGTTTAAGGACCAATAGATTACGAGTAAATATTAATGTGTTTATATAGTTAGCTTCATTAATTAACGTAGGTATTATTATTGCGTTAGAATATTTATTAGCTGAATTTAATACACTGCAAATACAATTATTTTAATTATTTAAACTAATTTTAATTTGATTCAAGCGTGGTTTTTTATAATTTATCAGTTCCGTGAAGAAACTAAGTACGTTAGTCTTCAGCGAGGTGAACTGATCAAAAGAGAGAAGTAGTTATTGTTGTTTAGAGGTCTTTACTAACTGAGTGTTAGACTTAATCTGTAATATTTTTACCTGTCTAGCCTATATAAAACTTTTGTAAAAAGTGTTGCAATAAATTTAGGTACTATTGCCATAGTTATGGGGGTACCCGACGTCTGAAAGACCGTTCAATAATACGTGTACAAAGTCAAAAGTCATCTTTAAAATATTTATGCTAGTATAGAATGGAGGATAGTTGTAATAACACTTAAAAACAAATTTATTTATACTACATTGTAATAAAATTTTCGAAAAAGCGCCTTAGACGCCTTTTTCTTAGGCTTAGACTGCACTGTGAAAAAGAATATCGATGAAATAAATCCGTAATTTTGTAATCCATTGAATCATATAAATTTACATGCACTTTCCCTTTTAAAAATAGCTATTCTTTTTTACAGTACAGCTGTAGCGTAAGAAAGAGGCGTCTAAAGCAATTTTTCGATCAATGTTTTACAATTTTTTTTATTACTAATAATTGGTGAATGCAATTTGATAGACCCAATTTAATCGAGCTCTGAGTTTAAAAATCCTACGTCTATAACAAAGATAATCGCGCAGTACAACCTTGGACAAGTGCATGCAATGGAGCGTCAGCGTTGATATAACAAAGCATGGAATTTAAACGTCGAAAATATAATAAATACATAATATGAAAAAAAAACCTTATAAAGTCTATCAAAAATAGAAGTAACATCAAACAAATTTAAACATAAAAAAGGCATTTAGGTGCGTACTGTAGTTAGATGGTTAATTTTCTTTACCATATATTTAAGAAATTAGGAATAGACAGCATAACAATTAGAATTCAAATCACTGTAAACAATATTAAACAATAATCCAAAAATAACAATTAGCGCTCAATTTATAATTTACAGCAGTACATATTGTATTTCTATAAACAATCGAAGTTTTGCAAGCGTCGACATACAAATTGTTTACAGAATTATGAACTTAGCAAGTTTCCGAACCATTATAAATACGAGTATATTCAATATCAGGCTTTGCAAAGCATTCAGCAAGTTTCACGGTTTTACACAACAATAGTGTGTTGTCGTAATATTTGAAATAGTCTGCAAACAATTACGTCATCAATTCGAACACGTTGTTTAGTTGAATTGTCTCATGTGTATATTGAATCTCCCCAATTTGGAACATGTTTGAACAGGTCTATTCAGAAAATCTTCTAAGCAATAACAGTTCACCAAATACAGCCTAAATATCTAATACACCAATTTCAATAGTAGATGTGCTTTATGTATACATCAGGGCTCCCACTTCTGAATTTTTCAACCCAGATCTGGGGTTTTAGATTGTCAGCTGTATATATCTGTATATATCCTATATCTCGGTTTTTGGTAATTTGAGATATAGGCTGAAAGGCAATTATGATTAGGTACAAGTTTTTTCTAGGTTATTTTGAATATCAGCTCTATGAATAGTATAGTTCCCAGAGTGAATATGAAGTCTAAGAATACGTACAATGATAAGTAGAAAGAGAGAGGTATATGAATCAGGCATTTACTTTATCTTACTGTAAACTATGTGTTGTTAGGCCTGCTGAGTATTTGTTACTATTTCTGACATAATAATAATAATAAAATACAATTATTTAAAGACAAGCCTGAGGCACTATTATCAGAGAGTATTGCTGTACATTTTAAATGTAGAGTGTAATTGGCTTATCTATAGTAGTTTTTTATTAGTTTTTTATAGTCTATTTGGTTTTTATTATGTAAAATATCCAAATAAAAGTTATAGGGTCATAATATGATATTCTTTTACGCAAAATTGAAACCATTATTATTAAAATATTAATTTTTACTCATATTTAGTGAAATATACTCAACTTGTGTATAACGTATAAGCGTTACACAGAATATTAGTTTCTAAACTATTTATCCATCGCGTTATGTTCCTATAGGTCAAAGTATCTCCACTTCTGAGGTCATTGTAGGAAGGTCAGAGTGGTTGGAACTATTCTATATGACAGCTAATAAAATATACGATCAGTTAGTAACAAGACCATGATCACAATGTCCATTAAGTAATACCAGTAGCCATTCACCTAGAATGAGATACACCAGGTCCTTTATTAATAGGTAGCACAGGTGTAATTCAGATAATATCAATCTACTAATTCATGCTTTAATTACTAAAGCATCTATGTTGTTTATTGATTAAATGATAGAGTTCTTTCACCTTCATAAACTGAAGCAGCTACATAAGCCTTTGCACGCACTAGAGACGAGACTAATGTTACGTAGAGTGCACGGCTTATTTATATTCTTTTATTTGAAGTAATCATAAAAAACTAATTTGGATTTCATTTAATACTTTATTAATGTATAACTTGCAATCACTGTTGGTTCATTGCTTTCTGACCTTTATCTAAGTAATCTACGGTCAAATAACAATGATGATACGTGCTACAATACAACTGTTACAATAGCGCTACTAGCGCCTGAGAATAAAATGTGAGATATTATAAGTTTTGTTATAATGAATAACTAGAAAATGCATTAAACATTTGCGTTATAAATTATTAAATATCCTACTTATGTTTATTATATAAAATAATTTTAAGAAATAATTTACTGTACTCTAAAATTGTTCAACTGTTTTAAGAGAATCAAACTATGATACAAACAAAAACATATTTGTATTATTTTGCAAAAACAATCGTCTTAATTCTTAAAACATAGGATAGAAAACCATAGTTTAATTAAGATTCTCTTAATGATGGAATATGTCGTTTAGGAAAACACGTAAATGAAATTTCGCTTCAGAAACGAAACTATAAGCATCTTCCTAATGTAAAATGGTCTCTAAGTTTTCTTTTCCTTTAGTTTTAAGGCGATTTTAACATCTTTGGTAATATTCACCGAAACTTTGCATATAAATCTTGTGGATCAAATCCCTCTCAACGACTTAGACAACAATCAAACTAGGAAAATATTGCGTTGGATGAGAATCGAACTCAAGCAGCCAAACATCAACACTCTCGGTCACAATCTTTAGGTTTTCTTCAAGCGTCTATTCTCGCCTGTAAAAATCTGAAGCTTCTTGAAAACACTACACTCGAATCTATTTTTCATCTTTTATTGTATTTTTTATCTCTTTCTCTCTAATACATTTTATATTTGCCACACATGGTATATACTCGTATTTTATTTTTCCTTATTTACCAAGAATATCTCAATTCTAGCTTGTGTTTTATTTCCAACATCATTATACTTTTTAAATATATATTTTAGGGTTGTCTGCTGTATCACCTTTAGGGTAAAATGCTAACACAGTTTTTTTCACTGTGCGTTATCTATTTTTCCGTACACATTTATTGCTGATATTTATTCTATATTTATGATGATGTCAAGCTGTGTCAGCTATAAACAGAAACTTACATCTTCTTCGTTTTCATTAAAAAAAGGAAAACATTGACGCTGAAAGGGTGTAGATGAAAATCCAGGGGATCTACAAGAAAACAACGCCATCTATTTATGCGCTAGAAGCATACCTTTACAGACCAGATTCTTATGAAATACGACAGTAATATTTAATTAATTTCTACATTAATATTTAGCTCCAGATTTTCTGAATGAAAAACAAAATGGTTTAGTGTGTCTGCGCTGTAGGCGGAAAATGTTTTTTTTTTATTTATCTACATAACTTTAACTATTTTACAGATCTACCAGAAATTTTTCCTGATCTCCTTATTTGCTCTAATTATAGTTTTGTTAATAATGGTTTCTTCCATTTAAGATCGATCTCACACTGCATCGGCTTTTGCCGTAAAAGAGTATACTTTTTCATGAGATAACCCTTTCCTTCTTTACCATTACCTTAATGTTTATTTATACAGTACTGTCCACATTTGTACTCCATGTAGATCTGTATTGTTTGTAACCGTTTGGGTCCCAAACACAAAAGACAACTCTTTGATACGGCTGATATTATAAATACGGCTGTATGAAGTAAGTAACACCATAAGAAAACCTAACTCTTTTTAAGTCTTCTACTTATTGCTTGCTTGTCGAAAAGTTGCAGTACTTCGTCATTTTGATGACAGTGCACTGTCACATGATGCTTGGGAAGATACCCTTTTATTTCTTCAGCGAAGGTCTCTTTCTGGAGATCAATGTTCAGGACACTATTTCGAATATACCAAGGAGCATTTACTACGGCAGCAAACGTGACAATATCTTCAATATCATGACGTGACAACACTTCCAATATCATCTCACTTCGTTTCTACTACAGAACCCGCCCAGCTTCTCTACTTACAATAACTATATTTTTAATCAAATTTCTTACGAAATAATCTTATCAAAATATATTTTATAAGAAGATTGTGAAGCTATCTTTACCCTAATCCAACAAAAGCGTCTCTAAAATCTTTTAATCTTTTAAATTTTGAATAGATAACTTTAAATCAATATCTAAAAACACTTTTAACTCTATTGCCAGTTGCCACCCTTGTGATGTGGTTTGGATTGGATTTCTTTTTGGTTTTTGGAAAGGAGGGGTGACATAGGGGAGAAGCAGAGGAAAATGTGGCGACTAGAAAAGAGCTCCTTTGAATACAAGGTACTTCATTTACTAATAGAACTTTGTTGCTCTGTGTCGCTGACATCAAATATTCTGGGATGGTGAAATTATGCTACCAGCATGGGCGTCCATAGATAAAGTGCAAACACGATGCACGCTTCTTTCCTTTTAATATAAAAATATACACTGATAAAATGGATACTTAGACAGATTTCCACTTCAAAAAATGGAATGTTGTTGCCTCTGTCAAATTTCCTACGGACACCAATGGCTGGAAATACACATATTTGTTTCACATGCATTATTTGTAAGTCTCTTATTTAATGGTTGAACATCAGTTTACACATTCGTACTAGTGTATAAATACTAAAGCAAACATTCGTACGCACATACGAATGTTTCCGCTACTTTAGCGAAACAGACATTATATTTATTTCATTATTTCCTACTTTACTGGTATTAAATTTGGTAACAATTTTCAGCGGTCTCGTTTAAAATGGACTGTAATTATCTTACAGTGAGAGGTTCACATTTGCCAGCTTGTCATAAGCTAACTCTCAAGTTTATTTTCTATACTTTCCATATAGAAATTACATTGCAGTGTAAGTTTCACACTTACTACAAGCTAATTAAACTGTTACATATAAATAAATCATTGAGTTTCTATTAGGTATTTATTTTAGAGCATAAAAAATATTTAATTTGAATTCACTGGCTAATAACGAAACAAAAAGGGAAGGTGTATTACAAATTTAATACCCATTACAGTTATAAGCTCAGAGATTTCTTCTGAAAAGAGATTTTCCTTAAATTAATGATTTCATCATTGGATTTATTCTTCATACAAAGGCTTTCAATTTACATATTATTAAATACCAATAAGATGAAAGTCTTTTGATTTTTTATTTCATCCCGTTTCGCTATAATCAAAAAAATCTTTAAACCAATTAAAGAATTTTTGGTTTTCTTTGAACTGACATTAAATTCTTTTCCAGTTTCAATATTAAGTTTTGTTTCAAAATATTTCGTATATTCTCTGTAAAAATTCGTTCTTTGTTTTGAAATAAAGTACCTATAGCTCTAATATATACTCGTACTTGTAATATCAAATTAAATTTTTTTAAATGTAAATAAAACAAATGGGTTTGTGAACCATGTCTTAATTTCTCTAAAACTGTATTGAGATCTGAAATATCCAATTAATTTTTAATAAGTCGCAATATTATAGATGATATTAACAATGGTAATGAATGTGTATTGGCGTGTCTATTCTATTAAATATCTAAATGTTGACGGAGCTATAGCAATTACAAATTTGAATTGTAGTTTTACCGCTAGAGATGGTCGGCCATTTTTATGACGTGAAATGCATTTTATATGTCAGTTATTTGTTGAGTAGGTCAGTGCTGTGGTAATGTTTTGTAGCTGTTTGTAGTCAAAATAATCAAGTCAACTCAAAGAATATAATATTTTTATTTTATTTAACCCCGTTACGGCAGACATAATATTGAAATTTTATTGTTCCTTGAAATAGTTGTAAATAATATTTGATATTTTGATATTTAAATATACTTATAGTAGAGATTTATGAGCTGTAAGATTATTAACCTGTAAACTTGTCAGAGTTCTGTCAAGAATATATCTCTTTTACGCTCTGTTGTATAAAAGATGTCAAAAGTAGAAGTAACAGAAGTTGTAAAACAGATAGGTATAAAAATTATAAATAGCTACACCTCTGTTAAATTTTAGAAAATAAAAAAATAAAAAACGCCAATGTCACCCAAAATTTGAGTCTGATACACTATGTTACTCAATGCATAGTTAATAGTATAAGGATATATGGATGGTTCCAATTACATAATCATCATTAATCAATTTTAATAATATTTTAACGGAGTATTCTTACTGTGGCGTTCGTTCAAGCCACTGCGCTCGCCCCTATCGAAAAACATTTATATATGTATTACATTCATTTTCTACTTAATAACTGTTCATCAATAATAATTCTCCAGACATTCTTATCTCATTAGCATATTAATCAGTATCCTGTTCCGTGACCCGTTATACAACAATACCTTTCTTTACAGCAACACCCAATCACCCTGTAATTCTGTAATCCCGTAAACCTCTATTCCATTTTCCATATTTCGTTGCGTTAAAGAAATTAATTAATCATATTTCCGCCCTCACTTCCAATTACGTCCGTCAGTCAAATTAATCAATCAGTCAATCAATGTGGAGTTAAATTATTAACCGGCGATCTGATCCACGTCAGAGAACTACGCTTACGTTACGTTACGCTATGTTACGTTACGTCGAAGTGTAGCAGAACTCCTCTACAGCCTACGCAGCGTATTAATTCAACCCCCTCGCTCACTCCTTTGTCCTTTTTTACCCACAATCCGCATCCATGCCAGGATCAATTTACAAGAGTTATCTATGTTTAATTCGGTTCTGTAATTTATTAATTTCATTTACTTTTTGAACGTTGGTTTCGCACGAGATTGAAATAAGAATTCAATTATTTAACGTTCTTCTATTCTTTATTTTATAAGTTAACTAGCTGTCCCGGCCACGCGTTGCTGTGACTAACGTTTTTGTCATATTACGTTACATAGCGCCATCTATTGAATATTTACTCAATCTAGTCAACAGAATATTTACTCAATCTATTTATCAACAGATGTCGCCATCTTTTAAAATCAGATAATTAATAATAAATCATAATAATTAATCATAAATTGAGATGTAAGCTATCCTATCTTTCAAGTAGGATCAAACTGCACCCGGTGTACAAATTTGATTAAAATCGGTTAAGTAGTTTAGGAGTCCATCGCGAACACACAACGTGACACGTAATTTATATATATTAAGATATAAGATATATTAATGGAGCAGTCAATGAATATATATATATATAAAAAAAAGTATATTTCAGGGACCAGAACCCGTTATTATTTGATATTTCCTATAATTGTTTTTTGCCTTTCGCTGTTACAGTCACTTTTATATTTCACTTTAATCTAACCTACATTAACCTAAACCAATCTTTACAAAATATAGATCACTTTTATCTTCCTAAAGCTTTGCGTTTATCTTCTTGTCTTGCTATTCTGTATTCCAAAACTTTTAATTATTCTTCACGTGTGTCTATCTCTTCCCTTCCTCTGCTTCTCCTTGTTTCGTGTCCGTTCTCTATTTATTCTTTCTTCTCTGTGTTTCCGTCATTCGCCTTCTTCCTCCTTTTGATAATTTATCTATTTTTCTTTCTCTTTGACCTTTTGCAATATCTTTTAATATGTTCCAACGTCTCCTTTACAGATTCTGCATGCTTTTTCCTCCCTTCTTTCCAATATATTTTCTGCGGCTGCTCCTGCACGTCCATTTTCTTCTTATATCTTTCCTAATCCTCTCTTCCTTCTCTACCATCAGTTTCTTCTTTTCATATTATTCTTTTCTACCTTTTACCTTACCTTTTAATATCCCACCGTTCTGGTTTGGTTATCTTTACTTTCTCTATCACCAAGTAACCCGGGATGCATATCTCTTTATTATTTGTTACATATGTTATTTGGATAACGTTATTTTACCGTCAAATTATTGGAAAAGAAATGTGATAAAAAATAAAACTTCGATGACTATAAAATTGACAACAATAAAACTAGAAAAAGATTAAACCATGTACTGTCTCAGCATACTGCTATCTTAAATTATTTAATTCTAGGAAATAGTAAGTAACTCTGATTCAAATGAAAGTTTTATGCTTCCCTTAAAAGCAATGTAGATGCAGATGCAGATGTAGATGCATCTCGCGTTCAGGATTAGTCGAAACAGAAAACGAAAAACAAAATCCATAAAAACACCATAAAAAAACAATCGTAAAGATCAGAAAGTTATTTAAGCTGATAGTATTGGCAACTTTGTGTTTACCGGTGTTGTTTTCCGTTCATCTCTGTATGTTGCAAGCAGTGGTGTATCATCAGTGTAACTGGATATCTTGATATATCATCGATAGTAGTAGAGTGCCTCTACAAACTTTTCTCCAAGATCCACACTGGTTCTGTCACGCCACTGACTTCGAGTTATATGTTTTGAAGATTTCTCGAGAAGTATTCAGGACGTTAAATGAATTTATTACAGCCGTATGAACTTAAGATTTTATACGAGTATTCTTATCTCTTGGTTTAAATCTTCTTGCGTTGCATAATATTTATTTTGTTATTTAAACGAATCAGCTGAATACTACTCCACCAAAGCTACGTTAATCTGGATGAGAGGGATTATGAGAATTTTCCTGTACACTAGATAGTAATACGACAAATTTGTATTTAAAATGACTTCCTAGAAAATAGAATTAGAATTATGTTTTATAATAAGGCAGTGGTGTAACTTGTATTTATAACCACACTGGACACTTAAAAAACCATGCGACATTTTGTTTTAACGACGTTCTCAAGGAGCAGTCGTGCTTAATGTATAGAAAAAGGTGACACCTTGTAAACAAAGAAGTGCACAATAAAAAATTAGTTGCACTTTTCAATCCGTTAGTTATTTGGTTACGTGAGAAAAGCTATCAAAAACAACCCATTATTAACTTTATAAAAAAACGAATAGCGTTTGCTGTAATTTTCTTTACAGGATAATATTTCCGTTTCAATGTAGGTCAAAATCGAAAAATTGTCATTTAGATAAACTTATAAATATGTTCTAGTATATATAGGGTTTTCCAATAAGAACGGGTCGATTTGTATCGACTCATATAAAACAAACACCCTGTATATTCATATAAGCTGTATCAAGGAAAAACCCTCTCTATTTTATTAATCAAATCTCTGTACATAATTAGATAAATATTCGATAATAAACCGATACTTTAATTCAATTTGTTTCTATTTCCATGGTCTGACGCGCAGTTCTGGGCGGCATACGTCCCTTGTGAGGCGCAGTACCGGGATGCTGTACAAATTACTCTGGAGCAAATTGATGTGATCAGAAGATTGACGGAGATGTTTCATCCCCCTCTAACACCCTGTTTTAGTACTGAAGGTAAGTGTTAAATGATCATTAGAGAGAATAATTTATAGAACAGTTTCATATCAGCGAATACAATGTAACCTATACTCTATATATTTTATCAAAATCAATATTTCTTTGTAATGAATCAGGAGAAATATTTTGTGTTGGAAAAACTGCACATATTTACTGCAGTAATTTTTTTTATCCTTATAAGTCAATAAAAGCAGGTAACTAACTCCTACACTAGGAGGAGTATATTTGCAATTATATTTTTTTAGACTTTCCTTTTGCATTTTGAATTTTCTTTTAGTTTAATTTTTATTGAACAAACGAAATTTATATTTTTAGTTTTATATAATGTTTTCTACACTTACACCAAATATTCAATGTCCTTTTTTTTGTTAAATAAATAATTTTCGAATCAACAGTAAAATACATAATCTGAATTAGAATTTCAATCTCTAAAATTTAAATATATAAAACTTTATTCAAACTGTTTTAATGTTAATATTAATAAAAAGTTTTTTCAAATATCTTTTCCATTTTAAATGACAACGCAACAGAATTATGTTAAACTTTGATAAATAACAAATTGTATCGTCAGGTAAAAAATATTACTTTAAACAATACATAAGTTTACGTTTCATGTTTAGTTTTGCAAAAATAATGGTAAAGAATTTTTTTAAATAAAATATAAATAGTTTTTTATTAACCAATAAATAAAATGTTTCAAAATGTAAATGTAATCGTAAAAAGTGACCTTGAACTTAGATTACGTTTCTTTCCCGCTTCGAAACGTAAATTTATGTATTCTATAACGTAATATTGTTTACCTAACGTTACGTTTTAGTTACAGAATTTTAATATAATTCTGTTATATAAATGCGAAAGACATTAAAAATGTTTTAATAATATATTAGTTTCATATGCAACATTATATAATGTTTTATTTACATTATAAACCGTAAATTTATATTGACAGATAACTTTGTTAAGTAACTCGACATTTTATTCACATACAAAAAAATATTTAAAAGGTGAACCTTGTTATGTTAGCAGTGTTTAGCGGTATTTATTTAATAAATACTCGTTTCAATAATAATTAGTAATTAAAATGAACCTATTAAGTTTTTTTACTCTTGACAACTTGAAATATGGTATAACGTATGGTATAAAGCTTCGCTGAAATCTAATGAAACATAACAGAAAATATCCCGAGCAAAGTCAGATTTTTTGCAAGTGCAATTAACATAGCGACATCTCAGACCTGCCCGTGCTTTATTTTCAAGTACGTTAATATATTTATCTTCAATTAACTGTACTCGTAGCTCAAGTTAATTTGCATAAGCTATGTATGTAAGTTCTGCATATACTATGTACATGTATATCTTAAAACAACTTTTGCACTAACGTGCATACTAATTACGATGCTTCATGTTATAATAAGGCAAATGCATATTTAATAATATAATAAGTAACTGTGAACTCGTAACGTTACTTTGCATAATTAAAACACTGCTTGACAACATAGAAAAATATAAAGAAAATTTTAAAGGTACGTGGAGACCCTTTATACCTGAAACTATAGAAAGTAAGCGACTTATTTTGTAACATTTTCTCTGACGTCATGCGTCATAAATTTGACTAGTGTGATTTATTTGTTTGTTAATATTGGCAAATAAAATTGTAGTGAAAATTCAACCCAATACTGCATTTATATTACATATTTAGAGCACTGGTTGTAATTCATTTTAAGAAAAGTTGCCGCCAAATTGCTCGGTCGTTTACACCTGCATTGTTGTATTATTATTTAAAGCGAGATTTTAGGAAGAGAATCAAAAATTTACTTGTATATACTTAATTATACAAATTAATACGTTGATTTGAACATTTCATATAACAAATAATTATTAAATTTGTACACAAATTGTCTAAGGTAAATATTTAAAAACATGAACGGTGAAAAATGCAGGTCACTGGTAAAAACTGACGGGAAAATATAACACAGAACCAATTCGATGCAGGGCCAAGAAAGTCTTGCCGTCATTTCAAAAAGTCGTTACTGCACCTACAAACTAATTTGTTATACGACGGACGTCAGTTTTCCGGAGTGCAAAACCGCAAATGTTAAGGAGGTATAGGACGTTAACGTAAGTGATGAAAACGTTGTGGAATTTGGAGGGTCGATACAAATAGTAAAAATACAAAAATACATGCTGTCTCCTAGTTTTGCCGGTTCCTAGTTTTCTTTTTATACATGATTAAAAATAGTCATTTTCCATAAAAATCATAATTTTTACCTCAATTTCACCACATAATATAACTTTTAACTATGAATAAATGGTGACACGGCTTTCAAAAACTAGGTGTATATAAAAGAATCTTTTCTGTAACTATTGCAAAAAGAAAATTATCAAAGGATACCTATATACGAAAATATTTAAATAAAACCAGTAAGAAACAGTAAGTGTAGGTTATAAGCCGGCAACGTTGCAAATCCCAATTTGAGCGCGAAATTCAAAATCGGAATAAATATTTTATTACATATAACAATTTATTTGTTAAAGAACCAAATACCGTATACGTCAACACACGTAAATTTACAGCGTTGCCTAATTTATTATTCCTTTTTAAAAATATTTAATTTGAATTTTAATTGAATTAATATAAATTTGATATTAATTATAGGTAATTTTTCATTTATTTAAGTATTATATGCATCCTTGCTCGTCCTTCATGTACTTCGTATTTTGCATTTTGTATTACCGAGAGATAAACTTTTTGCATTGACGGTACGTCCTGTACCTCCTTAATAAATGCAGTATTTGATTAAGCCTTTAATTCAAAGCGATAGTAGACAGTAGATGCGCTGTAACTAAGTATAAAAGTAAAAAACTGTATAAGAATAATAATATTAATAACAATAACATACTTTTATTAACCTAAATTACAAATCTACAAACTTGTTTCCAACTACAATAGTTTTTACTGGTACTTCTCTCAACAACCAGATGAACTAAAATTACTCTGCAACTTTTCTCCTCTGATAATCTTCTCTAGAAAACACCGGTGTATCTGTTTGCAGTAGTTGAATATTTGATGGAGAATAAAATATTTACTGACAAAGGAATTCACAGTTTATTAATTAATTAAATCGCAAAATGTCAAGAGACAACAAGAACTAAAACTACCTTAATTAAATAAAGCCACTGGAATCATTTATTATAAATTCATAATGGATTCCGAATTGTATGTTATTCTCGCAAGCTGTCTCGTGAAATTAAATGTACATACATAGACGTCCGTGAAAAATGTTATACTTATTTGACAAGTACACATTTACGCTAAATATAATGAAATCTGAGATTTTGTGACCCTGTCAATCTACCAGTTATCTTTAGAAACTCTTCAGTCTCTTAGGATATTCTTTGTGTGTAATACGTATGTAGCAGGCTCTGCAGGCACAAAATATGGATGTTACTTACAGTTTCGTAATATTTTACTTAAATTAATAATTAATCTTCAAGAAACTCGTAAAAAAATGTTCCTAAAACAATTTATTAGTATATTAATACGCAAAGGAGTTGATTTTTCAAATTGCAATAAAATAGGTCAGAAAAGGTTGTATATTAGGTAGAATCATTTCACCAATAGATATCTTTTATTATGTTAGATAAACCCTAAATACAGACAATGGTTTTGAGAAAAGTACAAATGATTTAGCTTGTTTTATATGCACCGAACAATTAAGCTAAATAAAATTATTTAGTTTAATTAAAACTAGTTTATTAGTTTAAGTTAAACTAATTAAAATTTGACGATTCAGCGTAATGGAGGAGCGGCATATGTATATAGGTAGACGTCTTTCTTTTTCCTCGAGTTAATAAAGCTAATTCTATAGTAGTTCACATTTTACAAGTATAGTAAGTACAGCAGTAAGAATGAACGACGTTTTTCAGAAAGCTTAAAAAATTAATAATTTTTTTCATGTATTTAATTTATATATATACTCTTATATATGAATAAACTTAGATACTGAAATACTGTAACGTAACAACAATAATTTTTTTTAATATTCATTTGAGTGCATCAACTTTCGACAGTATATATTCATTTATAAACATTTGCAAGAAATTAGATTTATTATTAAATAGACTTTCTCTACTTTCAAATATCTGCTTATAGTCTTCAGACATATTACAGTTTTCTCACTCTATGCAATGAGTACTTGAAGCTATTACAAACAAATAAAGTATTAATAAAAAGCAATAATCAAAAAATTTGTTTTTGATTTTAATAAAGCAAATTCCTTTTTAATTTCCACGTTAAAATTTGAACTCAACGCAACATTGTACTTTCGAATTGATTCCATATATTTAGATAATTGATTTCCTGATTAAACATACGTTAATTAATTGTGCTGACAATGTTGCATTGCAATAGTTCGCCATGTTTGATTACAATTTAAACATGTAATAAACTTCCAATTACAACACACTTCACACTGGTGGTGGTGGCGGCAACGCAAGCACTAAGTTAATTGCAGGAACTTCATTTATGTATGTCACTGAACTCTATAGCTGACTGGATCGCATTTCTGTTACTTTATGGCCATTGTTTAAAATAGACGAATTTAATTATCCATAATATATTACTTGAAGTAATGTTCCGTTTACTCTGAATCATTATTTAATTGTCTTAATTGCATTTGTAGACGACGGATGTTGTTACTAGACGATTGTAATTACGCGTTCTAAGTAAATGCCATATTATACCCCGTAAATCATGTTTCCTGTTAATTGACTTAGCATGAATTCACAAAAAAATACTTTTATGTCAATTCTGACTAGATAGCATTGATTTTGTATGATATCTATACTAGATATTTGTGGTTGTTACTAGATTAAGTTACCCTGCACATACATGTAATGAATAAACATGACAGTACGTACTATGTATATGCATTTGCACATACATATGACATACAGTGTATGTTTTAAATCACAACAGCATATACATAGAATAGTAACATATATACCATGAATATAGAATGAATATCCAAATCTCTTTCTCTTGATCTACTATTGTTTCTTACTGTCTTCCTTCATTGACTCTCTTTTTGATGTCCCCAAAGGCTGTCCTATGTTCGGCTGATAAATAAAAGGATAATTATTGAATTTTGCTTGGCTAAATGACAAAGTAGAATTAACAGAAAATTGAAGAACTACATATCACCATATTAAACACATGAAATCTGTAAAGGAGAATAAGTGTTTTCATCCTGGACTTAATTTATCTTTTTTGGTAATTGCCAATATTTTTATGAATGGAAATTTAGCAAAGCTTGGAATTTAAAAAGGCGACAGGGGAGGAGAATTTCCAGACTCTTAAGAAACGCAACCCAGTAAACATTTTGGAGTCACTTTGACATCATATTGAAGATGCGTCATGATTTTTTGTCATAAAAGAGTTCATTTATAGTTCAGTTTCTCACATTTTCTCATATAAAATGTCTACTTTATCGGCTACAGATGACGGAACCACTCCACCCGTCGGAATACAAATGAAGATAAAATTGATGCGAACTATAATTGATGTGAAATAGTGATAGAAACGTCACTAAATAGGGCACTTCACCAAATTGTTTACTGGAAGTTAAGTTTCAAGATAGTATAACAGTCAGAAAAGTGGATGTCTATAATTTCTAGTCAATGAGAAAGTTAGCTACAGATAATATAATGAGTATGCGAAATAAATATTTGAAACTAGAAAATTGTTATTGAAAAATAATGAGGAAGAAGAAGTAGTAGTAGAAGTAATAACTAATACAGGAATTAAATGATTTATGGAAAAGAGAAGAAGAAAGACGAGTATAATCTCATGGTAAAAGAGGATGAAAATGAAGACCTGAATAATTAAGATAAAATGAAGCAAATTATAGATACATTTTTTTTAATCAATGACCATTATGGTACAACCTCTCACATATACAGCACTTCCACTCATTCAAAACGGTACCCTTACTTAAAACCCCTTATCCTCTAATTTTCCTATTGAATCAAGGTAACAGTGCATGGTCCTAAATTTTCCACTCAAATAGAAACAACCCTTACAAATGGTTACATTTTATCTCACCCTTCACTCTGTTCAACGTTCAACGTAACACAAAATCCTACGCATAAATTAACTGTGGGATACCACACGAACAACTATAAATTTACAAAATTACATCATACTCTAACAATAATTCATAGTAAATAATAAACAAATCTTTCATATTCACGTAGTGGTATCATTTAGTGAATCTACACACAAATTTCTCTCTCTCCCTCCCTCTCTCTAGGAAACCCTGAAGCAATGAGAAACCTCCCTTTGTCAGTAAGGGTTACCAAGGCAAGAGTCGCACGGTAATTTAAATACATTATTTAAATGCGTCTGACATCAAACAACTGCTTAAACTTAACTGTGGAATACAGAGGTGACCTTTATGGACAAACTACGCTAACTAAAGTAATATTACAAGTATCAAATGAAGCAACAACAGTAAATAGTTTAACTTGATTTATTCCAAGAATATGTAAGACAGTGAACAAGATTATCATTCATGTAGCAAATTTTTGTAAAAATATAAATGCTGCTGCACTGCACTTAAGAGGTTATATACAGTAAATATTTTCAAAAAGAAAATTAAATTCATTTTAGTAACACACAGAAAATTTCAAGTAAAGTTTTTTGTACTCTAATGTATAGTGCTTTTGAAACTTTAAAAGCGTTTCTCAAAATGGTGTTTTCAAGAACGGTGACCAAGATTACTCGGAAACGGCTGAACCGATCACTCTCAAATTTTAACACAGGCTTGTTAAGTATACTTTTTAGAAATTAATCGAAAGTTTTATCCCACCGATAATAATTATTTTTTTTATAAACATTTTAAGGCCAAAAATTTGGTCAAAAACCGATTTTTTTTGAGAAGCCGCCATTTTGCCAAAAAATAATATTTTGCTTAATCCTTCGATCAATTTCTAGACTATACATTACTTCAATGACATCCGTTTGGTTTCTCCATTTTAGATGATCTAGTCCAGAGCTATAGCGGTCACCGCAAGATGCCTTTTTTGAGAGGAGCTCCTGGAGATCAGCTATAGCAGCTTTCTAATTATTATTTTTGCAATTATTAAAATATGTAAATACAGTTAAAAGTTACTATCTAAAGTTTCTATCTCCGTTCCGCACATCCTGCGCATACTTTCCTTCCCGTTTGCCCAGTATCTGTTTCCTTTCTCCTCGTTTCCCAATCTGAAGCTGGCAATCCATCTCATGTCAGTTATCAATATTTACTCTTCCTAGTGTGCTACAAGCTAACTAAAACATTACATTTCTACTGATGAATCGAATAACTGCTAGTGTCAAGTGACTTTACATTCAACTATTTAACACATAAGCCAATAAAGTTTTCCGACTTATTTCTCAAAGCCGTCCAACTGACTAAAACTTAAACTGTACACACTATGTCTTTCTTAACGTTAATCCGGCTCTGTATTTTTACAACCAACAAAGACTTTATCCTTTTTTCAAACTCACTGATAAATAATTCAACGATCCTAATACAATTACACCAAAAATCAAATGGGAACAAATACTTCTTGAGTAGCTGTCAGAAGAAGTATAATCTGTCATCACTTACACTCGTGGGAATAAGCTTTAATATCACCCTCCCCTACTCCTACCCACTCTCTCCTTTTCTTAAACATCTCTCATTTTGTTCTCTTGTTCCAGATATAAGAGCTGCACACGCACAGCACCAGGTGTGCTCGTTGATCGGTGTGGAAGGAGGTCATAGTTTAGGGGGTTCACTGGCTGTGCTAAGGATCCTGTACTCCGTAGGGGTGCGCTACCTCACGCTGACCTCCTCATGTCACACACCCTGGGCTGACAGCTCCTTGGCAGACGCTCCCGGGGGGAAACCACTTCACGGGGGGCTTACTCAATTTGGAAAGGTATTGTTACTCTGCACACATCCAAATAGGAACAATATGTATGTGAAAGCTTTCACACATACACTTACGCACACACACACATATATATATAATAAAAATTCAAAGATTTAATGCTGGCTGGCTAGAAATATGTTTGTTACTGTAATATTACTTGGAAAATATTCACAACCTGACTGTGGATCGACTGTGCACTATTTCTGCTTATATAAATTATCCTTAAATCTCATGACTATTTATCAAAACTATTTTCTATTTTATAATTCAATCAATTAATTTTCCTCATTTTCTTTACAATGGAACAACAGACATCCGTCGTGTATTCATTTTACATTCAGTGAAAATTGTTACAAGTTCTTGTTATAGAAATAAGTGTACATTGTACAAGACTGTTGGCAGCCTTGATTGATGCTAAGTGTTTTTTCATTTATTTTATAGTGAGTTGAAAGAAGTATGGTGAAACCAAATCACGACAAAATATAATATTCACATATCACAAAAATATAAATACAATTGAATATAGTATTTCTCACTAATCACTAATATATTATTTTGATTATAAATATTTCATTCCAAGTATCTACCATTTAACGGTTCTTTAATTAGGCGCAATGTGTTTCTACGAGCGTTGTTTTCATTATATATGTTTCTGGATAACATATGGTCATCTATACATATGTATTTTCATGTTTAACTATTATTTAGTTATTTTTCTTTTGTGTATTTTCCGTATGTTACAAATAATTTTACTCGGATTTCATGTTTCGTTGTTGAACTAATGTCCTACAGCCAATATCACACGAATTGAGATAGTAACCATATAAACCCCCTAAACTACAAATGAACATTTACATCCAAGTCTACTCTTGTGCAGAAGTTTTAGTTTACCACCAGGCACTAACAAAACAAAGACCATATTTAATTTATAATCTGTCAAACAAATCGTTCATAAGCATCTGCTGCTAATATTTAGTCTAAAGAAGTCTTAATTTTGCCTGAAGTCGATACTTTACAGCCTAATATAATCTTTGAAAAAGTCTTCCTCAGACGATTCTGCTAATACTGAAAAACGAAAAGCGATATATAAGTTTTTTTTGTTATAACATTTTCTTTTCAAAACAGAGCGTTGCACTTTTTCGTGCAGTTTCTTTGAATTTTCGATAGAATGTCAGTATTCAGCGTTTCATTATAAAACTGTCGCTCTGTCGACACTGGAACAGTGTAATTTTTTAATTTCTCTGCACAGGGTACCGATAAAAGTGTCAGTACTTTTATAATTATTACAACAATTTCAACAGTTAGGTAATATTTCTATGTTCCATTCATTCGAAATAAATGACAAAACTGGTGAAGAAATGTAAAATACAGTGCAACGCTATACAGTGTTAAACTGACAATAAAAAACATTGTGTGGAACTAAAAATGGAAAGAAAATGCTATTATATAAATCTTAAATATCATTAGGTAGTTAGATCGTAGGGTCTAATACTCAGCTATCCTTGGGTCCGGGTTCGATTCCTAGAAGTGGAATAGATTATTTATTCCATGACTGGTATTTATAAAATAAACTCACCAAATATAATAATAATAATACTATTCAATAACAATATATATAATAGACTTTTGGAGTCTAAAGAAGCCTTAATTTTGTCTAAAGTCGATACTTTACAGACTAATCTACATGTCTTTAGTTTAAATCTACATGTCTTTAAAATATACAACTTACAAGGAATTCATGGAAATTCACTCCACTTAAAATTAATCGAAAATCCTGATTTCACATAACCCTTATTCTGAACAATTTTCATTAACCAAATAAACAATAAATTTAACATGGTTAATTTTAATCTTACCCACATTAAACCTTGGTATTTCTAATTATGGTTTATTGCTTGGTTAAATCGTTTCAATACCGAGAAATATTTCAATCAATAATAAACTCCTAAACTAACAACATTGTACATTAACTAAAAAGTAATTATAATAATAATAAAACTTATAACTAATTAATAATCATCATTCCACACGTATATTATTGTGTTTAACGGAGCAAGAACCTCCAAGGTAGAATTAAGCACCACCATAATCCAAATAAACCTAGCGCCACATAAGGTTACTTCGTAAATACTTGTAAAAAGCTATTTAACATTACCCATCTTCTTATTTATCATAAAGCATCACATTTACAAAATTATATTTTAGAATCTAAGAGACTGTATATTGTATAACATTTCTTGTAGTGTAATAAGAGCTTTATACTGTTTCACAAACAATCATATAGAGCTTAAAGCTCTACTCATATAATTGCCACTGAATTTATCAACTCCAACGTGATAGTAAAGCTCAATCTGTCAAAAACTTAACGTAATATATTTTTAGATGATTTTATCCATTCTATAAACTGACATGACAAATCGTTGCTTGGAAAAAAAAGTGGGGTTATAATAAATTTGAAGAAGTATTTTATTATGTGGCGTGCCGTAATGTTGACAGTACAGATTTAGCGACATTTTATGAATGCGGTACACGGTGAAGTACAGTGTAGGGTTGGGGGGGAGGATGTGATGGTTTTTGGGAGTACACAAACATTCGGTTGATTTATGATTGTATGCATTTGCAATATACTTATTATTCAACGACAAAAATGACCTCTCTAACCATACATGGAGGACGTCATTTTAACTAATACCAACTAAAAATACGGTAATTTCATCAAATATGAATCTTTTTGTTTAAGGGGTTATATAGAGTAAATATTTTAAAAAAATAATAATTTATTTTATTTTCATAATGTACATATATTTAAGTACACACACAAATTTCAAGTAAATACGGCGATTATTTTCGAAGTTATGTAAGTTGAAAAAATGTGCTTTTGAAACTTTAAAAGCATTTTTCTGAAAACTGTGTTTTTAAAATCGATGACCAACATTTCTCAGAAACGGCTGAACCGATCAGTCCCAAATTTTAAAACAAGTTTCTTAAGTATATTATTTAGTAATTAATCGAAGGTTTTTTCTCACCGACAAATATATATTTTTTAAAAACAATTTAAGTCCAAAAATTTGGTCTAAAATCGATTATTTTTTTGAGAAGCCGCCATATTGTCAAAAAAAATTATTTTGCTTATTCCTTTTAATAATTACTAGATTATACAATACTTTAACGAAATCCGTTTGGTTTTTTCATTTTAGATAATTCACTCCAGAGATATCGTGGTCACAGCAAGATGCCCTTTTTGAGAGGAGCTTCGGTAGATCAGCTATATCAGCTTTAAAATTAATATTTTTATAAATATGAAAATGTTAAAATACAGTTAAAAGTTACCATAACATGTGTACAAATTTTTACATTAATATATTTAAAAGCCTTCGCAGGAAAAATTCTTAAAAATTCTTAACTGTATCCCCTTAATATGTTAAGACAATATTAAAAATATATTAAAATTCATGAAATCTTGTCACTGTTCAATATGTTAACTATATTTCAGATACTCTAAACACACCTCATTAATACATAATTTGTTATTGTTCAAATCCTGTTAACTAGCTAGTAACAACCCTGCAAACCCCCTACCCCTCCTCTAATACAAATTAAACGCGTTTTAACATTATTATTTCGGTTTAATAACTCAGTACGAATGCAGATTGAGTGCATAGTGCACAGTGGTGCGGGGTGGCGCTGGTGATGGAGCGCATGTGAGAGTATTGTTTTACATATTCCAGGAACACAAGTTATTTTGTTGATTAAGTTAATTGTTTTATTGTACATTTGTGCATTTTCAGTATATTTGTGACTTTATATGAGGACTGTAATTTCAATGTATTAGTGTAACTGGTGTATGATGGTGTAGGTTTCTAACTATGCGACTGTATTCAAATTTAAAGCACAGCAGTCGCGACCTATTTCTCATTACAATCACAAATTGCATTTGAAATTAACATGTCACGGAAGTTTATAAGTATTTGGTTTGCTGTTGCATTTGTTAGTAAAGTAAATGTGAGTTTATGTTCCTACTAAATTACCAACTAAACTTTTTAATATTTTATTGTTTATTTATACACTGTTAGATAATATGAATGTATAGATTCTTATGTTGTATATCTTAATATATATAAATTACGTGTCACGTTGTTTGTCCGTGTTTGTCCGCGATGGACTCCTAAACTACTTAACCGATTTTAATCAACTGGAAAGATAGGATAGCTTACATCTCAATTTATGATTGCAATATTATCTTATTGCAATTAATTATTAATTATCTGTTAGCTCCAAACGATTTAAAAGATGGCGACATCTGTTGACTAGATTGAGTAAATATTCAATAGATGGCGCTATGTAATGTAATATGACAAAAACGTTAGTCACAGCAACGCGTGGCCGGGATTGAGTAAATATTCAATAGATGGCGCTATGTAATGTAATATGACAAAAACGTTAGTCACAGCAACGCGTGGCCGGGACAGCTAGTTATAATATATAATGTATGAGCTATAATTTTCCGCTCACCCAAGTTTTGTCACAGTAAACAATTTCGTGAATTGTTAGTAGTCTGAGTGAAGTCATTACGAATTCGGGGTTGAGATTGCAATGAGTGGGAGGTAAATACATTTTACGTGTAGATTTCAATTTTTTTTTTTTTAATTTAGTTATATTTGAAGTCCATTGGAGTAAAACTGTGGGAGATATAGAGTTTTAACATCACCACTCTGAACCATCACTACTTTGAAACTTTTAAACACGTTTTTTTTCACACTTAGCTTTTTCAGAGTCAGTGTGCTCTCTATCTCAAAATCTACACCACCGATCCTTTTGAAATTTTGCACACTCTTTCTTTACATAAATGCCGAGGTAATGCTGTTGAGCTTTTTTTTTTAACTTTAACGTATCTTAAAATATCAAAGTTTCTGATTTTTTTCATGAAAAATCGGTTTTTTGAATTCGAAGTGCTGTAAAAAACTGAAAAATCAATAAAAAATAAACTCTACAGGTTTACCGGCGGAAACTTATGAACCGATAAAATCATTTTGGTTTTTTGAATTTAAATAAGTAATGTTACATTTTCTTGTGACGTCTGCGAAAATTCGTTGTCAATGCCTTATTTCTTGAAATTTATTTATGAAAATTTTACAAAGTATTCTTCAAATGTCATTTTATCATGTAGTAATTATAGAAATAATTATATATTAACTGCGTCGTCAAAAAACATTATTGAAAATATGCTTTTTTTGTATCGATTTGACCTTATCTCTCCCTTAATAATGCTTATATTTTATATCTTGACAAACAAGAAAATCTTTCCATGGCTATCACTCCTTTGAATTTGGACTCGTAACCAAAAAGGCTTAGGAATATGTGAGTCTACTCTTTGTTTTCCAAATTGCAGTGAAATGGGGAACAAAACATAGTATATTTGATGAAATATTTTACGAAATAGATAACGTTTCTTATGTTAGATAAATATTAAATACGCGTAACTGTGTTTAGTGGGACAAGTTGACAACCCAATCAATGGCGAGTTGTAATTATCTTTTCTGAATGTACTAAATTCAATAAAGCGTGCCAGTAATTAATTACCCGATATGAACAATGCACGTTCATGGATATTTAACGCTTGCATGCATGCTAATACTTATGCTATAATTAAATCATAGATAGTTTGACATTTGAACTTTAGTGACATGAATTTACATGAGAACCGCAGTTGTAGTACGATTGTGCAAGGACGAGTACTGAGTGAAATGAGAGGGGGTGGGGTAGAGAGACGGTGAAAACTTAGTAGTTATATTACATTCCTTGAGTTCTAGGAAAATTTCAAATTCCAACAACCCCTAGGTATTTCAAACAAATAAAAATGTGTACTTACATAAGGAATGTTTCTTCTGAAGTTAATTAACAAAAAATGGGTAACTTTGTAAAATATATTAGTTAACGGGGTCGCATCTTGGAAATACTGTAAAATCATGAAAATTGGCAATTTTTGAGGCCTCATATGTGGTACACCACTGCCATGAATCCAAAACGGTAACTCTTGTCCGAGGATCAAACCAGTCCGGAATAAAATAAATATATCTGACGACGACACAAGTAGTCGAGAGCATTGATGCTTGACTCTGACTACTATGTCTCCGGGTTTGATTCCCGGGCCAGTGTTATATTATCTGGGTTTGGTAACAATCAGATTTAATTGGTTATGTGCAACCATAATCATGAATATGAACAAAGAAAACACGATAACAAAAAGAAATAATCGGTAAAGAAAATAGACAGATGAATGAAAACGAAAAAGAAGGAAAACTGGTTTATAAAAGAAAAGGAATTATAGTTGAAAGAACAGAAGAGTAGAAGTATACAATATTAGACAAAGAAAAAAAATGCTAATAGAAGAAAGAACCAGAGAATGCAATGGGTGTCATCATAGTGGAAGCGATGTATCAGATTGTTATGCAGTTGAAATAGAAAAAGATGGATAATGGAAAGAAGCATAGATTGAAGAATTTAAATAGAATAAATGAAATAAGCTGATAAAATAGAAAATTATAAATTGTATAGATTATGTCCTATAAAATGTTGATAAAATGTAATCTATATTAGTTTAAGTGCTAATAACTCAATAGTTGATGCACTATAAATAAATAAATATTAAAAATATATATAATATCTATAGCGCATCAACGGCTGGACCTATTTGACAAATTTAATAAGTTTTTAGTGAAAGAAGAATTATAAAATTTGCACGAAAAATTGTAAAATTCTAGAAAACCTGAAAGTACTTTTTTGTTTAAAATTTTTGCTACTATATGCGCAAATGTTGTACGACAGCTGATTGTCAAATTGTGAATCAAGTTAATAGTGACAAAAATTAATTCAGTTGTTTATTTTCAGTTGAATTGTTAAAATTTTATTGAAATTTGGACTGGACAACGTCAAGTAATGTATAAAACATTTCCAGCCACTGTTCTTCAAAGGCGAGTTTTGAAAATTCAATTTTATAATATAGTAAATAAATAACGATTTAGATTTTCATTCTCTCTGTAAGAATCATTCCCGCTTCTGCTTCCGGAATGGCAATAGACGTATTAATTAATTAAAACAGAGATAGAATTCAAATAACGTAAAGAAGACACAGTAATTAATGAACAAAAGGTACCAGGCATTCGTTCTCCAGCTAGGGTAGCGCTTACATTTGTTTTCGAAAACTTATTTTAATTGTTAGAGAAAACTGTTTAGGCATATCAATTAATAAGGGGCCATCCATAACCGTGCAAACAATTTAGATTCGATGCGTATAAACTTCGAATACGAATAGACCTAGAATAGGAATCGACATTTGGGCGATATAGAGTGACTTATGGACAACAACAAGAAAGAGTATCCGTTTCGATGGCATTTTGAACCAAAAATGGAGGTGAAAGTGTCAGAAGCTAAAATGCATTACCTCAGCCCTTAAACTTAAGCCATAAAATACTAAATTTCTTTTCCTGATCGTACCCAAATATATTTTCTACCTGTGGCTTAGAACGTGCTTCGAAAAATCTGACTCAAATTGTAATTAGACATTTCGACATTACTACGATACAAAAAAAATTTTCAAAGGGAATTACGTCACACAAATTTCTTGCTACTCTGACCTGCACCTACCCCCCCCCCCCCTCTTAGTGTGATGTCAGATATTTTAATTTTCCTTTTTTATTAGGTCTCACGGAAATTTATACCTTTTTCACGAAATTACTCTTTTCTTTACAATTTTTTTTCGTCACAACGATTTTGACACCTTCCCCCTCCCCCCATCCATAGTCACAATTTCTGGATAACATCTCATCCCCACCCGTAAGTGATGTAAATTGTAAAACAATGTTTTTTAAAAATAAATTTGACACATTTTCAATGTAAAAGTTTTATCCCAAAAATATTAAGTAGTTCATAAAAAATAGAAATTAGTTTTTTTTAATAACTTGCATGTAAAACGTTTTACTAATATATAAAACTTACGTATAAATCGAAAAAAGTTTTGTAATAAAGTTTTGTATAATGTATATTAAATACGATGTATTAAGCTCGCCCATAAATTTAATATCTTGCATATTGTATGGCTTTGGAGTATCAGAACGTTTTAGGTTGTAGGTTCTGGGTTACCAGCCTGCGGTGGTTGGCTATAAGGAACGGCAAATAGCTGGAAAACGTGAAGGCATTATTTCCAACTATAAATAATACCGTAATGTATAAAACGTACAGACTTAAGTAAAAAGTATTGCTTCAATATAAATCTTAATGATTTAAGTTCATATTTCTTGAATATGGGTCTATTATAAATTAAACTTATTAGGAAATGATAATATCGAAACGTAATTTAACGAGCCGCTTCAGGCATGCGTACAAGATGAAATTTGTTACGTGTCTAAAGGCTTGAAACGTTATTAACATATTATAAATATATGTAAGTGTGGTAGTATTTATTTATACGTAGGCGTTTTAATGAGCTCCTAATAAATATTTATATTATTATTTATTGTTAATTGTGTGTGCCTTTCGGCTTTACAATCTACCGTATTCTGTTTCTTGTTACATTTCATTCCTATCTTAACAATTCAGCCTTAAAACTAAACTTACTAATTTTATTTAAAACTAATTATTTTCGTAAAACTAAACTTAATTTATTTATTAAAACTAAAAAAATTATTTTAGACTTTTAGTACTTCCAAAAAGTGCTTTCTGCTTCTTCTTCTCTTGACCCTCTCTCTTCATGTTCCCCATGCAAACTAGATAACGAGCTGGACCAGATAACTGGATTTTATATATGGACGACAGTCACTTCGCAGACAATTAAATTTACCTTATACTAGACCTTTTTATCTCCAAACGTACTTTCTGCTTCTTCTTCTCTTGACCCTCTTCCTTCATTTTCCCTAGTCTTCCTTCTGTACTGGTCTCTTCCCTAGTCTATCTTTCTGGGCTGAAGTTTACCTGTTTCCTCGCTACTTCTTTCTTTCTCCTGCTTCCCTTCATTGCCTCTTTTAGTACTTCCTTTCTCTTTCTGTTCCTTGTGCAACCCAGCCATCAGCTTATTTCTTTTCCTGTTTTTTCTTTCCTTCTTACTATTTCCGCCATCCACCTCTTTCCTTCACTGCCTCCCTTTAATAGCTGGCCAATATTCCTTTCGCTCGCTACTTTTTCCTTACACTCAAACTTAATGTGCTCCAGTGTTTCGTCCTCCGCTCCGCACACTCTACACTTTCTTTCCTCACTACTTTCCCAGTATCTGTTAATAAATTAATAAATATTTATATATTTTATTGCACTGATCAGCATGACTCGTATCAAATATATTTCATTGAGCAAAACATAGAAGATCTATAGAGAAACGGCATTTCAATAAAAGAAACAACCTTTTCGCCACTACGGATGATACGATGCTTACCGCCGATCGAGTGCGGATCAGTGAACGCACTTGTATTTGACTATTTGACATGACGCATTCGATGAATACGGACGCATACTTTTATACTACTCACTCCGCTTTTCACGGATTTACATTTCTGAAGATCAGGAGAAGCGGCAAATAAAATCAATAGTATCTATCCACAATAATTTCGCCAATATCAATTGTATCCAGCCAGAATAGGCTTGTGAACCACGATTTAATTTCTATAAAACTGTGCAATATATTGACCAAGTTAAACCAAAACCTCAAATGTACAATTATTTTTTATTAACCCTTTATATTTTAGGAGATAACAATTAAAGTTTTCATTTTTTCCCAATATATATATAACGTCACGTCCGTTAAGTTGACATCTCTTTTATACAACAAGAGATAGCATACTTAACACAGAACCCTTATACATATAACAAATAATTGACCTATCCCTTAATAGTGCGACATGTTACGTCACAAATATGGCCGACATCTGCAGCACTAAAACTGCAATTAAAATTTTAAATTGCTATATCTTCGTCAACATTTAAATATTTAATAAGATAAAAACACCAATACATATTTATTATTATCTATTTCAATCAACAGGTAAAAAATCGACCCCGATCGAGTTATATTCAGACACAATTTGCTTCAATGGCAGCCCTATTTCAAATGTAATTATTGCGTAAGAATTCATTTGAAGCGATTCATCTAGTACGGACGGTGAATCGTTTTTAAAACACTCTAACACGTTTATTAACTTAGTGATATTAACGATTATCGTCAAGTAGATAGAGTACTTTTTACAACATAATCACAAAGTTCTTTTACATCGTTTGTTGCTTTTAAAAATTAAGGACATCTTATTATGTCTTAAATCAGTCATATGACGGTAATTGCTTGAGTTCTAAACTGTTTATGTCCTTACAGAAAGAGTAATTTAAAAGTTTTTCACATTGCTCTTTACTCGAGAGGCAACGACGATTTACAGCTACGTAAATGGCTCAGTGTTAGTGTTATGTTTCTTTTCTTCCATCCCCAGACACATTACCTTCTAGTGTTTGCACATATTTTGAAGAAGGCTTTAGCAAACTTATTAAACTTCATATTCTTAAAATATTGTATGTAATATTTTTAAAGTTATATTGGTTACTTTGGCATAGTCAAAATTATTTCGAGAATTAGCTTTATTTACTAAACACAACTTTAAAAAACGTCAACGCACACATCACATTAAAATCGTAATTTCTTTAGATGTTCCGACTTAGAATTGAAACCTTTTTGTTTCATAAAAATACTACCTAGAATTTTAAAAATAGCATAAGTACCATAATACCTAATAAGTTGCATAATACCATACATTACTTAGACAAATCTTTTACAGATGTATTAAATTAATATCTAACATTATACTCGTATAATCTTGCTTAAAAAAATGTTTAAACTTTTTTAATAAACAGTTACGTAAAGCAAGATTTATCTTCCATCTTACGAAGTTTACTAACCATTTTATTCAAATAATAAACAACAGAAATATCATTCTTGTGTTGTGTTATTATTATCTAAGCAATTCCTAAGATGTTTTTTACCCTAAACCCTTCATATTATATTTTACCCTTTTCTTACTCTCTGCTCACCCTTATTTGTTTCTTGTTTTCACAGTAACGAGCGTTGTGTTGTTTAAATAGGGTTAACAATGGCAATAAGTTATTATGAGCGGCGTGAAGTTACCGTCAAATTTATGTAATTTACATTCCAGTTACATTTATGATAACGAATACAATATTGTTTTGTGCTATTCTATCAATGTTTTCTATAAGAACTAAAATACTAGTTAAACTCACGCTTAGTTTCACGCTTTTCTAGATCATTTATAGAGCACTATAACTATTTTTCTTAAAGTATATTTGATTTCAACGAAAATGTAATTAGTAGATAAATTTCAACTAGATAAATACGCGAATATCCTACATTGTAAAATAACTCTATTTTTTTTAAAACATATAAAGCTAAAATTCTACTGAAAAATAATTGCATGTTTAAACAAAAATATATCGTATTGTATTGTATTTTATTGTATCTGCCTTTTCGATCTTACAAGCTCCTTACATTCATTTACAAATTTTTAACATTTTTCAAACTCTCTTCTTCGTTTTCAACGTTCATCGCCGTTGTTATCTTCTTCCTCTGCCTCCTCCTTACTTCCATCACCTATCTACTTTCTTCTCTTCTCTTGCAATCGTTCCTCGCGATTCTCTCTGCTTGCAAAGTGTTTTCTCCTTCTCTCTGCTCTTTCTCCTTACCTCAGTCAGCAATACTCTTTTTTTCCTCCTTCCTTGCAATAACTCCTCCAAGCTTAATTCACTAACCCTCGTTTTACACGGATTTTCTTGTATATATTCAAAATAACACGGTTCACAAAGAAGAACAAATTATTTGTTTTTCAAAAATCCAAAATAATTTGACTACATATATAAAGTTTTAAAAGTCACTAGTATCTGATACTGTAAAGCAGCTTTAACCCCCATTCCCACTCACTGGTTTTAGTTTTAATTTAAGGTTTTAACCTTGAATGTAATTTAAACTTGTGAAATAATGCGTCAGTAATATACATTATTTTGTAATATTTACTGTTTCTATTTAATATAAATTATTGTATTCAATATAATTAATTTGATTTCTTTATATTTCACTTACTGAAACTTACATTTTAGGTTAAAACCTTAAATTAACAATAAAACTTAGTGAGTGGGAATGAGACTTTAAGCTAGATACCCTAAGTAATTGATAACGGAACTCTAGTAAAATTTATGATATTAAAAACTATCAAAAATTTTGCTAGAGAAAGTATTTGTCAATAAGTTTATTTCATAAATATTTAGACATTTCTACATCTGGCAACATTATCGTTAAATTAACGTTAATGTTTCTTCTTAACGATGCGAACGTTCTTGTTGGATTCGATTTACGAACACGAACAGTATTTTCCATATTTGTAGTCTTGCGTTACAGTATTAAATTTAATTTTAAATGAACAATTAATTTAACTTAAAATATTTAAATATACGTAACTATGACCGACATATAAAATTTTCTATTAGGCAAGCATTTTTTTATCGCTCAGGCTTACTTATGCATTGTCACAGCCAGAGGAGACGAACAGGGATTAGGCTGTACCTTAAAATAAACATGCCCTACAGTTAAAAACGAATTCTAACGTCTTCAACTGCTTCAAATTTGAAAAGCCCCATCTAAAATTCCCTCTTGTTTCAACACAAATATAACAGTGAGATTAACTTAATTTAATTTATTAATTTCAGACAGTAGTAAAAGAAATGAATCGGCTGGGGATGATTGTAGATTTATCTCACGTTTCAATGCGAACAGCAAAAGATGCAATGGCAATATCAAAAGCACCTGTGATATTCTCCCACTCCTCCGCGCACGCCCTTTGCAATTCCTCAAGAAACGTTCACGACACAATGCTGAGAAAGGTACGTAATTTTACCATTATAATAAAAGTAATCTTCAATTATTAACTTCAGTAATGTTTTGTTGTATTTTACAGATTGCCTTGAATAAGGGGATTATTATGGTTAATTTCTACTCCCAATTTTTGACTTGTAAGGACACAGCCACTGTAGCAGATGCTGTTGGTAATGATAAAATAGATTTACTTGAAGTAATTTTTAATTTATTCTTACTTTAGTAATTATTATACCTCTAACTAATATATCTTTCGTAGATTAATTATGAGAAAAGTAGTAATGTTCGAAATTATAAATTCAAGAATAATCATGCTCAAAAATAAGTTTTTCGTGACAAGAATTTTTAAGTTCTAAATATTAGAATTTATAATAATTACTTATTTATTTAAATACCCCTCTCTTTTGCAAGTATATCTATGAAAGACTCCTCCATACTCTAGATATCTTCACTGCTTGATAATTTCTCAAAATACCGCCCAAATATCCCCTCTATCAGTGCATAAATTGACTAGTTTATCCTTTTTCATGTTTTGTCCTTTTTGATTTACTTACACAATTTTACATAACTTAAATTACTGATTCAGCTAGAAATTTATTACTTACGTAATCAGTGCCGTTTCGAGATGATCCTGCGGCCTGGAACTACCAAATATATTCCATAATGGTCACTCTTGTATCTCTTCTTTGCCTGCACACTTGGCGGACGCCTATTTCGCTTCTCAATCGCTACAGCCCTGTCCTTAATATATAACTCTAAACACTATTTTAAATATCGCCCATGTTTTAAGGGTGAAATTTTACGAGGGTAACTTTTACGTTCGCATTTATTTCCAGCAACATATTTTGGTAGGCTGTTTATTATATTTTCAAAACGCAAGCAAAGAGAATAAAATAATTGCAACATTTTCGCGCCCATATAGAATGTTTCACAATACATTTTTTATTTATTTATTTATTTGCCTTGACTTTTATTCGTCATTTCCACCATCAAACATTTTTTATATATATTTAATATTTTATAATTCTATTTTACAAATTTCTAAATATTTAAATAATTTACTAATTAATTTTGAATCAATTAACAAAAATTTAGTATTAACAGGAAAAGTTTTAATCACATCTAATATTTCACTATTGAATTTTGATCTTTCTAAACTATAATTTATGCATTCAAATATAATATGATCCAAAGTTCCTTCTTCACCACATTGACATCTATCGTCTGATTTAATATTAATTTTGTACATGTGAGCTGGAGTTTTGCAATGATTACTTTTGATTCTGATTATAGTTGATATAATTTTGCGGGACTCATTTCTAAACCATCTCTTCTTACTTAAATTTGGATGTAACATATAATAATCTTTTCCTTTTAACTGACTTTTATTAATGAAATCTTGGTTTCTCAAATTGAAGTTTAATTTTTTGATTATATTAAAAATATCATATGAAGGTAATTTCACTTTCATCTCAATTTCCAAATTTATTGATTCCTTTGCCAATTTATCCGCAATTTCGTTTCCTCTTATTCCACAATGTCCTGATATCCACAAAAATTTTATGGTATTAATCTTATTTATTAAATTGAAATACATCTCCTTAATTTGTCATGTCAAAATATCATTATTTGATTTGTTATCATTAGAATTTACATTTTTAAAACACTTAAAGAATTCGTTATTATTATAATTTTATTATTGTTCATATTGCCTATATAGAATGTTTCACAATATAAGTAAGCAATTAATATATGATAATAATTAACTACAACATTTTCTAGCACATATTAATCACATTCGGAGTGTCGCTGGCGTCGACTTTGTGGGTCTAGGAGCCGGATATGACGGTATTAATTAGTAAGTTATCATCTTCTTCTATTAAACTCCTTCAGATGTTGGTAAATACATTTTATAAAATATTAATTATTTATGTTTTTAGTACCCCCGTTGGTTTGGAGGATGTTTCTACGTATCCTCTTTTATTCGCTGAACTTCTTGGTGCTGGTTGGTCTGAAGAAGACCTCATTAAATTAGCAGGACAAAATTTTTTAAGAGTTTTAAGTAAGTATTATCGATTCAAGTAAAATTTGTTTAAACAATCCTAAACAGTTATCGGAAACCGAAAATATCTTAGACATTAGTCTGATCTATATTGGGTGTTTCTAACTACTGTCGAAACCTTTTTATGATCACCTGAACATGATATGTTCTACTTATGATAAATCCTTAATACTTAATCCCTAAGTACTACTAGAAAATATTACCTACTCAATGTATATTCCTTAAACAAATATTAATTGAATTATAAACAAGCAAAGTTTACTAACTATAGAATAACATTAAAACTAATAATTAATAATTTACTAATCATCATTCCATTTGCAGCGGATGTGGAACGTGTTCGTGATGAACAAAGGAAGTCCGGAGTGACACCTTACGAGCATCTACCACAACCAAGAAATGAAGCATTATATAATTGTACAAAATCATAAAAAAAATAAAAACAAAATGATTTAGTATTAATAATATATATATTATTATATGTGGTATCAATTGACCAATTTTAAAAATAATAATATAGACCGAACCATTTGATACATTAAAAAATTTATAATAAAGAATAATAAATAAAATATTAGCTAATTTAAATCACAATTCTTCCTAATTAAATAATTATGATTGTTGATAATGAAATAATTTATTTTAGATTTTAAATGTTACTATATAATAAATAAATAGATAATAAAATAATAAATAATATAAATAGTGCCACATTAAAGTAATGCGTAGATAATCATTTCAAAATTATTTTTAAAAATAATAATGATTTGATATTAAATTTTAATGTATTAATTGATACGACATTAACTAATCTAATTGACCGAATTAATTAATAATTAAATGTAACAGTAAAATATCTTTTTAGCAAGACAAAATTTTGTATAGTTAGCACAGAAAACAGGATCCAAATTTAAAGTAGAAGTGCACCCCGAAAAGAAGTCCTCTGTTCTCCAACCTATCAAATTTCGCTTGAGAAAATATATTATGGCTGACTATTTTTGAGACCAATATTCAGTACCATATTTATTACTGGTTTATACTTCGATACTGGAAATTAGAAATTTCTTTTTGCAAAAGGTAAGGAAAGGATGAAATTTCATTTCATTCGGATTAAAATTTTTAATTAATAAAATAATTCGAAAGGAATATAAATACAGCTTTTACCTATATATTAATATAAATATTGTATTCAAATAATGACTTATTTTAATTAATATACATTAATTAAATTCCTATATTGTATTTTAAAAAATAAAAACAATTTAATTTATATATTTAATTTAAATCAGTAGGTGCTACAAAAGAAAAGTAAACGGCACTTTTTAAAATTAGTTTTGAATTTTTAACCAAATATATTTTACTTAAATTTGTTTACAGATTTTTTTCTATCATATTTTCTTCAGTGGTAGGACTCACAAAATGTTTGCTAAATAATCTTTTATCTAGTAATAGGTAGGTAGACAACTTGTGGAGGCGGTACTATATATTACCCATGTGATACAAAAAATAATGTTGCAATATTTGGTCCCCGCAATCTCTTAACAACAACTTAGAAATATACTCCATATTACTAGTATCAGTCAAAGAATAGGTGTAATTACATAAATTAATTTGGTCACTTAGATAATTTCTGCCAAACCTATAAATATAATTAACACGGTTGTGGTATTTTATAAAATAGTTCTAAAATTTTAATGTTAGCTGCAAAAATGATATTAAAACAGCGATCCGATTAATTGCTTATTTAAAATTGCTTTAAAATATCAACATTTTTACACTTGAAATACATATATTCAAATAGATAAATTTCAACTAGATAAATATATCTCGAATATTGTGAAATAACTCTATGTTTTAAAAAATATATAAAGTTAATATTCTGCTGAAAAATAGGACCAAATATACAATTTTTAAACGCAAATATATTTAAAAATTATAACATATCATGGAACAGTTCGTTTTTAGATAAAGTAATGTAATAATAGATAATAGTTAAGTACTCTTAAATATTGTCCTTTATAGATTTTTAACATTTGGTTTAATTGTGTTGTATAATTTCATGTGTTATACTGAATAAATAATAAATAAAATAATATTTAATATGAATATGATTTCCTTTTATTAGAACTTTCATATTTTTAAACAACCCGCTGTTTAATTTGGTTTGCTTCTGTGCTAGATTATCTGTGATCAAAACCAAATGTTATGAGCTTTTTTGTGGGATGCTATGAATCAATATTATCTTGAAATCAAATCAAATATCATTCTGTTGACTAAGCCTTAGTCAGAAAACGCATATTACATATAAGATAACGTTATGAACTATTTACAGTAACATGCTCTGCTACGATCTCTCCACTACGGTGTTTCGGTCCAATGGTGATTATACAAATTTACACGGGATAGAACGGAATATGAAATTTTCGAATAGTACTCCACTTGACGAGCGCACAATAAGTAGAATAGAATAAACGGGAAAACAGATTGACGAAAAGTGGACTTCTGCAATAAAATCCTCTACAATTCTCTTGAAAAAATTATTCTAAGCGATAGTGTCATCTATCAGCACTTTATTCAATGAAATGGTTAAAGTATTTACAAGATTTAACGAAAAGAAAATTCTAAGTTGTGATATTTAAAAATTCTCTAGATTCAGTGAATCTACAGGGTTCAAGAAAGCATGCAGCACGTAAGTGGATTCATTTTTAAACTCTTGTTAGTTAGGACTTTTCATAATGAGGGAGATATTGTTATAATATCGAGGACAGAAAGATTTATGCATTTTTAGTAAAATACTTTATGTTACTCGATAATAGTAGGATATAGAGAGTGATGTTGCAATATTTGATACCCGTACGCCTTGACAACGACTTGGTAAGATAGAAATGTTTGAACTGTATTGGAAAGGTTTAAAAAGATATATAACGTTAGTATGAATATATTTCCTATTATTATATCCTTATAATTTTAAACGAACCGCTCTTTTATTTGGTTCGTTTCCGCCCTATCTGATATCAGAACGAAATGTTATTTGTTTTCTTTATGATACTGGAAAGCAACAAGCCACAAATGTCAAAACCACAAAACTGTAGTGCTGTCTGTCAAAGTTGTTTGAGTTTGACTTTTGTTAGTGAAAGTTATTATTTGAAAATAAATATAAAACATCAGTGATTATTAAAAATGAATGAAGAAATAGATGAAGCTGACTTTTATCATCAAGATTTTACAACAGCAACAGATTGGGAAATATTTACAGCAAGGTTAGAAGAAATTATACAAGAATGGAAATTACCATCAATACGACAAGGTTTACCTCTTCGTAAGAATCAATTAAGCACAAGCAAATGGGATACATTATCTGAAGAGATATCATTCGCGGATGTTGATTTTAAATTAACTAGATATTTCTTAAAATTTCCTGAATCGATAAGTCCACCAGAAGTGGATGAAGATGAAAATCAATGTCAAGTTTTTGAAGATTTAATGTCTGTCGAAAATGATTTTTGTCTTGTAGATGAAACTAATCCTGCGGTACACCCCATTGCCAGGTGGTATGGTTTGCGTGATTTTGTAGTTTTAACTCCTGCACGTAATATGGCCATAGATAATGAAAGCAAAATTAAAATATTACTGAGCTCTGCTAATATTGCTGTTGCAAATAGTAACAGTCAAGTGCCTTTGTTTATTAAGATATTGGAACCCGGCCAACATGTTTACGTTGGTGTTTGTGAAACCAGAGGACTTAAAACAAACTTTGATATCATACATTTGAAAAGAACACCATCGCATAGCAAATATCTTACTGGCTTGCTTGACATTTTCAAAGGTAAAGTAGGTGTCCCACTGCCAGAGCCTGCAAATGTATCTGTTAGGTTATCTTATAGCCTACAGGATTGGACTTCTAGTGTTTGGTCTCAGGAACCTCCAGATTTTGAACTTCTACAGGTGTGTTTTATTACTAAAGACTTCAATGAGTTTTTTCATAAATTTGGTATGTTTAATTTCTTTTATGTAAAAATGGAAAAATCTCTTTTCAGGGTGAAGCAGTGGGGTTGAAGGATTTGGGAACGTTACCATTTGGAGCCACTTTTGATCCAATAAGTGAATTGTTATTATTTTGCACATGGCCGCAGTTACCGGAAAATCTTGTTATTGATTCCCAAAACTACTCAGACTTCGATGCAATGCAGGTATTGATTATGCTTCAAAGAAAATCATGGAGTGTTTTAGTACGTGTAATCCAATTTCTTATTTTCTTTATAGGCTCCTAGTTGGTCAGTGAGAGTGCGAACAGTTGATAAAGCAGTATGCTTGCTATCAGAATGTTTAGCTGAATTTCTTCAACTTGGTACAAACAACTGCAATATGAGAGAACTTCTGGGTAGCAGTGTGGTTCAGAAGGATTTCAATATGATGGCGCATAATCCTTTAGGTAAACATTGTACACAGAAAATATTTATTTTTTTAATATACAATTGAGATGTGATTTTTATTTAATTATTTGATTTGCAGATAAATTAACGGAATCAAGTGTACCAACAATATCATCTGTATTATTTGCTGCTACTAGGTCTCGTAATGCTCGTGGAGACGGTCCTCTTCAGGAAGAATTATTAATGTCCATATTGTATTACCTATTTCCTGATGCACAAGATAATCCATTAGTACCATATGATTTGGAGGCAAAAGAAAGTTTGATATTTGTATGTTGAAACTTTACAATAGATATGTTTTCTACAAATTGAAACGAAAAATTAATGTGTATATTTTGCAGGCTGAACTATGTCGTGCAATTAAATCTAGCCCAGTTGGTGGCTTAGTTTGGCGACTTGGAATTTTGTTAGCAGTTGGAAGTCATTGGTTAGGTGGAGCAAGAGCCGTTGGTCATTTGTGGTATGAATTTACTCAAGAAATGCGATTCCGCTGTGAGCGTAACATCGTTATTCCAGGGTAAGTGTATATTATAAATTTTTTCATTTTTATTTTATTTATTTATCCTGTGAAGTAAGATACCTGATCCCATTGCAATTAGATAAAAATCTACAATATTTCGAATGACATAAGGTCTTTGTTATGCGTTCAGCGGTATTTGTTTTTGTAGGATAGAATACCTTTAAAGGATCAGGAATATACAGCGGACCAATAATTGTAAATGTGTATATTTTCAATAACTATTACATAACAAGTATTTAAAGTTAATAACAAAAGTTCTCTATCTTAGTTATTATTATATATCATACTTTAATAATAAGAATTGATATTTTTCACAATAGTTAAACTACCCATTGATACTTGGTGATCTTAATTAACTTTTTGAATTGACAAAAAAGAATCTATGTACTGCAATTTATGTATATAATACACGCTTTTACATTTTCACATCCTACAACGATATGACATTCTAATAAATTAATGAAATATTTGTCTTTTTAGTTGTATAAAAATAAATGTTGTTATCGTTTTTCTAAATAATTGAGCACTTATTTCAATTAGGGTTAAGTAATAGCATTTTTAACATTCATTTTGAAATGGCAAAATGAATTATGGTTGAATTTTATTATTAGATATTGCATTTTCCTTATTGGTTCAGATCTTTTCTATTAGAAACATTAATTATATTATACGTAACTATTATTAAATAATTAATGAATTTCATATATTCTCGCTAAATTACTAAATTTTCATATTTCTATTATATATTGCTATTTCTAAGTAATTTTAGTATCTAACGTAAAATTTGAGCTGACATTATTATAATTGGTCATCGTATTTTTTAAATGAAATTGGAGAACTAAAAAGCAATTTTTACAACAGAAACTTTCTTGTTCGTGTTTTATTTTACTGCAATATATTTATTCAACTCATAGGCCTTACTAGGCCTTATAATAATTTATACATATGGTTCTATTTGTCTAATTCTTTTTTATCTAAACTATTTTTACATATAACACTAAAATATTCTATTTTTAATGTAATAGTTACAGTCAAATATGATTTATATTTATTTTTCAATTCCATGTGTCAGAATGATGTAGTTACATTATTTGTTGGAGTTTTAGACTTTAATGTTACATATACAAAAAAAAAAACATTGACGTATCGTCGTTTTTAGATTTTTAAATTTACAAATGATAAAATAATATTATAATTTTATAGATTAACTTTTTACAACACGTATTATTTTTATAGCATTCATTCTTTATTTAAATCTAATTATTCTATATAATATAAACTAAGTGCACTTTTTACTAATTATAATGATCCCAATTATATATTCATCTCTTATTTATTACTAATTAATATTAATTTTATTCAAATCCAGTTTTATGTTTTATTAAATATTTTCTTAAATATATTCTTCATTTCCTAAAATGCGCAGTGTGATGTGTGTAATATAAATATATTATTGACTAAATTTTATATTTTTTATATATAAATTGTTGTATCAACAGTGCGCATTAAAGGAAATTAATTAGATTTGATTAAATTAATAATCAAATGTTGAATTCAATAAGATTAGCTAAGCATTGACCCATTTGTTTTGGTGTTTAAGCAGTTATTTAAACCACTTTAAAAGTCTCTGTAAAAGGTTTGTTACCTGACTGCCATAACTATTCTCAAACTATAAACTTACCAAAGACTAAATAATTAAATGTATTCTTAATTGCAAAGCTAATTGTTGCTGTTGTTCATAACTTTCTTTTTTATTAATTTGTTCTCGAATAATATTCGTATTTTTCTCTCGATTCGATTGGTTCGAATACAAACTTGTAGTTTGTTGTACTGGTTGCGTCTCATTATTAGTAGGAGACCTGAAACACTATAAAGGTACTAACCCGCCTCTCGTCGTAGGGTTTCGAGCCATGTAGATATCCATATCATGATCTGTCCAATTGTCTGAAGTATCGCAATAATTATTAAGTGTGTGCGTTGAACCAGCTGTGCTGTATCTGTATAATTGCATTCTTTTGTAAAATATCTTTTATAAACAAATATATATTTACCGATGAGGTTTGATTTTTACCTGCTTCCTGGACGGGTATGTGTGTGTCCTAATTGTTCACGTGACCTTGATCGTGGTCTGGTTCTTCTGCTGCTTGATGTTACAGAATGCGTTGGTGCGTGCATTGAAGCTGGATATGAAGATCTCGACATTCTATCAGATGCAGCCGCTAGGGACTGGCGAGATTGTCGTAATTCTGTTAAAAAAATAATTACTTTAAGATTTACCAAAGAATAAGAAGATAATTTTAAGTTATAAAAATACATTTTCATATTAGTATTTATTTAGAAAAGTGATTAAATGAAAAAGTCTAATTTTAATTTGCTTGAAATTCTTAGTTGAAGATCTCATGTAGCACTCATAATTTTGACGAAGTACTACTTTAATTTTCGTCTGTTTCGAAATCAATTCATGTTTAGTTTCAGCGTTATAGATCCGTAGTATCCGTACGGCTTTGTTGCTTTTAGTAGGAGAGCTTTGTTGTTAAGACTGTTCCGAAAATTGGTGCATTAATATTTATATTTTAATATTGTATTTATCAGAGATGTGCACAATCCATGCTTTTCAAAAGCATTTAAATACAAAATGCAAATATCTCGTTATTTTCCTATTTCAAATACAAAATACTAAATAAATTCCATGTTAGCATTTAAATACAAAAAACAAAATACGTATTTTAAAAATACGTTTGAGAAAATAGAATACTCTTTATGTTACTAATATAAATGTTATTTTTTTAATAATTATGAGAATTTACATAAAATATATACGTTATTTATGTCATGGATTTTAATACTACAATTTCTTCAAATAATTTATCTATCACTTTTCGTCCATGAGGTCTCATTATCATTTCACCAAACGAAGAGAGACGTTCTACTGGGGCAACACTTGGTAAACAGGTGTTGAATTTTAAAAATGTTTTCTTTATGTATTTCTAAAAATATGATAGATGATGCTAATGTTGGTGGGGTTTTAAGTTTATATTAAAAAAATAATGTTTACTGATTAACACTATGAAGTAACAAAAATGAAAAAAGTATTTTGTATTTTCCAAATAGGAAATAGGTTGGTAAAAGTTTTCAAATAAAATATAAAATTCTATACTCTTAAAAGGTATTTAAATACAAAATAGAAAATAGTTATTTACTATTTTGAGTATTTGAAAAATGCGCATCTCGGGTGTTTATTATTATAGAATAAAAATGTAGGTTATTTTTATAACATTTATTTGCATGCTACTTATTTATAATAATGGGTACTTTTTTTTTATAATTCGTTATTTTCTAAAATAGTTCTAATTTGTATTATCACGTATAAAAATAATTTTTTAATACACTTCAGTTTTGGTGTATGGGCCCATTCACAATTATTTATTAAAAATATATAATTATACAATAATAACATACAAAAACATAAAACAAAGCATCGAATTAACAATTTTCTTTTTTAAATTTGTGATAAATAATTTTTTTTTTCGTAATAAAATAATATAAGCTAACACCTAAAATCCGGTTACTCCAGAGCTTGCCTGCTCCTGGGTTTTCAACAACGATTTTGGTATTATTTTCTTCTGAGTATATTCAGTTTTATTATCCACGATGTTAGATTCTAGGCAGGAGCGATTCAGCTTCAATCGACTTTTCAAAACTCTTTTGTACAAGCTTGGCTGTACATGTTTTGGGCGCGATACTCTTGTCTGTCCTACATCAGGCATCCTCGTTTCGACAGAATCATAAATATTTTGAAACGCACATGAAAACTCATCACTTTCATGTAAATCTAGAGGCCGAATCTTCGCATATTTCACTGGCATATAATCTCTAGGTGGTGAAGAAAACATTCGTAATTGTTGATTCGGATTCGGTAATGTTGAAGATTTACATTCCATTGTTTTAATCACTTTATTAATTTAATTTCTATATTTTATTTAGAACTCTTTCACTACTAATTTTGTTTTTCAAATTTATTTTGAAACAAAATTTCCTTGTTTTTAACACGTACATAAAATCAATGCTCTCGCGACAATTCAATTTTAAATATAACTACTTTTTCCCATATATTCCCTTATTCAGTTGATAATAATTCGTCGTCTTACATACTGAGTTAAAACAAATAATAAAATAATTGAAATTCAAAAAAAAATTAACAAAGCCTTCTACTAATTCAAAGGTTCATCAAACTTCCATTATTAGTTTATGTTTATCTAGCAACAAAATGTTTATATTTTGTTTTTGTTGAAGGAATTATTTTTGAATTATATCTTACCTGGTCTAGAATTAACTAAGTTACTTGGAAAAGCATTGCTAGCAAGATATCTTCCTGAATGATTAGAAAAACTGTGTTGAGATTGTCCATCAGCTATTGATCTGGTCTTCCCTCCTTTATTTTGTCCTCCATTTACACTGAAGTGAGATGCATGTGATCTTAAGTCGTCTGCCATTCCTGTTTCCATTGGGTAGACTCGTGGTCTAGGGATGCTGCGTCCGCTGTATCCTGACACTTGATCCCAATCCTGTGAAATCATTGATAAATTTGTAGATTGTATATATAAACAATATTTACTTCTGGAGGTAGTGTTAATATATTTTGGAGAAGACTTCTTATATACTCGGTATATCACATTAAAATTGCAATCCTTTATTTTCTAAAATTGTAAAGTGCAGTTAAATTCGTTTTAGTGGGTCATTTTGTTTAAGAAGCGAAGTTTATGTAAACGGTTTACTAGCTTAGATATTTTCATGACACTTTTGTATAACGAGAATAAAGTTATATAATTCATAAGACCTATGTTTTACATAATTAATATACTATGTACTTCAATATCTTTGTTCAAATGCTATAACTCTGTTTACTAGATAATATTTGCAGCGATGTGAATATGCAAATGAATAGTAACTATTTGGAAACCCGTTTGTTTATATTATACATAATAGATTCTAATATTAATGTTAGTAATTATATATTCTACTATATCAATTGAATTTCCATCCATTCCCAAACAGTTTTCCTAACTAAATCTGTCCAAATTAAAACTTAGTCAAAGTGGTAAGTAAAAAAAAAGAAACAACTACCTTCACATCTACCTTGTGGTTATTGAATACACTAAGAGTTGCCAATGATGAAAGTGGTCCTCCAGGACTTGGAGTAGGAGCACAGCAATTAACTGGTAAACCTCCAATAGGTAGTCCATTCTTAGCATTCAATTGTTGCTGATGAAGATTGTGCATCTTACGAGATCTTCTTCGACTTGCAGCAACAAACACAATAACGGCTATCACGATGGTTCCACATATTGCTGCACTGGCTGCTATTGTTATTTTATCCATATTTGATGTTGTAGCACCAACGGTTCGAACCTCACGACATTGAGTCCAAGGCACGGTCTCAGGACTAACGTTGATTTCCTCAGATGAAATGACGCAAACTACTAGACATTCCTGCAAGACAATCACATCGACATGATCATTAAGAATACACGATAGTATAAAAGTAATGCACAACAAGTTACCTGGGCGGGAACGTTCTTAATTTTAAATTCTCTTTCACTGGCGTCTAGTGGAGGTCCTTGTTTGAAGCTTTTATCACCAAATAATCTGTAAACAACTTTGAAACCTAAGATATTAGCGGTCTCCGAGTCCCATTGAATAATGACAGTGTTGTCTCTTCTAAATGCATTCTTAACAATAACTTCATTTGAATCATCTATAGTGTGTCTATGTGGGGGAAAACCAAGAACTAATGGTGGTCTTTGATGTGGAGTTTGTTGTTGTTGAATCCAAGGACGAATTGCTTTTTGAGTTGTTGTAGTTCTTATTGGTGGTTTTGTTGTTGGTTGCGTTGTAGATATTGTTGTTGTTTGTGAAGTTGTTGGTGGCGTAGTAGCAACAGTTGTAGTAGATTGTGTTGGTGCTGGACTAGGTTGTGTTGTAGCTCTCGTTGGTTTTAAACTATCAACAACTCCTATTGTACTATCTTCGTCTAATTCACCAACAACGGTTGCTATTCCCAAGTTTTCCTTGGTACAGATTAATTCTTCAGGCTGGATGCTGTAGAAGCCACGATCTCTGAACCTTAGAGGGTGTCCACAGAACTGTGGATTACGTTCTCTGGATGTTACTTGAAGATCTCCGTTTTTAATCCATTCGGTGATCCATCTCAATCTGCAATCGCACTGTAAGAATCTTCCCCCTAAACTTAATCCTCGCAGGGTTGTGTTTAAATGAGATAAAGCTGATTGAGGAACAGTGGCTAAAGGATTACCATCTAATGCTAAAAGAGTTATCGAAGGATTTCCTCTGAAGCTATTATCAGGGAGATCGGTTAACAAATTAAAACCAATATCCAAAACTCTTAATTCTTTCAGGTTACCGATAGCAGCTACCGGAAAATCCGGTAAAAGATTATTTAATAAACTTAAAGAACTTAATGTCTTCTTCACTCCAGCAAAAGCTGTTTCACTTAATGATTGTATCAAATTTCTCTCTAAGTTCAAAGCAGTCAATGAGTTTAATCCTTCAAAAGTTTGAATTCCTGCTGGACCTGGGAGTTCTGTTAACGCATTTTGCGATAAATCCAAAAACGCTAAAGTTCTTAAACCTTTTACAGCTTCTGGAACTCGTTTCTGTCTAGTTCCTTTAAGATTTAAATTTTTTAATGATCCTTCTAATCCTTTTAAAGCTGCTAAATGTAATGTAACATTATTATCAGATAATTTTAACGTTGCCAAACGATTTAATGTTACAAATGCTTCATTTGGTACTTTTGTTATTCGATTTTTTGAGAGATCTAGTAAAGCTAGATGACTTAACCCTTTTAAACTTTCGACTGGTATTTCTGAAATTTCATTATCTTGTAAATTTAAATTTTTAAGAACTTTTTCTTGACCGGTAAACGCTTCTGGTCCTATTTGTTTTATTTTACATCCTGAAAGTTGTATGTTGTGGATTTGGAGGTTTGAAAATATGTTGTCTTCTAATTTGTTTATTGTAGAATTGTTTACGTATAGAAGATCTAATGGGGTACTTCTAGCGTATCGGTCTAATGCAGATATTAATACTGAAAACTCCACCTGTAAAAGAAGGATTTTAATTATTTAATAATTTGGTGCGCTAGAAGATGGTCATTTAGGTCTCGCTGTTCAGATTTTAGTGTTACACATACGATAAACAGACCGTCCGTTTGAATCTGAATCTGATCGTGTAACAGGCTTGTATTTCGTGTTTTTTCTTTACCTGGTCACATTGGACGCTTAGCTCGTGCCCTAGGTTATATGCGCAAAGACACGCTGATTGGAGATCCGTTACATCTCGCTGCCACGGACACTGCGCTTGCGCAGAACTGACCATTAAACAGGCCACCAGAAACCGGAAGAAAATCATCTTTAATCTTGTATCTGAAACAATAACAAATTTAATTTATACCATCCATGTAATCATTGTTAATTAAAATTATGATTTTGATATTTACACATATTTAACAGTTTTTATTTTACGATTACTAAATTAATTGACTTTCACCACTGATTTTGGTGAACTTTTACTGTTATTTAACTGTTTGTGATTTCAATTTATTGTTATAATTGTAGAGATTCTGAAATTTACGATTTTGTAAAGTTTATGTTATTTATTATATATACTTTAATTTGGAAAGTTTGTTTCTGTCGTCTTATTGATACACTTACATACCCTGGTAGAAATTAATCTTGAAATTAGATTTTATAAAGCTATCTTTGCAAGGCATTAGCTAGTTTTAAGCTTATTAATTTAGGTTGGTGCAAAATTAAATGTAACCAAGCTGAATAACCTTGCAGGATTAGCTAGTACCAATTGGAAAACGCATGTATTTTACTCTTTCAGGAAGTTTGCGCTACGTTTATAAAATGAGCATACCAAATTTCATAGATCGTCTTTTATATTTTATACTTTCTTTACGTTACCTTTTTAACAAAGGTTTTCAATTTTTATAAACAAAAATAAAATAACTATGGAAAACTTTTTTCTAAATAACTTCTTCTAAAAACTAAATCTTGTTTAAGCTAAAGTAATGGAGATGGTCAGTTCTTTGATAATGCAGAAAAACAGGTTGAGTGACATCTCTAATGAGAGTGACACAACGCCAAGTTTGCAGTCTACAGAAGTGTTAAGGGGAAGCATAATGTAAGGAGAAAAAATATAACCGTTGCACATGATGGTAGATTGATAGAATGATGCGTGGAAGATTGATGATCTCGGAGTCTGTACGTGAAGAATTTACCGTTAGGGAACTAATCAGATATACCATATATATACACGTAAAAACTAAAATCTCAATCCCACTTCTGATGTAAGATTTTAAATGAAACGTGCACTTTTACACTAAATATAAAAGTATCTTTATTGAATTAGAAAACATAAACTAATAATTCATACCAGTTAATTAAATACTACACTCTATATTGTTACCAAAGATTTGTTTACAATCTTTCTTTGCATAAATTATTTTTTAATTTTAACGTATTTTAAAATAACAAAGCTTCTGATATCTTTCATGAAAAATTGGTATTTTGACTATTAAGTGCTGTAAAAAATTTAAAAATCATTAAAAAAAGAAAAACTGGACAGCGTTACCTGTAGAAACTTATCAACTAATAAAATCATTTTGGTTTTTCGATTTCAGAAAATCCAGTGATGAGTTATGAGTGGCACCGCAATGTTACTTTTTTTTGTGACGTCTACGGAGATTCGCTGTCAATGCCTCATTTCTTGATATTTATTTATGAAAATTCCACAAAGTATTCTTCTAATATCATTTTATCATGTAGCAATTATATAAATAATTATATATTAACTGTGCCGTCAAAAAACATTATCGAAAATATGCTTCTTTTTTTTTCGTTTTGACCTTACCCCCCTTAAAACACGTTCTAATTCTTTTAGTTATGATACTCTACCACACTTGAATTATTTATCGATCCAACTGTTTATTTCTAAAAATCTTATCTTAACTTGATTATTCTCAGAACTACCTCCAAGAACGCTTTAGAATGCGAAATTAGTTGTTCATTTTTAAATCTCACACATATATATATATACCTTTCAATGTCCTCCATGACCTTACACTCTTCACGCTCCGACCTTTCATCCCACATGATTTATTCTAATATTTATTCAGACCACAATTTACTCTTCTGCAAATAAATATGCAAAAAACTTAGAAGAAAAAAACCCTTTGACACATAAAATTTACAAGTATATACAATATTTTTAAACTGAACTTCAAATCAGATAATCAAATAATTCCTATTAGTTTTTTCTAGTTGAATATTTGTATCACGAAATAAGGTTGTATAAGTGTAACGTTTAACCCCTGTAACCTCACTGCTGTAGCTATATAACGCTGAGCTAAACTATGTAAGGTACATCTCGTGCATCCACATCTTAGACAGGAAATTTACTAACACTACGTCATACCAGAGATACTCAACAAAACTTTTCAATTAAGTTCTTGTTATATTTAATATAAGGATATAAATCAAATAGTAGGGGATGAGGAAAGTAATGGGGACGGGGGTTCGTAATTTTGTATACACAATAGATTGTATTTATGTACTTTCAGTAAATATTTAATAATTTGTAAATGAAATATTTTGTTCATGTTTTTGAACAATGCAAGCGCTGGAACAGTCTTCGTCTGACCGTCTGGAGACGCGGTCTTAACATGCATTTGGGTCATGTTGTATGTAGCAGTGAGAGTTCATCCCGCAACGTCGAATATGATAAATAATACTATTACAACGCCTGTGACAATACACACACGAGAGCCTACCATTCATAATCAAATACAGACTACCGAAAGACATAATTCTCTGGGCGTATGCTATATAACACAAACAAATTTATATTTACTTTATATATAAAACATCAACACATCAAAGTAGTGTTTTTTAACCTCTTTTCCTTACACAAAGACACAAGACAAAATATAATACAAGACATCAACTAAGAACATGCGGAATTAGGCCCAGGCAAGGCATCATAGAATTAAGAAATAGACTAATAAAATTTTAACATTTTGTAAATAATTTATGGACAATATATGACGCCGGTTTTTGCCAGAAACATGAGTTTAAACATTAATTATATTAAATGATGAGATATAAATTTATTTAATTCTATAAATAAGAAATTGCTAATAGTTTTTTATTTTCTTTTTAAAAACCTGCTTCAAATAATAGTACAAAATGTAGGTGAAAATTGGTAATGTAAATAGGGGTTTATAGCACTCAGAAATAATTATAATTACTTGATTTTGGCAATCATTTGGTGCATTTGTTTTCAATAATATAATAATCAACTGACTCAGATATTAATGGTTTGAAAATAGACTATTATCTCTTTTTCAAATTCTTAAATTTAAATCAAAATCTTATTGAAGAATATTTCTATATAACTAAATTATTAATTTTAAAGCGAGCCACAGTTTGAAAATCAATGTTTTAACATCTCTCTCAGGATTTCTTCTTTCTTCCGTTACTTCAAAACGGAAACAAACCTTTTATTGGTGACATATTTTCTATCGTTATTGAAATATGAAATAAATAACGACAAGTTTATTTATATAAAACTGTAATAACAAAGAAAATCTCATTTGTTGTTTAACAAGTTAACCAACTGAATAAAATTGGAAAAAATATTTTTAAATTGCAGTAAACCTTTCATATTCTCGAATTTAATAGTTTTAAGTTTATAAAACTTGTAAGAAACTTTTGCTTCAATAATATGAAAGGTTAACTATATTTTAAAATAAGATTTTTTAGTTATATTAAACTTATCAAGCTGTTCAGCTTTTAAAAATGAATTTAAAACATATTACTCAGTAAGATATATTTTAGAAAGGTCACAGGTCATAGTTATGACAGGTTTTTACCACCTACATTCTCGTTTTAAATGCGTTTCGTGATTTTTTTTTCATTTATCACGTTTTATAAGACTTTCGGATGTATGGGAAAATATTAAGTAGAAAATACGAGTATATGCGACAGTTTTATTGATACATCTGAAGAAATTTAAATCGATTAAAACGTGACATGGTCAATACGTACGTAATAAAATATCTTTTCTTAGCTATTTTCATTAGCAAATACCCATTTGTATTTTTATTAACTACTATTTACTAGCTAAACCCGGCCACGCTTTCTTGTGGCTCAGTCTGAGACGATCAACTGGAAAGAAACGAAATGACTTCTATTTTCGAAAACACGCGTGTATTTCAATGCAACGTTGTGTCAAAATTTCTAGTCAATCCACCTACTACTTTTCGAGTTTTGCGAACACAAACATACGCAGGCTGAATTTTTATATATAAAGATACAAGACCACAATGTCAACTCCATTGCTTCCCGTGCAAATGATTCGAACTTAGATTAAATTTATCTCGAGTACGAAAGGGTCAATCGTCTTCAAATTTTTCAGGATAATCCTTTATTATTTTACAAGAATTTATAACATGATACTGATGAGACTTATAGCACGGCAACTATCTTAAAACAAGCTATTCCTTAGTTTGTGACGGAATTGACTTTCTGTTCAAAAAATCATGGAATTTGGAGAAAAGAGGTTTTCGTCACATTACTAGCCAGCGAAACTCAGGAATAGGGTCCAAAAGGTAGCCCGCAAATTAGTAACTATAAAATCAATAAATTATGTCAGGGGTTGGCTAGGAGGGGTAATTTACTGTCTGTGCGGTAATGGGAAGTTTTTGGGGGTAAAGAAGTCTCAAAAAACATTTTTTATAAATTATTTCAGTTAAGATGAATGTGAATACATTATATTATTTAGTGTTAAAGTCAACGACAATTGAATTTGGCGCTAAAAAAACATTCTTGCCATTTTCTCCCTTTTATTCGTGGTGGTAAAATGACTCAAAGAAAATGTAATTTTGGGGAAATACTCAAAGAGAAATAATACGTAATTGAATAATAATTAGTAAGTTTAGTGTATGCTCACTAAATTAGCAAAATTAGCAACTTATAAATACTCCAACTTAAAATTTCAAAATCTTTTATATTTTTAGTAAATTTAAAATGTAAATTACTTAATTAAATATAAATTCATTACAAAATAACGTGGAATGGCCGAGAAAGTAATTAAATTATAAAAGGAATTATAAAGAGTTGTGTATACGCCGTACTATATTTGTCGTTTGTTATATAATGGTTAAGAGAATATTGCGCCAATAAATAAAAGCAAATTGAGTAACTGACAATTGAACATAATTATATATGCGATATGGTTTTATTTGTTATTAATGAATTTTTCATATAATCACTTTCTTTAGCATCTTAAGACTTCCTTACTATTCGTTAGATAAACAAAATTATTACAAAATGTTATTTTATAATTAGGTTTCGAAAAATCAACGTTTGACAGTTCGGGGAGATATAGTAAAATCTGTTCAAGTTTTCGCTTATATCTCTGTGTCACTAAATAGTTTAAGGGGTTACATGGGTTTCGTCGGGTAAAAAAAGGCCTATTTTCAATAATTTTTTTTCTATGTAAAAAATTATTTATTTAATTCAAACTATTTTCTGTGTTATAGATACATATTTAAAGAATAATTTCTGAAATTTTCAAAAAAAAAAAAAAATTAAAACTCCTCCATTGTGACGTCATTTCCGGTGACCCCACGAAAAAAAGGTGCGTTGTCAGCATAACTCCTGACAGGATCATCAATAATGAAAAAAAAAAAAGTGTTTTAGTTAAGACCATAAACTCGTGCTTGAACGAAGGAAAGAAAAAAAAGTAAAAATTGGAATTTTGGCAGACATTTTTCCAAAAAAATGAAAATTTCGGTCAAATTTGCTTGACATTTTGTTTTTTTTTAAAATAGTTCTAATTGAAAAAAAAAAATCCTTCGTCTAAGCACGAGTAAATTGTATCTCGAACACCTGTGTAAAATTTCATCAAGATCGGTTGAGTAGTTTTCGAGAACATTTGACAACCGACTTTGAAAACACGGTTCCCAGAAAAACGCGTTTAAAGTTTTGAGTAACAGTAAAACTGACTTGGAGCGCACACTTGAAAATTTAGGATAATATTCTTGAGATGTTGTAGAAATTAATAAGCCAAAAAAAATATCGATTTTTTGAACTCACGAAACCCATGTAACCCCTTAATATATCTTCTATCGTTTGCGCTGGTTATCTCAAATTTTCAAAATTTCTCACTTACATCACTTTGCTTCTAGACGTCTCATTTGTAATAGATACAGAATTTTAGATACAAAATGTTTACAAAAACAAATATGAATTATATTGTTAATAGATACAAATATTTTTGAAACTATATTTTTAGTATAAATAGAAATTGCATAAAAGTAATTCTTGACTTTGACATTATTAGCAATATTATTTATAAAAACAAGATCTATTTATATGTGACTTTTAGAACAAGTAGTTCTAGTCTGGTCTATTGTACTACTTATTCCATCGCCTAAAGTAGTACTGAATAATAAATCACATTAGATTGTTCGAGCTTAAAGTTCAGAGGTTGAAGTTCGAAGTCGGGTAATTTAATCAATCAAATGCACTTAACTGATATCACTCGAGTTAGTACTAAAAGTACCTACTTCCTGTTCCTTTTTCGTACAACTGACGTTTATTGCAAATCAATTAGACGTATCAAATGAGGTTTGTTCCAGATCTTAGCAGTGATTTAGAGTTTGTGAATAGGTTTCTTTATCAAGATTAAAATGATCCTGTTAGACATGTTTACGTGTATTTACGGTTAATCTAACACATCAAAAGTTACCTGTTTTGAAAGCAATGTTACCTAAAATATAATATATATTTTACTGCTTTTTGAAAATTAATTTACCTTTTTTCCCTTTCATAAAATCGTAGAACTACTTAAATACACTGTTTGAAGGATTATAGTTTCTTAAGAAATTCTTTTTAAGGATTAAGCCGTATTAACGTATCTTTATTTAGAGACTTTTCAATGAAATATTACTAGAAATATAACTAGAATATTACTTTAACATTTAGTAAAATTTTACATGAAAGGTCACTTTATTAAGGTGACCATTTTCATAGTGAATTTTTATTATTTTAACTCGATTTTCCAGCGAAATTGAATTCATTGTAACAATTGCCAAAGCATCTACTATTGATATGTCAAAAAACAAAATGTCCAAACTGTTATGTTATTACACACTCTTATTGAAAAAACAAAGTTCTTGTTACAAACCCCTATATTTCTGTTAGATTGTCTTTAAATAAATGCATTAAACATCTTTCACTAATATATTAGTTGTATATGTGGCATTATATAAACTTGCATAATAGCTTTAGTAATGCCAGAAAATGTAAATTTATGTCAAAATATAACTTTTGTTATGTAATCTTATATTACATTAACCTAAAGAATTTTACGTAGCAGGTTTACTTCTTTATGTTAAATAACCTTAAATATATCTACCTCTGTTTAGCGGGAGATCTGTACTGAATCAAACTGATTGATTCAAACCAAAAATGATTTATTGATTGTAATATATTGGAATACAGATGGCTCTGGTGTCGATAAAGGCAGCAATTATAAGCCGATCTAGATATTAAATAAACGAAAAATAAATATCTTATTAACAATATATTTCTAAAAAGATAGCAAAGTAATAATATTACTTTTTGAAAGTTAAAAATAAGAGTAGGAAAATAATAATATATAAAAGAAATTTTCAAATATTTACACGATATTAAAATAATATCGAACTCAAAGTTATAATTAATATTAATTAATATAGTAGCATATAATCCATAAACAACATAATTATGAGGATGTTAATGTTAATATTCATACATCACTGACTGTCTGTACTAATAGGACCGCCTTCCAACCTCATAGTGTCCTCCCGCGCATCCCTCACCCACACTTTCTATTCTATTGTCTGGTTTTAGATCTGTCTGTAGAATTCATTAGTTTGAATATTATTATAGACAGATGCATTTTCCCTAATTCACGTGTCTGATGTGAATCTGATTTAATGTGGATCTATCACAATAGCATCACCATCCTATTATTAGAGAGTGAACAGGGATGCCCAACAATTTATATATATGACCAACTTACCAACTTTCAAATATTGTCTTGCGATCAAGCAAAACTGCCTTAAAAAGTTTCAACTTTTTTTTCTAATATATTTTTTATTTATTTATATTAATGTACAACATATTAAGTTTATTGTGTGAAAATTTGAAATCGATTGGAGCAAAACTGTCGGAGATATAGAGTTTTAAGTCTTCACCTCTCTGGTTTGGTTTCATCTTTCTTTGAAACTTTTAAAAGCGTTTTTCGCACAAATAGCTTTTTCAGAGTCGGTGCCCTCTCTAGCTCAAAATCTGATAGACCGATTCATTTGAAATTTTGCACACTCTTCCTTTACATAAATGCCGAGGTAACGCTGTCGAGTTTTTATTTATTTTTTTAATTTTAACGTACTTTAAAATACAAAGTTTTTGATTTTTTCATTAAAAATCGGTATTTTGACTTTTAAGTGCTTTAAAAAATTGAAAAATCAATAAAAAAAAAACACGTTACCTGCAAACATTTATCAACTAATGAAATCAGTTTGGTTTTTCGATTTCGGAAAATCCAGTGCTGAGGTATGAGTGACACCGCAATGTTACTTTTTTTTGTGACGTTCTTGATATTTATTTATGAAAACTTCACAAGGTATTCTTTAAATGTCATTTTATCATGTAGTAATTATAGAAATAATTATATATTAACCGTGTCGTCAAAAAACTTTTTTGAAAATATGCTTTTTTTTATTGTTTTTACTATTTATGAGTTACCTGAGCATTGAATGAGAGATAGAGGAGGGTTCACTTTTAAATATAACTACACTCGAAATACTTGAAATGTTGATTTTTCGAAGATATTTTTTTATTTATTAATGTCATTACTTTCGAATAACTCCGCATGAACCATTATGGAATAGAATCAACAACGGTATTTAAGTTTACACAATTTGACGCAAATGGATTGGACTTAACTTGCAACCTGCTCTGCGTTTTGCTCGAAGGAACAAAACCCGTTGGGAATTCTATACTCACGTTGAGTATAGATATACTATAGAATGTTAGATAGATATACGTACTGGCATGTACTTGTACATATAGGAAAATGCAACAACGAAAACCAGTCTGCAACTAGAATTAGTAATGAAGATTGTGGAATATGACCATCTATGTCAGTTGAAAAACAAAACTAAGAAGCGAAGTACATAGCGGTAAAACTATTGAATGGTATGTGCATGTGCATGTGCATGTGCATTATTAGATTGTGAACGTATTGCTTTATGTAATCTAGAAAGTCAGGAAGATGTTTTAGAAGAAGATCAAGGTTTCGTAATGCCGGTTTCACACCAGAGAAACAGTTTTGTTGTCAAAAAGCAAAACAAAAACATGCTTTGTTTCATTTTAAAACAGTTCTAGTTTTCGAAAACAGACTGTTCAAACTAAACGGACTAGTTTTGTTTTTAGTGTTTTTCTGTGTGTCCCATAAAAATTATAAACATGATAAACAACAACTGACAAGCGCAAATGTTCACAAAAAACAAAACTGCGTGTTCAAACCAAGCAGAATAAAAAGCAACAACAAACGTGTTTATCTTTGATCTTACTGACTCCAGATGGGAATATGTTTTGTTTACTAAAACAAGTGTTTTAAAAACTGTCTCTTTAAAACCAAAATGATGTTCGTGTTTTATTGAACTGTTTCTCTGGTGTGAAACCGCCATAAGGCAATTTTGTTTTTTTCGTGGAGAGATAGAGGCATTGAAAAAACAGTGACAACGCTAACAATGTTGTCTTAATACAGAATTGGGTTGTAGATTGGATGGAATTGAAATATAGATGTTTTTTTTAAATATCCAAAAGTTGCTTAGTCCCTTGTGCTAAATAATCGAGATTATTTTTCGTTTTTCACAACAATCATAATATAAAACTTGATGAGATGCACGACCCAGCTGTTAGTAGTAAATGGCGTATCACATAAACACTCGTATACGTCTTTGTTGTATAATACAGACGCCAAATCATCGGATGTGACATCACACGAGATTTTTTTAACTTTGAAGCACTTCAATAATTAATCTTACATATAAATGCGTACATTACTGCAATTACGATGTGTCTGAGATGTCTGACTAATGAACTGTACACTCGATATGTGACACTGGTAGTGGGAACAAATGTTGTCCTAATTACATTTCAATTATAGATTTTTTACGTTTGAATATATTACATTTACATAATAATAATAATCTTATCTGCATATGTATTATACGAGTATGTAATTTATTTTCAACTACCTTATTTCAAATCGGCGTGTTTTACCGCAAATTAGACGTGTAGGTGTTTAATGTAAGTGTTGTACATCCAATAAATAATTAATAAAGTTAATGACACGAGGTCACTTGGAAAGGAGGTGAAATAATAAGTAGTGGAGGTCATCAGCGTCAAACAACGTAAATCCTGTCAACGGAGATCACGTGTTTTAATTACTTAAGCAAAGCGCACGCTAGAGGGAAGACGTGTCATATATAAAATGGGCTTATATGTTAGGAGATATTAACAATTAAAAAGTAATTTTGTCTCTTTAATTATTCAAGGAATTCAACGTTGTAGAACATTTTAAGACATGTGACATCACGTTCGCTATGTTGCTATCTCTGTTATACAACGGAGCGTAAAAGAGATTGCATATTCGTGACAGAACCTGACAAGTTTACAGATTACCAATCTTACAGCTCATAAATCTTTGCTATGTATTTATATATCAAAATATCAAATGTTATTTACAGCTGTTTCGAGAAACAACTAAATTTCAACATTTTGTCTGCGGTAACAGGATTAAATAAAATGAAAACTTATTATTCTTTGCTAACTAACGCATGAAACGCAAACAAAAGAATACGTCATCGGTGGATGGCGATTCACCTTATTATATTTATTTTATCTCAGCAAAATTGATTATTGTCCTTCGGAATAGATTGTAAATTATATTAATCATAATTTAAAAAAATTGAAGCCGGATGATAGTTTTAGGTAATTTAGAAAATAAAGGCTTTTGAAAAATCGTCACTTAAACAGTTACAAAATTTGGGTCTAAATATGACTTGTTGAACGCTACAGAAAATCGTTATGATTATTTTCAAATAGGAGCTTATTAATGAATAGAATTTATAGCCATTGCCAAAGCCATTGTATATTAGTATAATAAATTTACTTGCTGTTAATTTTGACAAATTACAAAATAGGTATCGCCACACAGACAAGGCAGGGAAAGTCTGAAAAACCTTATCGACTTTATCAATAAAACTAATTTAATCTCTTTATTTTAAGTACCCATACTCATATCTATAAATTGTAAATTATGTATTGTAAATGTAAATATTCTTTTAAATGCTAATAACTTTTGAAAGTTGATGCACTCAAAAAAAAAAATTACCAAATAAATTTGGATTCAATAGAAAAAATCTTTTTGATAGAAAAAGAAATTTTTTCTAAAGATGTGTTGGCTCCAGTGTGCGCCTAGTCTAAATGTTGATACTAAATTTTTTTATATTATTATACTTATACTTTCCAAAGGTGCAACAATAGATGAATAGCTGATGAGGATGTGACTTATAAGTTCCTTTGTCAAAATATTCTCATATATTCAAATTTGATTGTATTGTAATTTTAATTTAACAAATGTATTTAAATTTTATTCATGTCTTTTGATAGTTTTTAATGTTATTGTTAATGTTCTGTTATACATATATTTTTATGATGATGTTTTAATTATTTGTAATTTAACACAGTTCTCAGTTTAATTTTTGTAACATATTCTTCCGCTTGTTTTGCAAAAAAAAATTATTGATTTTGCAGTTGTAACCAAACGGGTTGACCGATCTACTTCATATTTGGCATAGTTATTAAGTATAGTGCTACCATTTTTCGAGAAAAAAATTTATAAAATAATTAGAGTTAATTTTCACTTAACATATGCCTTTTACTAATTTATTCTCCTTTTCTCTTCTCGTCTCTCTTACTCTTCTGCTACTGCTGACATGTATTGCTTACTGCTTCCGAAAAAAAGCTATCCTATATGGTGTGTACGCAACGTTTGTAGTTAATATCCGACTATACTTTTGCCTACGATAGCGCACTACTTTAATTTTTTTTTAAACTCGTATTGTACGATATTACATTGTCACATACAAAGAATTTGTGACCAAACATTATAATGGACCAAATTTCCTATTAGATCGAGTTTACTTCCTAGTTACACTGCAGGATTTCCTAAAACAATAATTAAATCAAACGGTAATAAAATATTAATCAATGAACAAGGTTCTCTTTTCAGTACTTGCACGCTTATTTTTCTTTCAATTCATAAGTAGAGTATATCATCAGTGGTAACTGTAAATAAAAATATTCCCGCGGTGGACTGGACCACTAGTCACTCTACTTGCTTTATACTCGTACGTTATTAAAATCTTGTTTTATGACGTATGACCGAATTAATACAACAAGAGCAGAGTCATTTATCTACATAATGCTACATATGAATGAGCAATTTGTTTTCAACTTGTCTGACCGACTTATTTATTGCTTGGAGTGCAGGTCAGTAGTGTTATTGTTATGAGATCGAAGTAATTCACTTATTGGGTTCGTTTTCTTAATTTTTTTTTGTTTTACGGCGATTTCAACTACTGGGTCATATTCACCGAACTTTGTTCTTTTATAATTTGTTCCTAAGATGCGTCTTCATGAGAAGAACTTTCCTAGTGCTGTAATTTGACAGGATCATTTTCAATGATATTTTGTAATTGTCCTTTGATGCTGTGTTTTTCTCAGATGTATGTTTTGCATGTAGGTGTTGTATTGTTATTTGGCAATTGCATATACTGCATTGAGGTTTAGGTTCTTACCTCAATAGATGTTGATGTGGTATCATAGGTGTCCTATTCTTAGCTGTATCAGCGCTTTGTCGAATATTCTGTCCTGGGCCCATATTCCTGAGTCTTGCGAACAATGATCGTAATCAAACAGATCTGATTTATATGAGTGAAACATTTTACGAATCACTTTTATTATTAATTATTATTATCGTTACTCTCTTAAAAGTTCGTAAAATATTTCACTCATATAAATCATATCTGTTCGATCACGATCATTGTTCCCAAGATTCAGGAATAGAGCTCCTGGTGGTTAGATGTATTTCAATTTATAATTAATGGTTTTATATCCTTAAATTTATTGCTAGAAATATGTATCTATTTTTAAACTCTTGTAGTGGTCTAAGAGACACCCAGCTAGAAAATTGTCTTGTAATTCAAATTTCAAACATACTAGCTTATCACAGTCTTGTCGTACAAGGTTTATACTTGCTAACTTATCACAAGGTATTTTCAAAGTTAGTTTTCTACCTGGGCACTGACCCATTTTAATTAAGTGTGTGATTTTAGCTGAAATTTTGCACTGTGATATATTAAGGATAGAAAAATAGAGAATCGCATGTTTTCCTCATCTTCCTTGGTAGGTACAGGAGGTTACCGAGCAAAATTTCAGCTGAAATCAAACACCTAATTAAAACGGGTGACTGGCTCTCCGATCATAGATCTTGTTTTCAGGTAAAATTACCATCTTTCAATACTTGCTTAGCTGCTTAATCCACAAGCTCGTTTTCAGGAATTCCTGTGTGTCTTGGTATCCACACTAATCTAACACATAACTTAAGTTTAACGCTTCAATCCAATAACACGTATCGTGTAATTAATATTAATTAAAAATTAATATCTATTTCGAGAGAGTGTTTCGATTTTTATTAATCTTAGTTTGTATATATTAGTAACAATTACAAAAACTATATTCTGCTTCCTGCAGTCTATAATGGAGAAATTGACGCAGAATTTCTTTTGATCTGTATTTATTATCTAGAGTTAATCAGCAGCAATTTAATTAGGTTGCGCATTAGAAACTGCAAGTTTTTAATTGTACAATATTTAAATAATAGTAAATGGAATATCCTTTGCCCTTTTTTAAAATTATATATAATAAATTATGTGTTTTATAAGAACCAGATTTTGTTATTTTAGAAAAGGTTCTGTTTTTGACATTAGAGAAATTCATTTTATGTTTAATTTATTTAACGTCGGCCTATTTCAAATGCTCAGGTTTATCACCGACGACTTCCTACTATGTCCACATTGTTTATGGTACCGTGGCATCATATTTTAGATTATGTGAGCACATAATCAATTTTACTTTGATAATAACCAAACCCAAAACTATATAGCGCTGGTCTGGGGATCGACACACAGTCTAGCGTCAAGCATAATAGCTCTCGACCATTGTGTCATCATCTTATCGTTCTACACATTGATTTATGAATAATTTTCCATATTTCTGTACTATAAACACGTTAAAGGACTTGACTTTTAACCTTTTTTACATTTTAAACATTAAATTTTAATGTCATAACTGTACAATAAGTAGGCAGAGTCATCTGGTGTAAGTGTGATGACAGTCACGTGTACAAAATGTCATTAGGTATATTTTATATTAATGACATCATTTTGCTGATTCTAATCGCACAAGAACCGTGATTTTTACTTTCAGACTCATCCGTTTGTCATTTCTTTATATGTGTTCTTTTGTTTTAATTTAACGGAACTAATTGGTTTTTCCTTAATTATTTAATTCTTTAATTAAACATCTAACCTTGCTTTGTTGTGAATTAGTTATAAAATTAGAGCATGTCTTATGCATTTGTCAGGTTTAAGTGCTTTTGTATTTTTAATCGTTTTTATAAATTTATAATTATTGTAACTGCAAAATTCATTAATATTAATGTAAAATAGTGTGATAATTCAATGGAACTTAAACTGTCTCTTCTGTTAGCTATTATATTAATAAAGATGCATATTCTAATCTAATGGTCACACGCTAAAATTAATTTAATGTCATGTTAGTCATAATTACGTAATTTCCTATTTTTTTTATTGTATAACACTTTATAAAAAACTAATACAAATCCGGTGCAATCAGAGTTTGACCTTGGAAGAAACAACAGAAGGTAACTGTTGTTTTTTCGTTTTCTTTTGGTGTTCCAAAAAATATGCCGAAAAGTTGTACGCTTCACTTTTTACAGAACTAAAAAGGGTTGTCTTTGGTTTTTTGATAATATTTTCGTTTACATGGTTTTATGATTAAAGGCTGATTACTTTCAATTCAGTTCAATTAAGAAATTGGTTATTTAATTCTGTTTTTGTTAAAGACAAAACAAAAGTGACATGAGAGATTCAAAAGTATCAACCAAGGTTTACAATAAACCACAGATAAGTGACTATGGATCAAAGATAGGTATATACTCGTAAATTTATATTATATAAGAAGCAATTTATTCAATAATGAACAGGTAGAGTACAGCAGCTTTGTAATAATAGTAAAAGTATTAAATTATGACTGCATTTTTGCTGTTTGACATTTGCGATGAATCTCACGATGTATTTGATTTTGTTATAGACATGTGACTCGCATAAAATGGAGGTAAACAAGTTGCTATTACTATAAATATTTATAAAAAATTATGTTTGTATAAAATGAAAAATTACATGAATTAATTCATCAACACTAATAAAAAAACTGAGTAAAACTGGAAACCAATTGTATAGTTGCACCTTGCCTTCTCTTTTTTTAAATCTAATTGTCTTATATTTAGGAAGCCATTAAAATAAATGCATCCGCAATTTAGATGATATAATATTTAAAATGTCAATTTTTTAATACTATGAATCATGAATTGATTTAATTATAGAAACATTTTGTTTTTGTCTCAATATTCTTGCGAACAAAACAAGCTATCAAGCGCTAAGCCTTTGCTCTTTTATTAATATACCAATATTTACTTTTATCTTATACATATCGACATCGATGTATATAACATCGATATTTAAAAACCTCTTAGAAATGTTATGGTCCTTCGATACCGGAATAACATCGCACTCATTTCATTACAAAGAGTGTGAGTGAAACATAAAATATCTTTGATGTCAGTATTTTATTATCTTGTAGACTAGCACACTACGTTTACATAATGTTATTTATATTAAATATGTATAATCACTTTCCATTTTAATTAAGGACGTCTAATGGATAAGGGAAGGGAGACCATTCATTGTAATTGACAAGGTCAAACAGGTCACGCAAAATATCTAGGTGTGATCTTTCTGAGGAAAATAATCTTTCCTATTGCAAATTCATCACTTCTTAGATTTATGAACATTTATAAAAAAAATAGCGTTTTTTATTTAACGTCAGACTATTTTCGATGCTGATTCCTCCCCAGAATTCCTGGGTTCTTGGAATTTGTTTGTAGCAAAATTTGAAACTGCATTACATTACAAAATTCTAATTAAAAGGTAGAAAATGAAGCTTGAAATTAGCTAGCAATTTTTATATCTGTAATTCTTGCATTGGTCGACTAAATGTCAGCATCCGCACTAAAGGCTGTCATATAGATCAGTAACATATTCTTCACGAAACTTAATGTATTTTTAACATTGTTTTAAAGTATTAAATAAATATATTCATAATTGATGTAATTACAGTATTTTCAATTGGTAACATTTCGAGTGATGCCCTCATGTATTTATTAGTAATAAATATTAAAAAAACTAGTACTCGTGGTAAAATATTCCATTAAATTAGATTTCTATTTGAAGTAAAAACGTATATATATTAGAAAAACTAGTTATATTTAATCCACTGGATACGCTTTGGTATATTGAATTCATTATAGGTACTCGGACCTGGTTTTTCAATTCAGTTTCGTACATACTATATTTATGTTGTACATATAATTAGCCCAATTTCCTTTGCGGTGCTTTATGCTGGCTGTTCAATGCTTATTAAGTCTGCGTTTATGCTAGTTTATGATTCAACCTCATTTATATGGTAAATCTGTTTAATAACGGTGTTCTTAGCGCTATTTGAGTAAATGCTTTACCTGTATATTAACAGAAGCAACAAGAAAGAGAAATATGTGATTTAAAAAAATGAATTTCATCGTTTTTGATTTGGTTAATAAATTTATTATTGTATAACAAGTTTCATTTACTATTAGCAAAAATAATAACTAATTTAAAAGGTTAAACTTGGTCTAAGTTTTTTGTTATATTTGGTGTAAGTTTTGTGTGGTTCACAAGAGGTCCACCAGGAGCGCTTATTGCTATGGGTAGTATTTTAAAACAATGATATAAATATATACCTTATATTTTGTCTTTGTCTAATACTGTTGATATATTTTTATTTGCTCTCAGCATAGTCGAGATCTTCGTTGTTATTAGTATCATCCTTTGGAACCTATTTTACGAACAAAATGTGGGATATATAAGTGTCTTTAACTTAAAACTATAAATTTTGTATTTTGGAGAGTTCAATAGTTACTAAGTAGCCTAACTTAATAATATTTTATTTTCAATAGGCTTGTATAAATATTAATATACATATTTACCTTTTAATTTTTTTTAAATATTCTAAAGTTGACAGAGTTATAGCTATATCAAATTTGAATTGCAGTTTTGCCGCTTGTTTTAGCTCTGCATAAAGCCTCATTCCCACTCACTGTTTTGATATTTAATTTACTGTTTTTATTTAATACTGTAATCTAGATTTCAGGTTTTCGTTTAAGCATTACTTTTACATTTGTGTTTTAATTTAACTTTACTTAATTTAGTTAGTGTGTATGCATCGTATTTTTAATAACAATTAGTAATAGAAATTGTTTTCGATTCTATATTTTTCAAAAACTGACATTAAACTTCTTTTAAAAGTAAATCCTACTGCATTTTGACAGATTGTCACATTTTAGAGGTTATAATATAATATAGTTTTTCTTAATTTAATATTTTTAATTTAAAACATTGTACCTTGTAAGTTTTTAAAAAAACTAAGAAAACTTCAATATATATTATATTAAAAATGGTAGTATGAATGACTACGCATATTGCCATATGCTAAACAATTTAAATTAAATACAAAATACAAAATTAAATTAAAGCAGTGAGTGGGAATGATACTTAAGGCGTCACAGAAGAAATAAGTAATCGAGGTTTTTGTCCTTTTCTAAACCATCGCATTATGTAATTTTAAAAGATACAGAACCGAGCTGTTAGTAGTAAATGATGTTTTACACATTCAGCGGATGTGGTGCATCATGCATTGGAATTTTCTATAACGTTGAATCCCTTTAATAATTAAAGAGACAAAATGTCTATTTTAATTGTTAATATCTCTTAAAATAAAGAGAATTATTAAAAAATATTTGGATATTTAAGGTTCTGGTAGCCAACTTTATCAATATATAGTTCCGTTTTATAGAAATCAATACATGGTTCACAAGCCCATTTCATTTCAAAGACCGGAACTTGATAATGATATTTTTTTATTATTCTTATTTATTACTTACATTATTTTCATAATAAACGCATTCTCCGGAAGTAAGGTCTATTGAATTATAGAATTTGAATAACCATTTTCCGGGAAAGGTTTCAATCCATAAAACATTTAAAAAATGATCTAGATTTCCTGAAATCTGTCTATACTTTCGTAAAGACTTAAAACCATTTTTTTTTCTAGCTATAAAATAAGTTTGAATTGTCTATAACATTTTTTGTTTAAATTAATTAAAATTCTAATTAAAACACGTAACCTAAGACGCATATAAATTAAATATAGTACTGTTAATACATTAGCATTATAGCAATTTTATTGCTTACTTAGCCATGTGGCGTATCGTAAATAATGTGAGCAATGTTCATAACACTTCACGCGGCTGAGATACCGTTACTATCAAAGAAGTTACCAAACCTCTTTCATTGATAGAATGGCGTTCATAATGTCTTCAAATCTTCGTGTGTAACTTTGACATGCATGTGATCAGCGCAGAGGCCTTGCTACGTTTGTTAATAATGTCCTTTTCTCCTAATATATGCAATAAAATACATCTTGTGTATATTTCTTGGATGACTGAGGTACCCAGTAAACATTTTGGAGTCACTTTGACATCATATTGAAGATGCGTCATGATTTTTTTGTCATAAAAGAGTTCATTTATAGTTCAGTTTCTCACATAAAATTTTTTCATATAAAATGTCTACTTTATCGGCTAGAAATGGCGAAATTACTCCACCTGTCGGAATACAAATGAAGATAAAGTTGATGCGAACTATAATTGAAGTGAAATAGTGAGAGAAACGTCACTAAATAGAGCACTTCACCAAATTGTTTACTGGGTAGTTAGGTCGTAGACTGTAAAAGTAACCCTGCACAGGTTTTCTTAGCCTGCATTAAACACGTTGGATTTATTTAATAAAACGTGGAAGAGAGGGGAAGCAGCAGGAAACAACTGCGGCAACAATTGCACATTTGTATGACTAAAATCGTACACTTCTCTTCCTATACTTGGGTTCGGCTCCAATTCCCGGAGAGATAAAATACATTTATTTTATGACTAGTAATGAACTCACTATATAATAAACAAAATTATAAATGAACAAATATACCGCTAAAAAATAAACAAATCACCAAAATACAAGAATTGTTATATTATCATTAATACGATATATAACCTAGAAGTTGTAGTATAATTAAAAAATAAACATCTTGTATATTCTGTTGCCCTATTTAATGGTTTGAATGACTTAGTACTGAATTAGCGCTATAGTCTGTAGAACATGGGCCAACTATTAGCCAGCTAGAAGCCCTCGAAAATAAGGTTAATGGCGTGAAACAAAAAAATGAAACAGCTTTAGAGTACTCGAATGCCCTGGCCTTATTATGCATTAATTTTGGAGTGTATCACCTCCAGGATTTCTGTCCATACTGCTACTTCGTTGTTGCCTTCTAGTTTCTTATCTAATCGATTTGTTCTTTTCTTTTGTTTATTTCATGTAAATCCGCTTTGAATATTTTAATCTTATACTTCTTCCTAAATTCACGTACATTGTTTCGTTATATGGTCGCTTTCGAAATTAACTAACAACGGTCATTATTACGAGGGTTGTTTGATAATTCAGTGACTCTTTCTTTTGAAAAAGCGCTTTATTTATCAACATAGTCTCCTTTAAGCTTTATTCCAATTTTTTATTCCTTGCAAATAATAGGTTTTCTCAAGTCCCTCAAAATAGGCATTTGTTTCAGTGATGACCTCTTTGTTAGACCTAAATCCTTACCGCCCAGCCATTTGCTCAGGTTTAGAAACAAGAAATAGTCGCAGGGGGCTAAATCTGGGGGTAACAGTTCGTAGCCCAATTGACAGATTTTTGCCGTGGTAACTACACAGCTGTTTTCAATGGTTTGCTCAAAATTTACCAGTAGTCTATTAATAGATGGCAGTTGACAGCAACTGCGCGGGAAATTCAAAAAGTCACTAAATTATCAAACTATCTTCGTATTTAGTTTCAATGTTTGAACGAAACTGGTGTTCTTAAATAGCAAAAAAAAGAAAGTAATGGTGATTAAACCACTAGAAAAGAAGAAAAGATGAGTAATGCCATTATGACTCTAATTCCACCTCTGCATTATGATGTTCAATTATAAAAAGATGTCGTCGCTAACTGTATATCAACAAATAACCACAAATATTTCGTCTGAGTCACATCCACGCACAATAACCAAAACGCCAATGGCCACACCTTCGTCACTTAACAATTAATACATCCAATACTTTGTATACAGAGTTCCGGTTAATATCGTACTACACCTGTTACTATTATCTCGACCTCATTCATCATATACATTACACTGTACACCGACTATCGCTACGGCTGGGGATTTACAAGGGATTAGAGTAGGACAACGCAGCACCTCTTGCTTGCACTTATATGTTAAACACGTGTAAATAGCGCCATGTAATTCACCAGTGGAGTTAACCACCAGAATGTTACGTGTATTCTTCCATTTCGTATTCACCTGTTGATTTGTTAATTTTCTATGTGGGTTAAATTCTTCACAGGTGACATTTTTGAGGTGCAAATATATTACGGTTTATTTGAATACAGAGAATAATAGAACATTAATATTAATGTTGAAATATACTGCGCCTATATAAGTTATTACCGTTTAATTTGTACACTCAAATAAAAATTATAGTTCCTTTCATCGAATAACTATCTCCCATAGTATATTTGATATTGAGTATATTTTGCGTTATTGAACTATTGATTTTAGAGAAAAATTACATTTTTTACATTGTGTTTTTTCAAATTTTATAAGAAATTTCACGACAATTAGTTATTCTATTACTAATTTTTTCAACAAAACAAAAAACAGATCTTAATGTGTCTACATGTTTTAATCGAAAGAGAAGGCTTCACGCAAGACAGCTGTCGGTCTTATTACTTTGTTGTATGCACAGTTAGGGCATCCGCACACGAGGTGACTGGTTGTAAACCTTAGCCCCGAATCTGCTCGAATCGAATGAGAATGCAACTGTGTTATTATTGAGAGAACGAACATGTATACGAGTGAGATAAAACACACGGCACCAACGTAACTAAACTGATTTCAAACTGGTTTTGAGTACGTTTGCAGTGAGTCTATTTCTTGGTTGCATGCTTTTGATGATGACATCATCAACAGAGATGTGCACAAATACTGTTCAAAAGTATTTAAATACATACATACAATTAAATACGACACAATAAAATCCCCAGTTATGATATTGTTAAAAATTCTATAGAGTCATGATACACTGCTTGACTACCAGTTTAGTTACGTTCGTGCCATGTGTTTTCTCTCACTCGTATACACATTTGTTCTCTCACTAACAACACAGTTTCATTCTCATTCAGTTCCGGCAGATTCGGGGCTAAGGTTTGCAACCAGTTGCCTCGTGTGCGGTGGGCCTTACTACGTTATATATAGCCACGCTTCCATATGGTATACAATTATCTACAATCATATTGCAATAATCCATGGTACATATCCCCCCACGCCTTCCCCTTTCAATACACCTCTTTCTCCTTTGTAGCACGTGTTACACGTTCACGTGTTTACGGAATACAACGGCCGTCCCACACGTAAACAAGTAGGGACTTGTTTATTGTCCCTAGCACGTTTAATTAATTTATATATGATTGTTTTCCTTTCTATTCTCGCTGAGATGTAGTTTATATTATTAGTACATATTGCCAATGCATGTAACAGTTCGGGATTCCTACGGAGAAGAAAGTTTAAAGGTCGTCACGTGACACGTGGTTGTTTGTTCGATTTAAACTTTTCGAACGTGCGGGCGTGATGACGTCATGGATTGGTACTGACGTAGATGTGTTGGAAATGGAATGAAAGGGTTGTTAACTAATATTCATATCTACGTAATGCAAAATATCATTACTATCAGGGATGTACAACTTTAGAATATGTACTCCAGGAGTAATATAATAGTTTTATTATAAAAAATAGAGTAGTAATTAGTAAAACGTATCTTTTGTTTTGTTTAAAGGAGAAGGGTGATAAGGTTTCAACTTTTTTTTTACTTTCATTTGTTTTTTATTTATATTATTGTAGAACATATTAAGTTTGTTGTGTAAGAATTTGAAGTCAATTGGAGTAAAACTGTCCGAGTTTTAAGTCTTCACCTCTCTGGTCTGCTTTCGTGTTACTTTGAAACTTTTAAATGCGGTTTACATGACCGATTCTTTTGAAATTTTGCACACTCTTTCTTTACATAAATGCCGAGGTAACGCTGTCGAGTTCTTTTTAATTTTTTAATTTTAACGTATTTTAAAATAACAAAGTTTCTGATTTTTTTCATGAAAAATCGGCATTTTGACTTGAGAGTGCTGTAAAAAATTGAAAAATCAATAAAAAAGGAAAAACTCGACAGCATTACCTGCAGAAACTTATCAGTTGAAGAAATCATTTTGGTTTGTTGATTTCAGAAAATCCAGTGACGAATTATGAGTCCACAATGTTATTTTTTTTGTGACGTCTGCGAAAATTCGTTGTCAATGATTTATTTCTTGACATTTATTTATGAAAATTTCACAAAGTATTCTTAAAATTTCATTTTATCATGTAGTAATTATAGAAATAATTATATATTAACTGTGTCGTCAAAGAACATTATCGAAAATATGCTTCTTTTTTATCGTTTTAACCTAAGAAATAATCATTTCTCTGCCTTTTAAATCAGCACTAGAGTGTGCGGTTAATTTATATGATTCAATGTATTACAAACCTATAGATTTATTTCCGCGCTATTATTTTTCGCAGTGCAGCTTCAGCCTAAAAAGGATTCTACGAAAACATTCTTTCGATCATTTTACAGTATACAGTATATTTTAAAGTTTGTTGATGTAATTGCAGTCTGTCACTATTCTGAAATTGATTTCTTATACATATATGTACATATAGAGATACTTGGTTTATTATTATATTCACAAAGCTTTAGTATTTTGGAAGAAATCATTACTGAATAAATATTTTTTTATCAGTTTCTCTTCTCTGCCAAGTGTTTTGCTATTTTTCAAACGACTTTAAAAAAAGAATACTGAATTTTTATTATGTTTGAACGATAAGTGTGTTTTTACATAAGTATATGAAAATATCAAATAGTTATATATATATAAATAAACCTCTAATGCACAACGAAATTAGTAGAAAAACTTTAATTATATGTTCATTCTCATTATTTTTAAGTGATATTTAGTTTAAATTAATATTCATAATAAATAAACCATAATAACTGTTTTCATGTTTTTAATCATTTACTAAAAATACAATATAAATATCGAACAATTAATTATGAAAGCACGATACGATATGCATTGGAATTTTACTTGTTTAGAAATCATAAATATGTAATAAAACATAGTATTATTAAAGAAAAACAACAACAAGCGGTCAATAATAATTATCAGTGATTAAATTACACGTAAACGCATTTCTATTTTCTTTTATAATGCATTCAGATTGTTTTATGACTGAATAATTAAAAGAATCATTCAGAAGGAAATATTTACCGCTGAATAATCGTGTTTGTAGCCCCCATTCCCATTTACTGAGTTTTAGTGTTACTTTAAGGTTTTAACTTAAAATGTAAGTTCAGCTTGTGAAATATACAGAAATAAAATTATTTATATTAAATACAATAATTTACATTAAATAAAGATAATATTTATTACATAATAACATATATTAATACAAGTTCAATGTTAGATTTAAGGTTAAAATTTTAAATTATATTTAAAAACAGTGAGTGTTTGTTTTTAAATTTACTTTTTAATTTTAATTAGGCTTTAAATTATACTTATTTTGTATATTTTATCTTTTACATTTATAGTCAGATGTTCTGAAAACTTGTAGATACAATGTGGATGCTTAAGACTTAAGACTAAGGATGTGGACTTAAGATTCTTAAGAAATAGTGTAATATTAATATAGTAATAGTAATATAAAATGGTAATATTGTTATAATTGTTTTGAAAAACTTAAAATCATTAATTGTTCTGTACTACATTTTCTGGGTTTATTTAAGTTGCAATCTGGATGTATTTAAAATTTGTAAACGGAAGCAACCTTAATTAGAAGATAATTTGGCTAATGTTGTATTTTACACATACTTTATAATTGTCTATTTTTATGGCGGTGACTCATACTTAAAACAAGTTGTCGGGTATAAACTGCCGATATAACTAAAATTCTATAATGTATATAGAAACGAATAAGATAAAATTTATTATCGTATTACAGATTTGTACCGCTCTTATAACCTTTTTTAAGTATAAGTCACCGCCGAATTATCGTTTTTTGGACTATATATACATTATAGAATAATAGTGCACCTAATCTTGGCAGTTCTCTCTCGGCGAGAAATTTGTCAAAACGTTTGTCGATGTGCCGAGAATGAACATGGCTATTCAAAAGACCGCTCATCAACCGAGGCAAGCCAACGCGAGGCGAGAGCACTCGAGACAGGCCAAAACGAGGCTTCTCGTAAGCTGCCGGCCTCTCATCATTTAAACTATAATTACTCATTTTCTATATACGTGTAATTAATTTCCTTGTTACTATCGGAATACCCGAGTAGTATTTTTATTACTATTTTAATTACTAAACAATAAACAAAATACATTATTTAATTACACTGTTAGAAATAAAACAGTATTCATTACTGTTATAGTGTTATCTATTAAACTAAGAATATTACCATCCATTGGTAATAGTAACTCTGATTGCAGATTTACTGTAATCTCTGTCTATCTCTTAACTCGATGGAACAGTTACAGTAATAAGTAACAGTAAAATCAAATAAAGCAATCAAACATATGCCATTAAATGTCTGATACTCCGATACTTGTTTAAAACGGAATCTGAATGTTTATTGGATTTCATTATTTATTAGATAATGGATTAAATAAGATACACACAAAATAAGAAGAAGAATAAACAGTAGAAAATATTGTCTGAGTGTCGTAAAATTATGATACTCTTATTTATATATTGAGATTGGTGGGATAGTACTTTCGATTTCCACAAATAGACCATGGTTTATCATTTTTTCCTTTTGATACTTTTTAACTATCGAAAACGAAGAGAGAAGGCAGGAAGGATAGTGAAAAGATAATAGAGAGTTTGTCGAGAGGAGACAAGGAAGGCAAGAGGTGATAGATGAAGATATAGGCAATAAGGAAGGAGAAGCAGGAAACGGTTTTCCGAGAGGAGACAAAGAAGACAAGAGGTGAGGAAACGGTGAGAATGAAGGAAGACTAGGGAATATAAAGGAAGAGGGTCAAGAGAAGAAGAAGCAGAAAGTACTTTTGGAAATGAAAAGGTCTAGAATAGTTTAAGCTTCATTTCAAGTTGAAGTTCTATGAAATGCATTAAGAATGTAGATTGTAAAGCCGAAAGGCGAACAATTAATATAATATAATAATGTACTTTTCAACTTACTTTAGAATTTTTTGTGTCCAGCGCATAACTAAGAATCAAATTTAACATGGAGTTCAAAAATCAACGTTTACTTTTTTATTTCCGTAAAAGCTTCTGCTCAATTTTTGTGATTGAAATAAAGCGTTGCGATAATACAAATGAATTTACATAGTTGTAGAACCCGTGATAATAGATTTAATGTTACGGTATTTATATCCAGCAGACTTCGAGTCAGCTAACATGACTTGCAGACGATTAACAACAAAATGCGACGCAACGATTTTCCTCTTACAGTTTTTCTCATTGATTTTAAGTTGTAGACAACCAGACGATAACTAAGTGCGACATTGAGGATATTATCTTTCTTTTTACAGCTCAATGTCAACGAAATTTCACGTTTAAAACCCCACAAGACGATGTATTTTATAGTTACGGTTATTTCCTCATAAAATTCTGTAGTCAAAGGATGCGACTTAAACTATTTAGTTCTTTTTTCGTTTGCTACAGATTTTTTGTTTATTTTTATTAATATAAGATATTGTTCTTAAAGATAACAACCTTTTGTTTGTTCTTAAACACTAACAAGTAACATTTCTTCGTCATCTAGGTTCTCCATTTAGACTGTTTGGTAGTTTTTACGTAAATAACAAAAAATGTGCATCACTATTTATGCCGTTAAATTATTGAAAAAGTCGTGGCCAATACGTGCCTCTTCTTGAATACAGTTTTTCAATTTTGTATTAAGAAATTGTTTATTTAAAATTTATGAAGTAAACTGCTAGACCACCTAAGCATCCGAATGCTTCTCAACCCAGTGTTGCCCTCTAGATGGTTACTATTATCTATTGTGTAGCATTTGCTTTTTGCAATTTTACCTAAAAAAAATTTAAGACTTTTGGCGTCGCCGGATTTTTCATTGAATTTTCTGGAAACCCATAATTTTGGAAAAACTGGTAAAAAGAATGAGCACTTTTCCCTGTATAACTTTTTATTCGTAAGAAAAAAAAGGTGAAATTTTGCATGCGAACATATTTCAAAATTTAGAAATACTAAATTTTATAAAAGAGGCCCCGAGAAAATTAGGAGCCCGGTAGGAAACTTTGGAGAAAGCTCAAATTTTGGATTGTGTAATAACTGAATATCGCATTAAAAAAACAAATTTCAAAATTCAAAAATTTTATTTTAGACGGGGGCGGTTTTTGCCGACGGAGGTAAACTCTAGTATATACTATACTTATGATGATTAGAAAAAATATATAATTCTTTAGTTGGGTCGTATTTTACATGGTAATTTTTTCGAGGGCTGCTTTTTAGGGATGGATAACCCCTTAAATATATATGTTTATATTCCATTGCTTTTTATTTCATATAAAAGAAGTTATAATCACCTTAAACTCATTCTCTTAGTAATATAATCAGTAATCTTATCTCATTGATTCATAAAGCTATTAGGTGTAATATTTCCAAAGACTTTAGTCCCTTTTTGACCACTTTAAGCTTCATATCACATTTCAAGTGCTACTACGAAGAAAGCTCAATAGCGCAAAAGCTTTTTTGATTGAGTTTTATTATCAATAATAAAAGAAAAAGGAAAACAGAAACGCTTAGTTCATCCGGAACCGGAGATGGGATCCCGCGGTAATTTGATTCGGTAACAGTTTGCTCTGAAAGACAGTTATGTCTCTGAACGTAAATAAACTCTTAACACACACACACACACACAGACACGAATATTTCTATGTATGTGTGTTTGTGTTACACAATATTAAAAGACACGGTATTGTTTAAAAGTATAAACATTATATAGCTACTTTAACGTAATATAATTAAACATAAAACCATTATGAACATAATTATATACTAGAGTTGTCATAATATATATAATAAAAATAATGTGAGGCATCTTACGCATGCGCGCTTTTGTAAACTTTGTTGTAATTTTGTGACATCATTTTTTTCTATGTCAATGTTGTTACACATTATTATTATTATATGCTCTGGTTATGTTTTATTTTGTATGAAACACCGCTTGATACTTGGCGAAGTAGAAATGCATTTACGGAAAATCATATGCGCTAATTATCTAATCCTAATCGACGCTAGCGGTTTTATAAAAGTCTGTTCTTGTTAAAGAAGACTACTTAAGTTTGCTCCAAGATTTGGAAGTTATTTTAATTTAGTTGATAACTTTTAATAAACTAAGGAAATATGTTTCAAAACATGGGTCTAACGGCTGTCAAATTCTGGAGACATAAAGACAATTTCGTTTTTTGTCACAGAGAGATTGAGATGACGCATATGAACACGGTAAACAAACAGAGACGACAATAACGATTTTGTCTTATTCTTAACTTGTCGAAATTGTCCGAATCTGTTTTGATACAGTCGTGTTTTCAATGCGGTTCTAGCATAATTATCTTAGAACATAAAACTAACGCCTTAATCATAGAACTACCGGAAAATTTCCCATATAAGGCAGTAAGGAGCATCAGGGAAATACAGTGATATATCAACAATAAATGTATCCACGATTTCGGCATAAAAACTAATAAAGACAAAATTGACAATTCAAAATATCCATCCCAAATTATCCAAAAATATTATGTAAATATATTTTTTTAAATATGTAAAGAATTATATTTGTTTAGTTGGTACAAAGTTCGTCTGTCGGTAAAACAGGAACCATATACTAATGGACACCATAGATGATGTTGTAGGAATAACGGCTAATAAAAAAGAACAAATATAAAAATATATGGCAGATATCGAGACAGCGATATAGTGACGGAATTAGAAGAAAAAATATACATAAGTTGGGACATGTAGAATGATTAGATTGAAATGGAACCGCTAAGAAATGTATGAAAGGTTATTCAGGAAAACTCAGAGCGAGGTCTAAAGAATACTTGGAAAACGTCCTAGAGATATAGGTGTGGTGATTTGGAAAAGGAAGATGGCGAATTGTAATTAATGGGAAAATATCTTAAAAGTGACATGGGATGTAGCGCCAAGATGATGGCATTTATTGGATGAGAGCACGTTATATTTTAACAAACTAAAGGTCTAATAATATTTAGAAATTATCACAATGTTTTTCAAATTTCTATTTAGTATTCCATTTCATATTTAGCATATGTACGAGGCGTGTTTTCTAAGTAAGTACCGTTTTGGAATTAAAAAAAGACGTGCAAAGATATCGCAATAATTTTATTTTTTCATGAAAGCCTGTACCTTAATCTACTTTTCTACATAATTTCCGTGAATATTGAGGCACTTGTCATAACGTGGCACCAGTTTTTGAATACCCTCCTCATAAAATTCTGCCTCCGATTAGCCACATATGGACGGGCATTGTCATGCAGCAAAACGATACCCTTACTCAACTTGCCACGTCTTTAAATGCTCTCACCCATTTCCTTACCATTTCATCACTCATAATGTTTTGTCCGTAAACTTCACAGATCTCACGATGAATATCGATCGGTTTTACACCTTTAGCACTAAGAAATCGTATAACAGCCCGTATTTCACAATCGGCGGGACTCACGATTGTCGGAGGCATCTTAAACACTCAGTAAACAACGTATACAATGAAGAATGAGACTGTAATGGCGTCAGTGCGTAGACAAGAGATGTAGGTAACCAGCGTGCATGCGCGGAACGCCGACCGTAGCGCTGCAAAGGCGGAATCGCAAAACGGTACTTACCTAAAAAACATGCCTCGTACTTACAGAACATAAAATAGTATAGATGATAACGTAAAAATAAATACTACTAAATAGCACAATTTTACAAAGTCTACACAATTGTAGTTGTTTTCTTTTAAGAGACTAGAAAAGTTATTTAGATTTAAGTAAAATTAAAATCTTCAGAGAGTAGTACGGACATTAGCCTAGATAATTAATAACAATGGTAATATTTACTCATATACATAAATTAAAATACGTTTTTGTTTGTAAATTTACTACCATTAAGGTCAGTTTTAGTTGTTTTGTTTTACTAATAACTTTTAATTAGCTCTAAGTAGTATTTACTGTTTAACTTTTATAATTTTTTTATTTTAATTATAACGGTGTATATAGTTTTAATTAAATTAAAACTTTTACCACATATTTTGTGATTTTTAGTAAATTTTAATGGCCAATTTATTTAGTGATATATGCTATAGTGGTATAAAATATAATACATAAATATTACATATATGTTATGTACATACATCGTTTTTTTGTATATATAAAATACTATATACCTTTAATTAACCATCATTATAACTCCAAAGAAAATAAAAAGTGTTAGTTCCAGTGGTGTATAGAAGCCTAAGCGTGTTACAGCAGAAATGAAGGAGGAAGGAGGAATGGCTAATCTTACAAGAAGTAGAAAAATTATTGTTAGTTTTGGATTAATGAAAAACATAAAGAAATTTGCTGGAAATAGTAATATGCGAAAAGGCTTTTCTTTTTTGTGTTGATTTAGTGAATTCATTAACTGGATTCACAATAATTTCAATGGGAAAAATTGTTTCGGTTTGCAAACCTTGAGACTTACGAACGTACTCAAAGGACGAATTAAGTTCGTAGCTCGAGGTACCACTGTATATAATTACAACAAAACAATATTTTGCTTACAAATAGTATACTTTTTATTAATAGTTATTTTAAATACCCTGCCTGCTTATGTGTGTGAATGTGTATTGAGTGATACACGTAATGCAATATGCAACCAAAAGAAATAAATATCTAGATATAACAAGAAGTGCTCTATTTATCAAGTGGTACTTACTGTTTAGCTTCCCCTCAAACCCTTCACCTATTCTTTTTCACGGAAAATCATGGGTATACATGAGAGATTGAAAGGAGATATATCATAGCTGTCACTGCGCTGTTGTCGATGCAGGCAAAGTAAATATCATTTATCAAAATTCAATAAAAGTGCATTAGCTTATTACGTACAGATTTTAAATTATAATTTGTTTTGTGAATTATATTCACATATATTTATAAATATATATAAAATTAAATAAGGATTTAAATAAACATTAAACCGTAGTTAGAAATACCAAGGTTTAATATGGGTCAGACTAAAATTAACTATGTCTATTGGATTTATTTGGTTTATGATAATTCTTTCGGATAAGAGTTATGTATAAACTGGATTAGCGATTAATTTTAAGTTCAGTGAATCTTCAATTTCAATTTGTTAAATAATTTAAAATATTTTCCCAATTCTACATATAACATATATTTATTTCTATATATAGTAGAGGCTATTTTTCGAGAAAATTACGTTGTAGAAAAGTAGTCACCTCAATATTTTGGTCGGACTGCATAGTTAGAACTACAAGGAATTCGTACTATACGGAGATCAACTGTATTCAATTTATTAAATCCGTTGTCAACGATATCACGGGGATTATAGTTGTATTGAACGTAATTGTAAAAGTGTATTGTATATAGTACACTGTCAACAATATTATAATAAATCATAAAGAAACCAATTAAAAATATTTCAACGTATTTATTCTAATAAAAACGTGTTGAAATGTTGCTTCTTCCTTGTTACCATATTTAATATATATTTACAGCTATAGTTCAATTATTATATTTGCATATATGTAATTGGTTACAGAAATATTTCATAAATTACCGTACACAGGTGCATACTACTCGCATTTATCGCGACTGCAAAGTTTGGTTATACATACCTAAAATTTGTATAACTAAATACAAAATATTGTCTCTCGGTACATTTGTGCTTTACCAATGATTATCTAATTAATGAAATAGCTCTCTATTTGCTAAAATAATACTAGAATATGGTTCTGGTTGTTTTCATATTACTAACGCAATCACCGTTAGCTGCTAGAGTCAATGAACGCACGTCTCGTTATTCCATCCAAGAGCCTAAGCAGTATTCTAAGACTATAGTCCACACACATGCACTCCTAAGCACCCAATATATAAGATCGCGTAGAAACGAACATACATTCTTAAGCTACACATATGGCTTTGTAAAAAAAATGTAAATTTATACTCGTTTTAATTTTTAATACACAATTTGTTGGGTCTACAAAATCATTGTTATTTTAACATTAGCTGAAAATTTTTAGATTGGTAAGAACATGTGGAAACTAAATTGCAGGCAAATTGACGAAGGAAATTTGAAAATTGAAATTAATTTCGAGTCATCTGCTTATAAAATTTTTACTTTAATTAAAAAATTGAATTTCAATTTGAGGAGCAAAGATTTCATTAAAAAAAAGTCAGCTAAAGGAAAGGATTATTATATGTTTCATCCAAATTTAAGTAAGAAAAGATGCTTCAGAAATGATTTCCGTAAAATTATATCAACTGTAATCAGAATCAAAAGTAATCTTTGCAAAATTTCTGCTCACTTGTACAAAATTATTTTTATAGCTGATGATAGATGTCAATGTGGCGAATTAGGAACTGTATATCATATTATATTTGAATACATAAATTATAGTTTATAAAGATCAAAATTTAACTGTGAAATATTACATGTGGTTAAAACTTTTCTATAAAATTATAAATTTTTGTTAAGTAATTCAAAATTACTTAGTGAATTATTTATAAATTATATGTAAAAGTATTATATGCAAAAATGTTATTTTATAATGTTTTGATATTATGAAATGATTAACCCTTTCTAAAGTATATGGCGAAGACAGACAAGCGCTCAATTTTTTTAATTGCTTGTGTAAATATATATGCGTACATAGACAAAAAGGCTGAATAAGCTAAAACCAAAAATATATATATTTTAAACATATCTAATTTTGTTTTTTTTTGTTCCAGGTGAGTAAGATTATCTTCATTTTAAATGCTAAGTCATAGAATTATGTAAGGTAGGATTGTTGATATTATTTAACTAATTTATTAACATAACCAAGAACTTTAATTATCGATTTACATGAAATTAAATCTTTAATTAATAAGTCAAGTGGAACGATATTTTGTGTTCAATACACAAAATATCGTTCCACTGATTAGAAATCATATTTAAAGAATTGCAGATGTATTATTAAATAATAAATTACAAGCATCGCATCTGTTATATTCATTTATTCTTGTTTGATTAGTATAGATACAGGTTCTCTCATACGTACTAAGGAAATGATATCAAATCGTTGAAATATGTTGTAAACATACAAGCAAATTACTTACATACCACATCCATACATTGTTGATTACATTCATATTTAATAAAGCATTGTATACCTACAAGAAGTATATACTATTTATGCATTTCTATTTGGTTGCAGTACGATTACATGCCCGAATAGAATTTGTATATTGTGATTATGTTTGTATATTCAGACATCCTGGCAAATACTGAGAAAATTTGTATGTATTATATTTGCGCATATATCATCTAATGAATAGATATTTAAAAGTCGGAATATTTAGAATTTGGTCAATGATTAATTAAAAAATATTCAAACAGTGAATCTTTCTTTAAAAATACACTACAACTAGATAGAAAATGTAACGTAATATGAATTAGCTTGTAGAAATATAGCAGATGTCAAACTGCATTGCAAGAAATGTTCTATATGAGAAGTATAAAAGGAATTAGCTTGTGACAAGCTAGCAAGATCTTAGGTAACAAGTATCTTGCACTGCAAGACAATGTTATACCTAGTTTTTAGTTTATTAAACTTTAATTGCACAAACATTATTTATACTTTATTTCATTTAAAATTGTGGTATTGTGTAGAACAAATCACTGAAAATTAGTAATGGTACAGCAAGTGCAGATTATTACAATTTTGCACATATTTTTGAAACTATTTATAGTATATAAGTATATCATACATCATTAAAAAGGATGTATAACTATCTGCAACTTTTATCTAAATAAATATTTGATGAAATAAATAGTTTCCATATAAATTGTATACAAAAGAAATTTTTAAATGTTTTATTTTCTACATTTCAAATTATTAATTGTAAATTACTCTTTTCATTTATTTACAATAAATTTACTAGTCTATACACTTTTATCCTGTTGATAAAATTTATACATTATATCGTATCTCCTTTGTTCATACATTTCATACGCTTTTAAAAATTCTTTACGTGTTTTAACCTGCATTAAACTTAACTTATTATGTGTGTAAAATTATGAATGCAAAAGAAACTTTAATGATGTACGAATACCTGAATACATGCAACTGGCTAATTTAATTCTCCATACAAGTGAGTGCTTATAAAAGAGTTGCCATTTTCTAGTATACTTCTTTTATACTTCAAAATATTTTTGAGGACAAACTGAACAAGTATGCAGAGTATGAGTATGTATATATAGTATACATATAGAATGTATGTATACTGATAATCTTTTATTACTTAAGTTGCCGTGCTATTAGCCTCATCGGTAGAATTTTATTGTTTGTTATACAAATTTTGAAAATCCTGTAAATTTGAATAAATTTGAATTTTAATACTACATCGACCTATTTTGAAACGTATGTGTAGTAATATAGCAAAGGAAATTTACTTATGATTCTTTTTAAAAACTTAAAATCATCAATTGAGAACATGAGACAGTTTACATCGGGGATCTTTCTGTAGGTTGATCACGACTGCTCCTTGAGACGTTCTTAAATATATGAATCTATAAAATTCTAAAAGAAAATGAAACAGTAAAACGAAATAATCTTTATTACGTTTATATTATTTCAAACTAATTAATTTAATATCAGGCTTGCTAATTAATTTTGACATTTTGTTTAATGTATTACCTTTCCTTGTTTATTAATTTTAATCAGGCGTGATTTATGTCGAGAAAACATTAATTTTGTTATTTTTAACATAAATATACAACCTTGAAATTATTAGCTAAAAAGTCATAATTTGTTTATTCAAATATTAATTAGTTTTTTAATTAATAAAACGTAGTTCCATGTTATACTAGTAATTATACAAATTCATTAGGCAATGGAATATATTTATCACTTAGTTGATTCATTGCTAAGATGAATAATCAGTTTATATTCTAAAATTGATTTCTGATTAGCTGTCTAATTAATGTATCATGCGACAAATACATATTTTTAAAGTTTAAATAACATCAATGTGTGTTAAACATTGTGTTTAAAATTGCAATCACATTGCTATTTCAATTAATCACAAATACAAGACAAAGTAATCATCTAACATTTTTAGAATTCCAAAAAGTGTCATCAGTTTATTTTGTTTATCTTGAAAATCATAACTTCCACAAAAATTTTGTGAAGATCTTTTTTTTGTAGATAATATCATCTTGTTAATAACTTTTTGTTACAACTTTTACAATAAAAAAGTTATAAGTTTAAGTTGTATATGTAATGAATAGACTGTATTACAGTGGTTAGTAATTAATTTCACCGACGACTTCTCATATATATTTACTTCATCGCTGCCCAATAAGTTTATCTTTTTGTATGTACATAATCAATTTAACTTAATTACAAACCCGTAATATATAATTATGGTCCGGGGATCAAACTCGAAAACACAACAATCAGTTTTAAACATCAATGCTCTTGCCCACTATGTCATCACCTAATATTTAACATTTATTTTTTCTTATAACTTTTAACAGCTCTTGTTAGCAATTTTCTGCGTTTGTGCTTTATTTACCAACTCACTTTCTTATGTACGTAGCTTTATATATAGCACATGGGCTGAAAAGTCCCGGGCCTAACACATTGATGGCGCTAGTTTTATTGCAGTCACCTTTTTTTCAGTTAATACTAACCTTCAAAAGACAGCTGTTAAAATTTCATTTCACCAAGTGGCTTGGTGTTAAAAGACTCAATGTCAAAATTTGAACTTTGTATAAATATTAGATATGTTTGCATAGCATCTAATTATGTAATGTTATGTTATGTTATGTTATGTTATGTAATGTAATGTAATAATGTAATACTTTGAAAAGAATAAATAACATTGGTTGTTTTAGAGCGTGAGTGAGAAGGGGGGGGGGGGTTAGTTAGAGTGAAGCTAATGTAATTTTGTCTTTTATGTTATTTGGCACAACTAATAGATTTTACCCTTTCTCTTGGACACCAAAAAATGTTTAATTTTTTAAAGATTGATCTTATTACAACACCAGAGGCGAGAGAGGTGCCTAAAGAACTTGAAATAGAGCTACATAGTTTATGGGCAGCTTCCAAGCTACAAATATATTAGTCACGTACACATTTTGCATGTTGGTACCGTTCCTGAAACCATCATTTACGTACATAAACATTAGGTTCCAAATCTCTGCATTTCATCAATTATTATACCCATAACTTGCATATATATTAAATTTCCTATATTACGCGCATGTTATGTTCGTTTGTTATGTTAATAGTTCGTAGCTACGGCAAGGTACTCGTAATTACATATCTATGGTTGCAATTGAAGTCTCAGTACATATCTCCGTACATATCTCCAGTGCATAGTAGTACAAATCGCGTGCATATGCTGTTAAAAACACTTCACAATATTAAATATAAAATGATGATCAAGGAAGGAACGAACATTGGTCGTTTGTAATAAAGTAAATGAGATGTAGAAATATGCAAATAGATAAATTCTCTGGAATGCCACTACAATATGCCTGGTGAATGATACACAGCTTAAAGTTGGATGTAAACTATGTAAAAACAAAAATCTGAATTTAAACTTCATATACGAGGTTTCCATATGCAGAGGATGATTTTCTAACTGGGTGTAAATGAGGTTTTGTAAATGAATTTGCGGTGCAATATTATCATTCCTATTCAAAAATGTTTGTAAACACAAGTGCGGCTTCAACGTGGCACTCTTAGTGAGATCTTATCACGTGGTTCGAGTTTCCATCCGCTCACTTTTAGCAAGTGGCGTAAATAATCGAGTTGGCGATTTCTAAGCTAATTTTTAATTATTATAATTTAAACGTGCTCGCAAAATCAATTGTATATATCAAATTTTTATGTTTTTTTTATCTAGTTATAATTGAACCGATTTTTTGTGCGCTTTCTGAATATAACATAACCCGTGTTTTAAATTCTAAATACGCCTCTGTATAAAACCAAACTCCTTATAATAAAATCCATCCAAGCGTACTGTAAACATTCTACTTGTTATCATCAATTTATATTAACTATGAGAGCTTTTTCACTCTTATTCTAAAAATCATTCATCCCAATTATAATGAAGGTCTTTTCATCAAACAAACATTAAACATGCGTTTAAATTTCCTATACATTTATTATTATGGAATAATGAAAATACACACTTATTATGTTAATGTTTGGTATAAATAGCAATACATATTGTATTTTAACACTCACGTAAAATCATAACAAAACAAAAGTACATCGTTAAACAGAATTGGTCTCTGGAAATCTAATTTGAATTTATGTTAATTACTCAGATCACTGCATTTCATGGAGCTGTTAAACATATTTATGCACAACGGGTCGAGTATATGTATTTATCAGCAGCGTATCATTTTAATTATGTTTTAAATATTTTAATGTTTTCTAGTAATTGTTACAATAATTAGATTGTTGTTTGTTTACCTTTTATATTTCTTGTTCGTTCCGCTGGATTTGTTATTCGTCTTAGTAGCACCATCTAGAAGAAAACAGAAAAAGTACATTCAATATTAATGATGTTATATATATATTAGACAATGCAGTGACGGAGAGTGTTGAGATGTTGACGAAAATGGGCCACATTTTAGGTCCCATGTGTCAGGTCGTGACACATGAGAAACTGTTAACATAACAGGAGGTTGTTGCTAATACAAGTCTTATTGGACTTAGTACAGAATATAAATAATTTTTATTAATTGTGACACATTTTGAATAGAATATTTTCATACTTAATAATTCTATTTTAATGTATTTAACGCAATCATTTAAACTGAAAAAGGGATAAATCTTTTAATGCGTTATAAGCTAAAAACTTTTATAAATCTTTGCTTTGACATTTTATAAGTTAGATCATTAATCTCATAGAATATCGTGTAATTCATAGATAATTTTATGCTCTACAACTTTACTAATAACTATAAATGTCATTTAGATATCTACAAAAAAAAGACATTTGAAAATTAAGATTTGCGTTTTATAAAATGCCAAAACAAAGACTAAAGTATCATTCCGACTCACTACTTTAATTTTATTTTGTATTTAATTTAAATTGTTTAGCATATGGCAATATGCATTCACATTACCAGTTTTAATTTAATTTATTTTTTTAAAGTTTTTTTAGTCCTTTTTAGAACCTTACAAGGTCCAATGTTTTAAATTAAAAATATTAAATTAAGAAAAACTATATTATATTATAATCTCCCAAATATGACAATCTGTCAAAATGCAGTAGGTTTTACTTTTAAAAGAAGTTAAATGTCAGTTTTTGAAAAATATAGAAATTAAAACAATTTCTATTATTAATTGTTATTAAAAATAGCAATTTTAATTATTTCACATACAATTTTCTCGAACTGTCAAAATTTATATTACTAACGATGCATACGCACCAACTAAATTAACAAAACTAAAATTAAAACACAAATGTGGAAAGGAATGCTTGAACGAAAACCTTAAATCTAGATTACAATATTAAAAAAAAAACAGTAAATTAAATATCAAAACAGTGAGTGGGAATGAGGCCTTATACAAGTTTTTAGTTTATTATATTTATTTCCAAGGTTGAATCCTTACCACTAAGTTGACAATTATTAAATCATGACTGGATACAATTGAGATTCGATTTTGAGAGAGCTTATAGATATTAGTTACCTTCTGTCTTTTATTACCTCAAATAATATATTACCTTATTATTACAAATTTGAGTTTAGCAAGCAGTTACTTACATGTAAAATTGTACCTTATATCTAATTTAATATTCAGATAACTCATAAATGCAATCAAACAAAATTAAGAGGCAGATCTTGTCCAATACCGCTGGAATGCTTGAAACTTGAATATTGTTTTCGTTGTTTTCTCAAAACTCAATAATGGAAATGTACCACTAATGAATTAGACGGTCGATATGTATATATAAGGTCTTTAAATAAGAACGTTCATTTTATGGATGTTTCAACAAGAGCAGTAATTTTAAATCAATAGAAAAATGAAATATTTCCAGTGAAAAGTGATGATATTTTTATTTTAATCCAAAGTACAAATTCTGAGATTAGTAATGAAACACAATACCTGCCAAATGTCATCGAAATATTGCGTTTTTCTATTGTTTTAAAATCTTGTTGAAGCATTCATAAAATGTATATTGATAGATTGATATATAAATAATATTGGGGTCAATAAACATATGAACATAGTAATTATCATCACGATAATTATACCTTTCTTATATAACGTTTACACAAATTAAAAACTATTACAATTCATTGATTAATATAAAAAGTATTTAAATTTAAGCATGACCTACCAAAATATTTCATTAGTGCTGTTGTAACAGGATTTAAGTATTTTTTATACACATACATAATATTACGAAATAACATGTCATGAATAAGATATTTATATTATTTCAATAGAGAAAGGATTGTAATGTGTGTTAATTGTCATGTATCACATAACATCTGAGAGGAAAAGGTAGAGAGGGAGACACGAAGAGAGGAAGGCAAACGTAGCCTAAAACTCTTTATGTCATCACAGTCACACCCAATATTATGAAATATCTGACACTAAATACTATTATAGTTTTTTTTTAATTAAAATTTTTAATTTAAATTTTTTTATTCGATAGTAATTCGATATGAGTCATTAGAGTCAATATCCGTGTATAATTAGGTTTATGTTTAATTAAGCAAAACATTTGTATAAAACGATTTACAATAGAATCTTTTGTAATAATTCTAACATGAGTTGGAGTAGGTAGAATCATTAAATGTTTTAGAAACAGTAATTTTGAATAAACGGTTTTTTAATATAATTTTTTCTTGACTGAATTTATGATTGCTTTATAGATAATAAATTTGCTACGTTTTCCAATTTAGGGTAACGAGCTTGTCTATTTTAGTAGCAGGCCTTTAGTAAACACATTTTAAAGTGTGTAGTTATTATTTTATTTTTTTATTTAACGTTGGCCTATTTCCAATGCTGAGTCCTATCACCGACGAGCTCCTTCTATGATGGGACTTATTACCGTGTCGTTGCCTCATATATGTGGTCTGCACACCTACCTAATAAATTTAATATTATGTATGTACATAATCAATTTAACTTGATAACAAAAATCACTTGAAAATCACAGCGGTCAGTGTCAAGTATCAAACCTTTCGGCTACTGTGTCGGCTAAAGTTAATAGAAATTTAATATTATATCTACATTGTGCGGCGTTCAAACCGCAGTCGAAATTTGTACACTTTTGTAGATTCCAATTCCTCCGATCAAAAATTTCTTCCGACTCCACATACCTAGAGCCCTATTCTATAATTTCGCTCACTAGTAATGTGAAACTTCTCTTTTTTTTTTCAGAAATATCATATGGAATTTGATAGTCTGGAGTAATTTTAATAAACAAAACCAAAAAAATATAAGACTCAATTATATATTTTTCTCATATGTGCGCGAGTGGTAAAGTGTGAGAGGGGGGAGGGGGGGTGGTTGTTAGAAATGTAATTCGTCTGGTGTACTTTATGGTCTATGGTAATGTCGATATAACTGTTTTCATATATTCACAATTCTTCAACAAGTCTTGTCTATAGAATACAAGGCTTATCAGATACTATACAAAAGCCATATGGTCATTGAACATGGTTTAACAATACGTTATTATAAATTACCATAAAATAAGAATATACATAACTTCTAATGAATAATTACCCGTAAATAATTAAATGAATATCACTAATAATTATCTTTTAATAAAACGATGTGTTTAACTGTTTTAATTTTATACAAAAGAACTTGCTGTAGCATCTTCAATCATTTTTAATCTCTCTATAACATTAATACTTGTATATATATAGTTGTTTTCATACAAATGAACTCTGAAAACAGTTTTAAATCAAAATACCGTTAGATTCGTATATATATACAATGATGCTATACTATACACTTCTATAGTGACGTCACAACTTAGATAATAAATTGGAAAGCATCTAGCGCCCGTCTAGCGGTCATTGGAGTAACGAAGTGATAATAAATACCTGTTATGTAATAATACATTGAATACCTAGACCAGTCTATTGGCGGGTTTAATGTTTAACGGTATAATGAATCGTACAGCTTCTAGGCGTTCCACTGATCAGGCGAGTTTAATAAATTAGATTTTTTAGTACCTCGCGTGATTTGTGCACTACATACAATCCATTATTAAAGAAATAAAGAATCAAATTTGAGCCTTCTATCTCATCTTTAACAATGCATTATAGCTTCACTCTTATATCTAATTTGGGATTTTTTTTTATAGATATTTTAAAACTTTATAAAATAAATTTTAAAAAAGATTTAGCTAGGCAGAAAATTTATTTTATCATTATGTAAAAACAAAAATGTAATTACTTTTTTTTGTTTATCTCGGAAAGTAGAACTTGCACAAAAATTTTGTTAAGACTTTTTTTGTAGATAATAATTGTATCTACTACTTTTAGTTATAACTTTTTATTGTAGCTTTTCTAATACAAAAGTTATTAGCAAAATTATCTAAACCAATTTTTGCATTTAAATAGAAATATAGAAGTAAAATTCATTTCATTTGCTGCCTGTAGTGTATGTGTACGTTTATTAATAAAAAAATAAGGAATTATAGTTTTGTTACTTTTCTATATATTCTTATTTTAAAAGAAATAATCTATTCTTCACATAATTATTAATAATTACATAAATGATTTATATGAATGAAAGCATCTCGTTTATATAAGCCAGTGTACACAGCATCTAGTACAACAATAGAGCGCAATCAACAATCATGAATTAGTTCTACCAGGGAGTATATTTAAAGTGGATAATACTCTATCAATAACTTTAAATTAAATCAGAAACTATATTTTTTAGTGATAATAAAAGTTTACATTTTTGAAGTCGCATCTTCTTTAGCCAATAGCGTTTTCTTTTGAAAGAGAGTGTTACACTTTCTCGGGACATCAGGCTCAGTATCTGTTTTATTGAAGAAAATATTCTGCCTTTTAAATTTTATCGTGTTCCATTGTAAAACAGTGTAACATTTTTCAATTTTTCTGCATTGTTTACCGATCTCTTGTCATGTTTTTCAGTTAAGTTTTTACTTCAAGTTACTATTAATTACAAATAAAATAATTCCACATTATTACTAATAATTGTAATATTATATTGCATATTTTTGTAGATTTGTTTTGTGAGTAAATTATACATTATATAGTGCATTTCTTGTGTCTTATTAATAGTAAGACACGTCAAACTGGTGTAAAACTAGAAAACAAACAGTGTGGAATTAACGAATTAATCACGAAAAGGTAACCCATAAAAATTAACTAAACATAGACTCATTAGTCTTATAATTTGGTAATGGTGGTAATGTAATTCAAAGATGAAAACATTTGGAGAAGCATATCCTTCTAAATAATGTCTATGTTTAACCACAAAATCCGAAACCACATTATTCATCTAGCGATCGCGTAAAACCAAGATATGAATCTGCCGGTATATTGTTTTATTTTTATAAAATTAAATTACATAAAAAATCAAGGGGTAAGGAGATTCTATTCTATTGTACTCGTATTTTAAATTTAAGACTTTTAATAACAAAAAGACAGAAGAGTACGATAAAATCATTCTAATTATTAAAATACGAGTATATTATAAATGAGGTAGTATCAAGGGATTGAAAATTAAATATTTAATTTAGGATCTTGAAGAAACAATGAAAAGAAAACATCATCAAAGAAAACGTTTTAATCTTTGAATTAGGTAAATATTATTACAGACATATAATATTAAAAAATCAGCGTTTTTTGTTTTTCTTCTGCAAACAATTTTCTTTAATTTCAGATGTTTTTCATAGCGCTTAAACCCTCTCAAATAATACCTGGCGTTTTCAAGTTTTCTTATATAATTTAATTACGGTTTTAATTAATATCTTTAACTTTTTTATATTATTATCAATAGGATATAGTGTTGAAGTGTGAGTCGAGTTTGAATCCGGCTCAGAAGGACCATATAATGTTTTTTGTCTTTGCCGATTCGATGCTGGATCTTAGTCTTCCCTTAATAAGGGAGGTAAGAGTACGAAGACCGATATAGATATGTATTAGATACGTAATCTTGGGAAGAAATATATATTTTTATTATTTAACACATTTTTTCTTCCACAAAAATACAATGAATAATTAGTTACATGTACATTTAAATTAAATTGAATTGTTTAAGATGTTATTCAAAAAAGAAACATTTAGCATATCCTCTAAAAACACGTTCCTGTATACCATAAGCAAGGTGCAGCATTTATTTTACAATACATCGACATTACATAATTATTAATAATATTCAATGCAAACTTTCTTAATTTATTTAACCTAAATAACTAACCTCGTCTAGGTGTTAAACTACAAGAATCTTTGCAGATTGCGATGTTGTCGTAAGATAAACAAAGGCTTGTTCTCAAGCAGCTAATTTGAATATAAATTAATTATTACGAAAATTATGTAATATTCACGATTATATATGTACACAAAATCTTTTTAATATTTTCACGGCTTCACTTTATTTATTAATGTGTATTATCAACTTGTCAATATTATTTTTAGATGTTCAATATCACTTCTTGACAAAATTCAGAATGTTACGTAATAAATGAATAAAACTATGTGAGCCATAGACTTAAAAAGGTGAAAGAACTCTTATACTTTCAAATTATCTCATTGTGGTCTTATTTTGAATTTTATCGTTTCCATGTTAGTTAGTCTAAAAGCGGCACCACGCTATAGATAAAACTCTGAAGACAATTTTGTCTTTGTCTTTGAAAGATTAAAATAAACAGAGACAATTTGAGAATTTTATGGGTTCTCTTATGGTAAACTCACAACGCCATTCTTAAATTTCGTCACACAAATTTCATGGATATTAAACTCCCCCCTTATTGTCATGTCTTATCACACATTGTGGACACCCCCTCTTGTTGTGACGTCACACACGTGAAAGAAACATATTTTTTAGTCTTATTGTTCTTTTTAGTCTTGTCTTTTTTCTTTCTATGGTAGCCAAAATATAGATTAGATGTGACGTCAAGAAACTTATGATTATTGTCACATCTTATCACACTTTAGAGAACCCCTCTACCATCTGTTGGCGAGTGACATAATTAATTAATTAAGCTGTAATTAAGCTATGGCTCGAGCCATAGTTCTAACAGCGCTTCAGTGTCGATATATTTATATAAATATAAATCAATTCTTTATGCTTGACAAATCTTCCTTTAATTAGGTTACCTTAAAGTATTTTATATGTGTGCGTGTGGTTGTGTGTTAAACATATTAATAACGAAAAGTTTGATTTATTAAATAAACACACGGCTGTGCTAATTTGGTATGATCAAATATGTGTATTTGCATATTAGGAATTAGTGTTGACTTTACTGTGGTAATTTCTATATATGTATTTCTACATATTGGGTTGACAAGAAAACTTAGTAACCGTTAATTTCAAGTTTTGATACCAGCATATATCATCCCACTACTGTCATATTTCTATTCAGAACAAGTATTGCTGTTGTTGTGTATTTTCTTTTATAGTACCGACAAATTAAAAAGAATCCAACAATCTTTATTAGAAATTTTTAGCTATTAGCTATTGAAATTTTTAGCTTTAATAGCTATTAATATAATTGAAAATCAGGAATTTTCAGTATGTTGATTTTCTATGTCTACACACAAATCAAATACTGTGTTGTTCACACTCTGTGATCGAACTAATAGAATCTGGAATCAAATTATTTAACGAGCTATTATTAAACTGGAATTACCTATAACGTTGGATCTCCTTAATAATTAAAGAGAAACAATGACTATTTTAATTGTTAATATCTCCTAAAATATAACGAGTTATTAAAAAATAATTGGATATTTGAGGTTCTGGTTATCAGCTCTATCAATATATAATTCACAAGCCCATTCATCATGTTTTTAAATGTTTTAATATATTATATTTAGTTTATCTAGTTGCCCTAGACAACTGTCAAATTGAGCAGTTACACATATACATCAAATTCTTATTAGAATCACGATAATATGGTTGAATCTGACTGGAATGCAAATAAGTTTACCCCAAGTGGTATGACCTGTTTTGTTCATCAGTTTGACCGCTGCACGTTGCATGGTACAGTGGTACATGCAGGTCCAATGGACCAATGCTGCAATGACTGGTTCGAGGTCCGACCCAGGTGTATCAACATAACATAACATACTTTATATTTTGTACCACATATGTTAGCCTCAGGACAGTGCATTCATACAATTATGTATTTCATAGTGTGTTTAATGTTTTTTTCATTTTCAACAAAACCTTCTTTATTTAGAATTTTGATACACATTTTATTTACATCATAAAATACAATAAATTATTAATTCCCAGCTACTGTGTCATTTTATATACATTAAATATATCGTATATACATTTTGTTTAAATTGGTGACCCTCTGTGAAATAAAATCGTCTGGTATGCCTTGTTAAACACCGTATCCAGTTTATTAAAAACCTATATTGGGTCTATCACCAAAGTAAAATATAGTTTTTCCATTTCAATACGAATTCTCTACAAATTAAAACATGAAGTGGGAAAGTTTCTCGTTAAAACATACCTCGAACGAGATATAAAAGGACAATAATCAGTAACATTACCTAGCTGTTGAAATCGTCGTAACACAAGAGAAAGAAATATCATCGAAATATTTGTTTGGAGAAACAAATACTTCAACGTTTTGCAAACGAGGCACTAGTTTATAAATATATATAAGTGTCTCATATGTAGTACATATTAGCTATTTCTATTGTTCTTGTTAAGGTACAACTAAGTGTATATACATTAGAGCAATATCAACATCCGTTGTAGTTCGTACGAATTCATACATCCAGTTTTATATTAGTTTTACATTTTATTTTGCGTATGTTTTGTTTACAAAAGAGACCGTATATTCTTTTTTTATGCTTCAGTCTCGTATACCATGTATGATAATTCAAACACAAATAAAATTTTCATTCTAGACTAGAAAGGATTTTACTTTTTACCTACTGAAAGGCGGTAAATAAATATAACACATTATGTCGTAAAAAATCTCTGAAGTAGAATTTCACTTTAGAAAATTCGACATATCAGGTCGTCGCATTGTCGCATGTTGATGTCACAACCGTCTGTACCACGCATTTATGACAAATATACTTAAGGCTTATTTTAGAATTATATTTGTTTCATCTCACACTAGAGCGCTGGAAATCCAAATAGATCCAAAGCATTTCAAGCTAATGAAGAAAACAGACTTAAAATATTTACTGCTTATTTAAAAATAATTATGAAAAAGTACAGGCTAACTGTTAAATAAGTACAGGGTCTCCTAGCAGATCTAAAGCCATATTAATCATATAAACTAAATTAAATTATAATTATGTTAATTAAGCCGCTGTAAACTATAAATTATAAACAAAATTGTGACCTTGATATATTGAGAGAACAACATTCTGTTTATCATTGGAAGGGCATGTCACTAACCTTAGCAGATTTATCTAAATAACGCACAGCAGGGTCACAAGAACAAAAACATTAGTATCATAAAATACGGGATTTAATAAGTTAATAAGTCGGTAACCGGTCCAACATGGCCCACCTTCATAGAAATATCATAGCTAATGCTAATTTATTGCTATCTGGTCAGCGAGTATGGTTAACCATATACGTTTGGTAATAGAATTTCAAATTATACACTGTGTGTAATATTTATTGATTATTTTACACTGCAAATAGTTTCGTAATAATATGTTAATTAGTTTCTAAATAATATTATATTTGAACACTTAAATATAGCTAAAAAATTAAAACCAATGGTAATCTCACAGCTAGAAAATTAATCTTAGAATAAGCTTGAAACTGCACTGTAAGACAATTTTCTTCTAAAGCTGCGTTCTTGCAGCCTAATACAAAATTACCTCCATATGATTCCAATATTTATTTTTTGCAAAAGTGTAATGGTGACAATGTTTAAAGGCAAGAGTAGTACACCGCTAACAAGTTTAAAATTAAAAAATCCGACTATAAAAAGAAAAATTCTCAAGCCTAGTGAGATCGCAAGATTAACTTAAAAGGTAACATAAAATGCTACTAATTAACTAAAGTGTCTTTAAATCAGTAGCTTAAATGCAATAATTAAATTAACTACTTATTGTTTACTTTATTAATTGTTAAAATAACGTCAGAATTATCTTCTCCTAGTTCCCAACAAAATTTATTAATATGATGTTCCCTACGTAATAAAAATATTTCACGTATTTTTTTTATTACATAAAACAAACAAAAACTAACCATATATATATAGTTTTTTATTTGTGTCTACATTTTTATTACGATTTTATTTGGGATTTATTTATTATTAAATAATATTTTATATCCTTTTAATGTTAATACGAGTATATTATGTGTATTCTATATACTTCTATAGTATTACACATACTTGTGTTAATTTGACAAACCTTTTAGTTTTATTATACAATTTTTTCTAAATATAATTTAGTTACATAATAAAAATTAATTTTTGTTTCTTTAATTACAACTTTTATTTAATTTTATTACATATTTCTACATATTTGTTATTAAAAAACTAAACGATATTTATTTACTTTTTTGACTCTATTTCGATAATAGTAAGATGACACAAAATTTGGCACCTGTTACGTAAATAGTGTTACCTAATATACAACATTTTGTGACTTAATTTTCAACCTTTTAGAAAACACTAGCCATTAACCATACAAATTTTTTTAGAACTCAAACAATATTAAAAATAACCATTTGACGATTAAAGGTTTTAAAAATAGTTTTAAAGTAATAAAATAAGACTCTTTTGGATTAAAAATTATATAAAATATTACATAAATGTTTTGTATTTAGCGGATGTATTTTTTTTATATTACATTATATTTTATTTGCGATATAGTCTCAAGTCTTAACGTCAGTCCACAAATTGTACAGTTGAATGAATCATTAAGGTTCAAAATCCTATGAAATGATCAAATAATTTATATTTATATTGCATAGAACACAAGAGTATATTAGATATGCTATTATAACTCATACATGCAGTCGTCCGCATATAGACATATATAAAGGAACATGAAGCATCAATCACACACAAATGATGTTTTGATGTAATGCAGGTATAACGCATTAATTATGCCGGTTCTATAATTCCTATCAGTGTTGAGATAGGGATAATTGACATCTTAGTTTACCCACATGTACAAGCTCAATGGATCATGATTTGAACAAGTTGTGCCGCATAAATCTACGATGCAATGAAAAGAATTAACTGTCTGATTAATTTTTTGTTTTTTTTGTTTATAGGAACGAATATGGTTCTTATACTATCTTTCAAGTACTAGCCGCCCGCGAACTGTCGTAATTTGAACTAGTTATCTATAATATAAATGTAATGTAATTGTATATTTGTTTAATTTTGAAAACACCACGATGAAATTTGGCGCCAGAACCATTAAGTAATATGTACATATATGTCTTATATCTATATACGAATATAATACATTATTAGAAAAAATAAACCAAGAATATATATTAAGCGTTGCTTAAAATAATAAGGTAGTTTTTTTTCTCCCGTTAGCAGCATTCGATGTGAAAATAACTTTGTTTGTACTATGAGAGTTTTATTTTTCATATAAAAATGTTAGTTTTTTATCTCTCGCTTTATTTATTATACGTTTAAGATGTCCAAAACGCGGGTTATATTTATTTCTTTTTGTAAAAAAAACTTATAATTTAAAGTTATAAAAAAATTAGTTTTCTTTTTAAGGTTGTTGTCATGCGGTAAGCCTCATCGTTAGAATATTATAAAGTTTTGCACATCTATAAAAATATCTAATTCTTCTTAAGAGTTTTAAGTCGATTGACCGTTTTAGTCAAGTTAAATTTAATCAAAGTAAGAAAGGTTGTTAATATTTTAAGTGAAAAAATTATTTCCAAAAAATAAACGAGGCATTCAATCACAAAAATCTATGCTAAAGAAATTTGGTGTAATTTTTATTAAAATCGGTTGAGTAGTTCTCAAGATATCATAACGATAGTTCGAAAAAAAATAATTTCGAGATAAGCACTAATGAAAAAAATGTATTGTTGCTATAATTCATTATATTCGTATAATATTAGTATGGGTAACTTCTTAAATATTTTAAAAAGTATTAAGTATCATTCCCACTCACTGCTTTAATTTAATTTTGTATTTTGTATTTAATTTAAATTGTTTAGCATATAGCAATACGCGGTGTCATTCACAGTACCATTTTTAATTTAATTTATTTCTTAAGTTTTCTTAGTTTTTTTTAGAACCTTACTTAAACCTTAAATTAAGAAAAACTATATTATATTATAACCTCCAAAATGTGACAATCTGTCAAAATGCAGTAGAATTTACTTTTAAAATAAGTTTAATGTCAGTTTTTGAAAAGTATAGAAGGGAAAACAATTTCTATTCCTAATTGTTATTAAAAATAGCAATTTTAATTATTTCATATACAATTTTGTCGAACTGTCAAAATTTATATTACTAACGATGCATACGCACCAACTAAATTAACTAAACTTAAATTAAAACACAAATGTGAAAAGGAATGCTTAAACGAGAACCTGAAATCTAGAGTACTATATTAAATAAAAACAGTAAATTAAATATCAAAACAGTGAGTAGGAATGAGGCTTTATTAATAAACGTAAGCGAACTAAAAAATATTGATGTTTTGAAAATCTCAGGGTGAGTCCTAAATAATAGAATATGCTAAGTTTAACTAAGAAGCTCTCGGTAAGAAGACGCTTGGTCAATCCTGTTATGCAACGTACTATATTATTATATAACTTACATAATGGTTTCCAACTTCTCATATTTCACAGTAAAATATTTGTTACATCCCATTTAATGCACTTATACGAAAACTGTGTCAAAAGAAATATATTAAATTATATATAAAAACAAAATAAAATATATTTTTATTAAGGAATAAAACTCAGTTGAAGAACATTTCAAAGAAAATATGGCCATTATAATATTCGTGTATATGACGTTGATTGTAATTTAGTAATAGGTTTGTTTTCTTCGTCACTCTGCTGCTTACAGAAAACCGCTGCTGTAGTTATTACATATCAAATCTTTTTATATAAGAATAATAAATGACCTTCACTTTGAAGTATTCTAATCATATTTAAAACAGTTTAATGATCATATCATGTTATTAATCTGTCAGCTACTCACAATATTTATATCAGTAATTACTACAATCAAATATTTCGATCATTGTTCTATCCGCATATTAATTTCAGTTTCTAAATGCCACATTCTCGGTTCATTAGTCTGTCGTATATTGTTTGTTGCGTATTTGTTTAAGCTTTCAAGTATTAAAAGTACATACCAACGCCTACATTCGAAACAAGTTATTCAAGAATTCGATATGAGTCATTTTTAATATAAGCCTCTTTTCTTGTGATTTATTTAATGCCAATAACGCTGACACGTACATCATTTGTACGCAATCTGCCCACGTTTTATGTATATTCACAAAAATTCACCGTTCTTGATCTTCTTCTTATTTATTTGATTTTTATGTGTAAAAATGTGCAAGTGGGGTAAGTCCAAGGTTTGCTAAATATTTAAAAGACTATATTACAAAGGATAATGAATAAATACACCTTGTATATATTTTCTGGTGCTACATAATGTAAATTCAACACAGGTAAAATATCAAAATTTCATAAAATAAACGGCTGATATGTACAGTTTTATTTGGCACAAAATGTTCGGAAATAGTGGCCTATTAAAATGTTGGGGCCCTTATGACAAGTATTCATTTTAACATGCCCGCTACATTTTTATATTTTTTCTTTTATTCATATTTAGAGATTCACAGTTCAATTTGGTATAAGAGGCATCGAAATTTCGGAAAAATTGGCTAAATAATCTATAAATTTCGAAAAGAAGACAAGCATAAAACTTCTTATAATTTTTTTAGTTTATCTATAAAATTAAGCTTTATTTTGTGGAACAAAGATTATGTAAACAAATGCCAGTTGAGAGAAAAGGAATATGTTTGGACACATTCAAATTTTATTAAAAAATGACGATTTCAATTAAATTCATATAAAACTTCTTATTTGCAAAAGTTTAACTCTGTTTTTCAAAATAACAATTAAAACGGATGATAGATGTAAATGTGTTAACACTTCAATGTTGAAAATATAAAGAAATATAAGAAAATATATTCAATGTGTAAATTGAAACTAGTATACATAGAGATAAATTTAAAAAGAAATTGTTCATGTTACAAAAACCTTCCAAATGAATACTAAATATCTTTTAAGTGACTCTAAATTAATAGTGAATTATTTAGAATTTTAATTAACGTTTAAACACTAAAATTTGAACAATTAAAAACTAAAAACCGATTGAAATATTGATCAAATGAAAATTTCTAAAAATGGAATTGAATTTCGCTTTTAAATTTATATTCATACTTAAAATAAAAGTAGTATTCGCTGTGAAGGATTTTGAATAAAGTCTTTTAAAACTATTTCTAGAAATATATATAATTTATTTCATTTTCAGTATTCTGCCGGCTAAATGTTCATTGTTCTACTAATATCATACGTTACCAATTAGGCTATAACCATAAATTATTATCTTTATATATTTGTGATACAAACTACTAGGATTGGTGTATTAATAAAAGTGTTCTTCATGGTGAAATTTATGTATCTTAACTGATGAACACTTACGTACAATGTTAGATATATGTGACTCTAATTTTGGATTTTCTAAAATAAATATTTTATATATATTTACAAGTAGGTGTTTCTACACAAAACACATAAAATAAATAAATATAATGTGTTGCAAAAGATTTAAATAAAATTCCAATAATTAACACAATTCCTCGATTTTAATTGTGTTTATTATGCAACAATATATAAAAATGATTGCCAATAATCTGACAATATTGAGATATTAATATAGTAATTAATATTTAAAGAAACCAAAAAAAACGTACGCTGACTTTCACCATGATCTCTTCAACTTTAAACTTAATAAATTCTCGTAGAAGTAGAATGTTACAAAATAGCACGAGAAATATTTTTAACTTTTAAATGAAGGTCAACTACTGAATGCCACTATTTTACAACAAGATATTATATTTCTCTGTAATCGTAAAGTTGATTTCTACTACACCTGAGATACGGGAATACTCGCACCCGTACACAATTCTCAGAGGCGTTTTCTTTGCTGCTTTATCTTGTTCTGTCATCTGTGTATCGGACAACGGGCTCGTACTCGTATATGCAAAATCCGGTTTTGTTTATTATTAACAAGAAAAAAATCATTATCAACAAATTCCGAACACCTGACCGAAAATATATGTTATTCAAATTAACGGTTCTTTGAAGGACACCGATTTAAAATATGATCAGCTCAGAAGTCAATGCGGTTAAGTCAAAATTAATGTTGGAAGTAATTGGAGAACATAATCATATTCAGAAGCTATAAAAGGAAAAAGTAAATCTTTCATTAATAGAAAAAGAAGGAGTAGATCCTTTAATAATTAAAAAGAATATTATTATATACAAAAATCATAAATTAGAATAAAAATTGACTTAACTGCATTAGCTTCTGAGCGAGTCATATAAAAATGTGGACAAAATAAAAAATTCAAAGCGTGCGTCCATATTTATTGTGAATTTTTTTTAGTCTAATTTAAATAATCATGTGTGTTTAGACTTTTAATTTTATTGGCTAAACGTGGGATTATGTACCCCAAATATATGTAGTTATACCTATAGTTACATCCAAATTTGGTAATAAACAACGCAGTGGAGTGTATTAAATTTACCTACATAAGGTGAACCTACCAGTTTATCATTATTTGTTTATATTTTTTATAAAATCATACTTTTATATAAATTACCGCATTAAATTTGATTACAATGTAATCTGGTGTTTAACGGTAAAACTTCTTTAATTCCTTAATTCGCATGATACAGTATATGCTGATGCAATTCTCTTATTGTTACATATGAACACATTTATTACCACTAAGTAAGTACGCATAGCTTTACACTGAAACACACACACGTGATAAAGTGAATACCTAGTTGGTATTTCCGTACAGGTTTGGCACAATGTACCATATATATATATGTACATTGTACAATACAAACACTACTTTTGTTTTAATTCCCACGGATTGTTTACGGATATAACACACAGCCCGTACTGGTTTGTTGTTCCTTTAAAGTCAGAGCTTCTTAACCTTTTCAAAGTTAGACAGCACAAAAAATTGTGTAATAGCTAAATCGCTAAGGGCACAACACTAATAACAACCTTTATACGAGTAATCAATGTTAGAGGTGACAGATATGAGGCTAAACACTATATTTGTGCAGCATTCAACTAAAATAACTCTTGTAAGAATTGAAATTTTATAAGAATTGTCACATTTTGTAGAATTCGGAAATTTGAGAATAATGTGTTATGTAACTACCCTTATTTTATCGTCTCGGGGCGGTAGCACACTGTAAACAACATTGAACAAACAGAGATCGTTCTTTAAGTGGCCCAGATAGGTTAAGGAGGTCGTTTCCTGGATATGAAATAAATTTATTCGTTGATTGGCAAACAAATACGAAAAAATGAGAGGCGGCCTTAGGGGGTGGCAAGCAGGGCAACTGCCCGGGGACTCGCATTACTACGCAACAACCCAAGTAGAAAAATTTAGTACTATATATGTATCTGAATCTCGCGCCTCGCTCTTTAGAAATCCCACTAGAATCACTGCGTATATTTTTTAAGGCATTTATGTACCTTAGTTTATCATCATTATTTGTTCTTTGTGCTTATTAACTTTTATAAATCTTCGAATATAAATTTTTATTTCTGGTCAATTATCATCAAAAATACTTACTTACAATTATAGAACAAGTGCCTCGCAAAGTTCTGCCGGCCGGGGCCTCGCAAAGATCTACTGCCCGGGGCCTCGCAATGGCTAAGTCCGCCACTGGGCCAAATGATAAGCAAATCATAAAATCAACAATTATTCTAACTATATAATAATTATATCTACAAAAAGCACAAAGCAAATGTATTATAATAGAAAAACATAATGCTAACAACTTTGTTTTAAGACAAACGAACTACTTTTTCAATAAGACTCAATAATATATAAGATAACGACAATTTTGCAATAGAGTACAAGAATAATCATAATAAGTAAAAGCTACGAAAAATAAATGCGTTTAGAAAAACGTTTTTTTGTGAAATATGGAAAAGCTAGAAGGTTTTTAATTTCTTTATTTTTTTGGTTGATATTGTTTCTGTAAAATATGATATTAAAAACTGGACCAAGATCTTATGCACTTTCAGCCACAGTTTATAGAAAAGAAATCTAAATAACGATCTACTACATTTGTTCAAATGTTAGCTTATAGAAAATAATGATTGAGTTTTCGGATAACAAGGAAAACAATATTCGAGTTGTAATTTGAAGATATCACACTAATGAACTGAATAGATCGATATAGATTAATAAAATAATAAATAATTTTTTCGAATTTAACCGTTCCATATTAAGTAGTACTAGTTCGCGAAACATTGGTTGACAACTACTGCTCTAAATATATAACATTCAAGGAAACAAAAGATCTAACAAATCTATGTGTATATCTTGGAGACAGTTTCGACAGTTTTAACAATATTGTAACAATACAATTAAATAAACCTAGTTGTTAAATATATTTGTGTACTCTAGTTTTTTTCCCGTGTAGTTTTTCTTTTGAAGTTTACGAAACAATAAGTCGGTTTATGTACGTAATGTTTTAGTGTGAGAGCTCATATATTTAAAGATTTAGCTTTCTTAAAATATTTCTTTGTTTCGAGATTTAGCTGCTAAATAATCCTTATGGTTCTGCCACTTTGCACATTACGTTTTTTTGCAATTTTTCACAAGGATGTAAACGCAAAAGTTGTCGGATGATTGACTTGAAATTTAGACACAACTGCATTTGAATATGCCCGTGTTTTCGAAAATCGAATTCATTTTTTTCGTTTTTTTCTAATTGATCGTCGGCTTTTATATTATAGACCGGGCGCTAGAGGTAAGTGAGTATGCAAAATGTGAGGACCGAATTCCACCAATGGATTTAAGTTAAGAAAAAATCAAAAATTAATAATGCGGATCTTGCCGGTCAAATATTTGGTCCATTTTTTTTTACCCCGCTAGTCTTATTTGTAAATGAAATGTATTGAGTACAATCTATAAAATCATTTTAATGATTATTTCTGTAATAATTTATACTTTTTTCTAATGGTGAAAGTGAGGATGGATTGTTAAATGAAAAAAAAACAAGTTGTAATTTATTTTGAATGTTTACAAGAAAAACTTTACAATCAGCAGGAATTTTTGTTGAATAACTTGAAATTATGACATTTTTAATAATTTGGCCTTTACTCCGTAACTTTGAGTCCAAAAACTTTATAGAAATATCGTGTGAGGGAGGGGATGTGAAGGGAGCGGGAAGGGACCATCACAGCTGGTGGCAAGATGTGTTTTGTTATTATTTGGGGTCTCAGGTATAAGTATCCGACCATAGTTGCCGGTCCTCACATTTTGCATACTCAACTACCTATAGCGCCTGCACTATCAGGACTAGTGTATAATAAAATTATTTATATTAAAAAAAAATTTAAATAAATAGTCATATTTTCTTAGACTCAAAAATAGTTACTAAACAATATTTATTCCATTATTTATTTTTAAATAGCTGCCTTTTCTATGATTGTAACAATACCCTATTCAACTATATAGCTTTTATTTCTTTTATAACTATCTGTATAACATATCATATCTAAAAAAAACATAAACGAGTAAATATATATATGCATGCATTTCTAACTAAGAACTAACGCAACTATTTCTCTTCAGATGCGATTGTTTATCAACAATGACACGAAACTTTAAGTAGTGTGTTATTATGTTATGCATATTAGTTAAAATACGTGTTTTTTGTTTCATATTTCGAGAAAGTTAAAGTAAAAAAGATATGTAACACAGTTAATAGAGAGTTTACAAAATGACGAGATAAAAATACCATAAAGTAATGAACTGATGCAGTATTTTTTTCATTTTTTTCACCGCTTGCTATTAATATTTTTTATAAAATTTGATTAACCATGTAGGTTAGTAGCCCACTGTGATATGTCCTTTTAATGATCTCCCGTTAAAGTTAATTATTTCCGTGGAAGCGTCTCTAAAGATAACAGAAACCATTGACTAGATAATAGCGCTGTCGCCCCACATGCGGGGATTTGCATAAATAATCATAGTTTTTTTTAAATTTAATTTATTTAACGTAAGCTTATTTTTTTTAATTTTTAATGCTGAGTCCTATCATCGACGACCTTCTACTACGTAAGCAGTTTTGGTACTGTAAGGTTCTTTAATAACAACCAAACCTAGAAAATATAACTCTGATCCAATGATCGCACCCTTAGAGACAGCAGTCAACGTCAAGCATCAATGCTTTCGCCGACTGTGTCGTTCCTAATAATATAAATTAGAATCTGGACCAGGAATCAACTTCGAAAGCGCAGCGGCCTGGCGCTATGTCCCAGGCCTTTAGATTACTGTGCATAACTTCCAACTGAAAAACTAAATTTTTATGTTAGACAACATAAAATCACATGAGAGCAAAAAAGAATTCAAATACATCAAAAAGTACAAGAGTTATATAATTCTGTTTTTAGAAACAAATATTTTTCGGAAAATCGATCTGGCGGGAATTTTTGTATATTTATTCTTCTAGAAATTTAAATATTTCTACCAATTTGTATCCTTTATAATAAAAAAAAAATTCTAATATAGTATTTAGATTATTTTCCAGATTGACGCCATCTTCTTTACCATATTTATCTAAACATGTATCTAAATTTCTATTAAATAACATTTCAATTAATTATAAATAGGAGCAACCCTTCGAAACGACCCTTATAGTTCACGAAGTTAAAATCCCTCGATTGGTCTTAAACCAACACACTACTACTAATGCTCATGTTGGTACGAGTATATCAAACTATCAACACATCAACTTATGACGTATGCGAATAGTATATAGTGGAAATGAAATTAATCCCAGTTTCTTAATTGCAATCATTATTTGTACATACTGAGACCGAGAGAGTGAGACATTGGGTACCGGAGCCCAGCGAAATTATTTCCGTAGATTAATGTCATATGTATCACTTAGGGTATATGAAATATGTAAACAGGGTGTATCAGTAGGAACTGACTGTTTTAAATACGTCACTGTTTTGCACAAGTGCCATTTAAGTGTTTGATATTTAACATATACATTCCAGAGACATGGGAAATTAGATATGGAATGCTATACAGTACAAAATATGAGAATTTTTTACACAAATCATTTTCTTATTTTGATGTACTCGACACGGCAACACCGCGTAACTTAATATAACTATATGACTTAGCTAAACTTAACTAACCTGTTTCTGGGTTCATTTACATAGGCTATTTGCTCCTTCTTTGGGCCTACATGCGGCAGTTATCGGACAAAGTACCATCTTTAGGCTCAAATGAGGATGGTATTTAAAACCTCATATAAACCTATTCAGCACTAGTCACGCCTCAATTCTTATTATTCAATAGTGTGTGGAGACATCAATAATGCTTCTATATACGACTATGTTTATATACACAACATTTTCAAATTACTGTAAAACTTTCAAGACTATCCAACATTTAACTGGCTATAAAATCGTATCCATAACAACACTTATTATTATGTGAAGCATACAATCTCACATCGTTGTTCCAATTATTCTCACAGACTGTAGATGGGAGTGCGTCTCATCCTCCATCCCCCTCCTTCATTTAGTATACAATTTATAGTTATAGAGTTGTTAAATTTAATACACCTATAATATTTAAACTACAATTGTTTACTACATATTTCTATAGAATAACCCTGAATGGTATTTAGACTGGTTTTGTTGCACCCCACGCAGCAAGTTACTCCTTCGCATATAAACATTTTTATAACAATAATCTTAGAAGTTATTAGAAAAATAGAAATCGTTAAATAGTCGTATTATTATTTCTTGCAATAAAATGTTGCTTTAAATGTACTGTTACAATCTGTTACAATTGCATCTTAAACTTTTAAGGCGTTATTGTGGTACAATATGATTCAAAAGTCTGCCTTGAATGTGTACAATGATTTATAGTTAAGTAAGCAAAAACTTTTGTCGAAGTCTGTACACGCATGTATGCACTAGAATTTATTCATAGTGACGATACGTTCATTTTTAATTATTTATTCAACTTATATAGTCTGATTTAAATAGCGACATATAGTTTATCATTTTCTTTTTTATTCATATGCTAAATTGATACTAAATAAATCAGCTACGAGTGCTCATTAATTAGGTTTAGGTGGTATAAACAATCAACTAGCTTATAGAAAATACGCATCGGTTATTCGACATGGTCATAGAATCTAAAAGAAGTCAAAAAATTTCTTAATTTATTCGTCTATAATATATCAATTTAAAAAATGAATCCAGTAGTCTTGAGTTGAGAAAACGATGTCTTTATTTTTATTACAATTTTGTAATTAAATTAAAGACATTTATATTCCTAATATAAGAAACTGGTGTAACTACACGTAAGTTGTATTTGCCTCTCATTCACTCTCATTGTTTTCATTGCAAATGACTCAAACTTTGATTAAATTTTTCTCAAGTCCAAAAGAATCAATTGACTTGAAATTTTCAGGATAATTAAATAATTATATCGTTTATATTTATACAACTTGGACAACTTTTTTAATCCTATATCTTTTATTGTTATATACACTACATTTAAAACCAGTGTAATATAATATAGGTTACACTTGTTTTATTTTAATATAGCTAAGAATAAAAAGCTTCTATGTCATCTACGAGTAATCTTAAGATGACATCTCAGGAAATCCATCAAATGTTAGTGCAGGTTTCTTAGTTGACACTAGTAGCCTATTTTAGTTAAAGAAGGTGGAACGGAATGTTTATTGCTATACACCTGTAGTGATATGAGCACATAGCAAGATGAAGCTTGTTTGACAGCCATACGAATGATTTACAACTTCAATGCATATTTAATCAACCGAAAATGTTTTTATAAATATGTTTATTTTTTTCTGACAGTGTGACACACATTTCAAAATGTTATTATATTTGTAGATCTATCTATAGTCAGTCTGTTTTTTGAAAAAATATAGAGTTAATATGTTAATAGAGTTAGTATGTTTTCTGATAAGAAATGTACTATGGGGCAAGACTAATAACAAGGTGATGAGACTCAGCATCGGAAATATGTTGACGTTAAATTAAATTAACGCTCTTAAGGCTGTTATTCTGATTTACAATTTACAGCGCTCTTAAGGATGTACAGAACGTACCGTCAATGCAAAAAGTTTATCTCTCGGTAATACGAAATGCAAAATACGAAGTACATGAGGGACGAGCAAATATTGGGACTGTACCTTTGAAAATGAATTTTTCAATTCCCTATTAAACTGCTTTTTGCTTGTTAAAATGTTTTTTTTATGCATATAATAGTTTAATAAATTAAAAATTACCTATAATTAATATCAAATTTATATTAATTCAATTTAAATTCAAATTAAATATTTTGAAAAATTAATAAAAAATTTGGCAACGCCGTAAATTTACGTGTGTTGACGCATGCGTGATTTGGTTCTTTGACCAATAAATAGTTATATTTTATATAACATTTATTCCGATTTTGAATTTCCCGCTCAAATTGGCATTTGCAACGTTGCCGGCTTATAACCTACATTTACTGTTTCTTAAAGGTTTTATTTAAATATTTTCGTAAATAGGTATCCTTTTGATAATTTTCTTTTTGCAATAGTTACAGAAAAGATTATTTCATATACACCTAGTTTTTGAAAGCCGTGTCACCATTTTTTTTATAGTTAAAAGTTATATTATGTGGTGAAATTGAGCTAATAATTATGATTTGTATGGAAAATGACTATTTTTAATCATGTATAAAAAGAAAACTATGAACCCTAGGTCTCTAAAATTTTGAGACAGCATGTATTTTAACTATTTGTATCGACCCTCCAAATTTCACTAAATTTTCATCATTTACGTTAACCTCCTGTACCTCCTTAAGTAGGATGAAACTAATAAGGAAAATAAATAACGAAACGAAATTTGTAGATAATCTTGATAAATTTGTACCAAGTTGTACTGTGGTTGTACCAATGAATAGAGTGAGGAATGATAAAGAAAGAAAAATGAAAATAATTTGTCAATCAGAGATAGCTCAAGTCGTAAATGTAGTTGTGTACTAAACAGAAGACCTCGGATCGAAACCAATTTCTGATAGATATTTTTAATAGTCAAATAATATAATACCATCCGTATTATAACGATAGTGTATTATTAAGACATAATTGAATTTTGTGTCTTTAGTTTTAGAAAATTCAAGAAATTTTCTTCCACATTCTTGTGGATACCAAAACTAAGTTTTTCTGTACTTTTATTTTAGTGAAAAGTTATAGCGTATAATATAAATTTATATCAGTTTTGAAAGTCCATTTTCCGATTTTCCAAGAATTAAGTTTTCGCATTAGGTGTGTGGTTTTTCCACTACATTTGCGATAACAGATAAATTCTTTTTTGCTTTTAGAAAAATATTTACTTTTATTGTACTAAACTTTTAATTTCATATGTAACACATAGTTTACGTTTTATTTATGTAAAAAGTTTACAGAAAAATTATACATTTTATTGCGAATCTTTGTTTTACATTTTAGGGACATTACCATCATCTTAAAAATTTAAATATATATTTATTAAGGTCATTTATATGTAGAAAAAGTTTCAATACTCCTTGCGGTACAAAACTTTGAGATTTCTACTGTTAAACGTACGAACTCTATACCGACCTATGTTGAAACGGATGTTTTGTGATTAGAATCATTAATTTAGAATATGACAAATATTGTCCTGTAAAGAAAATTACAGGAAGCGGTATTCTTTTACTTATAAAATATAACATATAATAAAAGTGAGCTACTTTTGATCGTTTTATAATGTATATAGAAACGAATAAGATAAAATTCACTATCGCATTGTAGATTTATACGGCTCTTATAATACTTTTAAGGTATGAGCCACCGACAAACACTCATAATTTCCCCCATACTTTCAGTTTTGATATTGTATCAATAATATGTATTCATTAGTAAAATTGATTAGTGACATCTTAACGCTAAATTAAAGGTCCAATTATCCAGAAGTAACTGTCAGTCGTTACGTTTATTTTTAGATGAGTCATTACCTAATATAATGCAAATCAGTGAGAAAAAAGTCTGAGAATTTAGTACTGTTATGAAATTTGAGTGAGAAATTAAATATTTTATTACATTACTGTTTGTGCATGTTAATGAATGAAAAGCGAACATATTTAGAAAAGTAACTGTACTATAGCTATATGTAGATAGATATACATATGTAGATTAAATAAATGACCTATTTATTCGATAGTATTAATTTTAACACTAGCTTTTATTAATTACTATAATAAATTTTATTAAAAAAAAAAAAAAAAAAAAAAAAAACATTAAACTTATAGAATAACATACTATTGTCTTGGAGACCTTAAAATATTGAGGGGATACAAGTAAAAAAATTTAGGTTTTGACTTATTCGGTCTGCTTGCCAGGAAATATATTTGGATATACATTTTTTTAGTTTATCAAGAATTTACTATGTGTTATCAGTTTCTTAAATGTATTTTTTATTCTAAAAATATTTTTAAATGATAAAGGTATGCATTTGCATGTGTGTAATGTTTTGTTTTTCATCTCTAGTCCATGCGATTTCGATGGTCCTTTTGAGTTGCTATCAATTTTATAACCCTATTATTCGAATTGTATTTTCTTAGTGGGAAACACAATAAATGACCAAAATTAGCGTGATTTATTAACAGGAAACTTCCTATTTTGTCACGAATTAGACTTTCCTTAAAAAGTAAAGCAAATTTCTTTGTTATGGTTAATAAACTAAATAAAAACAATTATTTAATATTATTTATTACTTTCTAATGTTTTTATATTATTTTTGTGGTTTTATTTTGTACATAATCGTTGACAGGAAGTTTTAAATTAAAATAATATTAAAATAATCTAACCTATAAAATTCAAACAATTTCCTTACTTTTGTATAAGTTTGAAGAAGATCTTTTAGAAATAAACAATTTATTCCAATATCTCAACTTTGAAAAATAAGTTTTTGGTTCACAAAAGTTATCATAAATTTGAACTTGGTTCGTCTTTTATTAACACTGCACAAATATTTCCATTTTTTGATACATTATTAAATGAAATATAAAACAAATTACACTTTAATTAAAAACTTAATCAAAAGTTTCTAACAAATTGTTTTTCACATTCAAATCCATCATATTTATTAAATATAAACTTGTTTTTAAAAGTTATATTTGTGAAAACACTATTATTTTAAAAAATAGTAGATTATTATTCAAATATCGCGGTTTTATTTTGTATATTTGGTGATGGCATGCGGTGCACTAGATTTATAAACCCTCGTAGCCAGAACAAACTCGTTGACGTTCCGTGGTCGACTGACTGCTGCAGCTCTAGGAGGTTATAGCACTTCGGTGGTTTTCTATAAGCTGAAAGGAGTAAGCTCTATATGAGTGACGGGAGTTGTATATACCATACTTGTGTATGTATTTGTGTTTGTACGCTGAAGAACTATGGATGACGGTGGTAGCGGTCATAGATTATATGAAATGTTATAGACTTTTACTAACTTTCTTTTCATATGTTTTAAGATTTCGTTCCCCTTAAGGCGCTTGATTTAATTTGTCCCATATTGTCACAGTTATCGCAATGGTTAGTCAACTGAGATAGTTTCTACTGCAAGGTGGGCAAAACGACTTACTGTTGCTTTTAAATAACTATTGCGCTTACAATATTACCTACAGCCGTATATATTTTTTATGACAGTTTGTCCAACCTTTTCTTACAACAAAGCAACAACTATATTTAAAAATTTTGTGCGGGCTGCATTTAAGACACTTATTATTATATAAACACGAAGTGATAAACCCAACTTATCTCTTTTTTGCACAAAATAACAACATGGATCGAAGCTGCGTGAAACATTTAAAAAGTTGTAACTCTCACACTCTATTCCGATGCATTCCACTTGCTTATGCTCCCTCTTCCTTATTTCTGCCATCAATATTCTTCTCTCCATCTCTCCTATTTACAGTTCTTCCACGCTCGTCCCATTTTCTACTCTCACCCTACACATATTTTTCATCTGCTTCATCTTCTCCTTGTCCTTCTGTCAATAACTGTTTCCTCTCTTGTCTAATTTCATCCTAAATGTGTCCTAGGATTCTCCTTGTTCACATGGTATCGTCCTTAATCTATGTGGCTTGATTGGGGAGGGAAGCGGTTAAGGGATTCGGGAGGAAGCTACGTGAGGGAAGGGAAAATTAGAGTGAAGCTACTTAGTTTTTATCATTTGTTTATTTGGCACAATCAATAGATTTTTTTTCCTTTTAATAGAATTATCAGGGGCGGCCTTAGCCATTCCGAAACCTTGGGCAGCACATCTTTGCGAGGCCCCGTTGCGGCAGATTTTTGCGAGGCACTTGTTCTTTGTATAATTTATGTAAATTGTAAGTAAATATTTTTGATGATAATAGACGAGAAATAAAATTTTATATTGGAAGTGTTATAAAAGTTAACAAGCACAAAGATGACAAATATTAATGATGATAAAGTAAGGTACATGAATACCTTAAAAGATATACGCAGTAATTCTAGTGGGATTTCCAAAGAGCGAGGCGCAAGATTCAAAGACATATATAGTAATTAATTTTTCTACTTGGGTTATTGTGCGAGAATGCTCTGCTTGCCACCCCCTAAGGTCGACTCTGAGAATTATACATATAATTATAATAATACTGTAACATTATAATTTTTTTTTTGCTCTAGTTTTTATGGCAATATCTAATTTTCTGTTTTTACTTTTTGCCCTTTTTGGGTCATGGGTTGTATGTGTTCTATCATCCGAATTCTTTCCTGCTTGTATCCAGGTTTCAGTTTATTACAGTTAATATATTCTATGGCAATTCTACCGTTCATTTAAACCACTAACACAAACAATGCTTTGCACTGTCTCTGTCATCCACAGCGATACGCCTAATACCTGTACGAGTACGTAGACAGTGATGACGTCACGGTAAACTCGAACGCGTCCGTGTGATCCCATAGTAAATACCCAGTTGGTATCCGACACAGTATCACCACCCTTTATAACCATTTTATACCAATTCCATATAGAATAGTTTATTTCTCAACTTACTTATTGGTGTATCTACTACACTATACAGTATACAGTATAGAGCGTCATCGTAGTCATCTTCTCGAAGATGTGCCAAGTACCTTTAGATGATGTTCTATTGAGTATCATCTTGTATTACCATTTAACGCAACATGGTATTCAACACGGGGAGGTCATCGACTTTATTGACTGTCTTAGCTTAGTCCAAGCGTTCAAGCGTATGTATTACATTATTTAATAGGAATGCTTCTTGGTGATCCATCTTTGTATATTTTAGGAGAACGGTATTTAAAAATTAAAGGGTTCCTTGTTTTAATATGTATGTACCCTTCGGGCCATTTAAAAATTCAATTATTCATTGTATTGAAAATCTTGTTAGTAAGTAATCGTTGTTTATAAATTTTAATTTGACACATTTAATATTGGAAATGGAAATTACTGGTATTATTTATTACCAATTTGAATAATGGGGCGCGTTGCTTCATCTATTATTGTGTTGTGAACCATGCCTTAAGGAGGGTAAGGTCAAAACGATAAAAAAGCATATTTTCGATAATGTTTTTTGACGACATAGTTAATATATAATTATTTCTATAATTACTACATGTTAAAATAACATTTGAAGAATACTTTGTGAAGTTTTCATAAATAAATGTCAAGAAATGAGGCATTGACAGCGAATCTCCGCAGATGTCATTAAAAAAAGTAACATTGCGTTGCTACTCATAACTCATCACTGGATTTTCTGAACTAGAAAAATCAAAATGATTTCATTAGTTGATAAGTTTTTATAGCACTTAAAAGTCAAAATCCCGATTTTTAATGAAAAAATCAGAAACTTTGTTATTTTAAAAGACGTTAAAATTTAAAAATTAAAAAAAACCGACAGCCTTTCCTTGGCATTTATGTAAAGAAAGAGTGTGCAAAATTGAGCTAGAGAGGACACCGACTCTGTAAAAGCTATGTGTGAGAAACTGCATTCAAAAGTTTCAAAGTAACACGAAAGCAGACCAGAGAGGAGAAGACATAAAACTCTATATTTCCGGCAATTTTTACACAATAAACTTAATATGTTGTACAATAATATATATAAATTTAAAAAAATTAAGAAAAAAAGTTGAAATCTTACCCCCTTAATAAATTAAGTAAAATTTAAAAAAAAACGACGTTGTTTCATCAATGGGTTTGTGACTTCAAAAGTTGAAGATGAAGGAAAAGGTAAAGATGATGGACGCTGTGTTTTCAGTGGACGACCTCCCGAAGATTTCTTTTCTAAATTTGTCTAAATTCAATCAAAACAAATTCATCGCCAATCATATAAATTTTATTTAAAATATTTATTGATAAATAGTTGTTATTTAAACATGTTCGATAAGTATTTGACATTCATATATTGGTCAGTAGGATGCCTCAATAATTAAATATGTATACATTCAAATCTGCATATTTAATATTTTTTCATTACATTCAGTGTTAATTTTGATATCTATATATTTTTTACTATTATTTGTTTGACAATTGTATCGTACAGATAATAACAAAACTTAATTTTATAATAATATAATTCATAAATGAATTAACTGTTAATTTAAAATTAAATAATAATCAGACTATAACAAAATAAGCACCGATTTTATAATTAATACACACATATACTAATACTAATACATTTAAATTAAGAAGTGTCATAATTTAACTAAAATTATATTTAATACAAAAAATACTGTTATATTTTTAATATTAACATCATTTTCTAAATAAACACAAAATATTAATAAATTGAAATTATGAAAGCAATAATTTTAGACTACAGACTTTCCATTTAAAGTTTGTATCTTATTTTCTAATAGATTATATGAACGGGTTAAAGTTACAGCGGTGTAAGTCACATTTTCTTTGTTATTTATAAATTAACAAAAAGCAAAGAATGTTGTAATAAATTCGAATACAGAAATATAATGTTTTCATAATAGAGGTGTAATCTGAAATATATAGACGTAATTCGATTGGAAGTTATGTAATGATTACAATTTTACTGCCGATGCACCCCTGCTGATTAAGAACATACATTGTGGCAGACGTTAGAAGGAAAAGACTCCGTTGGTTAAGTCAAGGTTAAGATCTAAACAAAAAGGAAGGAAAGGGCGGCTAATAGGAAATATTGCAGTGAAGTCTTACAGAAAGCTCTACAAGTGATAATTTGATAATCTCGAAAAAAACGAATTTCTTGTTATAAAAAAAAGTTATTGTTCTTACGAATGGACAGAAATCAAGGTGTCTTTCTTTTGAATATGGAGCCAAATCAATCAAATCAGTCACACTGGAAGCGTTTATTACCGAACAGCTTCCCAAATAGAAAAAGTATCATGAAATTAGTTTGTAGTAAGCTAGAAACTGTTAAACTTCCATTGCTATGTTGCTCCGTACTAATAGCCCCGTATTGAAAATCTTTAGAGATAAAATTCCAATATAGATAAAATATTCACCAGAGCAGCATAGAAAAAGAAACAAGATATACCTGTCTCTATTACACTTTAATGGTTTATTTGCAACTTTATTCGATATACTGGTACGGACTGATTGATAGCTTATAGCAAGCTAGAAAGTGTTAAACTTGCATTGCAAGACAGTTTCTTTATAAGAAGTACAAGCACAGCCTTAGAATTAGCTTGTGGTAAGTTATAAAGTGCGAAACTTAATCAGTAAATCCACTCTAACTCACTTCACATTTATCTATATGTAGTTTGTCTCTTTTTTTAATTGACTTACACCACTTTGATTCTAACACATCTATATTCAGGTATATATTTAAAGTAGGTCTGAATTAATAAGATATAATCTATAAATAATATCTTCCCAGCCTAACGACTGTTAAAAAGTTAATAGGGGTCTAACAAGAATAAAATGATTAAATTACTCTCATTTGAAAAGCATGTTTATCAATTGTTTGTCGTGAACAGAGAAATCAATCTTTGTAATCTTGTTTGGAACTTAACTTAAGGGGTTAAAGAAATCTATACTATTAAGTATGTTTTAAGAGTTTGAGCATGCCAATATTCTGAATATTATTTGAGCTATGACAGTTAAAAGAGAGCATACTATACTTCAGCTATAGTCGTCAAGATATCTATAGAATGCCTTATACGATTTTAGTAAAAATTACACCATTTATTCTTTATAATATTATCCATCAAATCGCATTTTGCGATGATAATCTCCCGACAAACGTGTTTCAAGGAATCGCTTTTATCACTACAATTTTTAATAATTTTTTATGCAAATATATTCACAAATCTATATTACATTTAACTATAATAAAAAAATGTATATGCTCTTCAAAGTTGCGGCAAAAAATGTATTCTTCTTATGCTAGTTTTTAACCACTTACGACAGTCATCAATTATTATATATAGAATTGCGAACACTAAATGAATGGCTGTAATAATAAGATGTGCCTACCCTGTATATAAGCCCGTGACCCATACTACCAAATGCACGTTAGAACTGGTTTATTTTCTTATGACTAGAGATGTTACACAGTACGAAATATAATATAATTAATATAAACATTAATTAATTACAATAATAACGCATCATTTGAAGATAAATATTTAAATTTAATTAAATAATTGAATGAATGAATACAACAATTGTGTAAGTTGTTATTTAATTAATATATATCAATATTAGTAATAAAATCAAATCTTAATGAATTATTTATATATAGCATATTACGTTACACACAACTTAATAAAGCTCACAAAAAGGAAGCTTTTTAGTTATACTATATAACACTTATATACTAGTTATTTGTTTAGTGTCGTTTTATCATATTACTCAATTAACTTCAGTTATGCGTTTAAATAATCAAATTTATTTTTGACCAACTAACAAATAGATATGTTCAGGTGGAACAAAAATGAAAGCTAAGAAGTTAACTTACTAACAAAGATGAATAATATACTTCAAAGTATTCAGAATTTCAAAGTCTGTCGTTATAAAGGTGTTTTTCTTTATGTTTCCATTAATAACAAATTTTCTTCTCACAATTAGAAAGATTCCTGGTATTATAAACTTTGATCACCCCTGGGGTTTGTTTTAAGAAGACTGTTGCTATTTTTCTTTAGAAATATGTTTATAAAATGTAAATAATAAAGTTGAAACATTTTGAATTTATAAAAGGAAGAATTACATTAATATATTTCGGAGAAATCTATAATATAAATTAATTTATAGATTCCACTAATTTTTCTACTTCTTGATAATCTAAAAATTGTTTTTTAAAGATATATTATTTCTATATATATATATATATATATATATATATATATATATATATATATATATATATATATATATATATATATATATATATATATATATATATATATATATATATATATATATATATATATATATATATATATATATGTAGATAAATAAATATATATACATATATATATATATATATATATATATATATATATATATATATATATATATATATACATATATACATAAATGGTTAATTATTAATTAGATCTCTGGTAAAACCACCATTAAACTTTTAGTTCAGAAACGACTGTTTAATGGCGTAGATTTTTTAAAAAAGATTTCATCAGTTGCAACTTTTAAAACAAAAGGAATGTTAATTAAATTAATTGCAGGCGTAAAAGTAATTTCAAGTCTATGTCTATTAAGTCCCTCCGACTCATTTAATTCAGCATCTCAATGTAACAGAATGAGAGGAATCAACAAAATGAAATAAAGTAACATTCCTTGACATAATACTCGTAGTCAGAGATATATAAATTATTTTCTCTTATTTTAAAATTATTAGATATAATTACTCTTTCTAAACTTTTGAGATAATTCTTCTATTCGTAAAAAGTATTTTTACGTGTTTATAATTCGTTAGTTAAAATTATATCATCAACTACATTTAAAGAATACGTTTTAGAAAAGAACAAAACATACACATAATTCTAGTTTATAAATTCATTAATTACGTGACACTTACAGTGATTAAGAGGAGACCCCAAAGTGTGACAAGGCGTGACGAGGGGGGAGGAGGTAATCATCTGCTTTGTAACGTCACAGCTAATCTAAAATTCGTCAAAAAATGATCAAAAAACATAATAAGACTAAAATAATCACTAATTATTACTTATTAGAGATTTTCTGAAATAACTTGACGTTTTTGAATCCTACAATTGTTACAGTCAAACCATAACCAACTGTTACATATTTCACCTATTCATGTTATTACAAAACATTGTATAATTATTGCACATCGTTGTTAAAAATATCAAAATCTTAACCAAGCATTTTAAATAATTTTAAAATTAATATTACACGCTTTTTGGTTTCCCTATTAATTTATTAAGTGTAGACATCGAAAGTGAATTTAAGTTCCGTGTATAAATGAAATTTGGAATTACAGTTATTTTGATATTTCTAAATATTTGACGAGTTTCAAAAGACAAAAGCAACGAACTCATAATATTATGTGCATTTGGAACGATCGCATTTATAAATAAATTAAAATGTTTTTAAAAATATAACGCTAATTAAGTTGGCTCGCTGGCTGGCTGGCTGGGTCTATTACGAGTTAATAATTCAATTATTTCAAAAATATTTACACTACAGTTATTGCTAAATTTGTATTGTATAACCTTTTGTTAAGTTTTAAGCCTTCTTCAGAGTAACGCTCCTGGTGAAGTTTAGATCACGTTGTTGTGTTGTCACTTTTTGCATATGACGTAAACGAACAGGTTGGCGATTTCTAACCAAATTTTTAATAAACAAACGTCATAATTTTGAACAAAAATGCATGTTTTTAGTGTTTTCACTCATCCCAATATCACTTGGACGCTGTTATGCATTCATGTGTCAAGCGCCAAAATATTAAAAATTGAGTTAAGCACGAAATGTTGTTTCTAATACAATAAATAAAAATATTTTTTATGAACTATGTCATAAAAAAATTTGCATTCGATGTAAAAGCTTAAACTTATTATTACAATATCTCAATGCAGAATTCTCGTTTTGCAAAAATGGTTCATCCGCCTAAAGCATTGTTTCGTATTATTTAACTTCGAAAAGGACATTGAATGATATTGAATTACCGGAAATTTATGGGCACAGGGAAAAGCTTTATCTTCAGCTAAAATTTCTGATTTAAATGAATTGTTCAAATTAGTTCCACCAGACTAACTCATTTATTTACTTGTCATTGTGTTCAATTCAATTTTAATCCTTATTAAATCTAAACATTCTCACTCCTTCCAAACGAAAAAAGAAATATAAATATCCTTATACAAATAAAAACAAAAACTGCTACTGCTATTGCTTCGCTCCTCCTACTACAATCCCTCCTGTTTCTACTCCGCCATTCCTTCTCTTTCCTCGTTCCTTTTCTCTATCACTCACTTTAATAACTGCCCAATATTCTTTTCGCTTATTACCTTTTTCTCACATGAAAACTTAATGTGCTCTAATGTTTCTATATCCGTTCCGCACACCCTGCACATCCTTTTGTTTGCAATTTGCCCAGTATCTGTTTCCTTTCTACTCGTTTCCCAATCTTAGTCTGGCAATCCTTCTCATGTTTTTGTGTCTTTTCCTCTTAAGTATTGTGGTATCTCTCTCGCAGTTTAGCTACTATTTTATAAATATAATAAATTAAATAGTAAATTAAAATTGATATTCATATTTATAACATCAAGTAAATCATATTAAATTTTGCGTAAGTCACAATCCTATTGGCTTAAATAAAAAAATCAATTTTGTGCTTTCTATTTCTTAAAGATCAGAATGTTTAAATAAAACTCTTTTCTTAAATAGATAATATTCACAAACTGTATCACGTTTTCACACTATGGCGATCTATAAGATTCTTCTTGCATTCTTACCACTTCATGTTTGTTACTGCCTATAGTATCTCATTTAACTCACAATCAATAGGTGGCAGCGGTACTTGATAGGAAGGATTTTACTATTCTTTTAAGTTATGCAAATTCTTGCAAATATATATTCGTGGTAATATACATCATCTTTAAACATATATTACTGTCTTTGATAATTTTATAACACGATATTCAAATACTCCACGTCTTCCCTCTCCTCTCTGCATCACACCATCCTCCAGATCATAAGCATCCACATAACTCATCTACCTCTTGTTGCTCTTCGTGTTCCTGTATGCAAGCATTTAGATTATGATGGTTTGTGGCTTCTGGCGTACGTCTTCTGGCAATGATATCGTTATTTAGACTATGAATAACTACGATTTATTTTCTAAACATTGTCCCAGAAAATCATCTGCTATGACTGACTGTTCCGTAGATTGTAATACATCACTTTATATCTTGAAATAAGCTCAAACATTGTACGTATTATATATAAGTAGTTATTATAAAAAAATCATATTTAATATCTTGCAGTTTAAATATTTATTATTTTAACTTAATTTAGTTTATGAAAAGTGTGTTAAATTTGTAATCAAGATTTACATCTATAATTTAAATGTCTAATTATATACTTTGTTTTATAAACAATCGTAAATTTTGTAGAAGAAAAGTAAAAGAATTAAGTTTTAGTAAGAAGCTATTAAATCGAAGGGCATCCGCATACTAGAGGCTCGAATGTTCTTAGACCATTTTATATTTGGCGTGGAAAAATACATATGTACATACCTGAAACAATGTGGTTGTATCAGACAGTGGTAATAACCAGAAAAGGACGTGGTATTCTTCCTTTAAGCTACCTAAGTTTGGTTCTTTGGTTATTATTTAGCTATATGTCAATCCGCCAATACAAACTCAATGAATAAGCAGAGATAACGCTAATATGTACAACACAAAATGCATTTAATGGACATACTGGTATATTACAAAATTATTCCCAAATGGTTTTTAAATTAGGGTAACTTGTATAAATGTGTTCTGAATTATATATTATGATTGTGTGTTATGGCTTAATGTTTTCATATGGTTCCGGATGAATGTACGCGTAAACAAATGAAAATAATTAAATGTGAAAAAAATTGATAGTACGACGCGCTTAGAAATCGTTTATGGGCACTCCTAAACTGGAACAGATTACTTGCTTCATTGCTTGGATTTGTTTCATATAAACACACTACACATAAGTAAATTTCCACTTTAATGTTTATCAATAGAGACCACACTGTTAAAAATGTTCTTATTTTTAATACAAATTTAATAGATATATAAATGCGTATTAAATTAAGAACCGGTTATTAATTTTTTTTTAAGATACATTTTGTACTTAATTTGTTAAAGAATTTTTTGAAAAGGCTTTGAAAAATTAATATACCTGGATCTGAATGCTTTAGAACCTGTTGTAAAATTTATACAGTTTTTTTTTGAGAGTGCACTGTATCGATGAAGTTTGTATTTATAATATGGTTCCTTACACTGTAAAGAAAATTGATCTAAGGTTGCACTGCGAAAAAGAATAACGTGAAAATAAATCCGTAATTTTTTAATACATTGAATCATATAAACATATCTGCTTATTAATTGTCGCGAGGATCTGCAGTTTGCAGACTTTTTCCACGCGATTTTCTTTCGCAGTCTAGGTGTCTAATCATATTTTCGACCAATTTTTAAGACAACGAAGGTAGACCAATGTACGTTCCAGTCGCTGTCATATATAACCAAACTCTCTAGGATAAATGCATTGACCTGTGTCACATTTCTTTATTTATGATGTAGTGAATAAAAAAATCCCGGCAACATAAACTATATTCATAATTGACCAAACTATCGCATTTTAATAGGTAACACTTTAAGTGCCGGACACTGTATAAAAATAATCCAATTGATTTATAATTACTAAAATAGTATTTTTCGTGTTTGTTCTATTTTTGTAGACACAGAAAGAGTGGCTAACAATTAAAGGATACCACAGCAAGTCTATAATAGGTATAAACATGTGATAATTCTCATGGTCTAACCTATAAATTACTCAGAGTTTAATTTATTGTAGTTCGTTAATAAAATAAACAATTATTTATTACATTCCAAAGTAGTATAAAAATAAATGTTTTTTTTTTACTCTATCAACTTCTATTCGTGTCTCATTAAACATTAAAGTTGTACCAAAGCCCCCAGTGCCTGCAGGACCCCATGCGACGGAAGAAATGTCGAAGTTGAATTCCCTAAACGAACGTATTAAACCTAAAGAGCACCACATATATAAATACACCACATTTATTTTAACCCTTCATTTTATAAATATTTAAATTTCAAATTAAATGAATTTTTTTTTAAATTGTGTGTTTTTGTTTTAACTCTTTTGTCATTTTGTAAACAGTGAATTGATATTTTTAATATAATATTATCATCGTTCAGATTAGGTGTATTGGAATTATAAGGTAATATCTCAGTACTCAGAGACCTAAGTCGTTCACTCAGCTGCATAAATAGCCCGGTCAAGATAGACATTTGAAATAACAATAATTGCCGGAGAGCCAAATATTGGTGGAGAGCTGGGGTTTACCATAACAAATAAAGTATTAAAAATCCCCATCTATGTGTGCTTCAAAAGTTATTCGGGGTCAAAGGTCAAAATTTGAGGTTTTTTGGATTTTTCTCGAAAACGGTAAGTTTTATTTGGTTCTCCGGGAATTTTTGTTATTTGACCATTATTTTTAGGTTTAAATTGACCGGATTAAAAAGTATGTTGCTCTTATATGTTTTACAGGATTTTGTTAAAAACCAACATTCAGCTTTTGTTAAACTCCTCCTGTCATCTAGCGCTTTAAAGAAAAGATATCAAATGCTACAGAAAACTCAGTAAACATTTTGGAGTCACTTTGACATCGTATCATCGAAACAATTCAATTTTATTTCACTCGATCAAGGAAATATCAGTGATATGAACTACAAATGTCGAAATCACTCCGTACCAGTATATTGAATGAAGTTGCAAATAAACCATTAAAGTGTAAGGGAGAGAGATATATCTTGTTTCCTTTTCTAATATATTATAGTGAAATGAATGTGAAATTTTATCTCTACTAAAATAAAATATTAATTAAATAGATTCATAATTAACAAAACTAAAGTATTTTTAATTGGTATCTAATTGGTATCACTCCGAGTGACGGATGCTGTATAATAAAATTATATTTGATTATAAAATTATACACCTATTCATCAAATCTTGTTGAGGTGTACAACATACTTTCAACAGGTTATTGGCTCGATATTACGGTACATTATGTTTTATTCTTATGTCTATCTTTAATACACGTAATAGATAAATATATCGATATCCCACTAAGAAATGATTGGGATTTTTCTATCAGCATGTCTGTGGGCCTGTTATTTTGAGTTAGCTTTAAAGGATTGGATCACCCTAACGCTCGTAAGAACAAGAACGAATTTTTTGGGGGCAACTTTTAAGTATATATTTATTTTTTTGTTATCATTTAATATAGTGTACATTTCTGAATATTATTATTTATTATTTATTATATTAATTGTGTGCTTTTCGGCTTTACAATCTACAGTATTATATTTCCTAATACATTTCATTCTTATATTCAAACTAACAACTAAACCTAAACAATTCTAGACTTTTATTCCTTCCAGAAGTACTTTCTGCTTGTTCTTCTCTTGACCCCTCTCTCTTCATTTTTCCTAGTCCTCCTTCATTCTCATCGTTTCCTCACCTCTTGTCTTCTTTGTCTCCTATCGACAAACCCTCTATTATATTTGCACTATACTTCTTCCCTTCTGTCTTCATTTTCCATTCTCCCGCCTTTTACGTCTACCACTTTGTTTCTTTTGTCTGACTATTGAGTTGATACTAGGAAAAATATTCCTCCACATTCACATTGTGGTTTGTAATGGCAACTAGGTGTTCCCATGGTTTTATTAGACATCACTCCTGATTAAAATCACTTCTACTCTGCCGTTCCTTTTCTCTATCTCCGCCATCCACCTCTACCCTTCACGCCCTCGATTATTACCTTTTTCTGCCATGAAAACTTAATATGCTCCAATGTTTCAATCTCCGTTCGGCACACCCTACACATCCTTTTCTCGCTATTTGCCCCGTATGTGTTTCCTTTCTCCTCGTTCCTCAATCTAAATCTGGCAATCCTTCTCATGTTTTTTGTGTCTTTTTCTCTTAAGTATTGTCGTATCTTTCTCTCCTAAATCCTTTTATAACTTGTGTTGTAATTGCTCTTCTTAATTTTTTCCATTCTTTCCTGTTGCTGTATCTCCCTGTCTCTTCTCCTTAGCTCCTGAATATATTTACATTAAAAAGTATTAAATTGACGAAGTTCCGTGGAACACGTTTACCGGGAGGCTTACTGAAACTTCAAAGTACATCTAATACATCAAAGTTTCTTTTTTTAAATCTCAGGGTGATCTTACCTTAAAGCCACGTTCTGAATTATATTTAAAGTCGTCTAATATTTCGATAAAACGATAAAAGATAACACTTATGACAGTTCTGTTATATACAGACCGTACATGATTTAATTTCTATAAAAGTGTACTATATATTGATAAAGTTGGTTACCAGAACCTCAAATGTCCAATTATTTTTTAATAACTCCTTATATTTTAGGAGATAATAACAGTATTTAATTATTAAAGTTATCCAACGGTATAAAAAATTACAATGCATAGTACATCACATCCGACGATTTGGCATTTCTTTTATACTCAAAATAAATCTGGCGTCGAAACAATATCTACCTTTACTTAAATACATAACTATTATTTAAACATCACTGTATTTGTATCCACATACGTATTTTAATATTACCTACAGTATTTTTATCTTATTGATGAATTAAACAGTACTTAAATTGATCCATAGAATAGAATGATATTGCATCTCTTATTTGCCATCTGGTGTTAGCCACTGGAACTTACATCCTCATACTTACTATACGCATATGAATTATTTATATAATTAATATAAGATGTCATTGATGGGTTGCTACTCTATTGAGTATGTTATTATAACAGTGAATTAAATATTAAAATGTTTACCGGTTTTAATTAGCGTTGGTTTGAACCATACGCACAATATCGTGTGAAATATACATTAGAATACCTGTCAGACAAATTAACAGAAGGAAAACTAATTTAATTTAATAAGAAAATTGATTGAGAAATTCCAATTATGTCTTCTTATATTTATACAGAATTTTCCTTATTTTAGGTTGGGTGCAGGATTTCCTGATCCTCGTACATGCCTTCTCCATCAAAAGCTTCAGATGCTTAACTGCTGTATTGAACGAAGGAAAGTTCGTGAGGAAGCTGCCAACAATCCCGAACGGTCTATTCTCCCCGTTGTTGAGGAAGGTACAGAGTTTGATTCATCAGATTCGTCAAATTCTGATGACGAATTTTTTGATTGTAATGACGATAATAAAGATGACTCAAATTCTAGTTCAGGTATGTGTATTTCATTTTTAATTTAATAATAATTTAATATAGATGTAACTAATGACTAACGTCGATATTTTTCTAATTTAGAAGGTAAGAAGCGTGTGAAACATTCTATTTGGAATGAACCAGTTGGAAGACTCAGTAAATTTGGCTCAGTTCTTTTAAAGAATGGAGAGCCATTATATATTCCAATAACTCAAGAACCAGTTGTTAAAACTGAAGATCAGTTAGAAGATGATGCTGAAGTTATGTTGCAGCTTGGAACAGATGCCCATGGTTCAGAACTCCGTGCTAGAATGATGAGCGCATCTCTTCTCTCTGATATGGAATCCTTCAAAGCAGCAAATCCTGGTTCTGTTCTAGAAGACTTCATCAAATGGTACTCCCCAAGGGATTGGATAGAACAAGAAGAACTTGATGAATTTGGTCAAAAGAAAGGACACCTCAGTGCAAGAATGGAAATTCCAGGGAATACATGGGTCACTGTTTGGGAATCTGCAAAACCAGTACCTGCGAGACGACAAAAGAGATTATTTGATGATACTAAAGAAGCTGAGAAAGTTTTACATTTCTTGGAATCAAGGAAAATGTCACAAATTATGGAGTTGGTTATCCCATCGTTGATTCATTCCTCTATTGTTAGGTTGCTGGAGGAAATCACACTCTGTCCTGAATTGAAAGATCTACCGGAAATAGTCAAAACTATTTGTGCAAAAGCTGGTAAACTGTCGCATGATGTAAAGACAAATAACATTCGATATGAGGCACTTTGTTCAGAAATCGCAGCAGTTGAGGCATCTGTAGCCCAGTGTAAATCCCTGAGGCATAAATTCAACGTGCAGGAAGACGAGGTTTGTTTTATTTGTTCATCTACATAATTTCCACAACAGATACTAATAATATATTTATTTTAGGACCTGGTACCGCAATTTATATCTGGTCTCCTGAATGGAATCGAGGTATCTTTACCAGGAGCTGCAAGAGGCCCACTAGGTCTAAGGGTATCAACCATGTTCTCAGAAGCTAGGAGAGCTTCCCAACTTCTTTCTGATCACGAAGAAGGTGTTATTGAATCTCAGGTAAATACCACAAAGATGAAAATAAAATTAGAAATATTTCAAATAACATTTTTTTGTTTTATTTTTTTTGTAGAAGGGTTGTCTCCTTCCACCTCCTGTTGAACGGCAATTTATTCTTCGTGCTAAATGTTCTCGTCCAAGTTCTTTATCTACAATTTCACCTCAATTTTTAAGAGCTGTGCTTAAGAGAGATGAGTTTAGACTCGTCGGTGCATTTTCTTCTGATACTATCTTCATTTAAATATATGTATTTGATTTTTTTAAATAATTTTAATATTTATCTAATTTTTAACATAATGGGGTGTAAGGTTATAATGGTTTAATATTAAACAAACAAAAGATTAAGCTTTTGTAATAAAATTGGAGTGTTTAATATTGTAACTCAACTTTTTATTGATTATTGTATTTTTCAAATATCATTTCGTTAGTTTTTCATATTATACATATAAAAGCTTATCTTTTTATTAAGTTAATCTTATAACTTAGTTTATTAAAAATGAATAAGGACATTTATTTCAATATATCCATATTATAGAAACGGAAAATAATTAAACTCAGGTATAATAACTGTTATTCATTGCAAGACATGTTTTTTTGTTGTAATATTTTTATTTAATTTTAATATTCAAATTTAAAACCATGGCTTAAAAAAATGGCATCTTAGTTCAAGATTGCATTATGGGTGATACCATTTTGAGTGTTATTACTTGTGATGGTGAATACATGCGGTGTCAGTTGTGTGAAATGTATTGTTTTATAATATTAATGAACTTTAATTATCTATTAGTATTCACATTTGCAATAAATCTAGAAAAGACATAAACAATTTACAATGTGATTGTGTTAAGTGAGTTTAAACTCTGCAATAATAGATAGGTAAGTGCCATAACTTTTCCTTTATTGTACTGCACTTGAACTACTTGACACATTGTAATTTTATAATATAATGCTCTTTCATTACTTTTCTTATACGTTTATAATGATTTTTCCACATATCAATTATAATTAGGTACGTATACAACAGATTCATTTCTACAGAACATATAAAATTTTTGAGAGGTTATGTGAGAAAAAAATGAAGCTGCTGTTTGATAATTAACAAATATTAAGTTATGATTTATATACAAATTTTCATTAAGAATAATCAATTGCAATTGTTTATTTATAAAGCATGTATATTTGCTTTCTATTTTAAATCTTTATTTTATTTCCTCTTGGTCTTAACTGTATCCAAAATCCTCTCTCCGAAGTTACTGAGAAATCTTTTTTCAGTTGTATTGGCACTTGCGTTTTCTCACAAACCTCAAAAGTAAATTCTGATAACAAGTAAAACAGTACTAATTTGGTTTCCATCAGTGCAAATCTTGACCCTGTAGAAATATGGTATCAATAGTTTGAAAAATGAAATATTATAATACATACATGCAAAATAATTAAGTCTTACCTATGCAAATTCTTGGTCCGATACCAAATGGTATATAAGCTAAAGGGTTAATGTTCCTTTTGTTTTCATCATTAAATCTTTCAGGATCAAATTTTTCAGGATTTGGGAAATATTGTGGATCTCTTTGAATTGCATAAACTGGAATTATAACATTAGTGTTTACCTCAACCTAAAACAATGTTTGAAATGTTAGACAGTAGATAAATTAAATGCAATTCAGTTTTGTTGTTTTATGTGGGACTTACATTCAGGCTAATATTCTGGACATCGTCCTTTAAAACATATGGTTTCACACATACTCTATTGGTAAAATCTCCAGGAGGATGCAGACGTAGTGTTTCTAAAATTTTATTTATAAATTAAAATATTTTATTAACTGGCACAACAGTTCATTTAATAATTTTATTGTGCAATATTAAGATCATTGTAGTTAAATAATTGCAAAATTCATGTAGCAAAACTTCTTGTTTGTTTATATTACAAATTACAATTGATTTGGTTAGTAGACTAAGTCTTTAAGATTTAACCTATGTTGTAAATATGCGATATTTTATATCTTCGTTTACGTAATAGCTACATAAAAATGAATACTAAACCTTACCTGAAATAATCATATCCATGTATTTCATATTATTAATGGTTTCATAGGAAACTTTATCTTCTTCAGCGTTTACTTCATCGATTTCGTTTAGCAGTCTTTTCTGTATATCTGGATTAATAGCTAATTCATGTGATAAGAAACACATCAATGTTGATGAAGTATCGAAACCAGCAAATAAGAAAATAAATGCTTGGGCAGTTATATCTTCATCAGTTAGTTCAAGCTCTAAAAATTTCATGTAAAAGGTTTGAATCTTAGCTAGAATTTACACCTGATTTACTAGCAACATCAATTACAAATAAATTTTATTTAATTACTTTTTTTCTGCTGCTCTTTGTTAGGATCATCTGATAACGTTCCTTGTTTTGCTTGCATTAATAGGTGAATCATATCCGGTCTTACTATTCCTAGTTTTTCACGTTGTTCAATAGTGCCAATTATTAATTTTTGGAAAAATGTTGCAACATCACCGGGTGTGAACTTTACTTGTAGTAACTTTGAAAAAATATTTATTAATTACAATCATTAACAAAATTTTAGTATAATGTAGAAAATGTAGTGTAACTACTTACTTTAGCTAATTTAGGCATTAGTGGTACTAATAAAAATTTAAGCGTAAATAAAATTCCACTGATATCCGTTGATTTTTTTGCCATTTCGTAAAATTCGTTGTTTCTATCTGTTAAAGAGTCTACTTTAATTCCAAAAGCAGCCGTAGCAATGACGTCGTTTGTATAGCGAGAGAAAAAATCTTTCATCTCAAATATTTTTGGTTCTGTAATGAGAATAAATAAGGGTTCAGACAGAAAAAATGTTCTGTGATAAAAAAGGAACATATTAATTTCAGATTTAGGTTTCTCCATTTATGATATATATACAATAATAATAATCCTTGGTAGAAATTTGTCTTTGAATGCAAGTTTCGTAGTTGCTAGCTTTCACAAGCAACTTCAACTTTCACAAACTGCAAGCTAAATTCAAGAATAATTTAATTCTTGGGATGTAATAGTGCGAGATTCGACTGCGTAATTAATACATCCATCCGATTTTAAACGAAAACCAATTTTTTAAAATAATTATTAATAGAGAAAAATGGTTCTGCGGGTAAAATATGTCAGCAATCACTTTTAAATAAAATTTATTTGCCTAATTTTTAAACAATTTGACGATTCACTTGTTTGAAGATATAATATAATTCATTTCAAAGAGTGATTTGTAAAGAACCTAAAAAATTAGGTTACAATTTCTCACTTGGCCCACCAGGGGTAAGCAGGTTTAACCTTCTTAAATTTATACGTAATTTTTTTTGTGAATAGAGCAGTTTTCTGTCATTATTAATATGTATTCAGAACATGACTTTACGATATTCAGAATTGTCAAATCATTCTGTAATTAAAAACTGAAAACTCATCGTGACACAAATATTATTTTAGTAAATAAGATAATTGAACTGTGTTTGTTTTTCTTAAATGATAAATATTTACAGATCTATTTGTGCAATTTTTATAAATATTTTGCAAAGTGTTTTACCGTTTTTCATATCTTTCAATAAGAATTTCACCATTTGTTCAGCCGAGTCTGCTACTAATATGTACATTGCCTTCATTTTACTTGATGTGAATGCTGGACTAAGTGTATGCCTCATATTTTTCCATTTCTGACCTGAAATTTTATATAAAGTATTAATAGAATTTAAATGGAATGAAATGCTTGAAAGGAATGAAATGGGCCATTGGACCATTATTCGCATTAGAGGTAGACTGTTTTCAGACTGTAGAAAAATATTTTTAATTTTAATAGACAAATGCGTATTAAAATTAAGAACCGGTTATTCATTTTTTTTAAGATACAATTTGGTCTGAATTTTTTAAAGAATTCTTTGAAAATGCACTGTATATGTTATGAAAATTTATATACCTGGATCTGAATCTTTTTTAATACCTGGTTCTAAATATGCTTTAGAACAGTGCTAAAATTTATAAATATATTTTATATTTTTTCTTAAACTGTAAAATTAAATAAAAAAATTCATAATTCGAATTGCGGCACTTGTAAAAGGTCATACCTCTCAATGAAAAAAGATTATTGCCAAATAAATCATTTTCTTCGTTTCCAATTGGCGGGTGATCCATAAAATAATCAAAATCTTTGATTGTAATTTGACGAAGTAAATCCAAATCTCTGATAAGAATATTTGGCTTTGTGAAGTCGTAAGTACCTATAAATCTTTAATCAAAATTTAGCATTTTTAAAGTTTTGGTTTTTTATTTTAACTTAAGATTCGCACTTTATTGAACGTTTCTTACTTGTTATTAGGAAAAGCATTGTACATCTTTTGATGTGTTTCGCCAGCATTAAGTTTCTGGAAAACTATAGGTCCTAAATTTCCAACAAAGGGCCATGGCTTTGGATGAGGTATTCCACGTTTTCTGAAAATTAAATGAATCTACGTTATCACTTCGCTTTCTGAATTTTGTGCAATATTTGCAAAATAGCTTTATATAATTTTAAAAATTCTGATTAATTTTAAATTTAGGTACTATTTTTTCATTTTATTTAAAATTTACCTCTGTGACGTTAAACAGCGTTATCAAAATTTGAGACGATTGTATGTTATTTACATACGTTACGTAAGAAGTCGTTTATAACTTAAACATTTCTTGAGCAATTCGGGAGTCTTAAAAAGGTTATCAACGCTGGTAATTTTCCCATTTACTGTTTTAATTTTATGTTTTAGTCACAGAACTGATTATTCATTTCTTGCAGAGTTTTACATGTATTTAATGTAATAAATGTGTATTGGTGTGTCTATTTTATTAAATATCTAAATGTTGACGGAGATATAGCAATTAAAAGTTTCAATTGTAGTTTTAGTGCTAGAAATGGTCGGCCATATTTGTATGACGTGAAATGCATTTTAACGTCAGTTATTTGTTGAGTAGGTCAGTGCTGTGGTAATGTTTTGTAGCTGTTGGTAGTCAAATAATCAAGTCAAATCAAAGAATAATAAGTTTTTAATTTATTTAACCCTGCTAAGGCAGACATAACATTGAAATTTTATTGTTCCTTGAAATAGTTGTAAATAATATTTGAAATTATAATTTACAGATAAGTGTAATGCGACTCTAAAACAATTTAATTTAAGGGAATACCCAAAAATGTTAGCCGACATCTAATCTAAACACTTAATAAGAAACGTTCTTAATACCTGTGAAACACAGTAACATATGTTAAAGGTTTATTTTACATACAATCAATATACATACATTTATAATATATTTTACATACATTATAATCAAAAAATTAAACTTCAATTTAAGAAACACAGATTTCATTAACAAAAGTCAGTTAAAAGGAAGAGATTATTATATGTTGCATCCAAATTTAAGTAAGAAGAGATGGTTTAGAAATGAGTCCCGCAAAATTATATCAACTATAATCAGAATCAAAAGTAATCATTGCAAAACTTCAGCTCACCTGTACAAAATTAATATTAAATCTGACGATAGATGTCAATGTGGTGAAGAAGGAACTTTGGATCATATTATATTTGAATGCATAAATTATAGTTTAGAAAGATCAAAATTGAATAGTGATATATTAGATGTGATTAAAACTTTTCCTGTTAATACTAAATTTTTGTTAAGTGATTCAAAATTAATTAGTGAATTATTGAAATATTTAGAAATATGTAAAATTGAATTATAAATTATAAAAGATGTATAAAAAATGTTTGATGGTGGCTATGACGAAAGAAAGTCATGTCAAATAAGTAAATAAATATAAAAAAAAAATAAGTAATACATGAATGTAAGTATTGTGTTTTAGTGATATTTAATAAAATTTGATAGTATTTGATATATTAGATAGTATTTGCCAGTTGAATTGAAGGTAAAACTTATTTGTTTAAACCTAATTCATGAATATCATTATTTTTAACTTTGCTTATCAATAATATAAACAACAACCTTGTTTATCTGCTAGTGATAATGGCAATGAACTAGAACCAAACAAATGATTTTATCTATTAAGGTAAATAAACGAAAGATTATAGTAACATAATTTACGTAATAAATAGTACTACACAATTTCTATAATAAATCAATTTACTTTCTTAAATATGTTTATATTTTACACTTACTCAAAATAATTTAAATTTCTGTTAATCCAATAGTATAATGCCACCAGTGAAACTAAAACCCCCAACACAATCTCACCTATAGCACAATTACAGAAAAAACCTTGCATTTTTCACAACAGCTATGACAATAATGATTTCAATATATCCTAAACTGTGAGCACAAATAAAATGGTCCAGACACTGCGCAATTGCTTATATAATTTTCAGCCGCTAGCTAGCTGTTTTGTTTAGAGGGGACCTGTCATAATTAAGATAAATCACTCACTTGTCAGTGTGGTAGTTAATTCCATGGACATTCATCATATAAGTCCGTCCATAGTTCAGTATAGTCTGTGTCGAAATGGCGACATTGCGTGTCTACATGACCTTGTGTCGGCCAATCCAATACTGCTGGAACACATTTGTCCTGATATCCAACATATTGAATAAATTCAGTAAAATCTTAGTTCGCATCGCAGTAGTGCATGATAAGCGTACTTTTAACAATAGCAATCTGACTTTAGAACCCGTACCCCTTTAGCAGATGTGGTAAGGAAAGCAACGGAAACACTATTAATAAATAAGTCAATATCTTTAGAAATAACAGTAAGGCCTGTCGCACACTGCAAGATATAAACATTTCGGACATAAATAGGCGGCTAGAACTCTCAAAGCAAGACTTCTGTGTCTTTGCATGTGTTGTGTCACTATACATACATACCACATACCAATACGACAGTACGCCAAGTCAAGTTGGTGGAGTTGTTTTGCACTAACATAATTTATCATAAGAGCAAACTTTTACTTTAATTTTTATCCTCTTGTTCCTGTTTTCATCCCCTTTTGAGACCTACGTAGTGCCCGTATTCGGACGGCAGTATGCGAGTTCATTACATTTACAAGGTTTGAATAGCTAAAGCGTAGTACCGCGTATACGTCCTGCCAAAATTCACTTATAGTCCAAATCACGATAGTTCGGCGGCGACTTATACTTCAAATATAGGTTATAAGAGCGATATAAATCTATAATACGATAATGAATTTTATCTTATTCGTTTCTATATACATTATAGAAAAATAATTGAGTCAATGCCTTTTAGTTATATCGGCAGTTTATACCCCACAACTTGTTTTAAGTATGAGTCGCCGCCGAACTCTCGTAATTTGAATTATAGTTATTTAGCGTTATTGTTATTGAAATTGTTCGGTACGATACGTGTAATGTGGAGGCGCGCCTTTACACTTAACTCAAGTGTTTTCAAAACATTGCGTAACCCTCCGTCAATTAGATATAGGTTAATGCAAGTTTAATTATTAAGATTTTAGCCTATATGAATCATTACTTTATTATGTAATATTATACAATTTCATAAAATTATTGTTTTGAAGATTCAAATAAATGTCTTATACGAATTAATGTTTTAAAGGTACGTAACTATACAACAGATTCATTTCTACAGTACATATAAAAAATTTAAAAGGTTACGTGAGAAAATAATTGAGTTTATTAATGCAGTGAATGCAGTTTATTAATTACCAAATATTAAGTTATGTTTTATATACAAATTTTCATTAACAATAATCAATTGCGATTGTTTATTTAAAACGCATGTACATTTGCTTTCTATTTTAAATCCTTCTATTATTTTGCTCTTGGTCTTAACTGTATCCAAAATCCTCTCTCCGAAGTTACTGAGAAATCTTTTTTCAGTTGTAATGGCACTTGCGTTTTCTCACAAACCTCAAAAGTAAATTCTGATAACAAGTAAAACAGTACTAATTTGGTTTCCATCAGTGCAAATCTTGAACCTGTAGAAATATGGTATCAATAGTGGGAAATGAAATATTATAATACATACATGCAAAATAATTGAGTCTTACCTATGCAAATTCTTGGTCCGATTCCAAATGGTATATAAGCTAAAGGGTTAATGTTCCTTTTGTTTTCATCATTAAATCTTTCGGGTTCAAATTTATCAGGATTTGGGAAATATTGTGGATCTCTTTGAATTGCATAAGTTGGAATTATAACATTAGTGTTTACCTCAACCTAAAACAATGTTTGAAATGTTAGACAGTAGATAAATTAAATGCCATTCAGTTTTATTGTTTTCTAAGGGACTTACATTCAGGCTAATATTCTGGACATCGTCCTTTAAAACATATGGTTTCACACATACTCTATTGGTAAAATCTGCAGGAGGATGCAGACGTAGTGTTTCTGAAATTTTATTAACTTTATATTTTCATTTATATATTCAAATTTTGTATTAACAATTTGCTCAATATTCAGATCATTGTAGTTAAATAATTGTAAAATTCATGTAGCAAAACTTCTTTTTGCTTGTTTATATTACAAATTACAATTGTTTTGGTCAGTATCTTTAAGATTTAACCCATATTATAAAGATACGATATTTTGTATCCTTGTTTACGTAACAGCTACATAAAAGTGCATACTAAACCTTACCTGAAATAATCATATCCATGTATTTCATATTATTAATGGTTTCATAGGAAACTTTATCTTCTTCGGCGTTTACTTCGTCGATTTCGTTTAGCAGTCTTTTCTGTATATCTGGATTAATAGCTAATTCATGTGATAAGAAACACATCAATGTTGATGAAGTATCGAAACCAGCAAATAAGAAAATAAATGCTTGAGCAGTTATATCTTCATCAGTTAGTTCAAGCTCTAAAAATTTCATGTAAAAGGTTTGAATCTTCGATACAATTTACGCCAGATTCACAAGCAACATTTATTACAAATAAATTATATTTAATTACTTTTTTTCTGCTGCTCTTTGTTAGCATCATCTGACAAAATTTCTTGTTTTGCTTGCATTAATAGGTGAATCATATCCGGTCTTACTATTCCTAGTTTTTCACGTTGTTCAATAGTGCCACTTATTAATTTATGAAAAAATGTTGAAACATCATCGGCTGTGAACTTTATTTGTAGCAACTATGTAAAAATAATACATTTATTAATTACATTTATTTACTGTTAATAATTACATTGAAAATTTAACGTAACTACTTACATTACTTAGTTTAGGCATCAGTGGTATTATCATAAATTTAAGCATAAATAAAATTCCACTGAAATTCGTTGATTTTTTTGCCATTTCATAGAATTCGTTGTTTCTATCTGTTAAAGAATCTACTTTAATTCCAAAAGCAGCCGTAGCAATGACGTCGTTTGTATAGCGAGTGAATAAATCTTTCATCTCAAATATTTTTGGTTCTGTAATGAAAATAAATGAGTTGGACAGACAAATGATATGTGATAGAAAACTAAAAATAATGTATAGTATAATAAATAATAATAATACGTCCATCTGGTTTTTAATCAAAATACAATTTTTATGGATAATTATTAATAGAGAAAAACGGTCCTGCTGGCAAAATATGGCAGCAACTACTTTTACATAAAATTTATTTGCCTAATTTTTAATCAGTTTTATTCACTTGTTTTGAAGATAATATATAATTCATTTCAAAGAGTGATATGTAAAGAGCTTTAAAAGTTTGGGTTGCCAATTTAGTGGTAAGCAGGTTAAATTACTTTGTTAAATTTATACGTATTTTTTTTTTTTTTTTTTTTTGTGAATAGAACAGTTTTTTATCATTATTGATTTGTAGTCGTATTTGTTTCATTACATGACTTTACATGACTTTACTATATTCAGAATGATCAAATCATTCTGTAATCTAACTCTGTAATTAAAAAGTGAAAACTCATCATGACTAAATATTATTTAGCTTTTGTTGAATGATAAATATTTACAAATTTTTATATATTTACAATGGAAAGTGTTTTACCGTTTTTCATATCTTTCAATAAGAATTTCACCATTTGTTCAGCCGAGTCTGCTACTAATATGTACATTGCCTTCATTTTACTTGATGTGAATGCTGGACTAAGTGTATGCCTCATATCTTTCCATTTCTGACCTGAAATTTTATATAGTAATATAATTTAAATAGAATGAAAGCCTTGAAAGGAATGAAATGGCCATTGAGCTATTATTCGCATTAGAGGTAGCGAATAGTTTGACTAAGCTTAATGTATTATCAACATTTTCTTGTATTATTAAATAAATAGATTTGTAATTCGAATTGCGGCACTTGTTATAGGTCCTACCTCTCAATGAAAAAAGATTATTGCCAAATAAAAAATCATGTTCTTCGTTTCCTATTGGCGGGTGATCCGTAAAATGATCAAAATCTTTGATTGTAACTTGACGAATTAAATCCAAATCTCTGATAAGAATATTTGGCTTTGTCATCTCGTAAGAACCTATAAATCTTTAATCAAAATTCAACATTTTTTAAAAGTTTTTGTTTTTTATTTTAATTTAAGATGGTACGTTTCTTACTTGTTGTTAGGAAAAGCGTTGTACATTTTTTGATAAGTTTCACCAGCATTTTGTTTCTGGAAAACTATAGGTCCCAAATTTCCAACAAAGGGCCATGGTTTTGGATGAGGTATTCCAAGTTTTCTGAAAATTAAATGGTTCGTGTTTACTAGTTTCATTAAATTTTTGCTTTCTGAATTTTTTGCAATATTCAGTTCAGATTCTTCAATTTATTTAAAATCTACCTCTGGTCTAAAGATTTGATAATAAATGTAATGTTAGGTAAAAAGTATTACGTTAAGTAATACATGAGTGTGTGACTGTATTTTAGTGGTATTTAATAAAATTTGATAGTATCTGTTTAATAGTAAAAAATTAGCCTATCAATTTTTGCAGTTAAAGGCAAATTATTTGTTTAAACTTATCAATAATATAAACAACAACCTTGTTTATCTGCTAGTAATAATGGTAATGAACTAGAAACAAACAAATGAATTTATCTATTAAGGTAAATAAACGAAAGATTATAGTTACATACAAATAGTATTACACAATTTCTATAATAGATCTATTTACTTTAAATGTGTTTATATTTTACACTTACTCAAAATAATTTAGATTTCTGTTAATCCAATAGTATAATGCCACCAGTGATGCTAAAACCCCCAACACAATCTCAGTTATACCACAAGCACAAAGAAAACCTTGCATTTTTACAATAGCTATGACAATAATAATTTAAATTTATCCTAATCTATGAGAGCTAATGCAATGGTCAAGACACTACGCAATTGCTTATATAATTGTCGGCCGCTATCTAGCTTATCTGTTGAGAGGGACCACTCATCATTAAGGTACACGTGCACTTATCAACGTATAAGTTAATCCATCATTCATCATATAAGTCCGTCCAAAGTTCAGTATAGTCTATGGCGACATTGCGTGTGTACTTGACCTCGTGTCGGCCAATCCAATACTGCTGAAACACATTTGTCCAAATATAAGCGTCCGCCGGTTTAGGCCGTCCACACAAAATTCTATAGGGTCACGAAACACGGCTCGACTACCAGTTTAGTTTCGTTAGAGGCGTGTGTTTTCTCTCACTCGTATCCATTTTCATTCGATTCGGGCAGATTCGGGGCTAAGGTTTGCAGTTAGTCGCCTCATGTACGGAGGGCCTTATATTAAAAAAATCAATAAAATCTTAGTTCGGATGTAAATCGGAATATCTGTGTTCTTACATGGGCTGTGTCATAATACACACAACACATACCACGTACCGATACGACAGTACGCCAAGTCAACTTGGTGGTGTTGTTTTGCACTAACATAATTTATCATAAAAGTAATAATAATATTCGCTTCCAGTATGATTCTAGTATTCTTATTGAAATTGTTCGATACGATACGTGAAATGTGGAGACGCGCCTTTACACTTATCTCAAGTTTTTTTAAAACATTACGTAACCCTCCGTCAATTAGATATAGGTTAATGCAAGTTTAATTATTAAGATTGTAGGCTGTATGAATGATTACTTTATTATGTAATATTAAACAATTTCATAAAATTATTGTTTTGGAGATTCAAATAAATGTCTTATACGAATTAATGTTTTAAAGGTACGTAACTATACAACAGATTCATTTCTACAGTACATATAAAAAATTTAAAAAGTTACGTGATACAATAATGGAGTTTATTAATGCAGTGAATGCAGTTTATTAATTACCAAATTACAAAATATTAAGTTATGATTAATTGCAATTGTTTATTTATAACGCATGTACATTTGCTTTCTATTTTAAATCCTTTTATTATTTTGCTCTTGGTCTTAACTGTATCCAAAATCCTCTGTCCGAAGTTACTGAGAAATCTTTTTTCAGTTGTAGTGGCACTTGCGTTTTCTCACAAACCTCAAAAGTAAATTCTGATAACAAGTAAAACAGTACTAATTTGGTTTCCATCAGTGCAAATCTTGACCCTGTAGAAATATGTTATCAATAGTTTGAAAAATGAAATATTATAATGTGTACATGCAAAATAATTAAGTCTTACCTATGCAAATTCTTGGTCCGATACCAAATGGTATATAAGCTAAAGGATTAATGTTCCTTTTGTTTTCATCATTAAATCTTTCAGGATCAAATTTATCAGGATTTGGGAAATATTGCGGATCTCTTTGAATTGCATAAGTTGGAATTATAACATTAGTGTTTACCTCAACCTAAAACAATGTTTTAAGTGTTAGACAGTTGATAAATTAAAGCAATTCAGTTTTGTTGTTTTATGAGGGACTTACATTCAAGCTAATATTCTGGACATCGTCCTTTAAAACATATGGTTTCACACATACTCTATTGGTAAAATCTGCAGGTGGATGCAGACGTAGTGTTTCTGAAATTTTATTAACTTTATATTTTCATTTATATATTCAAATTTTGTATTAACAATTTGCGCAATATTCTGATCATTGTAGTTAAATAATTGCAAAATTCATGTAGCAAAACTTCTTCTTGTTTGTTTATATTACAAATTACAATTGATTTGGTTAGTAGAGTAAGTCTTTAAGATTTAACCTATGTTGTAAATATACGATATTTTGTATCTTTGTTTACGTAACAGCTACATAAAAGTGAATACTAAACCTTACCTGAAATAATCATATCCATGTATTTCATATTATTAATGGTTTCATAGGAAACTTTATCTTCTTCAGCCTTTACTTCATCGATTTCGTTTAGCAGTCTTTTCTGTATATCTGGATTAATAGCTAATTCATGTGATAAGAAACACATCAATGTTGATGAAGTATCGAAACCAGCAAATAAGAAAATAAATGCTTGGGCAGTTATATCTTCATCAGTTAGTTCAAGCTCTAAAAATTTCATGTAAAAGGTTTGAATCTTCGATACAATTTACACCTGATTAACAAGGAATATTTATTACAAATAAATTATATTTAATTACTTTTTTTCTGCTGTGACTCTTTATTAGCATCATCTGACAACGTTCCTTGTTTTGCTTGCATTAATAGGTGAATCATATCCGGTCTTACTATTCCTAGTTTTTCACGTTGTTCAATAGTGCCAATTATTAATTTTTGGAAAAATGTTGAAACATCATCGGCGGTGAACTTTACTTGTAGTAACTTTGAAAAAATATTTATCAATTACAATTATTGACAAAATTTCTGTATAATGTAGAAAATTTAGTGTAACTACTTACTTTAGCTAATTTAGGCATTAGTGGTACTAGTAAAAATTTAAGCGTAAATAAAATTCCACTGGTATCGGTTGATTTTTTTGCCATTTCGTAGAATTCGTTGTTTCTATCTGTTAAAGAATCTACTTTAATTCCAAAAGCAGCCGTAGCAATGACGTCGTTTGTATAGCGAGTGAATAAATCTTTTATCTCAAATATTTTTGATTCTGTAATGAGAGCAAAGGAGGATTAGACAGAAAAAATGTTATCTTGTAGAAAAGGAACATATCAATTTCAGATTTAGGTTTCTGCATATGTATTCAGAACATGACTTTACGATATTCAGAATTGTCAAATCACCCTATAATTAAAAACTGAAACTCATCCTGACACAAATATTATTTTAGTAAATAAGATAATTGAGCCACGTTTGTTTTTGTTGCATGATAAATATTTACTAATCTAATTGTGCAATTTTTTTAAATATTTTGCAAAGTGTTTTACCGTTTTTCATGTCTTTCAATAAGAATTTCGCCATTTGTTCAGCCGAGTCTGCTACTAATATGTACATTGCCTTCATTTTACTTGATGTAAAGGCTGGACTAAGTGTATGCCTCATATCTTTCCATTTCTGACCTGAAATTTTATATATTAATATAATTTAAATAGAATGAAAGGCTTGAAAGGAATAAAATGGGCCCTTGTGCCATTATTTGCATTATGATTGAGAAACCGAAATTTATAACAGCAGTAGCCATGAATAGATCATTCTTGTTGTCGGGATACAAAGTATAAGAAGAAGCAGAATAATGTTAGGGGCGATAAAAGGCTACGTGCCTAGGAAGTACGAGAAATTATATATAAGATAATATATAATAAGTTAAAAATGTTCCTAATTTTAATAGACAAATGCGTCTTAAAATTAAGGACCGGTTATTAATTTTTTTTAAGATACAGTTTTGTCTGAATTTTTTAAAGAATTCTTTGAAAATGCACTGTATATGTTATGAAAATTTATATACCTCGATCTGAATCTTTTTAAATACCTGGTTCTAAATATGCTTTAAAACAGTTTTAAAAATGTATAAAGTTTTTTGAGAGTTGATATCGAATAGTGACACGAAGCTTAATATATTTTCAAATTTTTCTTAAACTATTATATAAAAAAATTCATAATTCAAATTGCGGCATTTGTAAAAGGTCATACCTCTCAATGAAAAAAGATTTTTGCCAAATAAATCATGTTCTTCATTTCCAATTGGCGGGTGATCCATAAAATGATCAAAATCTTTGACTGTAATTTGACGAAGTAAATCCAAATCTCTGATAAGAATATTTGGCTTTGTGAAGTCGTAAATACCTATAAATCTTTAAACAAAAATTTTAATTTTTAAAGTTTTTGTTGTTTATTTTAATTTAAGATGGATGGTACATTTCTTACTTGTTGTTAGGAAAAGCGTTGTACATTTTTTGATAAGTTTCACCAGCATTTTGTTTCTGTAAAACTATATGCCCCAAATTTCCAACAAAGGGCCATGGCTTTGGATGAGGTATTCCACGTTTTCTGAAAATTAAATGGTTACTAGTGTTACTAGTTTGATTAAATTTTTGCTTTCTGATTTTGAAAACTGAGGTACTATTTTTTCAATTTATTTTAAATCTACCTCTGGTCTAAAGACTTGATAATAAATGTTCTCAATATCCGCGAAACACAGTTCAGGTTAATATTTTCGACATAACTTTACGTTTTGGGCCTTAATAAAGCTTTCTATAGACGACATAGTAGTCGAGAGCATTGATGCTTGACTCTGACTACTATGTCTCCGGGTTCGATCCCCGGGCCAGAGTTATTTTCTGGGTTTGGTAACAATCAGATTTAATTGGTTATGTGCAACCATAATCATGAATATGAAAAAAGAAAAATACGATAACAAAAAGAAATATTTGATAAAGAAAATAGACAGAGGAATTAAAAATAAAAAAGGAAAAAGAAGGAAAACAGCTTTATAAAAAGAAAGGGATTCTAGTTGAAAGAACAGAAGAGTAGAAGTATACAATTGGTAGACAAAGAAAAATGCTATTAGAAGAAAGGATTAGAGAATACAATGGGTGTCATGATAATGAAGGCGATGTATCAGATCGTGATGCAGTTATAGTTGAAATAGAGAAAGATGGATAATGGAAGAAACAACGATTGAAGAATTTGAAATAGAATGGTGAAATAAGCTGATAGAAAATAACAAAATATAAATTGTATAGATTATGTCTTATAAAATGTTGATAAATGTAATACATTAGTTTATATTAGTTTAAGTGCTAATAACTATCAATTGTTGATGCACTATAAATAAATATAAAAAAAAAAAGCTTTCTATGTAATGTTATGTAATGTTACAAACTAAATTAATGCTTTTGCATTTATTTAATGGTAAAACAACAAAATTATAAATGTAATGTTAGGTAAAAAGTGTTACGTTAAGTAATACATGAATGTACGTTCTGTGTTTTAGTGGTATTTTATAAAATTTGATAATATCTGTTTAATAGTAAAAATTAGCCTATCAATTTTTATAGTTGAATACAAAATCCTAACGCAATATTATTTTTTCCTATTTGTTTAAACTATATCATTATTTTTAACTTTGCTTATCAATAATATAAACAACAACTTTGTTTATCTGCTAGTAATAATGGTAATGAACTAGAAACAAAGAAATGAATTTATCTATTAAGGTAAATAAACGAAAGATTATAGTAACATACAAATAGTATTACACAATTTCTATAATAGATCTATTTACTTTAAATGTGTTTATATTTTACACTTACTCAAAATAATTAAGATTTCTGTTAATCCAATAGTATAATGCCACCAGTGATGCTAAAACCCCCAACACAATCTCAGTTATACCACAAGCACAAAGAAAACCTTGCATTTTTACAATATCTATGAAAATAATAATTTAAATTTATCCTAATCTATGAGAGCTAATGCAATGGTCAAGACACTACGCAATTGCTTATATAATTGTCGTCCGTTATCTAGCTTATCTGTTGAGAGGGACCACTCATCATTAAGGTACACGTGCACTTATCAGCGTGGTAGTTACTCCATCATTCATCATTTGCACTCAGTGTATTCGTTTGGTGAAAATTCGCTGGTATTCGCTTTTACTATGAGAGCTACGTAACGCCCGTATTCGGACGGCTTTGCCGCTTGCAGTGTGCGAGGCTTCATTTCATTTACAGAGTTCGAATAGGTAAAGCGTAGTACCGTAGTATAAATCCGGCCAAAACTCGCTATTAGTTATTTAGCGCTATTGTTATTGAAATCGTTCGATACGATGCGTGAAATGACTACCATGGTGATCTGTGGAGACGCGCCTTTACACTTAACTCAAGTGTTTTCAAAACATTACGTAACCCTCCTTCAATTAGATATAGGTTAATGCAAGTTTAATTATAACGGATGTAGACTATATGAATGATTGATTTATTACGTAATATTATACAGTTTCATAAAATTATTGTTTTGAAGATTCAAATAAATATCTTAAACGAATTAATGTGTTAAACGGCAAAGTAATATTTAGGTCAAACTGCTCTTTTTTTGAATTCGATTCCGAAACAGTAGTTTATTATTTGGGTTTCGTTTAATTAGTTTGTAATTTTTTTTTAAGTTATATTAATATATGTCTAGAGTCTTTTTCTTTCTTTTAAACAAAAAATATATATTTTTTAATCTCTGTATCTTGAAAAACGACAGTTTCAAGGATGCAATGTACTAGACCTGTTTATAAAACATTATCAGTACATAAAAAAAAAAATTGTGTAGGTCTTGTAAGTTTGAACCTATATACAGGGTGAGGCAGTGAAACGGCACGATTTAAAAAAAAGACAAAAATTAGAGATTGAACAAAAGTTGATTTATTTAAACAAAAATAAAATGTACAATAGTGGACCACCGCTCCATGGCTACTAACATTTCCAGCTGTCTAGACGCCCAAGGTCAAGTCCCCCACCACCTTTACTCCTCACCAATCTCTAAAGTGTTTTTTAATATTAAACCAATGTCATTTGAAAGTTAATGAAAAACAGAAAATATTTTGTCTTAAATCTCTGTTTGACGCTTAATTTTGAACCTTGTTTTTGACGACATAGAATTAGTATTGAAGTCTGTAGAATAATAAGTAAGGGATTTTATTTGGTCTTATTTACCTTTATAATATGAAAACGTAATGTGCTTAAGAGAATTGTAAATAAATGTGTCGATTGATTGAACTGTTATATACCTAAACCTCGATTCACAGTGCAGATACGTTCCAAATTGCTACAGACAACATATGAAACCTAATCCTAAACAAATATAATTTAATGTTCATTACATTAATTATCGGGATATTATCGAATACTCTATATATTTTTAAGTCTTAAGCGTAAGTTTGAGAACCATAATAGAAATAAGAATCTTAGAAATATTACCAGTAATATAAAAATTGGAATTTAACTAGAAAATATAGCAATATTAATTTTCAAAACTTATTTTTGCGGTTCCAACTCATTAAAAGTCGGTGGAAGAAAGCTTAAAATGTAGATACGTTATTCATCTAACTAATTGCAGCTTTAGATTTTGATTCGCGTTTATAGTTACTTACATAAAACGATTTAAACATAAAGAAACATGGTTTTTTTTGATAATATTTAACCTGCTGTATAGTATCGCCATCTATATTTCGCGAGAAAAAATGGCCAAGTATCGTTTCACCTTAAACTCTGATATCTTTACTACTTTATTACATTTACAATATTACTTTAAGACATTGTAAAAATGTGAAATATTTTCTTAAATTTTATTATTACAAAAAAAGACTATTTGTACTTCTTTGTGAACCGTGTTACTTTGAATCGGTGTACAAAAAATCCGTGTTAATCGAGGGTTAAATGTACATCTTTTTCATAAAACAGTTTTTATGAATTATGATCTGTTTAATGATAATCATATTCTTTATATTTATCTTCTATTATATTGCGACTTATTAAAATAATTGTAATTGTGATTCGTCGAATTTTTTATCATCGTTGATTTATATGAGACTTATTAGAATTTATTTCATTATCAGTACATGATTTTACTATATTAGAAATTGTCAAATCACTCTGTAATTAAAAAGTAAGAAGTCATAGTGACATATATGCTATATTACTTTATCTTAAATAAATAAGATTATTGAGTTTCTGTTTCTGTTCAATGATAAATATTTACAAATCTATTTGTGCAATTATTATTGCTATTTTTGAAACGTATTTTGCCGTTCTTCATATCTTTCAATAAGAATGTCACTGTTTGTTCAGCTGAGTCTACAACTAATAATATACATTGCCTTCATTTGGAGTGAGTGTTGACCTCATAGCTTTCTATTTTTACCTTTAAATTTTATGTAAATCTGCCACTGTGAGTTGTTGATTTTTTATGACGTTATTCGCATACAGAGTATTTTCAACATTGTCCTGAAATATTAAATATAAAGATTTACAACCCCTAATGCTGATGTTGTGTGCTCGGGTTCGACATTAAATAAACAAATAAAAAATTTGTGAATAAATGTTTCTTTATTTATTACATTATTTGTTTTATACATTTTATAAATTATACATAAATATTTTTTTTATATGCGTTTACTTTCTTAGTCTTAGTTCCAACCAAAATCCGTTTTTAGCGCCAATGGAAAAGTCTTTTCGGAATTGAAGAGGAGTTTCAGTTTTTCTGCACATTTCAAAATTGAAATTTGATAGCAGACTAAACAATACTAATTTAATTTCCATCAGTGCAAATCTAGATCCTGTAATTAATTTTTCACTTAAAAAGGTACTCACTTATAAATTAAGTTTAAATGTATATATAAAGTTACCTATGCAAATTCTTGGTCCAACTCCAAAAGGCAAATAAGAAAGAGGATTTATATTTCTTTTGTTTTCTTCATTGAATCTTTCAGGATCGAACTTTTCAGGATCTGGATAATACTGGGCATCCCGATGTATTGAGAATATCGGAATAAGAATTGGATCACCAATATTTAGCTAAAAATAGAACTATTGTTATTTTTACCACAAAAGTTAGATATGAGATATAATTACTTTTCACACCGGGGACTTTAGTAGCAGAGAAACAAAATGAGGGTAGAGGCAGAGGTGAAAGTGATGAGTGCGAGGAACAATTTGAAGAACAGAGACCACTTTTAAGATTAGTAAGGGAAGAGATTAGGAAAGGAAAATAGAGAATACGCACGGGACAATAAGAGAAAGGGATATAGAAGCAGGAGAGGATGAAGAAAATAGAGGAATAGGGGTACAACAAGAGATTTAAACACTTGGGGGAAAGCAGGAGGTCGTAACACCTAGATAAATAGGGAATTGAAGGAATTAGAATGGTTACATGATTCAGTTTAGGAAACAAAGAAAGAACATGCAAGATATATGGGGTGGAGGAAGAAAAGGAAGCAGAGTGAGTCTGGAGGAACTGATACTAGGATAGAGTGAAAGAACAATATGGATGGCGGAAGTAAAAAAAAGAAGAAGTAAAAAAAGGAGAAAAGAGTTTTGAAAAGGATAAAGTTTCAGTTTTGAGCTTGGTAAATAAAATAGGATGTTCAGGAAGATACAATAAATAAATATACATATAGTTACTGTGATATTCTTACCGAAATTTTGACATTTTGATCATCATCTATAAGAGTGTAAGGCTTGACGCATTTTCTGTTCGTGCCATCAATGGGCGGGTATTTTCTTAATGCTTCTAAATAATAATATGAAGTTTATTCACCTAGTTAAGTTTGTAAAGATGTTTGTAACAAATTTCCTACCTGAAATAACCATATCCAAATATTTCATCTCTTTTAAAGTCTCAAAAGTAACATTTTCTTCTTTGATCTTCACTGCATCTATTTCGTCTTGTAATTTTTTCTGAATATCGGGATTAACAGCTAACTCATGAGAAAGAAAACTCATTAACGTTGACGAAGTCTCAAAACCAGCAAGAAGGAAAATTAAGGCTTGAGAAACAATATCTTCATCAGTTAATTCAAGAGCTGAAATTTAACCTTTTTTATGAAAATTTAGATTAAAAATTATAAATATATAGATAGTTAAAATGAGTTACATTTTTTGGATTCCTTTTTCATTTCTTCGTCATTTAAGGTTCCTTTTTTTGCGTGCATTAGTAACTGAATCATATCCGGTCTGATGATACCTTCCTTTTTCCGAATTGTTATGGTATTTATAATTAAATTTTTGAAAAAGTTGGAAACAACATTTGGTATTAATTTTAAGTTCAGCATCTGTGGGGTTAATGAACTGTGTTAAATCACATATCAATTGTTATACGTATTTGTCCATATTACGTGCTTTTTAGACGATCATATCAGACTTTCAATTGATTTTAAATCTGACAGAATAATTTGCTCATACTTTCAGGTTTAAATCTGCCGCTTAGATATTTAGTGTTTACACATATAATAAACAGATATTTCGTCTGAATCTGAATCTAATTGAAGGTCTGATCTGAGACCCTATTCCTAAAGTTTCGCTCGCTAATAATATGACGAAAACTCTTCTTTTTCAAAAATCATATGTAATTTGATCGAAACATAGCGAAACTAAGGAATACGGTAAGTGTCCTTAGGTTCGCACAGCTCTGCATCAAATTCTTTGAATTTATCGCATCAAATGTGAAGGAAAAGGAAAGCTCGAAGATACGAGTTTTAATATTGTTGCATGGTTAGGCACACAATTGTGCTATCGTCGGTATAACGTCATTAGGATATGTGTTCACCTTTCTTCCCGCGTCCCTTACCATCCACATTTCATATGAGAAATCTAATGCGTCAAATGCAAGTCGTGCGGACCTATATAGTACAAAAGAACATACCTTTGCAATGTTTGGTAAAGAAGATATTAACGAAACTTTCAGTATAAAAATTATCCCCATAAATTTTCCTGTGGATTTTTTCACCATTTGATAAAATAAATTTTCTCTTTCTGAAAAGGAATCAACTTTTAGTCCAAATGCTGCTGTTGCGATTACATCGTTAGTGTAACGAGTAAATAAATCCTTCATTTCGTATATTTTTGGGCCTGTAATGATTATAAATTCGAAATTATAAGCGATAGTATAGTTAAAAATAAAAATAGAGAATATTTGGTAAAGAGTTCCAATTAAAATGCCATAACTGAGGAATAATAAATTGTATAAGAAAAAGAATGCCATTCCGAATAAGATGCAGAATTGTAGCTTTCGAAGCTTAAGTTGGCACTGTAGAAAGCTTTAAGAAAATATTTATTGCATATCCACCTACCGCTATACTAAATACAGTTTATAATAATTATGTTTACCATCTTTTAATTCGTTCCTTAAGTAATTCGCCATCTGTGCAGCAGATTCAGAAACTAACAAATACATTCCTTTTATTTTACTACTAGTAAAAGCCGGACTTAAAGTTGCCCTCATTGCCCTCCATTTATTTCCTGTAATTACAAAAAATAGTTCAATTGGTACCCAGTAAACAATTTGATGAAGTGCCCTATTTGGTGAAGTTCGAGTCACTCGTACAATTCTATTCTAACGCTTTACAAGTTCTCTACCTGTCACAGATTTTGTGTTAGTTTTTCATAATAATATTCTTTTCTTTTTCCAACATCATTCATTGAGTATTTCTGTTTCTTTCCCACATGGATATATTTTTTTTAAGTTCACTTTCATCTCATTTATTCCAAAGTGAGAGAGAAACGAGATATGGTTAGACAAGTAAAATATATTTTTCACCGTTACACTTGTATACTTTAAGTATTTCGTTCAGAACAGTATGTTTAAAGTATATGCTATCCTTTTTCAACAAATATTTCTTTAATGGTAATAGGCACACGCTGTCTCCCTCAATCTCCGAATATAATGTGTTTATACGAATACGAGTATTAGAACTGTAAACATCGATGCTAAGACAGAGGTTTTAAACCTAACGCAGACCTGCCGATCGTGGATTTTTGAATCACCAAAACAATGTAAAAAACTAATATAACGAGTATTGTTGAAGATGAATAATATTCATTAAATAAATCACGATCCGTACTAAAGATTACATCTATTTATTTCTTCATTTAAATATTTATATTTTGCAGACTTTAAAAAGTAGAATTCCATTAAGTTTTATACCCCTGCTGTGTCAAGTTTTTAACTCCGGTCATAAATCATAAACCGACTCCGCTTTTAATTCAGCAGTGAACCGTCGTTGCGATCTCTGTAGGTTATAAAAAGGGCTTTTCCTATGAACGACTGAATAGTTCCAGACAAAATACTCATGATATGTTATAGAAATTAAGTAGAATTTACTCCAAAATGTTTACTGGGTCTACTCGATAAAAATAGTCTTATATGTAAATCGAATCCAAAAAAATTAAATTACCAATTCGGAAACTTTAATCCCGATTTACATTTGGTATTAAAATTAACATAAACAATAAAAGAATTATATAAATATTTACCTTTTAATGATAACAAACTTTTTCCAAACAACGGATCACTTTCTTCACTGACGAATTCAGTATGATCCGTAAAATGATCAAAATCTTTGATGGCAATTTTTTGAATTAATTCCAAATCTCTAAGAAGAATATGAGGCTGCGTGAACTGGTGATATCCTACAAATCTATAAAGAAATTTTGGTTGGAATATATTCTTATGTAAAAGTGCCTTCTCTTGTAATTAAGGAAGCCAATTAAAAATGTTGTAGTATCGTTTACCCATATCGTTTTTTATAAAATTTATTGATTTTTCAATATTGTCTTAAAATATTAAATAAAATCATTTTTCTTATCACATTTTTTAAACTCACTTGTGATTTGGAAAAGCTTTGTATGGTATATCAAGAGTTTCACCAAAATTACTTTTTCCTAAAACCGCTGGTCCAATATTTCCGAGAAAAGGCCATGGTTTTACTTGTGGAACACCTTTCTTTCTGAAAAGTTTGAAACAAAATCTTTACAATTAATTTTATAGATTTATTTAACAAATTACTGTGTATTAAATTCCTTGAAAAATTAGAATCCAAAAAGATATTTTGAGACAAACAAATTGAGCATACTAAAATTTAATAATCTAGTTAAAATATGGCATTGTATAAATTTAACTTTACTTACTCGAAGTAATTAAGATTCCTGTTAATCCAGAAGTATAGTCCCACCAGGATTGCTAGGAGTCCCAGCAATATATTTAAGAAATCACTCACAAAACTAAACTCGAACATTGTAGTTTTTAATTAAGCATAAGTATAAAATTATTCAATCATATTTGAATATATTTTACTAACATATCGTGAAAACTGAGAACTGAGGAATAACTTCTGTCCTTATATGCAGTTTATGAAATTGCTCAATGCATTATCTAGATATAATCGTTTGCAATATATTGTGAAAGTAATTTTGTTTTTCTATATTACAATTTCTTTATAATAATTGTAATCATAAAAAATGTGTTGATATTGCTAATCCATATATTTTTATTTTCAGATAATGATGCGTCCGACTTGTATGTTTGCTACGATCCGGCCCTTTTTCTTATTTTCGCGACAGACACTCTTCTCCTTTTTCAACAAAATGTTTGGAATTGAGGAAGAAATGAGGAGGTTTTCGACGCATTACTAATTAGCGAAAATCAGAAATAGGGCCTCTGATGCGTATTTACGCTAAGGACTAGAGAATTAGAGAGTGCCGTATCGAACCCACAAATCCAGAGACCCTAATTAGGCCCTGATTGGAAATCGGTAGTTTTTTAATTTTATTTTGTGGTAGTGTTTCATAAATCTTATAAGTCGATCAGAACTAGTTATTAAACTTTTACTGATTATATAAATTTGAATTTCTTGCTAAGCACGGTTGCCTTGTAATTAAAAAATATATTCTATTTGTTTGTTACCTATTTTACTGCTATTAGACTAATCAAATTACCTTTTTGGATTTATAAAATCCTAACATTAACTATTTAAAAATTATTTTTTTAGAATTTGTTATGTATTTGTCACTAGTTCTGATTGATTCTTTAAATAAATCATAATTACGTACTTCTAAATTAAAATAGTTTAATTAAAAATATGTGATTAGTGTGTTGAGCATCATCTTCGAGGACGAACTGAAGAGGGAGCAATAAACAATTGGTGAGTGATATAAATGTATTTATTAAATTTTAGTTTACACTATTATATATCCAATTTTTAAAATGGAGTATACAAGTATATATATGACATTACATTAAAAAAAATATTTAAAATATTTTTTATACATATTCGTACATCCTTTCTTACTTTTAATCGTATTTAATAGCGTTTCTCACTAGTAAAATTTATCTTTAATATCAATGGAATATTAATTTTCTTAGATACCTCAAAAACGAAACTCGATAATAAACATACTATCTTAGTTTCCATTAGATACAAATTAGATGCCGAAAAATATGTAGGTGTGGTTTGTGATATTTACCAAAACCGAAAACGTTAAGTCATTGTTTTGATTTATACATTTGCTATAAGTATTTTTGTTCTATAATATGTACAAGTATATGATATCATACTACAATTTAACTAATAATATGTTATGAGTTTAGATATTTAATACGTTTGTTCATATTTTTTAGATAACATAGTGGCCAAGTACAAGGTCGCCTTCTTTTCTGGTTTTTAATATAATTATAAAATCATTTTAATCACATATATGTAAATTTATATAGCATAAAGTAAGTCATAAGATAATTGTAGTGCTTAACTCTCAATCGCATTGTTAATCAATAAAAGATATGTTTTGCTTTCTTGTTATATGTTATTTATGCTGCATAGTCATCAGGCGCACTTTTCTAAATTAATCACGGTTTTGCAAAAATTGAACCATAACGAAATTTATTTGTAACCGAGATTTATAACTGCAGTAGCCATGAATCGATCATTCTTGTTATCTGGGTATAATATATAAGAAAAGACAGAATAGTATTAGGGGCGATAAAAGGCTACGTGCCTACGAAGCCCAAAAATCTATAATAAAAAAAAAAAAAAAAAAAAAATTTATTTGTATAAATAATTATATTTATTTTTTATTTAGTCTTAATTCATGTATTAGTTAAATTTTATAATATTAGTACAAATATGTCGAAGCATCCAATTCATGAACTCAAAATTTTCGATTACTAAATTTGGAGGAGCATAGTCCCAATAAGTAATTGAACAAAATGTTATCTGGAATAGATAAGGAGTTAGAAACATATGCGGAATACAAACAAACTTCTCACTTCATTTATAAATAATATATTAAGAAGTTGTATGCAATGGATTCTATTTTTTACACACTTTTATTTTTTCCGGAATCTTTATTCAGAAACATATATTAATTCTGGGATAATATTAATTATATTTAACAATGGAATTGATTTATAAAATGCAAGGAAAATCTTCAAAGAACAAGAGTAATAAATATAGTAGATATAGTGTTATATGTATATTTATAAATAATTTTTGTGTATTATAAAATGTAATACTTGTTTATATTTTAAAATAGCAAGAAGGCTGAATAAGCCAAAGCTTAATAAATAAAAAAAAAAAAATATTCTGGGAATAACATTCCTTTAAACTATTATCTTCTAGTAATTTGTAGCCGGAATCCTTTTTCAGCTGTCATTTCAAAGTCCTTGGATAACTGAAGAGGAACTTGAGTTTTTTTGTTACTTCAAAATTTAAATTCCCTAGTATGTATTTATTATATTTTAGTTTACAATATTAATATATGATATATTACATTTAAGAAAAATGTTAAAAACTATTTTAAAACATGTTCGTTCGTCTAAACATCCTTTCTTGCTTTTAGTCGTATCCAAAAACCTCCTTCAGCGCTTACACTAAAATTTTTCTTTAATATCAATGGAATATTAGTTTTCTCAGAGACCTCAAAAGTAAAACTTGATAATAAATAGAATAACACTATCTTAGTTTCCATTAGAGCAAATCGAGATCCTGAAAAATACATTTTCGTTTATTCCCATTACATTCTTATTTTGTTGTTTTTTTGACTAACCTATACATATTCGTGGTCCCCCTCCAAACGGTAGATACGTCATCGGCTTAATATTAGCTTTATTGTCATCACTAAATCTTTCCGGGTCAAACTTGTCAGGATTTGGATAATATTCAGGATTTCTCTGGAGTGTAAATGTAGGAATTGAAAGGCAATCACCAATCTTCAACTGTGGAAAGTAGAAAAAATTACAAATATATAAACAGTTTTGTATATAATGGGCTTGTGTCCTACGTCTTAATTTCTATAAAAGTATATTATATATTGATAAAGTGGGTTACTAGAACCTCAAATGTTCAATTATTTTTTAATTACTCATTATATGTTGGGAGATATTAACAATTAAAAAAGTCATTTTGTCTCTTTAATTATTAAAGCGATTCAACGTTGTACGCATTCCAAGAGCATGTGACATCACAATCCTTATGTAAGATTACCAACCTTACAGCTCATAAATCTCTGCTATATGTATTTATATATCAAAATATCAAATATTATTTACAGCTATTTCAAGGAACAATAAAATTTCAATATTGTCTGCCTTAGCAGGGTTAAATAAAATAAAAACTTATTATTCTTTGATTTGACTTGATTATTTGACTACCAACAGCTACAGAATATTACCACAGCACTGACCTACTCAACAAATAACTGACGTTAAAATGCATTTCACGTCATAAAAATATGGCCGACCATTTCTAGCGCTAAAACTACAATTCAAACTTTTAATTGCTATATCTCCGTCAACATTTAGATATTTAATAAAGTAGACACGCCAATACACATTTGTTAACATCAATTTCAATCAACAATTGAAAACTCGACCACTAAAAAATGAGGACACAAGCCCATTGAAATTGATAACTTACGCGCAAGGATATATTATGGACATCATCCTTCAGTACGTAGGGTTTTACGCAAACCCTATTTGTGACATCCAGAGGTGGATATTTCCTGAGCGCCTCTGAAATTATGACCACAATAATTGAGTTAAGGGTAAAATCTTAGAAGATATTTGTAGAAGAAAGAAATCATATTTGATACTATTTTTTAGATATTTTTTGCATACTCGTATTTACCAGAAATCACCATATCTAGGTATTTCATATTATGAAGAGCTTCATAAGAAACTGTTGATCCATTAGCTCTGACTTCATCAATTTCTTCTCTCAGTTTTCTTTGTACATCCTGATTTTCTGCCAACTCGTGGGCTGCGAAACACATTAGGGTAGAGGATGTTTCAAATCCGGCAAATAAGAAAATAAACGCTTGTGCGGCCAAATCATCAATAGTTAATTCAGAATCTGCAAATAAACTTCTCAATCAACACAAAATGTAATTAACATATTCCACCACGTAACTTTTTACTTGCATGTATAGAGAATTTCATATTGAAAGTTTTTATTTAGTAATAGGATAATATTATATTACATACAGGGAATTTAGTACATATCTTTATTAATAATAGAATAACGCCATTTGTTAAATTATCTTTATATAAAAAAATTCAGCATAAGTATGTTGAAATGTCGATGACTTGAAATTTTTAGACAACATTGCATTCGAATACGCGCGTGTTTTTGTTTCTTTCCAGTTGATTATCGTCTGTGTTTAAGTTAATTTGGTTGTACGGCAGTTAAAGTAACATTTACCTCTTTTAATAGCTTCATTGCTACCTTCTTCTTTTAAAGTCCCTTGTTTAGCCTGCATCAGAAGATGAATCATATCTGGACGAATAATCCCTTCTCTCTCTCTGGTTGATATAGTGTCACTAACTAACTCTCTAAAAAATGTGTTGACATCTTTTGATACAAACGAAAACCCCAAAACCTAAAATTGTTACGAAATAATGTAAGGACAATTCGAGATGAATTGATTTGCCAATTAGAAAAACTTACACTTGCTAATTGTGGTGAAACAAGAACAACCAACATTTTAAGATTGAATAATAAATCTCCAAATGTTGTAGCTTTTTTAGACATTTGGTAAAATAGATTATCTCTTTCTTCCAAAGAATTCACTTTTACACCAAATTCTGTGGTGGCGATTACGTCGTTCGTGTATCGGGTAAATATGTCCTTCATGTCCACCGTTTGTTCTAAAAAATTATTGAAATATGTTTTTGAACTTTGTTTCATATGAATATATTTTTATTTATTCATTTTACCGTTTTTAATATCATTCAGCAAAAATTTGGTCATTTCGTTTGCGGATTCGATCACTAATTTGTACATTGCCTTCATTTTGCTACTCGTGAAAGCTGGGCTTAATGTGGACCTCATAGAACGCCACTTTTGTCCTAAAAATTATTTGTTTGAAGGCTGTTATCATAACAGATTTAAAACTATTAGCATAAATATACCTTTTAATGAAAAAATGTTTTTCACAAACAGCGGATCCGTTTCCTCCGTTGCAAAATCAGTATGGTCTGTAAAATGGTCAAAATCTTTGACCAAAACTTGCCGGAGCATGTCTAAGTCTTGTACAATAATATTCGGGGTGATGAATTCGTAATAGCCTATAAATCTAAATAATATATTTGTATAATTTTTAGAACATATTTAATATATAAAGTAGTATACTTGTAACTATATATCATACTTATGCGTTGGAAATTTGTTACATATTTTAGAAATTGCTTGTCCAAAATTTTCTTTTCCCAATATCACTGACGCAAGATTTCCAACAAAAGGCCATGGTGCTATATATGGAACTCCAAATTTCCTAAAAATGATTTTTTAAATCTATATCTTCCTAATTTATAAAGAAATATTTACGTGACATCATATAATTATGTAAAATCATTCTTAAAGTTATTTGTTCTGCCTATCTATTAGGCGCATTCTTCATCAATAAATTAAAAAATATTATTTATTATTTAAATGTATTTCTGTCGATGTTATTTAAATTATTTTACTTAAGATATATGTTTTGTGTTTACCGTATTATAATATGTAAAAGAAATGATCATAAAATTTCTGTTGTAATACGTACTTGAAGTGCGTGAGACGCCTGTTCATCCAATAAACAATAGCTATTATACAAACTACGACGCCAATTGCAATTTCAGTTGCAGAAAAGTTAATGTTAACACCAAACATCATTAAATAATTAAGATGAACTACAAACAAATGAAATTTAAAACAGATTTTATTAAATGTATAAAAATTTATGTAACTCCTGAGTACTAATTGAATCAAAATATTTTCTGACTGAACCACAGACTGTTCGTACAAAGACCAGCTGTGTTTATCTAAACAGATTCAGTCTATAATTAATGGAGATATTGCGGAATGCCTTGTTAATTTTTTTGACCTCGCATTTGTACTTCATGGTAGGTTTACTCTCATATGCTATTAGCTTTTATTAATGTATAAAGAGTATGTTTCATCCAGAGCTTCAATTGGATTTTAACGTTAAGTGGTAACAATATTTTCTAGTACAACAGTTGAATGTAGGTGGCAAGTTTGTTCTAAAATTTAAATGTATTTACAAAATCGTACTGGTCATTATCTTATACAAAAACCTTAATAACATTAAACACATGTTAGATGTTTAAAAAATGAAAACAAAATTACTTAAAGAAATGTTTTAGCTTTATTTTAAAATATTTAACATCTATTGATCCGCGACTTATCAATTCAACTTTGATTATCGTATTATATCTTTTATGTTTATTTAGAACAGTCATAAAAGTTCAGAGGCTTTAAACTTTTATAAATGTAAGAAACTAAAGAAAAATGTAAGTTTGAATTTTTTATTATAAAATTAATACAAAGTAAGTTTAAAAAATATTTACAAAAACTATATTATTTAATATTTTTTTATATCTGTTGGCGAGAAGTGGGAGATAAGAATTACGATATTAGTAACATCAACTTATGTAACAGCACTAGCATAGTTACGTAGTCTCTGTCTCTTTAACCAACAATTTTGATTTGTGATATATATATAATATTACGACTAATTAAAATATATATTAACATATAAGGTTCCGAAATACTTATCAAGATGGGGTATATATTTATAGAATGTTGGACCAATTATAGAAGAATGAATATATATTTTTATGAGAATCTGTAGACATTATTACAATGTAAATTCAATAATAATATAAATACTAAAAATATTGATTAAATTTTTTTTTATTAAAATATTTTTCATATAAATTTATTTATCCATTTCAAACACTGATTTTCAATTTGAAATTATATACGTCAATGTCCGAAACACAGTGTAACAAACACTACAAAAGTCTAAAGAATCTCATTTAAATCATTTATTTCAAACGAAGTGGCCAAGTTGAAGGCCGTCTTGTTTGCGGAGTTACTTCGCAGTATAAAAAAAAGTTGTAAGCATTTGTCTGTTTTTAATATAAACATTTTATTGACATATATGAAACTTATATAGTGTTGTATAGCACATAAGTCATATGTAACTTGTAGTGCCTTAGGCTGAGTTCATACCAGTTATTGAATAATTAGTGGCGCATACATTTTATATTAACTATTCATTTGTACTGAAAAACAATACAGTGTAAACCTTCAATCAATAAACAGAAGCATTTTTTTGTCAGGTGCTAATTATGTTGCATAATCATCAGGCGCACAAATTTTTACATCCATTTTTAGATACATTGTTTGCATACGTATCCTGCGGTCTAATAATATATGCAGAACACAAACCAACATTTCCCTTAATGGGCTTGTGTCCTCATTTTTCAATTGTTGATTGAAATTGATGTTAATAATTGTGTCTATTGGGCGTGTCTATTTTATTAAATATCTAAATATTGACGGAGATATAGCAATTAAAAGTTTGAATTATAGTTTTAGCGCTAGAAATGGTCGGCCATATTTTTATGACGTGAAATGCAATTTAACGTCAGGTATTTGTTGAGTAGGTCAATGCTGTGGTAGTGTGTAACTGTTAGTTGTAAAATAATCAAGTCAAATCAAAGAATAATAAGTTTTTATATTATTTAACCCTGCTAAGGCAGACATAATATTGAAATTTGATTGTTCCTTGAAATAGCTGTAAATAATATTTGATATATAAGTACATATAGCAGAGATTTATGAGCTGTAAGGTTGGTAACCTTACAAAAGGATTGTGATGTCACATGCACTTGGGATGTGTACAAAGTTGAATCCCTTTAATAATTAAAGAGACAAAATGACTTTTTTAATTGTTAATATTTCTTAACATATAAGGAGTTATTAAAAAATAATTGTACATTTGAGGTTCTACACTTTATCAATATATAGTACACTTTTATAGAAATTAAGACATAGGACACAAGCCCATTTATTAATAATACTTTAATAAGTTTGATTCACAATGGATTACATTTTTACAATTTATTATTTATCTAAAGTCTTTGTTAATATATTAATTCTGCGAAAAGCATTACTTCCATCTATCCTCTTCGAGTAATTCGTAACCAGAATCCTTTTTCAGCTGTCATTGCAAAGTCCTTGGATAACTGAAGAGGAACTTGAGTTTCTTTTGCTACTTCAAAATTTAAATTCGCTAATATATGAAATAATACTAATTTAATTTCTAACATTGCAAATTTTGATCCTGCAAAATGAAAATGTAACATTAGTACAATATTTTTATTGTTGTAACACATATATAATACAATTACCTATGCAATTTCTTGGTCCAACACCAAATGGAATGTATGTACATGGTTTAATATTTTCTTTATTTTCTTCATTAAATCTTTCTGGATCGAAGGTATCTGGATCTGTGAAGTATTGTGGATCGCGGTGAATAGATGTTATTGGGATTCCGATAGTATCGTTCACTTGCATCTGTAATAATAGAAACAAATCTGTTAGTATAGTTCTTTAATTTCCAAGTTGAAATAAGGCACGACTTACTTCCATAGTAATATTATTAGCTTCATCTTTAAGTACATAAGGTTTTACACATATCCTATCTACCATTTCTGCTGGAGGCCATTTTCGTAAAGATTCTATAAACAATAATAAAAATCTTTGTAAAATCTACAACTGTAATTTATATTTTGTTTCATTACTTGCAGTAGCACTGAATTTTCATACCTGAAACAACCATATCTAAATATTTTAAACTTTCAATAGTTTCATACGAAACTTTTGTTTCTATTGATTTAGCTTCATCAATTTCCGCTTGCAGTCTTGCTTGAATATCTGGATTAACTGCTAATTCGTGTGCTGTGAAACTAAGTGCAGTTGATGTAGGATCAAACCCAGCTAATAAGAAAATAACTGGTTGAGCAGTAATATCATCTTCAGTCAATTTATAATCTGAAAATTTAGCAGTAGTTGTTTAATCCAAATCAACTTATAATCATTTATTACTAGCAATCTACCTGTTGTTATTTCTTCGTCAGTTAAGGTACCATCTTTAATTTTCTTTAGAAGTTGTAACATATCTTGTCTCACGATTCCTTCTTGTTCTCTCCTTGCTATTGTATCATTTACTAAACTACGAAAATATTTACCAACTTCATCTTTAGCAACTGTAATGTTCAATCTCTGTAAAATAATAATCAAAGTGAGTAATTAACACAAAATTGTAGATCTGTAGTTTTTTGAGTGATTGAGGTATGTTGAAATCAACAATCAAACTATTTGCTACCTTTGCTAGTTTTGGGAATGATCGAAATATCCAGAATTTTATTCCTTCTAAACCTGTAAATGTTGTAGCCCTTCTAGACATTTCATAAAATTCATTATTCTTATTTGTTAATGAATTAACTTTTAATCCAAAAGCAGCTGTTGCAATGACATCATTAGTATATCTGTTAAAAAAGTCTTTCATTTCCATAACTTGACGACCTGAAACCAATTGAGAAATTTAAATATTTTGATATGAAGAAGTTATGTAAAAAATGTAGTTTTACCTTCTGAAAGCTCTGTAAATAAGAAGGATGAAATTTGTTCGGCACATTCTGCAATATGTGCATATAAGTATTTCATTTGTAGGCTGGTGAATGCAGGATTAAGTGTTGTTCTCATTGCATGCCATTTCCTGCCTGTAAAAGGACAATTATTACTTAATATATTTGTACATAATAGTCAATATTTATTTATAAGACTTACCATTTAATGCAAGTAAGTTCTTTCCAAATAGAGGATCCATTTCTTCATTTACAAATTCTGTATGATCCGTAAAATGATCAAAATCTTTAACAGCTATTTGTTTAATCATTTCTAAATCACGAATTATTATTCTTGGTTTCTTAAATTCATAATGACCAACAAATCTAAAAGAAAGAATTTTTCATTTTATTTTTTTCTACTTATTAACATTTTAATCTTTTAATCTGTGTTACTTACTTGTGGTTTGGAAAAGCATGATATGCAGAAGTTATTAAATCTGTAAAACTTTTTTGCCCCATTATTACAGGCATCATATTTCCCATAAATGGCCATATTGGTTCGTGAGGTACTCCCTTTTTTCTGTTTAGAAAAGATAGAATAACAACATTTTATTACATCCAGAGTGTAGCAAATTGACATAAGATTTAAGCAAAACTTTATTACATAAAGATATTTATCTTTTTTTCTTTTAGGTATATCGAACTTATTTGTTAAGGAGATCGAAATACGGTGAACACATAAATTCATAAGTAACTCTTCTTTAAAAAAAATTGTAGCATTTAGATACTCTTAATGAATTCTGATGAATTCTGTATGAATTCAACTATATTTCGTTGAATTTACTAATAGTTGAAAAAGAAAACAATCTATTTTATATAGGGTACTAGATCTATATTTTTAAAAAGGTAAAAGGTCCTACCAGTTACATAGGGAAACAAATAATTAAAGGAAAAATACAGAAGTATTCTCATTAAACTGTGTTTAATACATAAATGTTATTTTGTTTCTTTTAATTAACAATAATACTTTACTTGAAATACGTATGCCCTCTTGTGCCCCAAGCATATAATAAAATTCCAAAAACACACGTAAAAAATGCAATATCAATTAATAACGTATAGTTTATGTCAACTAATTCACTTCCTTCCATTATTTATTATTTTATAATTAAATATTTCTAATATGAAATGCCAACAGTAGATACATAACCTCCTGATTCACACTGAAGTCACGTACTGTCACGTACTGTCACGTGCGACGACGCAGTGCCGCTATCAACAGGCGGTGGCTCGATGAACTACAAGATGAATCCATGTTCATTACTATTTGAACTGGTTTAAGATAGTGTGTTGCGAGGCCAGTGGCGTAGTATAGATTTGGAATGCTCTTTTTAAAATATAACACCCCCCTTTTTACAAAATTATGCGTACGATTAAAAATGCTGTCAGAGTTGCAATTGAGATAACTTTGAGAAGAAACTAGGCTGAAAATTAAATGATAAAAAATGATGAAAAATTTTGTTGTTGTAGATTGTTTTATTTTGTATTCAAACTCAATTATTATTGCAGTTAGAGTTCTATTATTTTTTTCCGAGTAGAGAATATATGTTTTTTAGATCTTATTCCTATTTCTGTTCTTTGTATTACTAAAACTTAAGTTTCTAAACACCAATTATAACTATATTCGTGCAAGATATAATTTATAGTTCAAATTACAAGAGTTCTGCGATCGCTCACGTTTAAAGGATAAGGATAAGAGCCATGTAAATCTATGATACGATGGTGAATTTTATCTTATTCGTTGTTATATACATTATAAAACAATTAGTGAAACAGTGCTTTTTTATTTTATAGAAGATTTATACGGCACATTTTATTTTAAGACTGAATCGCCGCCAAACTTTCATAGTATGAACTGTAGCTGACAAAAACGCGGTAATGTTTTAACAAAAACAAAGTTTTTCCTTCTTAGGCCACAAACTTTTTGCAGTGCTTTCTGATGGTCAATCCCTCTGAATAGTGAGACAGTTTGACTACTCGGTTCAGTTCATAAGACTAAATTGTTAGCGAAAATTGTCTTCAGACAGTCGCACCTCCAGGTTTGCTTTTAGCTACGGCCTAATCCATACAATTATCAGAAATAGATCTTATTATATGCTAAATAAATGATAAAATAATTTTTAATTTTAAAGTGACATACTTTATTTGCACCCTTTTAAGTAAAGCATTGATGGATCCTTGTAAAAACAAAACTCCTTGCAGTTGCGCTACTGAACGATATATACGTAATAGATTTCTATGTTTTAAAGCCCCATTTATATCCTCCGCATTAAATGTTACTCTTATTGTTGTATACATTCTATAATATATATGAGAAATAAAATTATATATATAATATACACATACTAGTTGTGCTAGTATGTTTTATCTAAACTAATTATTGTTTTAAAACTATTTTATGTTTTGGTAATGAGTTCTAACATGACACAGAGTTGAAAGTTCATTACGTTTATGAACTTTTGTAATTTTGTAAGCTTGAAGCATAAAGTAGCTTTTCATAAAATCTAACAAAAGTTATAATTTTACCAAATAAATAGCTTTTAAATATATTTTAAACTTTCCATAATATTTTAAAACTTTTCGACAGTATTTTAGTTTAAGAAATTGACTTTTTAAAATCCTCTTATAAATATGGTATTATAGTTTCTAGAAAAATATTTATAAAAGTAATATATAAAGTAAAGTAATAATACATTATTCTGACAATTTAAGGAAAAATAATTTAAAGAAATATAACAACGATCTGCATTATTTCCTCGAAATTATACGTTCCTCGAATTGCCAATTTCGAGCATTTGTATAAAAATAGAAGCAGAAACATAACTAAAAATGTGCATAAACAGAAATAAGAAATATATATCTAGCTTTCCGCCGTAATTATTTTTAGCTAAGGTTTAGTGATTTGTTTTACTGAATCATTTTACTTTTCACTAATTTGCTCACCAAACGATTATTTTATTTTTTAAATCAAATTTATTTAACGTCGACATATTTTCGATGGTAATACTTCATACCTGTTTAACATTGTAACGTATAATTGTGTATATTTAATATAACGAAAGTTACCTATTACGTAAACTACATTACCTAATACAAAATGTTTTGTGACTGCTTTTGGAAAACTAAATTTACCGTTTTGTGTATTATTTTACTTAAGAACACCTTTCAAGGATTATAAAAGTTTATGCAGTACTTTTTAAGAAACAAATGCTTTTCTTATAACTAAAAAATAATAAAAATAAGACTCTTTTAGATAAAATATTACTTGCCTTATGTTTTATGGGTACTGTATTCACAGTTTGTATGCTGTGAAGTATGTGAACAACTACACCGCTGTCTAATAAGTTTATGATTACTATACTTTACCAATATATAGTTTATTATCTACAATAAATCTTAAAGTAATATTACGCTACCAGTAATTGAATATCTATAGCATTCTCTCATTTGAATGTACCCATAAAGTTACACACATGTTTTAAACTTTCGATTCAAATCGTAAAAGTCCAAACGACTGATAAATTTATAGCAGAAAGCGTGACATCTGTATCCGTTATAAAAAAACAAACAGTTGAAACAAATTTACGACACCTCAAAATAAATACTTTATGTAATTACTGTTATATAAGTTGCATATTATTCAGGCGTTATTTTTCCTTATATTTTCATATAATTGCGAGTAAATGCAGTTATTTTAACATAATATATATATAATGGATATATAACTATCTATCATTCCAAAAACTTATTCCAAGTCTTCTGAATTTTATAAGAATTGCGTCACATAATAATCTCAGAAATTATTACAGCGGTTTATATATTATGTATAACATGTTTGACATTTTTCTTTTAATTTATGTGTAAGCTGTAAATATATTGTGCTGCTCATTTGTTTGTGATGGATCTCGGGTTGCTATAGTGATTCGTACAACGCCAGGTCGATGTGCTGATACATAATGCGCATGCTTAAAAATCAGGGGTGGATTATTAGAAAAATAACTCATGATTGATTGGTAATATGTTAGAAAGTGTATACCATACACTTCTTAATATTAAGTAGATAAGAATTTTTATCAAGACATGCGATATTCAATTATTTTTTTAAATTGGGCTATCACTATACTTATTAAGATGTGAGCATTTATTATATTCGGTTGCGAAAACTTAAACCAATTAAAAATAGCAAGTTTTGCCGTTTTACTTGTATTTCATAAACTATTATTATGACTGTTTCTAAAGTAGTAGATGATGATGTTAAAATACGTATTTTTTAATTTTTTAGTTAAAAATATAATATGCCAAATTTTTATTATATTATAAAAAAAAAATTACTAATGACCAACGTTTAAATTTTTTTTAAGTTAGCTAGTAAATCTACCCAGTAAAAAATTTAGTGAAATGTCAATTCAATTATAGTTCAAATCAACTTTTTCGTTGCTTGGATTCTAACAGATGAAATGGTTTCGCCATTTGTAGCTCATAACAATGATTTTTTATATAAATATCTATGAAAAACTGAACTGTGAGCGAACTCTATCTTGACTAAAATTCATAGATTGTAATAAATATGATTTTGCATGGAATGCATGGAAAATTTGATAAAAATTTTATATTATCTTTATTTAATTACAAAATTTCAAAGGTTTTGGCCAGCTTTGTGCAATTTTATTAATAATTAAAATGCACATATTTATCACGTAGAAGGTCTACAAAGTCTAGAGTACTTTAACATATATCTCGAGAATGTTCTACCGATTTTTAAAGAAACTGATGTATTGTAGATGAGTTTGAACAGTTTTTCAGATTGTTTGACCACTTAGTAATAATGCTTTAAATTTGATTTTTGTAAAGCAGCATATGCGCAGTAGCGATTGCTAAAATTAATATGACCAAGACTATAAAAAAATGTTATAACTTCATTAATTTTTAAATCTTGATTTAAAATTTCTACCAGATATTTCTGATCTGTCTATCTATTGACATACGTAAATAAAATTATTTTTTTTCGAAGCGTTACCTTGTTTTACTATACCATTTGAAAATAAACGGCTCATATTTTCTAGAGTTAGTGATTTTGCACAAGATTAAATGAGAAGGGTCTACTTCGACTAAGAGCCGAGCCGATTTTTTTTAAATGTGGATATTTACTGCTCTCCTCCACAAACAAGTGCCGCTGCAACCCTGGCTACAGACAATCCTGCGTATAGTAGGATTCACGGATTCGCCAGTATTTGAGGAAATTTTGAGCAAGCAAGATGTACTTGTAAAATATCCTCTATAATTATAATCGTTTGACGACTCACTGAACCACAAAATATATTAAAACCATGTATTTTCAGTGACATAAAACAATAATTACCTACAATGTGTAACTAATAGACCATCATAATTACAAAACATTAATTAATAATATAAATAATACAATAATTAAATTACATTTATTTTACCATGTTGAATCTTCGGCTTCGTAAACATGTTAAAGTCATAGGAGCTGCAATGTTTGCATATTATGTGCTGGCATATCTTTTACGCAAATTATTATAAAGTTTATAGAAATTTCATTAACTATTGCTGTAATTAATTAATATTTAATTAATTTCTATATAAATAAAAAAATATCATTTAATACTTTCAAGATTTGTATTGACTTCTATTTTTATAGGTAAGCAAAATTATTTCTTGTTTTATAACTACTTACATTTATATTTTTAAAAACATCTTTTAGGCTTTGGCTTTTCAGCCTATTATTGAAGAACACGATATTAAAATAAATAATATAATTTCTCTTCATACTCGCTAAATACAAAACGTAAACTTATATATTATTTAATATAATATTTTTTACCTAACATTACATTTGGTTAATTCTTTTAATGCTGAATTTTTTTTATTAATATATTAATTTAATATTTAATATTATATATGCTTTTATGTCGGAATACATAAATTTCTCTTCAAAGATAACAGTTGTTATGTAATTTTACATAATATTCACCTAAAACTAATTATATGAAACTGTTTTATGTTGAATAAACCTTACATAAACGTAATTGTGTTAACCGGGTATAGATATATAGCTTTTATTTTAAATATCAATTTTATTTATCTATACGAAAGTCGTTTCTATAGAAATATATATATATATATATATATATATGTAGGAATATATTGAATAGAATATATTGTAGCTTTTAGCCATTCATTTCCTAAATTAAGTTTTTGCTATTACTTATTTCCTGCTGGAGAAAAGGAAAAACTGCCTTGACAACAAGTGAATGTTTCGCTTGATCTTGAAAATCACTAACGTCCAGTTTACTTTTACCATATTTAGTTATTTTATATTTATTTTTTAGGAAAACAGAAAAGTGGTATATATACACATATATTTTCTTAGTATTGACTAAAAATATTTTAAAATATTTACAAAATATATATATTACAGTCAAATATACGAGTATGTAATGTTACATAAAATTAAAGTTATGACTGAGTTTTTGTGTATTATATTTTATTTAAAAAAAGCTTTACTTCTAAGCTTAATAATGATTAAGATCGTTGAGCAGAGATCCTTGCTTGGGGATTCTATTGATTCAAATCTCACATCATGTTGTGTTTTACCATTATTGTTTATTGTCAATTCAATGTCGAAAATTTGAATTTTTCATCAAAAATAAATATTTATTACAACAATTTACCCTTAACCATAGTTTACAGTTTTCACAAAGAATTGTATGTCATATTTTCGTTATGCTCTAAATATAAATACATTTTACCTTTATTTTATGTAATATTTACGTTCTACATTAAATGTAGCGTAATATATAGATAAACGGTATACATACAGCGATTAATGACCTGATATTAAAACCAAGAAATAATATATATTTCAAATCTTTATATATAAAATTTAAGCTTGCGTATGTTTGTGCTCGCAAAACTTAGAAAGTATTCTATCTATTGACTTGAAATTTTGACAGAACGTAGCATTCGGGTGTAGCTAGTTTTATGTAAAAATTAATATATAAGTTCTCAAAATTTTGTGGGCAAGAAATTTCTACTCATTTGGTTATATTTGGTAATTTTGTGCTAATAATTAAATTATTAAAAAATGTTTTGATATTTTCACATTTCTATAATTACAAAAAGCAATATGTTTATAAAAAAGTTTCAAAATATCACATTTAAAAGAATATAATGAAACTCAGAGGAGAACGGTGTATCACAGTTACACCGTATCCAAACGATCCTGTCCACAATACCGACCCGTGTACGAGTATATAAATTAAATATTCAAATGATGTTTACATAAGTTGCTCGCCCTTCATTTCAACACAAATCCTATGAGTCAACTTATTTTTAACTTAATTTTTAAGTAATTAATGAATGAAACGTATTTATTACATGTAATTAAATGATAAAATGCCTAGTTTTCACGTCAAATATTAATTATTTAATTTTTCAATCGATAACTGATACTACTGAAGTATTCATGAAGTACAGCTTTCATTCCTTGTACTTTGACGTTACTCGGACGGACGGATGGATGGATGGATGAATGTAGATCTGGAGCATGAGAATGCTGCCAGTTGTGCCGAGCCGAGCGTCTACTTATTCATAAACTTATTTTTAAAATGAAACTTTTATTGTATTTATACTATAAAGTTTCTAAATTATATTTAAGTTTCAAAAAAAGTACAAGAAAAAGAACGTCTAATTAAAAAAAAGAAGTTACTAGGGTAACGTTTTACGTATTGCAGACTGATTTTTATATCATCAACTGTAGACTTTATAATCCTTAAGCAAATATATAGTCATATATTAAATAGAAATATGTAAGAAATATATAATAGAAAGTCAAGAAATCTGACAACAATGTCCACTGCAACGCAATCACTGTCGTATAGTATCATATGTACTTTGCATGCTAACGAGCGCAAAGCGTGACAGGATGCGACGTTGCCACGTTGCAATTCCCACTACAATATCTATGTTGTTTTAATAAATATTAACCTTAATATCATTTTTAAAAACTGGTCAAACAATCGAAAAGAAAAGTCAAAACTTTAATTATTAATATCTCGCTTCATTTCTGGTTAAAGAATTTTAATTTTGATTTTGTAATTAAATTAAGGACACTTATATTAATATCATACTTGAAATTTATCAAATTCTTTAGAACACTGAACCTACCTTAAGCAAATTGCCATTATTATTTGATTGACAGAGATAGCGAGTTAATACCATGAAATTTGTGTAACGTAATTTACCCAGTAAACATTTTGGAGTAAATTCTACTTAATTTCTATTACATATCATGAGTTTTTTGTCTGGAACGTGTTCGTTTTCTATTCAGTCGTTCATAGGAAAGGCCCTTTTTATGACCTACAGAGATCGCAACGACGGTTCACTGCTGAATTAAAAGCGGAGTCGGTTTATGATTTATGACCGGAGTTATAAACTTGACACTAGCAGGGGTATAAAACTTAATGGAATTCTACTTTTTAGAGTCTGCAAAATATAAATATTTAAATGAAGAAATAAATAGATGTAATCTTTAGTACGGATCGTGATTTTTTTAATGAATATTATTCATCTTCAACAATACTCGTTATATTAGTTTTTTACATTGTTTTGGTGATTCAAAAATCCACGATCGGCAGGTCTGCGTTAGGTTTGAAACCTCTGTCTTACCCTCGCTGCTTAGAGTATTCGTTTAAACACATTATATTCGGAGATTGAGGGAGACAGCGTGTGCCTATTACCATTAAAGAAATATTTGTTGAAAAAGGATAGCATATACTTTAAACATACTGTACTGAACGAAATACTATACAAGTATACAAGTGTAACGGTGAAAAATATATTTTACTTGTCTAACCGCATCTCGTTTCTCTCTCACTTTGAAATGAAAATGAACTAAATAAATATATATCCTAGTGTGAAAGAAACAACTGCTACTTAATGAATGATGTTGGAAAAAGAAAGAATATTATTATGAAAAAATTCTAACAACTAACACAAAATCTGTGACAGGTAGAGAACTTGTAAAGCGTTAGAATTGTATTGTACGAGTGACTCGAACGTCACTAAATAGGGCACTTCACCAAATTGTTTACTGGGTATGAATAACCCCTGATCAACAAGATATAAAAGGTTTCGGCGCGTATGACCTAAGTCAAGTAAAAATCGTTGTAAAACAAGACAGAAAAAGAAAATGAAATAAAATGATTTTTATTTCTGCCAACTTGTCAAACTCTAAAATAATCAAAATAAACTATAATACTAAATTCAGATTTTAGAACATTTAACTTTTTATGAGATTTCACACCAAAGCATTTTCACTAGTCAGAAAAATAGTTTCATCTACGATGATAGCTACATTTTATGGGATCAGTTGGAACGACGCCAAAATATAAACAATGTTCCTTTCCTAAGAGGCAAAACATTCTATCACAAAAGATGTGAAAGAGTATAACAGAATTTTTATAGTCAAAAACTTTTGGGGTTGTAAAAACAAGTGAATATAATATTTCCATATATATTGAAAATAGTTAAAATTCTTATTTTTTTTTTTTTTTTGGTAAAATATATAAATAGAATAAGAAAATCTAAGCGACAGTTAATTTGATTTTTTTATTTATTTTCTTAGTTTAATATGCTTTCAGGTAGCATATGTTGTGTATTTTTATTAAGTGTTTTTAATGTCAGTTCTTGTTTATCAAATGACATTTTAATTACACTATTACGGTGAAATATTAAGTGATTAAAAGGCCCCTTACAGACTCGAATTGGTAACAGGCTCGGCCAACAACTGCAATCGTTTATGGGTACATACATAAACAATTAAATTAGAGATCTGGATTACAGCTCTTGATTTCTCTTCTAGGCTTGAGTAACATCTCTGTTATAATTTGTGTATAAAATATATGAAAAAAGTATGAAAATAAGTTTTAATATCACCAAAATAATAATTACAATGACACGAAAAAATATATGTATAAAGCCGCATTCCCACTCACTGTTTTGATATTTAATTTACTGTTTTTATTTAATATTATAATCTAGATTTCAGGTTCTCGTTTAAGCATTCCTTTTCACACTTGTGTTTTAATTTAAATTTAGTTAATTTACTTGGTGCGTATGCATCGTTATAGCAATATAAATTTTGGCAGTTCGACAAAATTGTATGTGTAATAATTAAAATTGCTATTTTTAATAACAATTAGTAATAGAAATTGTTTTCTGCTCTATATTTTTCAAAAACTGACTGATTAAACTTCTTTTAAAAGTAAATCCTACTGATTGTCACATTTTGGAGGTTATAATATAATATAGTTTTTCTTAATTTAATATTTTTAATTTAAAACATTGGACTTTGTAAGGTTCTGAAAAAACTAAGAATATTTAAAAAATAAATTTAATTAAAATTGGTACTGTGAATGACTACGCGTATTGCCATATGCTAAACAATTTAAATTAAATACAAAATTAAATTAAAGCAGTGAGTAGGAATGATACTTTAGATAATGTTAAAGAACAAAACAATAACGACTAAAAACAGTAGCATTTCTTTGCACAATCTCATATAAAACACCTCGATACAACTTACATGAATACAGGGTGTTTGTTTTATATGAGATAATACAAATCGACGGGTAGAGAATCTTCAATAATATAGTCCAATGAATAAAATAGTGCTTTTCATTGTGTCATAGATTTATACGGCTACGCTTTTCTTAAACATACCTAACATATCCGGTGATCTTTTATAAATTAAACTATACTATAATACAAGTTGCATGGGGGCTTTTAACAAGAGCGGACATTTTATAAATGTTTTAACAAGAGCGATCATTTTAAATCAATAGAAAATCGCACAAATTCTGAGGTTAGTAATGAAACACACGTATCTGACAAATGTTACCAAAATTTTGAGTATTTCTATTGATTTAAAATAATCTCTATTGTTGAAGTACCCTATAAATGTTACTATTACAGTTTTTATTTTATTTACTATTAAGGAGATACAGGACGTACCGTCAATGGAAAAAGTTTATCTCTCGGTAATATGAAATGCAAAATACATGAGGGACGAGCCAATATTTGGACTGTACCTTTGAAAATGAATTTTTCGATTCCCTATTAAACTGCTTTTTGCTTGTTAAAATGATTTTTTATGCATATAATAGTTTAATAAATGAAAAATTACCTATAATTAATATCAAATTTGTATTAATTCAAATTAAATATTTTGAAAAAGGAATAATAAATTTGGCAACGCAGTAAATTTACGTTTGTTAACGCATGCGTGATTTGGTTCTTCGACAAATAAGTTGTTATATTTTATATAATATTCATTGAGATTTTGAATTTCCCGCTCAAATTGGCATTTGCAACGTTGCCAGCTCATAACACACAATTACTGTTTCTTACTGGTTTTATTGAAATATTTTCGTATATAGGTATCCTTTTGATAATTTTCTTTTTGCAATAGGTACAGAAAAGATTCTTTTATATACACCTAGTTTTTGAAAGCCGTGTCATCATTTTTTTATAGTTAAAAGTTATATTCTGTGGTGAAATTGAGCTAAAAATTATGATTTGTATGGAAAATGACTATTTTTAATCATGTATAAAAAGAAAACTAAGTCTCTAAAATTTCGAGACAGCATGTATTTTAACTGTTTGTAACGACCCTCCAAATTTCACAACGTTTTCATCATTTACGTTTACGTCCTATACCTCTTTAAGTAAATTTTCCTACTGCAATAAGAAAGGAGTAAGCAGACTTTTGGACCTTGTCCACCTTCCCCACGAACCGTTGTACGATCATTACAATAAAATAACAGAACATGCCAAAAAAAAATAAAATACTAAATAAATATGGGCAACTCTATAGAGTGTTTGTAAACAGTACCTAGCCGTGCCTGCTCGTTTGTTAATGTGCTTTGAGGAATGAACCAAAAGGATCTGGAGTATTATAGGCAGCAATGGACCAGCTGTTGGATTTCCGTTAACATTTCCAAAGGATCCCAACAACTCTCAACAAATCAAATACACACACACATACACATACATAGAGAGTTATTTTAGTTGCTTAGTTGTAAAAACAATGAACAATGTTTACCTAATAAATTGAACTATAAAAGCACTAATTATAATTATTATGAAGAGGGGAAGGTGGGTGAGGATGGGAAAGGGGTTAATGATAAAGGAAAATAACAGTGTGCAAAATATTATGACAGTGAAATATATTAGTAGTATATCTTTGTTGCGGTTTCCATTTTCATGAGCACTTATGTATGGCAAAACAATTTACATTAAAATATTTATATTAAATTAAATACTTCACTTGTAATTATGTTAGGTATAATTTAATAGAAACGTTAAGTGTTAATATAGGATCTAAAAGGTAATGCTATATATCCATACCCAGTAAACAATTTGGTGAAGTGTCCTATTTGGTGAAGTTCGAGTCACTCGTACAATTCTATTCTAACGCTTTACAAGTTCTCTACCTGTCACAGATTTTGTGTTAGTTTTTCATAATAATATTCTTTCTTTTTCCAACATCATTCATTCAGTATTTCTGTTTCTTTCCCACATGGATATATTTTTTTTAATTTCACATTCATTTCATTTATTCTGTAAATGAAAGTTTATTTATTAAAAGTGAGAGAGAAACGAGATGCGTTAGACAAGTAAAATATATTTTTCACCGTTATACTTGTATACTTGTATAATATTTCGTTCTGTACAGATGTTTAAAGTATATGCTATCCTTTTTCAACAAATATTTCTTTAACGGTAATAGACAGACGCTGTCTCCCTCAATCTCCGAATATAATGTGCTTAAACGAATACGAGTATTAAAATGTAAGCAGCGAGGGTAAGACAGAGGTTTTAAACCTAAGGCAGACCTGCCGATCGTGGATTTTTGAATCACCAAAACAATGTAAAAAACTAATATAACGAGTATTGTTGAAGATGAATAATATTCATTAAAAAAATCACGATCCGTACTAAAGATTACATCTATTTATTTCTTCATTTAAATATTTATATTTTGCAGACTTTAAAAAGTAAATTTCCATTAAGTTTTATACCCCTGCCATCCTTGCTAGTGTAAAGTTTATGACTTATACGATGCTAAGACAGAGGTTTGAAACCTAACGCAGACCTGCTGATCGTGGATTTTTGAATCACCAAAACAATGTAAAAAACTAATATAACGAGTATTGTTGAAGATGAATAATATTCATTAAAAAAATTACGATCAATACTAAAGATTACATCTATTTATTTCTTCATTTAAATATTTATATTTTGCAGACTCTAAAATGTAGATTTCAATTAAGTTGTATACCCCTGCTATTTTCAAGTTTATAACTCCGGTCATAAATCATAAACCTACTCCGCTTTTAATTCAGCAGTGAACCGTCGTTGCAATGTCTGTAGCTCATAAAAAGGACCTTTCCTATGAACGACTGAATAGAAAACGAACACGTTCCAGACAAAAAATTCATGATATGTAATAGAAATTAAGTAGAATTTACTCCAAAATGTTTACTGGGTAAGTACACTTATGGTAGTTGTTCACTGACAGTCTGATACAAAAGTATAGCTTAGTGCACTTCGAATATAAGAGGGCCTCCAGTTGAAAACGTTTGTGGAAGTATAGTATCACTGCTCTCACACACAACCAAATAGCATCAATACCTATTTGTACATACACATCCATATTAATACAGAAATAATCGTGGCAACAATGCTGATGTTTAATCAACGTAACATATTGTAAACATAACCTAATACCGCGTTTATTTCACAGCAATATGAAAGCGCTGTTGCCACATCTCTACTACTGTTCAATTCATCTCTAGAGTTAATTGAAAAAATCACATTTTATATAATCTCGATCACAATTACGATTTTTATAACACATCATATTTTCATGAAATTCTTGGATTACATTTGTAATTTAAATAAGAAAATTCTAATGACTATTTGTATTCTCCATAAAATATCATTCCCACTCACTGCTTTTATTTTGTTTTGTATTTAATTTAAATTGTTTAGCATATGGCAATACGCGTAATCATTCACAGTACCATTTAATTTATTTTTTAAGTTTTCTTTGTTTTTTTAGAACCTTATAAGGTCCAATGTTTTAAATTGATAATATTAAATTAAGAAAAACTATATCATATTATAACCTCCAAAATGTGACAATCTGTCAAAATGCAGTAGAAGTTATATTTAAAAGAAGTTTAATGTCAGTTTGTTAGAAAGAAAAGAAATATAAACAATTTCTATTATTAATTGTTATTAAAAACAGCAATTTTAATTATTTCACCTTCAATTTTGTCCAACTGTCGAACTGTCAAAATGATTTATTATTACCTTAATTATATTACTAAAGACGCATGCGCACCAATGAACTTAACTAAACTTAAATTAAAAAAAGGAATGTGATTAGGAATGCCTATTCGGAAAACCTGAAATCTAGATTAAAATATTAGATAAAAACAGTAAATTAAATATCAAAACAGTGAGTGGGATAAAATTTTGATTTCGTTTTTTATGTGTGTGATTAAAAGTGTCGAGAAATTTCATTAGCAATGTTTATTTCGTATGTTACTCATGTTCTTAACTGTAAACAAATATATCAAATACGTAAAACCATATTCTGTTTTTTATTATTCAGTTATCTCTAATAAACATTATTGATTTAATTAAAACAGTATTTCCATTTGGTTTCAATTAGCTATAATAAAACTGTTTCAATAACAAACAATCAACAATGTACGTGCGTCATTTGCGTTTACAATGTAATTACATTGATGACGTTTATGGTTTCTGGAAGTTAAAAACACATTTAGAATAGCAACCCATGTATTATTCGACTACGGGTACGAGTTTGTTTCTATAAATAGAAAACTGATTATATGGAGTCAGATATAATTGGTGTCAGTGGCGGAACTAGGAGAAAGTGTTAATACACGACGGCGTACTGCTATATGTTCATTAAAATTATGGTTAGAAGACTTTAATTCTATTTTTAAACTTAGAATCCTTCCATTTCCAAACTAAGAACCATTCTTGTCTCCAACTCTAAGCAAGCAATTTTTATGTTATTCTAAATTCATTATTCTAAGTTTATATATTTCACATTAAACAAAATGCAAAAATACAAAAACTGTATTTTTTTGTTTAAAAAGAACGTAAGGCTACCCAAAATGCATTTATTCCAACTAAGAGATAAAAATCTTTTTATCTTTTTTGTTTAGTATTGGTTTTATTTAATTATTTTTGAAAATAGGCATTTTTGTGATAAGATTTTTTTACATACAAGTAGTTTTTGAAACCCGTGTCACTATTTTTTCATATTTTGAATTTCCCGCTCGATTTGCCATTTGCAACGTTGCCGGCTCATAACCCACATGTACTGTTTTTTAATGATTTTCTTTAATTATTTTCGTATATAGGTATCCTTTTGATAATTTTCTTTTTGCAATAGTTTCAGAAAAGATTTTTTTTATATACACGTAGTTTTTGAAAGTCGTGTGACCATTTTTTTATAATTAAAAGTTATATTATGTGGTGAAATAAATTTTTAGACAGCATGTGTTTCATCTATTTTTATCGACCCTCCTTATTCAATTTCACGACGTTTTCATCATTTACGTTAAGAATCCTTAATTGTCAATTAAATGAGATTTATTATAAACAAGAATAAATAAATCCGATTAATATTTTTTTATTTCATTTATATTTAACGTCGAGTTATTTCCAATGGTCCTATTGATTTCCGATTTCCTATTATGTTGGCAGTATTTATGGTATCGTGGGCTCATATAATTGTTAACGAATATGTATATACATAATCAATTTAATTAGATAACACTCAAACACAGAAAATTTAACTCTCTATAGATTTTATAATGATTAGTTTGATTAATTTTAAAATTAAATTGTTTTCTCAAGTCGGAGTATTCATTTTACTTATAACAGATTGCAGATTAATTATTAAAAATTTTTGACGTCAAAAATATAACTAAAAATTTACTTAATTTTATAGTTAAATTTTAGTATAGTAAAAATCCTATCTTATGAAAGAAGATATGTTGTAAATTATGTTAAATTCGAATAAGGCGTAGTTTCGAATAATAGTAGTTTTGTGATAAGTACAAAAGAAGAAAAAGTATTGTATAAGTATAAATACAGTTGCGCTCACTTCAAATTAATATAACTTAAGTAAAAATCGTAATATTGGTATGGATAACCTTTTATATTACTTTCTTAGAAGCGTAGTTAATAAATCTAAGCAATAAAAAAATAGATTTTTAAAAATGTTAAATATTAAATAAGAAAATTCAAGAAACCAACCTGTAAGGAAACCACATGTAAGCATGTATTTCAATACATATTTGAAAGAAATGCATCTTTAAAAAAGTAGGTCTCAATTTTCTTAGGATGTGATGGGCTTGTGTCCTATGTCTTAATTTCTATAAAAGTTTACTATATACTGATAAAGTGGGTTACTAGAACCTCAAATGTTCAATTATTTTTTAAGAACTCCTTATATTTCAGGAGATATTAACAATTAAAAAAGTCATTTTGTCTCTTTAATTATTAAAGGGATTCAACGTTGTAGACATTCCAAGTGCATGTGACATCACAATCCTTGTGTAAGGTTACCAACCTTACAGCTCTTAAATCTCTGCTATATGTATTTATATATCAAAATATCAAATATTATTTACATCTATTTCAAGGAACAATAAAATTTCAATATTATATCTGCCTTAGCAGAGTTAAATAAAATAAAAACTTATTATTCTTTGACTTGACTTGATTATTTGACTACCAACAGCTACAGAACATTACCACAGCACTGACCTACTCAACAAATAACTGACGTTAAAATGCATTTCACGTCATACAAATATGGCCGACCATTTCTAGCGCTAAAACTACAATTGAAACTTTTAATTGCTATATCTCCGTCAATATTTAGATATTTAAAATAGACACACCAATAGACATTTATTAACATCAATTTCAATTAACAATTGAAAAATCGACCACTAAAAAATGAGGACACAAGCCCATTGGTTACACAAGTTTCAGTGGAGACGTTTCTTCTGCTCTGAATATCAGGCCTAACACGTCTAGATCCTCGTTTATTATAAGTTGAAGTGATCGCATAAAACATTTTATTGTATATATAAAACTGCTCTATATTAAATTTGGCATTATCCAGTATGTGATATTAATCGACCTCTGATAGGTTTATATGATTTTTGCACCACATGTGTATTTTTTATTTAACCTTTCTTTACAAGTTTAATAAATATTCTTTTTATTAGAAAATTTAATCTAACGAAAAATAATTCAAAAAATGTTCGAACATATAAAACATTTTATTTTTATTATACGAACCTCGTAAATTATCTTTAGTACATACTTTTACAATTGATGAAATTATACTCAAAAGTGGCTAGCTCTTGGTTTCAGTGTTATAGAAAATATATAAAGTACTATTCACACCTACTGATTTAATTGTAACTTAACTATAATCGTTTGTTTTACTCGTGCAACGTATGGGTTCTTAGATTTTAAGTTTTAATTGACTTGAGTTGACAATTGGTTTCAATATATATATTTTATTTATTTGTTCTAATGTGCAACATATTAAGTTTATTATGTGAAAATTTGAAGTCGATTGGAGTGAAACCTTTCTGGTCTGGTTTCGTCATTCTTTGAAACTTTTAAATGCGTTTTTCTCACACTTAGCTAGTGTTCTCTAGTTCAAAATCTACTGCACCGATTCTTTTGAAGTTTTGCACACTCTTTCTTTACATAAATGCCGATGTAGCGCTGCCGTGTTTTTTTTTTCTTTTTTAATTTTAACTAATTTTAAAATAACAAAGTTTCTGATTTTTTTCATGAAACCAATTCATCTTTTATATTTTAAATTTTAGAAAGTTTAGCATATATATACTTCTAAAACCTAAAACCAAAATATATGCAAGAAACGATTACGTATCTATTCCATTAGCAAAACTAAAACAAAAATAGTAGGTGGAAATAATACTTAAAAATCATTTAATTTTGTGTTTGAATACGGCGTTAAATGAAAATATATTTTACGCTGTAAATATATTCCGAGGTTTTCAATTTAGTGCCGTAGACATATGGACATTGCTTGTAAATTGTAATATGTTCAATATAGCTTAAAATATTATTGCCATATTTAGCACAAGATATATAGCAGTTTTTATTACCACCATATAGCCATATGGCCATATGGCCGCGCCGGCATAACGATAGGCACATTTAATATACATATATTTTTATATGACTGTAGTATAGTATTCAATTATCAATCAAAAATTTTGTATAAAGTTATGGTACCCTATAACACAGTAAATGTGTCACGCGTAGCATGAAATAGCGTTGTATGAAATGTCTAGTTTAATTTAAAAGAGTTCCTTGGTGGCAGTGTAAATCTAGGATGCAATGATACATTTTATATCTTTTTCGTTCTTATATACATCACAATAAAAAGAGTAAAACAATTTATTTTCATTGTATGGTAGATTTATACACCTTCCTTTTTTCTTAGGCGATCTTTCGTAAATTGAATTATGCAATTTAAAACTCTGATACCTTGGTGAATTGAAATTTTAAATTATTAATAGATTGTGAATTGTCATTGTGTTTAACAATAGAGTGTAAAAGAAATTCATAAGAGCTTCGAGTAACACTTACAGTTTTGATATTCTAAACATAGTTAACAAGGAAAAGTAAAATTGATTGTTTATTATTTTACAGACTGCACACAAGTTGTACCGTATACATCTACAAAACAATGACAATGCACTTATAATATATATATAGGAATCAACAAAATAAAATTTACCATCGTATCATATGATATATTTAACCTCTTTTAAGCATGAGTAACCGCTGAACTCTCGCAATTGGAACTGTACTAGTCATGTGACGTCAAAAATAAGTAGTAAAACAGACTTTTAAATTTTAAGTAGCTATATATCTCCGTCAACTTTTGAAAATTTAAATAATTTCGATATATTTCACAAGCCCATTTTCAAATACTCAAAATACAATGTACACTGATTTAAAATAAGCCAGATTTTCTTTTTCTAAATATTTAATTTCATCATTAATTATGTGTTTCATATTGTATCAATACTAGACATCTGGAAGCAGTATAAAAATTAAATAATTTAATTTCGATATTATCTTGAAAACAAAACGATGATAGAAATAGAAGTAAGCAATAAGTCTTACTACAATATACTTTGGCGGCGTATTTTTTACTGGAAAAACGAATCTCTATTTCATATTATATAAATTGCTGATATAAGATATGATGAAAATAAATAAATAAATAAATATATATATATATATATATATATATTTCTTTTTCTTTATTAAAATAGAAGACAGAATTTCATTAAGAAGATTACTATTTAATATAAGTTTAATGAAAGATTTACATTTCTTTCACAAAACGAAAGAAGACTTATTAAAAATGAAACAGAATCGTATCTTAATTGTATTTTTTTTTTTTTTCAAATTAAATATATAAAAGATAAATCTATATTAAATGTAGCATATTGAAGGATAGGTATTGCAGTTTCTTTTCTGGACGGGCAGTCGCCCAACTTGAATGGAAATTGATTGATTTGATTGAATTTGTTCGACCACCCTTGTTGAAATAGACTTGTAGAGGGAACTAGGGAATAAGAAATTTTTATATATATATATGTATAAGTATATATATATATATATATATATATATATATATATATATATATATATATATATATATATATTCTGCTCATTACAAAATGTAAACTCATGTAAGAATTTTAACCTTTATTTACATTATAATGTTACATTGAAAAATTGAAGTAATATATTAATTTAATATGTAACATTATAACAGAGTAATAGTAATAAGTGAATTTTAAAAATATTTCAAATAAATGTTTAAAACACTGCACTTTAAGAGAATTCTTTATTCTTTAAGACCAATTCTTGTAATAGTTTTGTAGCGTTGTATAAAGCCGCACTGTTAAAACTCGTATTATGTAGGGGTCTAATGTACATATGTATACATTATAGTAAATTCAAATTGAATTTAGTTTCCAGTTTATATTCCTACTCGTGGTATTATTCCATTGTTCCAAGCAACAATATACCTTTTCTGCAAAAGCTCTAGTGTCGCCATCTGTTGCATAACTATTGTTACAATTACCCCAAGACAATAACCATTTGTATATCACATTTGGAGTGTTTGTAATCCTTATATTAGTCTTTATACCATTGTCTTCATAGCTAGTGTACTTTGACCCTTTGAGATTAAGCTCTCTCTCTCTCTCTCTCTGTCTTCCTCTTCATCTCTTGTGATATTACTAGTATGTGCCCGCCTGCAAATAAGTGCTTGGTAATATGGTGTGGCCTATAGGACGATAATGGTACCCCATATGTGTGCATTAGAAGGCTTATGTAATAATGATTGCATAATCAATTTGAAGTAATCCAAGATTGTTTGAATTAATTATCAAAAGAATCATTATATTCGTCGAGTAATATCCGTATGTCAGAATATGTTACACTGGTTTTAATCATTCAAAGAAAAGTTGCTGTCAAATTGCTCAAACGTTTACACCTGTATTTTTGTAGTATTATACGAAACGAGTTTTTAAGAAAAAAATAAAAAAATTACTTGCAAATGTACATCTAATAAAACGATAATAAACTACCCAGTAAACAATTTGGTGAAGTTCGAATCACTCGTACAATTCTATTCTAACGCTTTACAAGTTCTCTACCTGTCACAGATTTTGTGTTAGTTATTCTTTCTAGTATTGTTTCTTTTTCCAACATCATTCATTAAGTATTTCTGTTTCTTTCCAACATGGATATATTTTTTTTAAGTTCACTTTCATCTCATTTATTCCAAAGTGAGAGAGAAACGAGATGCGTTAGACAAGTAAAATATATTTTTCACCGTTACACTTGTATACTTGTATAATATTTCGTTCAGTACAGATGTTTAAAGTATATGCTATCCTTTTTCAACAAATATTTCTTTAATGGTAATAGACAGACGCTATCTCCCTCAATCCCCGAATAGAATGTATATAAACGAAGATAGTACGTAACGATGGAAGACAGAGGTTTTAAACCTAACGCAGACCTGCCGATCGTGGATTTTTGAATCACCAAAACAATGTAAAAAACTAATATAACGAGTATTGTTGAAGATGAATAATATTCATTAAAAAAATCACGATCCGTACTAAAGATTACATCTATTTATTTCTTCATTTAAATATTTATATTTTGCAGACTCTAAAAAGTAGAATTCAATTAAGTTTTATACCCCTGCTAGTTTCAAGTTTATAACTCCGGTCATAAATCATAAACCGACCCTGCTTTTAGGATATATCCTTATTTAGATCTTTTTATATTAAATATAACTAATTTACAATATTACATGTATATAAGGTAACATCCAGTTTTAGGTTTAGCGGTATGTTTTTGTTTTACATGTGTACATACTCTAAATTTCAAGTTAAAACATAAAACAGACAGTGCTCCTTTTTTTAAAATATTTATTTGAGTGCATCAACTTTTAATAGTTATAAACACTTAAAACAATATATGCATTTTAAACATTTATAATTTATAAACACGAGTATGGGATATTAAAAATATTTTTATCATAACCCTCGTTAATTATATATTACAAATTATTAATTAATCATTTTTCAATATATTAAAAAATAATTTAATATTCTCTATAACTTTATAATAAATAAAACATTTTATTAAAAAAAGTAAAAGCAATTTTGTGATAGATGATGTTTCAAACTAATGAAATTTTGATCACACCATATTTTATACAAAACACAGTGGGGGTCAATTTCCCTATTATCATACAATAACATTTCCATGCGTGGATTATATATAGTTTAGGTTTTACGATCAAAGGTTGAACCTCACCTTCACCGCTTAGATTTTTAACCTCTTCCCTTTGTTACCTCGCTCCTCTCCTCACCAACTTTTCTGAAAGCTCTGTGCTTTTTTAGTCGTGGTTTATTTGTTTTTATGTTTCTCCTCCAAAGTATGTGATGCTACAAAAAATACATTTGAAATGTTTAAAACAGTTAACAGGGAACATTCCTGAACTAGGTAAATATTTTATAAAACAATTACGAACGTTTGTATTTAAGGTATTTACTTATGTACCAAAATTTAAACAAATAACAGTGTAGGTATATGAATAATACCTTTTTCGGATTTTTTAATTAAATATAAATGATATTATACTCCGTTTTTAGATTTATTCTTAGTAACAACTTTAACATATTACTGTTTTGAATATATGTACATAAGAATTAAACTGTCGTAACTACAAAATGATATTGCAAAACAAATTTCACACATAACTACTTCTTGAAAAGAGAACCACAACCAATATGTGAACAATGTAACAGAGAAAGTCTTAAAAACCTTATTGACTTTATCATTGAAACTAATTTAATCCTTATACTTTAAATACCCATACTCGTATTTATAGACTATAAATTATGTACTGCAAATGTTTATGCATGTATATATTGTTTTAAGTAATAATAACTATCGAAAGTTAATGCACTCATATAAATATTAAATTGATTTGTGAACCATGACTTAATTACTATAAAACTGTACTAAATATTGATAGGAACTTTCAGGAAATGGAATATCCAATTATTTTTTAATAATTCGCAATTTTACAGGGAATTTTAACAATTAGGGATGCGAAGGTTTAAAAAAATGTATGCCCGTGATGAATTGCTATTTGTTATATACAACAAGGGTGTTAGAGAAATATATACAGGTGTGTGTGATTCGTCAGTTTAACTATTTAGCTGTGCATTTACTAGATATAAATACGTCTGATTTTAAAAGACTAAAAAGACATTGCTACCACAACGTTTTCAATTGCGTTATAAAGCCGATTATTTCTCATCTAGGATATTTTCATAATTAGGATTGGTACTTATTGTTCTAACTTATTGTAACGTGGTATATTATTACAGATAAAGGAAACAGTTAATACTCCATCTTGAAAAAATGACAGCTAAATTGGTCTTTTGGCAATATCTTTTTACCTACCCAGTAAACAATTTGGTGAAGTTCGAGTCACTCGTACAATTCTATTCTAACGCTTTACAAGTTCTCTACCTGTCACAGATTTTGTGTTAGTTTTTCATAATAATATTCTTTCTTTTTCCAACATCATTCATTAAGTATTTCTGTTTCTTTCCCACATGGATATATTTTTTTTAACTTCACTTTCATCTCATTTATTCCAAAGTGAGAGAGAAACGAGATGCGTTAGACAAGTAAAATATATTTTTCACCGTTACACTTGTATACTTGTATTGTATTTCGTTCTGTACAGATGTTTAAAGTATATGCTATCCTTTTTCAACAAATATTTCTTTAACGGTAATAGACAGACGCTATCTCCCTCATTCCCCGAATAGAATGTATATAAACGAAGATATAGTACCTAGCGATGGTAAGACAGAGGTTTTAAACCTAACGCAGACCTGCCGATCGTGGATTTTTAAATCACCAAAACAATGTAAAAAACTAATATAACGAGTATTGTTGAAGATGAATATTATTCATTAAAAAAATCACGATCCATACTAAAGATTACATCTATTTATTTCTTCATTTAAATATTTATATTTTGCAGACTCTAAAATGTAGAATACAATTAAGTTTTATATCCCTGCTAGTTTCAAGTTTATAACTCCGGTCATAAATCATAAACCTACTCCGCTTTTAATTCAGCAGTGAACCGTCGTTGCGACGTCTGTAGCTCATAAAAAGAGCCTTTCCTATGAACGACTGAATAGAAAACGAACACGTTCCAGACAAAAAATTCATGATATGTAATAGAAATGAAGTAGAATTTACTCCAAAATGTTTACTGGGTAGTGTCATATGATAAAAATAGTTATTATTAATCTGATAGAGGACTTCATTTTCTACAATTTATTTATACATAATTTTTTTCGTTTATCTTAGCACTTTATTAAAAATTGGTAAAGATACAAAACAGTTTGTGCATGTGTTAAAATTTTGCCATTTTATATGAGCAAAATTTCGTAAATTTCATTCATATTTACTCGCCTTTCTTCACAAGGTTGTTATTCGTTAATAACAAGTTATACAACTTACTCTATTAGATATACATATTAAACCTATATTTTCTTTCTCCTTGTCTCACACCATTTTCCTATAATCTGTTATCTCATTCTCTCATCCCTTTTCAATTATGTGTTATCGTTCTACACATATACAGTTATATAAACCTTTATATAAATGAAAGGAAAACCGGACACAGAAGGAAAATTACTTTACTGAAATGATATTGATTTAAAATAATGAAATAGAAACAAAATCATCAATACTTGGTTACAGATGAATTGTTTACGAAAAGCATCTATTGAATTAGATAATACCTATTTCTCTTGTCTCAGGATTCTAAAGCAAGAACCGTTATTATGTGTTATGGTAAATGATAATGTTATGAAAATGTAAATTCATAACTAATGTTTCGTTAGATATATGCGTTGTGAAATACACAAATATTGGAAGTTCTCTCGCACTCCCTCTAAATTTTCTTTGCGAAAAGCGATGTTGCCAAATATTATCTTACGTTATAATAAATATAGTCCTAATCACGATAGTTCGGCGGTGACTAATACTTAAAAGAGGTTATAAGAGCGGTATAAATCTATAATACGATAATTAATTTTATCTTATTTATTTCTATATGTTTATAGAAAAATAAGTGAGTCTGTGCTTTTTAGTAATAGCGGCAGTATATACCCCACAACTTGTTATAAGTAAGAGTCGCCGCCGAACTCTCGTAATTTGAACTATACTACAGAACATACAGAACTATACTACAATAATGTTGCTCAAAAGAATCAGTTGCAGAAATACTTTTATCACGTTACAGGAATTCGTTTTCGCTGTACTTATATTCCAATACATAAAAGCTATCGGCCTCAAAATGTTTCATGATTCAAAAGTATCATATGAACATTGTATATTGAACAGATCTCGAACCTTACATGTAAATTCATGTACAAAATTGAAACTACTACAATCTCAAATGCTGATTCTGTATCTTTCCCTTTTCTTCCCAATTCCCCTGATCTATCATTGGACTTGACAATCGTTTGGCAAAGTATACCAAGCCTGATACGATGACCCAATCTTCTCCCAACTCACACCCTTCAGTTTCCCTTAACTTTTTCATTTAAACTCCTTATGATATCCACTGTAGTTTTCCTGGAACTGAAATTGACGATATCATGAATCTTCAGTCGTTTTGCAATGCTCCTAGCAGCAGTGGTTGAACCTTTGGATGTGAAACAATCTATCTCTATCTTTTTTATACTCACCAGGCTCACCATTGATACTAACCATGTCACTAGAGTTCCATATAGATTTAATATGACTTTATGCAATATAAAACTCGTTCTATTAAAAGCAAATCTATTTTATTTTTAAATAATACTTTGAAAATATTTAAGAAAAATAATCCAGTGTTCCAGAGTAAAAACGTACTTTGGGAACTTTGTAAGCTATTGAAAATTGTCAAGTTATTAATTATTATTATTTATTTATTTAATGTTTTACCTTTCATACATTACATACATTTTAATCCATAAGTATATATAAATATATATATATATATATATTTCCTTCCACCGGAACCAAAAACAAAAACCTCAATTCTTCTAATATCTACAAGAAAATAAATGGTTTTGCACATTTTCAAAATATTTAATTAGCTTCAGCCTTCCTTCTGCTAGTTATTTCTGCCATTCATCTGTTTCATCCATCAAGAGCTGCCCAATATTTACTCCCTACTTTTTCCTTGCAATCTAACTTAATGTGCTCCAGTGTTTCGTCCTCCGTTCCGCACACTCTACACATTCTTTCCTCTCTACATTCCCAGTATCTGTTTCCTTTTTCCTCATTTCCCAATCTAAACCTTGCTGTCCTTCTTATGTTTTTTGTGTCTTTTTCTATTAAGTACTGAGGTATATTACTTTCCCAAATCCTTTTATATCTTGTATTGTAATTGCTTTTCTCGATTTTTCCCATTCTTTCTTGTTGCTGTATCTCCTTATCCCTTCTCCTTAGCTCCTCTGTCACACTTGCGCCTCCTTCTTTTCTTTTCTCTGCCTCCTCGATTCCTGCCTGCCCATTCCATTCCTTTCAAAATACTCCTTTCTCTTTTTCGGGCCTTCTACCCCTCCCCCTCCCCTTCTTTATACTTTCTTCCCTTATTTTCTTTAAAATTTTGCTTTCAGCACTGCTCATTTTCTCCTCATATTTTATTGCTCTTTCACCTGCTTTAATTATTATCTTGTAAAGTTATTAATAAACTTAATTTGTTTCTAGTAACTAGTAACAATATATTTTGTGACCTGTGTTCGGTATAAACAGTACTTTTATTATAATTAAAGCTTTTTTAAATTCCATTTATATATACCATAATATTAATATGTATTTGACTCTATACCATTCTATATCAACCTCTCAATCTAATCATGACGGTTCAAAAAGCGAATGTCTTTTGTTCGCTCTTCACTTATCGTGACGTCATACATACCACCCACTATCCACTATTACTTGTCATCCATTTCTAAACCCTTAATAGTTCTCTCACACCATCTAAGAAACTATCTTGAGCGAACACTATATACCCTTAGTATATTATATTGTTTGATTATGAATGGAGCCACTTATTTTTGTGTGCTCAATGTCATGTTTTCTTGAGTAAAGTTATAATATGATAGATTATTGATAAATATTTTCTGTAATAGTACAACTGTTGATATAATGATAGAGATGGATAATTGTATACTCTCGTTAATACGTATTTGGGCGCGTTTACTATGGGATATTGAGATACATGCCTACAGAACTATCGTATTTCTATAATAAATCTATTCAATAGCGCATTATCAATAGAACAAGACTTTGCTATATAAATTTATAGAAAGTTTAGTGACTAAAAAGTATGTACATTAGTATTTCCTATATAATTATTTTTGACATTTAATTTAACCTTTCTTCCATTGAGGATTAACTTGGTTGTCAACCATTTTTCTAATATTTATTTGAGTGCATAAACTTTCAAAAGTTATCAACTCTTAAAACAATATATACATTTATAAACATATACATGCAACACATAATTTACAACTTACAACTTATAGAGTTTTATTGATAAAGTCAATAAGGTTTTTCAGACTTTCCCTGCTTTAAAATATCTGCGTCTTCAGGAATTTTTAAAGTAAACTTAACCAAATTTTGCAAAATGTTTTTAAGATATAACAAATACTCTAATTTCTTTAGTTATTCATGAAGACTCTACTGTCTTCCTTTAGTTTGTCTATCTCTTCTACCCATCCTTGTTTCACTACTGCTCCATCTTTGTCTTCTTCCTTCTTTTTTGTACTTACTTTGCTGTCTTTCCTTCAATGATCCCTCTATAGTCTATCTCCTTTCGGTGTCTACCTTACACTCACATTTATTTTCATATAATATACGGTATATTCCTCCGCTTTCTTTCTCTTTTATAAATTCCGGCATCCTCTTCCTTTACAAATTGCTTACTTTACTAATATCATTATTTTTCTATTCGTTCCGATTCGTTGTACTCGTAATTAAGAAGTATATCGTTTAGGGTACATGAGACCAATACATGAAAACAACTCAAATAAATTTCGGACAATCAAAAACATTTTTTTCAAAAGATCAATGATACACTGTTGAAGTTGCGCTATTGAATGAATTATTATATTTTGAACCAACGGTGTTAAAAATACAAAATAAGTGCAAAAACTGTGGTATTTTTAATATTGGAATAAAATATGATATGCTTTAAACTCACTAAGGAATATGTACCTAGTATATATTTGAATTTGAATAAATAAGCAAAAATTAATTTTATCTAGTGAAAATGCATATTAACATAGCTTGAGATAATTACATTTGATCAAGGTAAGATTAATAATGTGACTAAAGTGGCTTACACTTACTGCTGGTAGCTAATTGCAACGGTTATTCAAGCAGTACGATCGCTAAACCAAAACGAACAAAGTTTGCGTTTAACATTTTGCTTCTTCAAGTCTTTAATTTTAGGTAAAGTTTTCCAGGGTGCTTCAAAGTTGTGCTTTCAATCTTGTGGAGCTTAAGACACTTGTAAATGCACTATTTCACAAAGTTCATGTCGGTTGAGAGTCTTAGTTCCAATTTATTACGTAATACTAGAGCTACGTTTCTCGTGGTGTTTTATGATCTTAAAATCAAATTCTTGCGAGTTTTTAATATGCGAAATTTAAGACTACTTCCATTGTTAAGTTATCTAACAATTACAATAATTTCTTATTACATATTTTGGGTTAATTGACCTGCTCTAATTATTTATGCTAATTCAATAGATTGTGGACTTCCACATTATTTGTCACAAGCACTTCACCGTACTAATCTAAGTTATCTTATATAAATCTCTATTCTGATAAACACTTAAGATTGAAGCACTTACTGCTCACTCTTCGGTCTGGTTCTTATCCTAAGTACTATCTCTATGAATATTTTATGATACTTACTATGAAATCTTGTAGTTTGTTGTCGTAAAATAATGATTATTTTGAAATAATTAGAGAATAATTAATAACTTCATTTATAAACATATTGAACTTCGAAATTTGAAGTGTATCTGTAGGAATATATAAAATTGCACCTTCCATATGAATTAATATTTCAAACAAAATTGATAATAATTCTAAACTAGTCAAATATTCTCGAACTTGTTATTGAATATTGTAACTTGAATATTTTTTTCGTTATTTCAACTTTATATTAGAAGATGTCTCACAATGAGCTATATAATCGAGATATCATATGATGATTATTGATAAATTAATCGCTATGTGATCTTAAAGCAATTAATTTATCTTAGTATAAAGACATTTAAAATTTTAAGTCACATATAAATTAACAAAAGTATGTGTGATATATCAGTATATATATATACATATATAATCTATTCTATTTAACCCTGTTTAGACCACTAGGGTATTCGGGAGAGTTTTTAACTAGCAATACGAGAAGCACGCAGCCTTAGATTCTTCAGGAGGCTGTTCATTAGGTTTTCGTATCTAAAAATCAATAAATACCAAGGCTGTGATGCTCCAAGTTCGTACCACTGTTTTATGGTTTTATTCGTATGGTTCAGTTGGCTTAAAATGTTGAATTCACTCAAAGAAAGAAGCAAAAAAAATACGTTTACTGGTTTACGCATTATTTATATTTGACATATCATTGAATTTCAAGTTACAGTGTGGGTGGAAAAAGTTTTAGGTTTCCAGTTAGAATTTACGATTGATATAAGTTGCGTGGAATATACTTTTAAAGTCACGTAACCTTTTGTACTTTAAAACAATCATTTTTTATTTTTGACCATACTTTTAAAAACAATGTAGGCGTAATAGTACTTCATGGTACTCCACTTTGAAAGTACAACATACTCGTATACTTTGCTAGTTACCATATTATTATTTGACGGACTTCTTAAGCCTTTTTCGCCCTTAAATACTACAATTACTAAATTAATTATTTTAAATTACATATTACATTTTATAACTTTTCTTCTCGGTTATTTCTATCGTTCTTGATAAATCGCCTTAAACATTTCTTTGCTTGTTTCTTTCCTCACTCTCCTTCCTCTCTTTCTTCCTCTTTGTATCGTTGTCTTTCATCCTCTAGTTGCTCTTCGTCATCATTGTCCTCTTCCTTTTCCTTATCTACATCTTCCTCATCATTTTCTACGTCTTTTCCATTAGACCAAGCTCATTGAGGAGATAATAAAAGAAATGACAACATATTTTTTAATTATAATAATTCCTAGAGTTGTCTAAATTCAGATTTAGATACAAATACAAAGTGTTAGATTAGACATTTTCACATATAGGTAAAGTATTTAAAGGCTTGACGTATCTTCATTTCATTACAATAGTGACAATAGATTTGTTTCTAATTTTTTTTATCTATTTTGCCCATGTAACGCCCGTTATTACAAGCCATATTTAAATATGTATATATATTTAAAACACATTTAACAAATTAATATTATGAGTAATAAATATGAACATAAGAAGAACCCACAAATGAATTGCGGGTCGCCGCAACCGCAGAAATCTTAAGTAAATTTTAAATGAATATTTGAAATGCTTTGAATGTAGTAAGTAATCCTCATCTGGAGTGCCTTACACCTCCACCTCTCCTCTCCACCCACCTCTATCTCCACAGTTCATGCTTTAACTCTTTTTGTGATCCCGTGGCTATGCCGTACTTGTATTTTCTTCATACTCCACATTCTACAGCCTACAATACCCGTGCATAACAAAATATATTTTACAACTCATTAAGAACTCCGAAACGCAGAGCACTGACTAGAGCAGGGATGAGCCACCTTTTTTACAACGGGTCAACTAAAAATTTAAAAATATAATGTATTAGACACTATGGTTTACATTCTTTCAAAATTGATTCACCTAATTATATCTCATTACCAAATTAAACTTAAAACTATTCTCAAATTTTGATACTATAGTACTCAACTCCTCCTTGTTACCCTCCAACTAATCTTTCTCTATTCTATTTACTTCCTGGTACAAGGTTTTACAGTATTTCTTTTAAATTACCTAATTTCTCTTATAGTAAACTTTGACCTATTATAATTCATTTTAGATTTTCCTCTATTTTCTTCTTTTTCTCTTGTCTCCTATGTACGTCCTTTGCCACTCTCTTTTTCGTTGGCTTTTCTACACTTTCTATTTCCTCCTTTTCCTTCCTCAGTGCGCGGTGCATATAAGAAATATATTAAAACACTAGGTTACAAATACAAATTATCTCTTTGTTAAAAAAATGAAAATAACAGTCCTAAAAAAATAATACAAATACAATACAATATACTAGATCCCGGATCAGAGTTATATTTTTTGGGTTTGGTTCTTATTAAGTTAATTTGATTGTATATATAAATAATCATAAACTTATCAGGCAGCGGTATAGTTCACTTATATGGGGCCACAATACTGTCAACATCGGAAATAGTCCGGCGTTAAATAAATTGAATAAAAAGAAAATAATTAAGAAAAGAGCAAAAGTATTTGTAATATGTCACATAGAAATATATATTTGAAGGTAAAAAAATAAAGCTTTGACGGGGGCCGTACGTTGCTCATCCCTGGACTAGTGGTTGCTGAATTCTAGCACAAAGTGTTGAGTAACCCTTAAATGTTAAATAAACGAACGTTTTATAGGTGTAATTCAAACAACCAACCCTTTATTAAATATTTAACATCTTTTTGTAGTAATTTTTTTACAATTTAACCGGTAAAATAAATTACCTGTTACACTAAAATTACATTAAATGGTAAGATTACTCGTTTTACATACATTAGTCCTGAATAAAAATAGGTATTGCTTATTCCTCTCTTTCCCTCTTCGGATGGTTCTATCGGATAACAATTGTTCTATCACCGCAGTTGAAATAAATTTATTCCAAATACTACATACGTATATACTACACACATACGTTATGAAATTAAAGGAAACGATATTATATTAAAAGATACTATATTAAACGGTGAAGAGCCATTTCTATTTTAAATTTGTTAAAAAAGCATTTTTCCATACTCTCCTACTTTTTTCAAAATTATATCGACAGATTTTCTGTGTTTAATACAAAATAGTTGAACGGATAGGAAGTTAAATGGGAGGTGAGCTTGAAAACTATATTATTAATTATCTCCAATTCTAAACGGTCAAAATTTCTGAAATTTCTGAAATTTCGAGATTTAGTAAACGTTATTCTTAACCTATAAACAAAAATTTAAAAGAAATCTATCGAAAAGACATTTCTCGCTGGAACTTCCTTAAATATGTAATGGTTTTTTTCATTATTTTATTTTGTCGAGTTGCTGCAACCTCATACTGTACAACAAGCATAAAAACAGATTCATTTATAATTGTTAGTATCGGTTTTTAACTTGTTATCTTTTGTGTAATATGTACAGTTTTATATTTCATGGCATTAAAAATAAAGCAATGATAAAATAACGTTTTTGATATTTTATCACTTTAATGAAATATTTTTTTACATTAAAATGATCTGTATATGAAATGTTACTATCACTCGTCAAAGTTGGAGGTTTTATGACGTCACAATATGCACAATGGTTAATTGCTTTTTCAAATAAAAAATATTATTTTATTATTTAAGAGAAAATGATTGCAAAATATGCACCAAATACAATATTAGTAAAAATTGTATATAACATTGTGAAATTCATTATCTAAATTACAATAAGTAAATTTAGGTATATAATAAAACGGACAATTAGGCTCATTACCACTCACTGTTTTTTTTATTTAATATACGTTTTTATTTAATATTTTTAACTAGATTTCAGTTTAGTAATATAAATTTCAACAGTTCGACAGTTGCACAAAATTAATTGTGAAATAATTAAAATTGCTGTGTTTAATAGCAATTAGTAATAGAAATCGTTGTTAATTCTTCTTTTTTTTTTTGATAAACTGACATTGAACTTCTTTTAATAATAAATCCTACTGCATTTTGACAGATTGTCACTTTTAGGAGGTTATAATATAATATAGTTTTTTTTAATTTAGTAATTTTAATTAAGAAACTTGTAAGTTATAAGGAAAACAAAGAATACGTAAATTAAATTCTAAATTAAAAATGGTGCAGGGAATGACTACGCATATTCCTATATGTTATACCATTTAAATTAAATTTAAAATTAAATCAGTGAGTGAGTAATGATACTTTTGGGAGAAAATAATATGTTAAATAAAAAATGCATATACATTTTATGTTTTGATGGTTGTAATATCAATATTTAAACCAGGTAAACAAAAGTTTATCTGACATACTAAAAGTAACTTATCACGTTTTCTACAACAAATACTACAGACTCAGTTTAATTCACTTTCTACTGAAATATATTTTCAAGCCATAGAAGCAGGTACAAGTAAATATGATCCTAAAACCAGTAAAGGATCAAAATGACAAAAAATCTTACCGGCCTATCTTTTGCTGTTAATAATATCCAATGTCTTTGAAGAATTATTGATAAAATGCCTATAAATACTATAATAGAACAGAGAGACCTAATCCTTTGGCCCCATGAGGTAGGAAAAGAGAGACCTAATGCTAACCCATTAATTTGGCCCCAGAAATTCTAAAACCGACCCTGTAACAACATCATTTCTCAATGCATTTTATTGAAAGTGGTAGAATATTTTGTTTATATATATTTTCAGTCGGTAGATATTTAAATGAGTTCTTTGAATTTGATTGAATTTTCTCAAGTTATATAAGTCACAACGTCCTTTATGTACCTGTGTAAGTTTCACAACTTCTTAAGACATGTAGGGGAATGTACACGCTCTCACAGGTTCATCACGGACGCACTCAAACGCGAATAGTTAATAGAATTAAATTTAAACGCATAATTGGTTTATCATCTGTTCATAATACGTCTATCGCTGCGTTAATAATTTCGCCATTATGTTACTGTTTACAGTGACATTCCTGTCGTAATTATTACTGGTATGTACCACGGCACAGTTACTAAGAGTATTGATGCATTGGCGCTAGACTGATGCGTTGTTTAGATCTGTAATATGTGGTACGATCTATATATTTTTTTTATATTATTTCAATTTTGATTTTTCTAAACTATAATTTATGCATTCAAATATAATATGATCCAAAGTTCCTTCTTCACCACATTGACATCTATCGTCAGATTTAATATTAATTTTGTATAGGTGAGCTGAAGTTTTGCAATGATTACTTTTGATTCTGATTATAGTTGATATAATTTTGCGGGACTCATTTCTAAACCATCTCTTCTTACTTAAATTTGGATGTAACACATAATAATCTCTTCCTTTTAACTGACTTTTGTTAATGAAATCTGTGTTTCTCAAATTGAAGTTTAATTTTTTGATTATATTAAAAATTTCATATGAAGGTAATTTCACTTTCATCTCAATTTCTAAATTTATTGATTCCTTTGCCAATTTATCCGCAATTTCGTTTTCTCTTATTCCACAATGTCCTGGTATTCACATAAATTTTATGGTATTACTCTTATTTATTAAATTGAAATCCTTAATTTTGCATGTCAAAATATTATTATTTGATTTGTTATCATTAGAATTTAAATTTTTTAAAACACTTAAAGAATCCGTTATTATTATAATTTTATTATTGTTGATATTTTCATTAATTTCCAATGCTTTTAATAATGCTAATTTTTCACCGGTATAAGAGCAAACTTTGTTATTTAATTTAAATTTATAATATCCTAAATTTATTTGTTCATATATAGCAAATCCTGCTTTATTTTTTTCTAAATCAATGGATGCATCTGTATATATTATTTTTGTAAAATTTGTATTAAATTGATTATATATATAATATATATATATATATATATATATATATATATATATATATATATATATATATATATATATATATAAATGAATAAACATGACAGTACATGCTATGTACTTTCAGCAATGTTTAAATATGCACATACCTTTGCATAAGCACATACATATGACATACAGTGTAGGTTTTACATCACAACAGCATGTAGCATGTTACATAAGATATGCAATATACATAAATGTATATACCTTGAATATAGTATGTATATCCAAATATTTTCTGGGTTAATAACAGTGACATTCGCTTCAAGTTCTCTTAATGTAAACTGCTTTTGCTTCGGTTTTCTCGGACTATCAATTATTACATAAAGAAATCTGTAGTTACTCTAAAAAGGGGCACAACTTTGGATGTAACCTATATATTTTTACTACATATGTTTTCGTGAATTCTATAAATATTATACGCTTAAGAAATATTATCTGGGAAAGTACACACATGGCTGTATTATGAAAGTAGAACATTTTGCTTTAACTCTTGAAATAAAATAGAATTAAATTCTGAGAGAATAAAGTAAAAAATGCAGCTGTTAAAACGTGAATAAACAGAAAATATTTACGTTTTAATGTTATCAAATGTATTGTTTTAATGTTATTATAGTATTAGTAAGAGAAGTTACTTTTATAAATATTGAAATAACAGGCGAAGTAATAATAGTGTTAGACTTTTTAAGTAAATTATATGCAAAACGTAAAAATAATATAAATTTTGTTCATAAATAGAATAAAGCCCGATAAATAAAGTAAGGTTTATTTAACATAAAAAAGTTAACCATTTTTAATATAATATAAACAAAAATTATGTGTTAAAAATTATTGACTATGTGACGACTGAATTATGTTAAACTTCGTAAATGATAAAACGTATCTTTATGTAAAAAATATTACGTTACATTTTCTTTAATTTTCATTTGCTCTTTCTACTATTTCACTTCAACATATTTTGACCCCTCTCTAAAACTAAACAATTGTTTAAATTAAATAACTAAATGTTTCTAGATATAAAATAATTACGTGTTATCTATTTTGTTATATTTGGGACCCCCTTAACCCCTGCCTTTCACTTCTCATTATTACGTCTTGTCACACATTATGAATTTACCCCCACTCTCCCCTTATTGGGACGTTACTCATTAAAATAGGTTTAACTCATAAAAATTAGGTTTACTTTTTTAGAATTTTTTTCTTAGTCAAATTTTTGATTAGATATACCGGTACAAAGATCCCCTTAGCGTGTGACGTAATTAATGGATGATCTATTTTATCGTATTAATATAATTATAAAACTTTCACATTTCAAAATTTTAAGAAACCATTTTCAAGGTTAAAGAAATTATTATTCTTATATATCTGTAGAACTAAAATTTAGCTGTAAATATAGTATGCAATATAAATGAATAATTGTAACATACCAAAGTAAACTTCTTTCTTCTAACAAAGACTATTTAAAACCTATTTACATAATATTCTTAAATTGATTTTTAAAGCGCCCTAATTCGTGTATACAAACTCGTAGCTTAATAAACAAACAACTCGACTGCATTGTTATAAATTGAGATAGTACAAATACCGTTCTGAATAGAATAGAGTTTGATGGTTTGATGGTAGACGATGTTTAAATAGAACAACTAGATGGAATATTTTCTATTTGCATACCAAAAAGTACATAAAATATTATAAGAAATTTACATAAAGTAAATACCGTTATCACGAATATTTATTTATCGTTCTACCAATTCAGTAACGCCATGAAGTTCTCACAGATGAATGGAGAGAATGGTACTTTAAAGACTAATAGTCTCTTGTAAAATATTACACAGCAAGTTAAGGTGATACTAATAGCGTTTGCTATAAAGAAGAAGAAAATTTAACTATTGTTTCTATTCAAATGTGGTTTCGAGAATATCTAGAGGTCGTCAAAATAATACAAAATAAAAATATTGTATATATATTTTTTTAATGCATTTTACTACTACTTTACATTCTTCTCACATTAAAACATTAATTATGGTTGAAGTTACGAGAGTTCGGCGGTGTCTCATATTCAAAACAAGTTGTGGAGTATAAACTGCTAATATAACTAAAAAGCACTGACTCATTTATTTTTCTATAATGTATATAGAAACGAATAAGACAAAATTCATTATCGTATTATAAATTTATACCGCTCTTATAACCTCTTTTAAGTATAAGTCACCGCCGATCTATCGTGATTTTGACTATACAATATAATGCATTAAACTTCAAACTATTTATAGAATGTAATTAAACTTAAACTTAAGACATCTCTTTCTTGTCCTCCTAGTTTAATTCTTTCCCTCCTTTAGTTTACCATTTTTAACTACTTGATTCACCTTCTTGCCCTATTTCTTTTTTCTTCTTCTCCATACCTTCACCATCCACCTTCTTCTTTCCTTGTCTCCTCCCAGCACGCCTTCTCTATCTTCTTTTTCACTGACAATCCTGAACGTCTTCTTTCTTGCCTAAACATTATGCAGACTCTTTCTTTTATTTCTTTCCAATACCTGTTAACCTTCTCTAATTTCCACTTCTTAATCTTGCTATTCGCATAAGCTGGTACTTAATTCTCTCATATATAAAGTGAAATATACCCTTTCCTAGTTCGTATATTTTTGGACAATGTTTGGAAATATATTTAATTCCATTTTAGAACATATCACTAGGCAATATTGCTCTCTCTTTGGTGCGAATAAATATGATCATGTGAAAATCAGTGTCATTCCAGATGAAGCGCTGATTTCAATTTTAAAACATTTGTCTATTTTTCTGTTGCCATCTTCGTAGGAGTTCATCTGCGATAAATTTTTAATTGGGGTAGTAAAGTATGCAATGACCCTTCAATGCGTTATGCTCCATTCAAGTACCTTATCAGGAAGTTTGTCTCATCACGATCCTTGCAACATTCTACTCGGGCATTTCTATCCTTGCCAGAGCAGTAGTAAAGTCTATTTGCACGAGGCGTTATTGTCACAAACTGCCAAATTATGGCAAAAAAAGATATGTGGTCTTTTAAACGATTTTTGAAACACCTACTCTGAATGAACACAAAAAGATCTGCACTGTATTTCTTTTTTTAATCTGTAAAGCCTTTTTCTTAATAGAATTTAGTCGAAGCTTTTTTAATTAGTTGTTTTTAATTACAATAGCGGCCAAAATCTTTGACAGTACAGACAGCTCCATCCGCTTTGATTAGTTTGATTAAAGTCAAGAATTGTTTCCTTAAAACTTCAATGAAATGCTGTCTGTTATATGTCATATTAGGATAATCGATATTTGGTTTTGTATTCTATTTTTAGATTAATGGCAGAGACATATCGTTCAATTAAATAAACGATCAGTGTTTTGTAAGCCCCTAGTCTCGCTATATTCAGTGTAGGGTGCGCCAGTACTATTACCCTTCTACCTCCATCACCATAAGCGCACGTAGATAATTTTATCATGGGAGCATGACTACCACTTTTCATTCTATCTAAATTTGTTATGTAAGATTAAAATAATCAGACTCTGAATGCAACCATGGCATTAGGAATGATACTAGCTAATGTTACACCAGCGCTTTCTTGAAGGGATTCCAGGACTCTCATTAGAATGTTTTTCTAAGGCGTTACAGGATTAACAACGGTCCACTTTTCTGAATCGCAACACTTCTCCAGCTATTTAAATAGAAATTTATCATGATAGAGACACATTGCATATAACTATAATAAGAAATTATATTTCTAACATTTGCAAGCTCATTCTATTTAGTACACATTTCTACATTCAATTCTCTGTTTGCCCTTACATCCGGACGCTTATGCTCACCACTACATTGTTTTAATTCGCATCATGAAATGTCAGAAATTAGTTATTTACGTTACTATGAAATATACTGTTGAAATATGACTGTGGGTAATTCTAGAAATTTGTTGTTGATTACATATATTATGCGTTCAATTATTCAAACACTTTACACTGATGATAGGTTTTCAGCATAGTATCATTTTCTATATTGATATTTTGTATGTGTTAGCTTCATGACAATATTTAAAGCTTTTTGGATTTAACACTTGTATAAAAATATTCAGACTAATACGAACATTTTAAAGAAAGAATTAGCCAAATTGGTCCAGGTGTTAGCAAGTGATGCGCTTACCAATGAATAGATATTAAATGTTCGTATACATTTAGTTAATTGTGGATTCCCTTTTAACAACCTGCTTTAATTAATAGTGCTGCAACGACCGAGCAATTTGACCGCAACTTTTCTTCGGATGAAATAAAGCATGGCATGAAATAATTCAATATCTTAAGGTGTGATACTTTTAAAAAATTTCTAATATACTATAGTAGTAAAAAGTAGCTTTCTGCGGGTGCTGAGGATACTTTTATTTTGTCTATTACTAAATACGGCCCTGGTGAGCTCTTGTACATAACTTATTAGGAGTGAATATGTGTTTTACGGTGTGACTTACATGACAACCCGTGAGTTAGGAACGCATATTAATCTATAATTTAAAATAATTTTATTTGTAAACGGTTGAAAAAGTAAGGGTTAAATAAAAGGGTCCATAAAGGGTTGTTAAATAATACTCATTTTATTTGAGCTTATGAACAACCGCTTTACATAAATATCTGTTAATTAACTGCTGTACGATATTTGTGACGTATTAGTTTTATGAATTGAAACATATAGCATGAAACATTCGGATATTAAATACAAACGTTATGAACACAATATAATAGTATTTCTTTTTGGAAGTTGTACTCAATACATTTATACAGATAACTACTATCACACCGTTAAGAAATATGGCAACGCTGTCAACTGTAATGCAACGGCAGTACGATTTGGAGCTGTCTAGCGCTGCAGCCGACTTTTTCAATAGTGTGTATTCGGGTTGCTTCACATTAATGCAGTTTATAATGAGAGGAAACTACTACTTTAATATTTAACAATATATCTTTGTACTATGACTTATGAAATTGCTTATTTATATAGTAGTATCGTTTTCTTTTCTAATCGATCCGCTCACAATAAAATAATGCACATAAAGACTCACCTTATGTAAGAATATTCATGTTCCCGGCATATTCTGGATATATGCTACTGCGAGTACATCGTAGTGCAGCACTTTAATACACTCGAACCTGTGGCCCTACTCCTGAGTCTTGCGAGCAATGATCGTGATCGAACAGATCTGATTTATATGAGTGAAACATTTTACGAATCACTTTTAAAAGAGTATTCCTGTACTATTACTGAATTTTATTATTAACGTTTCTTTTATATAAATCATATCTGTTCGATCACGATCATTGCTCGCAAGACTCAGGAATAGGGCCCTGTGTCGAACTATGTTAGTCAGGCATTAAAGTAGAAACTTTCTCTCATGATAAAGTGTACTTGTATAACTATATCTTACTGAAGAAGTCTTCAGAGCAGAGAGAGTAGAGCTCTTGGTCTGCAACAACACAAGTCACACTTGACTGCTCTCCTTCGCTCTGGCAGCAGCTACTCGCCCTGTTATACCAGTTACTCATCACAGTGTGAACGGTCGAGGCGAATCGAGCTACTGACATGCAAGTCAGTAACTCGAGGCAGTAACTGTCTATAGCTAGATCAGCAGCTCGCACCGTGCAACCAATTCTTTTTATATGTCTCACCAAAGGTGATGTCAAAGAAAAATAATACTGTTCCATACATTTTGTACGAAGCTATTTGTTCTCGTCAGTGTCAGTGCCGTTAATTTTTCTCCTGGTTAAAAACGACTCGACTCTGTATGTGCGTACAGACCTTTATAATGCAAATAAATACACCCAAAATGAGCGGGCCGCGCCGGACCGATTTATTTCATTTAGCGTCTTTACAACATGTAAATAATTAACGAAAGCGAAACAACACAAACACGGGACAATATGGCGTAGTTAAGATAAATTCATGATTACTAAAACAATCAACAAAACTTAAATATTCAGTACGTGATAGTATTAATTAAGAATACAGAATAGGGCTCGAGTCCCGACGCGAGCATGTACAAATTACGAGTATTTTAGTCACGCCTTGTTTATTATTCAGAACAAGAAGTTGTTTAATTTGAATTTCTTGAAGAATTTAAACGCAGTTTCTTAACAAATGATAATCAATATCAATAGAACACTTACAAGTAATTCAAAAAAGTTTCGGAGTCTCTAATGTATCTTATCATTCACTCCCTGGCATGAAGAAAGTAGAAGTCGATTTTTTTGAATTTTTAACACCTAAACAAAGGTTTATTTTTAATTTCTGTTTTAGCAGTTTGTTAGGATATGCTTTTCATCTTCTTAATCGTATTTTTTTTGGTTTAAAAAGATTAATTATTAAGCGGAGAAATAAGCGTCTGCGCTCAGCTTGTTTTCTTTCACTTCTTCATCTAAAATTACAAAAATTAAAGTTGTTACCAACATATGAGTATTCCAGTATTTGAAATCAATTTTATAATTAATTTTAATAGCATTATCTTTCAATATGTTATATGTTAATGTATATATGTTATATAATATTAATGTATTCATTTTTCTTTTATTTCAGATCCATAATGTTTTTATTTTGGTCGCGGTGATGCGCTGTTGGCAGTGGCTGCTGTGTGCGTTGTTGTGGGGGGCACAGGGGCTCCAAGGTACAGTACAAGGTGCCGATACACGTCTTGATTCCTCCATAATAACGCCACAAGAAGCACCACCCACAGAACCATGCGAATCTAGAACTCTAAATAAAGTTCCGCGACCACCTGAGGTAAGTGACTTTTCACTATATATCCAAATTAAGAATTGCTATTTATGCTAAAATTTATTTACTGGCTAATCTAACAACCAGTGAGCTATTTTAATTAAGTGTTTGATTCACAGTGAAATTTGGATTTCTGTCACATATTTTTTTGCAACTTTGACCTATGCGCAGCACCTTCTGTAACAAGGAAGGTCAAGCAAACATGCGATTACCTATTTATGTATCTTTAAGGTATGTCCGTGCAAAATCTCACCTGAAATCAAACGCTTAATTAAAATGGGTCGGTTAAATAACGCCTTGTTGTTTAACACAGACAATGACACTTGGCCCTTAAGACCCTGATATACTTGACTAATCTTCTCCATTTCTTTGAGGACATAGCAAACCCAGTGCCATTACAAGATTGTTTATGATACATGTATAGTATTACTAAGCAAATATGTTTTTCTCTTTTGTATATAGTGGGCGCGCCCCGTCCAAGAAACTACTATTACAATAGCTCGGACTTTGGCAAATCAAGGAGCCCGTGCCAATACTTCATCTGCGGGCATATTAGCAAGGGAAGCGTTGCAAGAACATAAGAGAACACATGACAGTGAGCTTGATAGTGGAGTTCTTGCAGTAGCACTTGCTTTACCTCAGCTCCAAGTCGCCATCTTGTTGTTTCGTGGCAGTAATCAGGTAACTGCAACATCCATTTAAGAAATTCTAGTTCATGTCATGACAATTCACTAACTATAATGTGTTATTGTTATAGTTAGACTATCAAGTGAATAGTTCAGGGGCGGGACAATATTGGCGACAATTAGGAGCTGCTTGGAATAGAACTGTGAATGCTTTAAGTGCAGATACTAGCACAACTGCAGAATGGGGTGCACCATTTTTAGATTGTGTTACTTTAAGTGGACGATGGGTGCAGCCATATTCTGTTGCCATTACCAACAAACAACTGAAGTAAGTAAACAGTTAAGAAAAGTAAATTATCGTAACTGTGGCCCTGTTCCTGAATCTTGCGAACTATTGTAGTGATCGAACAGATTTACATGAGTGAAATATTTTATGAATCACTTTTAAAAGTATTTCTGAACTATAATAATAATTAATAATAAATTCAGGAATAGTACAGGTTTCACTCATGTAAATCACATCTGTTCGATCACGATCATTGTTCGCAAGACTAAGGAATACGGGTCCTGATTCGTATTTCGTATTTGTATTTCGTAACAAATTGCACTTTTATAAATTAAAATGTTTTTAAAGTTTGGCTATTGTTTCCCAAATATGTGATTATCATTATATGTTAATTTCAAATTCCCTACATATTTGGATCCACCGTTCTCAAACAACGACTTCTGAGTCTGGCCCGCGGACTCTGTTAAATAAAACTAGGAAATGTAATCCTGTTCAAAGAATGCAACATGCATGCATTCACAAACCAATACAATGGGCTTGTGTCCTCATTTTTTAGTGGTCGATTTTTCAATTGTTGATTGAAATTAATGTTATTAAATGTGTATTGGCGTGTCTATTTTATTAAATATCTAAATGTTGACGGAGATATAACAATTAAAAGTTTGAATTGTAGTTTAGCGCTAGGAATGGTCGGCCATATTTTTATGACGTGAAATGCATTTTAACGTCAGTTATTTGTTGAGTAGGTCAGTGCTGTGATAATGTTCTGTAGCTGTTGGTAGTCAAATAATCAAGTCAAGTCAAAGAATAATAAGTTTTTATTTTATTTAACCCTGCTAAGGCAGACATAATATTGAAATTTGATTGTTCCTTGAAATAGCTGTAAATAATATTTGATATTTTGATATATAAATACATATAGCAGAGATTTATGAGCTGTAAGGTTGGTCACCTTAAACAAGGATTGTGATGTCACATGCACTTGGAATGTGTACAACGTTGAATCCCTTTAATAATTAAAGAGACAAAATGACTTTTTTAATTGTTAATATCTCTTAACATATAAGGAGTTATTAAAAAATAATTGAACATTTGAGGTTCTAGTAACCCACTTTATCAATATATAGTACACTTTAATAGAACTTAAGACATAAGACACAAGCCCATTATAATGCTATTGAAACTTGTCATGACTATTATCTCTTCAACAAAAAATTATATTTAGAGAAATGAATTTAGGTCAGTTTAAAAGTTTTCAAAATGTTTATATCAAGTGAAACACGAAACTTTTTGACAAGTGACTTCAAAAACACACGCATATCTTTGTCACACAACTATATCTATCCTTTTTAGACCTTGTGAATTTAAAAAAGACCGATATAATCACAAATGTGTCAATGTGTATTCGTTTGATATTCTAACTTTTTTTTGATCTTTAAAAAATATGATTTGTCAATTCCTCAAATGCTTGGAAGCAAAAAACGGTCGCAATAGGCTTAGTCTGAAGAAATTCATAGCCTGATTTAATTAATTTTGCAGTTACAATTAGGTATATGGTAGCCATCCCAGTAAACATTTTGGAGTCACTTTGGCATCATATTGGAGATGCGTATGATTTTTTTGTCATGAAAGAGTTAATTTATAGTTCAGTTTCTCACAATCGTTCATCTGAAATGTCTGTTTTATCGGCTACATATGACGGAACCACTCCACCTGTCGGAATACAAATGAAGATAAAGTTGATACGGACTATAATTGAATTGAAATAGTGATAGAAACGTCACAGAAAGGAACACTTCACCAAATGTTTACTGGGTTATTAATTATATAATATTTTCTTTCTCAATCTGGCCCGCTGAGTACTTTCAATACATCTATGTGGCTTATGAACACGAAAGTTTGAGAACCTCTGATTTGGATGATTTTATTTTACAGAATTGAAATAGTACTGACATCGTATTCAGCAATTGTTGCTTTCAATTCCGTTGTTAAACAATCAAATTTATATTTTGTAATATGAATATTCCCTGCGTGCTAATTATGTAGATCACTTTGATCATTTAATTTAATTTTAATGAATGTATCAGACCAAATAATTATATCTGAATAACAGATATATGATATCTCTAAATTTCCAATATTCGAATTAACACTTGATTCCATCCCCCTTCCCACATTCATCCTTCCATAAAACACCACATTTTGTTTGTTCCTACTTCCCACTTTTCAGTCATTTGGGATTCTAATTAAATTAATGATTGGTTTCAGAGCTGTAGCCGCCATATTTATAGCCGCTGATTTGGATCAGTGTGAAATCCCATTAGGAGATATTTTTGGAGGGCCTGATAGGTGCGATCCCGAAACAACTGAAGTAAGTACGAGTATAATACATCACAGCAACTTGTACACATTTAGTACAACATTAAGCATTTAACCAACCCATTTCCATTCATCTTGTTGAAAGGGAGAGAGGGAGAGGATCTGTCATCAGTTTCTCATGAGATGTGTTTATGTTTTAGTGTGTACCAGATGCGGGGTGGGGACCGAATCGAGGTCGGTATCGTTGCGTGTGTCGAGATGGGTACTTTAAACCTGGTGAACCTCCTACATGGAATGGATTCTCTGGGGAACTTGTTGAAAACGACCCCATTGGCGATCACAGGTAGGAATATTTGCTGATTAATAGTAATTAAATATAGAAATTTATAGTACATACAAATTAGAAAAAATATTTCTCTAAATCTTTTAACTAAAAATAATATTTCTTAAAAGAACAAAATGAAAATATTTAAGCTATCCTAAATGGGCTTCTGTCCTCATTTTTAGTGGTCGATTTTTCAATTGTTGTTTGAAATTGATGTTAATAAATGTGTATTGGCGTGTTTATTTTATTAAATATCTAAATATTGACGGAGATATAGCAATTAAAAGTTTGAATTGTAGTTTTAGCGCTAGAGATGGTCAGCCATATTTTTATGACGTGAAATGCATTTTAACGCTGTTTCAAGAATCAGGTTACCTCGAATATAAATATAAACACAAGCATTTTCCATTATTTTTCCTTTTTATAGTTGTGAAATAGAGTGCACTTGCGGTGAAATTCACGCTATGATATGTACTTGATACACCACCCACCCCTATTTATACAGCAGATCAACCGAACAGTAAATTGCAGTGTTTTCGTAATTTAATTATTTTAACTCGTACTTTGGTTTACCACTGCTGCATTAACTACGTTTTCAGAGTCTAGCTTTACAGTCAATATTTGATATAACTGCAATGCATATAGGTACAATTAATCTTTTGGGGGAAGATTAATACAAAAAAAAGACAAGTAGTAATTTAAACATTGAACTTTTATTTGCACTTGTAATAATACACGTAAGCTTTGAAGTTAAACTAATTAGATGTGTGTTCGGTATAGTTGAACAACACAACTACTACGTTGATTATTATATTGAGACTGAGCTCCTGAGCAATGTGACCATGCGTTTATATAGTATTATTTGTCATTTGATGACCTATAAGCAAATGGTTACTATGCAGGTGACAATGGTACGATGGTACGACTTGTTGTTGTCAATAGGTAATATGAGTAATATTAGTCTTATCTTAAGGTGATTAAATTATGCGAGTAATATTAGACTCGTCTGGGTATTTATGATATATATGATATATATATTGATGTTATACATAAGAAATTAACTGTACACTACAAACACACGTTGGGGGGTCTTTTATCTGCCAGATGCGAGGAACCTTTTTATTCTTAAAAGAAAATACATTGAATACGTTGTTAACGTACCATGGCTTATACTGGTCCAAATGTATGTAAATTGAATTTTACTTATTTTTTTAGATTTTTGCAACATAAAAGCCTTTATCGACACAGTAGGAGAAAGCATTGATGTTTTACACTGACTGCTGTGTCGTCGGCTTTACTCCTTCTTGTAACAAATCATATTTCTTTCAAATAAGGATACACTATCTTGTTATTTTTTAAAATACATTGTATTAATATTAGAAGGATTAAACTATCCAGCGTTGGAAGCGTGTGAATCTTACTCGCAGTAATGGATGGTGTGGCAATTGTATATTTTCCCACTGCAAAACAAAATTATTAATTATAGATAACGTTAACATAAGAAAATACATGGAATGGTGCAATAAATACTATAGTACATACCGTCTCATACTTATGTATTCCATGCTGTGGCTTGAAAATAATATTTAAAATATCTTTCCTGTCTGTTTGTTGACTTAAGACATCGATTGTTTTAAGCAGAAATTGATATACGTTGAAATCAGCTAAGGCAGCTACGCTAGTTTCCAGTAGCTATAAACAAAAATATTATGGTATTGAAAAACATTTTCTTCAACCTTTCCATCTGATGATTATTAAAACTTGAAGTCATATACTAATAATCAGTAGATTTGGAGTTAATCTCTTCACTTGTTCTGTTTAGCAAATAAAGTTGTTAATAGGTATATTTAAATTTTGTTACTTACTTTTAATGATTTACAATGCTCGATCAATATCAGCGCAAATGTGTCAATATGGGTCCTGCAGTGTTTGAATTTAACAGTTTCCAAAGTGGCGCATGTACTTAAAATTCTCATACATTGACTGTTAAAAAGATCCTTGCCAAATTGAATTGTATTTAATTTTGGCAGCCTAACAATATATTCCATTCCTTGTTCGTTGAGATTGAACGTCTTAATCAAATTCAATTCTTCTATTTTCAGACAACGTTGTGATATCACTTGCAATATGTTGTTTATGTTTGTATTCTCATTAGTACATAAAGAAAAAGTTTTCAATTTGTCTAATTCTCCTAGTGCTTCAAAATGCATCGCTTCATTATTCATAATTAGTGATAGGTGGTGCAAGTTAGGAGCCACTTGTACTAAATTTGTGACAAAATTAGCATCATATTGTTGTTCATCGTCTGTGTTGTAAAAAGGTCGTCGAAGTGTGAAGGTAGTTAGATCCAATCTTTCCAACCGCGTTAGTAAATTGGTTTGACTAAATTTTACATTTGTTGAAAGGTTAAGTGAATTCAAGGACAATGGCAAATATTGGAACATTGCACCTCTTTCTATACCTTCTGATGACAAAATCGTAAAATCAACCAGACCTGGATTGTTTTCGAATAATGTGCGCAATATGAAATCATTTGGATGATCATACCTTACATGCAGTGATGTCAAGTTTCTAAATTTGCTTAATTGTTCCATAACTTCAAAATTAATTGGGAAGTCTAGCAAATGAAATCTTTTCAAGTTCCACTTTTTCATGGCTTGTACTAGATTAACTGTATTAAATTCACTCAACCGAAGAATTAAAACCTCAAGAGATCTTGGTAATTTTAGGAAACAAGATCCTTTGTTATCTGAAGATTCTCCAGTGCATGTTAGATACAGTTCCTTAAGTCTTGGAATGTTTTTAAATGCTTCTCCTAGACCAGAGTTGTATAATATTTCACATTCAAGAGAAAGTGACCTTAGAAAATGAAATTTGCTCAACTTAGTAATGTAATGATTGTATAGACGAGATCCTGTTATATTCAGAACTTTTATTCGTGGATTAAGACTTTCAATTATTTGTAAAATGTTATAAAATTTAAGTCCAAATCTTTTTTTGGTTAAGGTGAAAGTTTTTAATTTTATGCACCTTTTTAATACTCTGCATAGAGCAGAGGGGCGTTCATATTCTGTTTCATCAACATTAATCACGTGATGGGTGTTCCAATGGTTACTAACTGCTTCATGCTGTTCGGGAAAACAATACCCGAAGTTGATGATGTCAATGTCATCTAAATTCTTCAGTATCTGCGCCGCAGCATACGTGTTTATATCCTTCATCGACTTGGCGACTGTAAAATAGAAACAAATATATTAATAACTTTTCCATTAACCTAATAAAAATTAATCTAATAGTATTTTCCGCCGTCTTATAAATTATTTTATTTGCATTTATTTCCTGTGCGGATGTAGAATTGCTGTGTTCATCAACCATCTATATTTTTTTATGAAAGTTGTAACTTTGAAGCTGTTTATACATATACAGACTTTTATCAAAAAACTATGCTATTCAAAAATACATTAAAACTTAGATTTTGATACAGATCTAAAAATCTAACCTCTAAAAATGTATAAAAATATTATTTATTTACAAAGCAAGGATATATTTATCACAGCTGTTCGTACGATACAAATCACTTTGAATAAATAATGATAATAATGAACCTTTTTCAATAACAATAACAATAAAAATATACAAATAACATTAATTCTTAAATAAAAATAAATTCTAACCTAAAATTAAACTGTTTAAATTATTTGCCTGTTAAATGTCGAATTATTATTCATCTTTTCTAATTATATAATATTGGTATATAATATATGTTAAACATGAGTTTAATTACATTTATGAAAACACATGTCATACTAAATTACGATTAAATAAAATTCAGGTTAGAATTAATATAACTTACCTCGTTTCATCTTTTAAATCTCGATAAATGTGTTTTAAAATCTACTATATACAGTTGCTTCTAACCACTTCTAACACTCAACATCACTCAAAGTAATTCAAAACTGAAATAATAAATTTTCCAAGTGTAGTCACTAGACCAAATTTTCTAACTTGTTAATCAGTTAACTTCTGGTTTAACTTTCAAAATTGTTCAAAACAGAGAAAAAAATTATCAGTAGATTTTATCAGTAGCTTTCGTAAATTTTTGTCAATGTCTACATCTGGCAATACTGTTACTTTAACTACAATTGAAACATACCCAGCGTATTTGATACATATAGCAAATTTTTGAATTTTTTTTAGTATAAATTTTTTATTTTCTTTGTAAATGGCAAGTATTTAAGTAGGTAAAGGGTAGGTTCAATCCCATTATAAAATAGTTTATACCTGGTTAGCTTAGTTACCCGATACCTGGTGTTAGGGATTGTCAAAATATTTTTGAAATTATTTTTAGACTTTTGCCAACACCCGCCATAACAAATAATTAAATAAAAACAGCATTTTTAGCACCTTTTCAACAGTCCCAGGTAAACCCGTATTGTATTCGCAAGTTACCAAACCTAATAATAAGTTCAATAATCATTTAATTATTTGGTCAATGGTCATGTATAATATTTGGTCAAATTCCACATTCCGTGTAAGTATGTGTAGTAAACATTTGGTGAAGCACTCCCTTTTTGTGACGTTTCTATCACTATTTCACTTCAATTATAGTTCGCTTCAACTTTATCTTCATTTGTATTCCGACAGGTGGAGTGGTTCCGTCATCTGTAGCCGATAAAACAGACATTTCATATGAACGATTGTGAGAAACTGAACTATAAATGAACTCTTTCATGACAAAAAAAATCATACGCATCTCCAATATGATGTCAAAGTGACTCCAAAATGATTACTGTGTATTCTAAAAACCTAAAATCAAATGAATAAAAAAGACTTCCCAGTAAACAATTTGGTGAAGTGTTCTATTTAGTGACGTTTCTATCCCTATTTCACTTCAATTAACGCATTAACTTTATCTTCATTTGTATTCAAACAGGTGGAGTAATTTCGCTATTTGTAGCCCATAAAGTAGACATTTTATATGAAAGACTGTGAGAAACTGAACTGTAAATAAACTCTTTCATGACAAAAAAATCATGACGCATCTTCAATATGATACAAAGTGACTCCAAAATGATTAGTGGGTTCCTAACATTTTGTACTTCTAATGTGCAAAGGAATATATTTAATTTTTAAAAAGCAGTAAAATCGGTCACAAAACTTTATGTAATAGGTAAAATCGGTTAATGGCCCAGTCATTTAAGCTTAAATTAGGTAAGAATCTCGGAATTCGAGATACCCAGCTGTAAGTCTGTAAATACTTGTATATTGACACCCTAAAAGTTGTCTCAAAACCTACATATGGTAGGGTGTGCGCAACTATTAAATTTCAAGGTCAAAGGTCACAAAAATCGGTTTTTTGCGCTTTTTTTTGTAAATATCTCATTTCCTATGGGTTTTTTGCTATTTTTATTTATTATCAATATTGTAGAATACAAAATTCTCTACAAATTTTGTTTAAAAAATTTTTATATCGTTGCGTGTGTCGAGATGGGTACTTTAAACCTGGTGAACCTCCTACATGGAATGGATTCTCTGGGGAACTTGTTGAAAACGACCCCATTGGCGATCACAGGTAGGAATATTTGCTGATTAATAGTAATTAAATATAGAAATTTATAGTACATACAAATTAGAAAAAATATTTCTCTTTTAACTAAAAATAATATTTCTTAAAAAAACAAAATGAAAATATTTAAGCTATCCTAAATTATAATTGAAAAGGAGATCTCCAATCCTTATACTTCAATTATTAAAATGTATAATTCACTTTGCTTTGGTTTATTAAGTCATGTTATTTTCTTTACAATACTTTATTTTACCGGAAACATTTTTCGCCTAATAAGAAATTAAAAAACATAGAATTCTTATAAGATACTTTAGATTTACATTATTTTATTACCCGCAAGAAAATACTATTTAGGAACAATTCGTTTAGAAATAAGTGTGTTTAGTATCACATACCAAAACACATTTAAATAAAATTTCCTATAATAATAATTTAATTATTTATCATTTTCATGTATTCGTTATTACACTAATTTTAACAAAGTAAAAAAAAATCAAAAGTGTTAAAAATAATAATTTTTTTGTATGAAGGTCCCGCAGTTTGTATCGAGCCCCACGTTTTTTTGGGTTTGGATCTTAGGGAAATGTTAATCTTAATGGGCTTGTGTCCTCATTGTTTAGTGGTTGATTTTTCAATTGTTGATTGAAATTGATGTTAATAAATGTGTATTGGGGTTTCTATCTTATTAAATATCTAAATGTTGACGGACATATAGCAATTAAAAATTTGAATTGTAATTTTAGCGCTACAAATGGTCGGCCATATTTGTATGACGTGAAATGCATTTTAACGTCAGTTATTTGTTGAGTAGGTCAGTAGTGTGGTAATGTTTTGTAGCTGTTGGTAGTCGAAATAATCAAGTTAACTCAAATAATAATAAGTTTTTATTTTATTTAACCCTGCTAAGGTAGACATAATATTGGAATTTTATTATTCCTTGAAATATATAAATACATATAGCAGAGATTTATGAGCTGTAATGTTGGCAGCGATTGTGATGTCACATGCATTTGGAATATGTACAACGTTGAAACCCTTTAATAATTAAAGAGACAAAATGACTTTTTTAATTGTTAATATCTCTTAACATATAAGGAGTTATTAATAAATAATTGAACATTTGAGGTTCTAGTAACCCACTTTATCAATATATAGTACACTTTTATAGAAATTAAGACATAGGACACAAGCCTATTGTACAATTTATCAATATCAGCTCCTCACTTAGTATGGGTACTTTCTCCGGGCGGGCAATTCATGGAGGCTTCAAATTCATACATTTGTATTTATTTTTGGAGAAATGACTCTTTTTTTAGTTCTCACGGATTGTCAAGAACAAATAACCTACCCTGTTCATATTTCAAAAATTTCCAAGACACCGATTCTGAAAGCGGCACTTGGCCCCAGTGTCAAGTTTTTGCACCGGTTCAAAAAAATCGATCGCGTACTTTGTAAAAGAATAAACTATGCACTTCACCCCTAAACCGTGCAAAATTATTTTTAAACAAATAAAGTTTACGGTTTATTTAATATTTATACATACTTTCCACATTACTGTTTTCCTTCTGAGGAAATAAAGGTATAATAATATGAAGAGAATACTGAGAGATGAATTTCAAACGAACCTTTCATATGCACTTTATATTTTTCTTATAAATTTTTATGCTGTTTCAAGAATCAGTTTTCCTCGAATATAAATATAAACACAAGTATTTTCCATTATTTTTCCTTTTTGGAGTTGTGAAATAGAGTGCACTTGCGGTGAAATTCACGCTATGATATGTACTTGATACACCACCCACCCCTATTTATACAGCAGATCAACCGAACAGTAAATTGCAGTGTTTTCGTAATTTAATTATTTTAACTCGTACTTTGGTTTACCACTGCTGCATTAACTACGTTTTCAGAGTCTAGCTTTACAGTCAATATTTGATATAACTGCAATGCATATAGGTACACCACAAATACACGTTGGGGGGTGTTTCATCTGCCAGATGCGAGTAACCTTTTTATTCTTAAAAGAAAGTACTTTAATTAAAATAGAATACATTGAATACGTTGTTAACGTATCATGGCTTATACTGGTGCAAATGTATGTAAATTGAATTTTACTTATTTTTTTAGATTTTTGCAACATGAAAACCTTTAACGACACAGTAGGAGAAAGCATTGATGCTTGACACTGACTGCTGTGTCGTCGGCTTTACTCCTTCTTGTAACAAATCATATTTCTTTCAAATAAGGATACACTATCTTGTTATTGTTTAGAATACATTTAATTAATATTAGAAGGATCAAACTATCCAGCGTTGGAAGCCTGTGAATCTTACTCGCAGTAATGGATGGTGTGGCAATTGTATTCTTTCCCACTGCAAAACAAAATTAATAATTATAGATAACGTTAACATAAGTAAATACATGGAATGGCGCAATAAATACTATAGTACATACCGTCTCATACTTATGGAATACATGCTGTGGCTTGAAAATAATATTTAAAATATCTTTCCTGTCTGTTTGTTGACTTAAGATATCGATTGTTTTAAGCAGAAATTGATATACGTTGAAATCAGCTAAGGCAGCTACGCTAGTTTCCAGTAGCTATAAACAAAAATATTGTGGTATTGAAAAACTGATCTGATGATTATTAAAACTTGAAGTCATATACTAATAATCAGTAGATTGGGAGTTAATCTCTTCACTCTTTCTGTTTAGTAAATAAAGTTATTAATACGTATATTTAAATTTTGTTACTTACTTTTAATGATTTACAATGCTCGATCAATATCAGCGCAAATGTGTCAATATGGGTCCTGCAGTGTTTAAATTTAACAGTTTCCAAAGTGGCGCATGTACTTAAAATTCTCATACATTGACTGTTAAAAAGATCCTTGCCAAATTGAATTGTATTTAATTTTGGCAGCCTAACAATATATTCCATTCCTTGTTCGTTGAGATTGAACGTCTTAATCAAATTCAATTCTTCTATTTTCAGACAACGTTGTGATATCACTTGCAATATGTTGTTTATGTTTGTATTCTCATTAGTACATAAAGAAAAAGTTTTCAATTTGTCTAATTCTCCTAGTGCTTCAAAATGCATCGCTTCATTATTCATAATTAGTGATAGGTGGTGCAAGTTAGGAGCCACTTGTACTAAATTTGTGACAAAATTAGCATCATATTGTTGTTCATCTTCTGTGTTGTAAAAAGGTCGTCGAAGTGTGAAGGTAGTTAGATCCAATCTTTCCAACCGCGTTAGTAAATTGGTTTGACTAAATTTTACATTTGTTGAAAGGTTAAGTGAATTCAAGGACAATGGCAAATATTGGAACATTGCACCTCTTTCTATACCTTCTGATGACAAAATCGTAAAATCAACCAGACCTGGATTGTTTTCGAATAATGTGCGCAATATGAAATCATTTGGATGATCATACCTTACATGCAGTGATGTCAAGTTTCTAAATTTGCTTAATTGTTCCATAACTTCAAAATTAATTGGGAAGTCTAGCAAATGAAATCTTTTCAAGTTCCACTTTTTCATGGCTTGTACTAGATTAACTGTATTAAATTCACTCAACCGAAGAATTAAAACCTCAAGAGATCTTGGTAATTTTAGGAAACAAGATCCTTTGTTATCTGAAGATTCTCCAGTGCATGTTAGATACAGTTCCTTAAGTCTTGGAATGTTTTTAAATGCTTCTCCTAGACCAGAGTTGTATAATATTTCACATTCAAGAGAAAGTGACCTTAGAAAATGAAATTTGCTCAACTTAGTAATGTAATGATTGTATAGACGAGATCCTGTTATATTCAGAACTTTTATTCGTGGATTAAGACTTTCAATTATTTGTAAAATGTTATAAAATTTAAGTCCAAATCTTTTTTTGGTTAAGGTGAAAGTTTTTAATTTTATGCACCTTTTTAATACTCTGCATAGAGCAGAGGGGCGTTCATATTCTGTTTCATCAACATTAATCACGTGATGGGTGTTCCAATGGTTACTAACTGCTTCATGCTGTTCGGGAAAACAATACCCGAAGTTGATGATGTCAATGTCATCTAAATTCTTCAGTATCTGCGCCGCAGCATACGTGTTTATATCCTTCATCGACTTGGCGACTGTAAAATAGAAACAAATATATTAATAACTTTTCCATTAACCTAATAAAAATTAATCTAATAGTATTTTCCGCCGTCTTATAAATTATTTTATTTGCATTTATTTCCTGTGCGGATGTAGAATTGCTGTGTTCATCAACCATCTATATTTTTTTATGAAAGTTGTAACTTTGAAGCTGTTTATACATATACAGACTTTTATCAAAAAACTATGCTATTCAAAAATACATTAAAACTTAGATTTTGATACAGATCTAAAAATCTAACCTCTAAAAATGTATAAAAATATTATTTATTTACAAAGCAAGGATATATTTATCACAGCTGTTCGTACGATACAAATCACTTTGAATAAATAATGATAATAATGAACCTTTTTCAATAACAATAACAATAAAAATATACAAATAACATTAATTCTTAAATAAAAATAAATTCTAACCTAAAATTAAACTGTTTAAATTATTTGCCTGTTAAATGTCGAATTATTATTCATCTTTTCTAATTATATAATATTGGTATATAATATATGTTAAACATGAGTTTAATTACATTTATGAAAACACATGTCATACTAAATTACGATTAAATAAAATTCAGGTTAGAATTAATATAACTTACCTCGTTTCATCTTTTAAATCTCGATAAATGTGTTTTAAAATCTACTATATACAGTTGCTTCTAACCACTTCTAACACTCAACATCACTCAAAGTAATTCAAAACTGAAATAATAAATTTTCCAAGTGTAGTCACTAGACCAAATTTTCTAACTTGTTATTCAGTTAACTTCTGCTTTAACTTTCAAAATTGTTCAAAACAGAGAAAAGAATTATCAGTAGATTTTATCAGTAGCTTTCGTAAATTATTGTCAATCTCTACATCTGGCAATACTGTTACTTTAACTACAAACGAAACATACCTAGCGTATTTGATACATATAGCAAATTTTTGAATTTTTTTAGTATAATTTTTTTTATTTTCTTTGTAAATGGCAAGTATTTAAGTAGGTAAAGGGTAGGTTCAATCCCATTATAAAAATAGTTTATACCTGGTTAGCTTAGTTACCCGATACCTGGTGTTAGGGATTGTCAAAATATTTTTGAAATTATTTTTAGACTTTTGCCAACACCCGCCATAACAAATAATTAAATAAAAACAGCATTTTTTAGCACCTTTTCAACAGTCCCAGGCAAACCCGTATAAAGGTAAAATTGTCCAAAATATGTATTTTTGAATTCGCAAGTTACCAAACCTAATAATAAGTTCAATAATCATTTAATTATTTGGTCAATGGTCATGTATAATATTTGGTCAAATACTGTATTCCGTGTAAATATGTGTAGTAAACATTTGGTGAAGCACTCCCTTTTTGTGACGTTGCTATCACTATTTCACTTCAATTATAGTTCGCTACAACTTTATCTTCATTTGTATTCCGACAGGTGGAGTGGTTCCGTCATCTGTAGCCGATAAAACAGACACTTCATATGAACGATTGTGAGAAACTGAACTATAAATGAACTCTTTCATGACAAAAAAAATCATACGCATCTCCAATATGATGTCAAAGTGACTCCAAAATGATTACTGGGTATTCTAAAAACCTAAAATCAAATGAATAAAAAAGACTTCCCAGTAAACAATTTGGTGAAGTGTCCTATTTAGTGACGTTTCTATCCCTATTTCACTTCAATTAACGCATTAACTTTATCGTCATTTGTATTCAGACAGGTAGAGAATTTTCGCTATTTGTAGCCCATAAAGTAGACATTTTATATGAAAGACTGTGAGAAACTGAACTGTAAATAAACTCTTTCATGACAAAAAAATCATGACGCATCTTCAATATGATACAAAGTGACTCCAAAATGATTAGTGGGTTCCTAACATTTTGTACTTCTAATGTGCAAAGGAATATATTTAATTTTTAAAAAGCAGTAAAATCGGTCACAAAACTTTATGTAATAGGTAAAATCGGTTAATGGCCCAGTCATTAAGCTTAAATTAGGTAAGAATCTCGGAATTCGAGATACCCAGCTGTAAGTCTGTAAATACTTGTATATTGACGCCCTAAAAGTTGTCTCAAAACCTACATATGGTAGGGTGTGCGCAACTATTAAATTTCAAGGTCAAAGGTCACAAAAATCGGTTTTTTGCGCTTTTTTTTGTAAATATCTCATTTCCTATGGGTTTTTTGCTATTTTTATTTATTATCAATATTGTAGAATACAAAATTCTCTACAAATTTTGTTTAAAAAATTTTTATATCGTTGCGTGTGTCGAGATGGGTACTTTAAACCTGGTGAACCTCCTACATGGAATGGATTCTCTGGGGAACTTGTTGAAAACGACCCCATTGGCGATCACAGGTAGGAATATTTGCTGATTAATAGTAATTAAATATAGAAATTTATAGTACATACAAATTAGAAAAATATTTCTCTTTTAACTAAAAATAATATTTCTTAAAAAAACAAAATGAAAATATTTAAGCTATCCTAAATTATAATTGAAAAGGAGATCTCCAATCCTTATACTTCAATTATTAAAATGTATAATTCACTTTGCTTTGGTTTATTAAGTCATGATATTTTCTTTACAATACTTTATTTTGCCGGAAACATTTTTCGCCTAATAATAAATTAAAAAACATAGAATTCTTATAAGATACTTTAGATTTACATTATTTTATTACCCGCAAGAAAATACTATTTAGGAACAATTCGTTTAGAAATAAGTTTGTTTAGTATCACATACCAAAACACATTTAAATAAAATTTCCTATAATAATAATTTAATTATTTATCATTTTCATGTATTCGTTATTACACTAATTTTAACAAAGTAAAAAAAATCAAAAATGTTAAAAATAATCATTTTTTTGTATGAAGGTCCCGCAGTTTGTATCGAGCCCCACGTTTTTTTGGGTTTGAATCTTAGGGAAATGTTAATCTTAATGGGCTTGTGTCCTCATTTTTTAGTGGTTGATTTTTCAATTGTTGATTGAAATTGATGTTAATAAATGTGTATTAGCGTATCTATTTTATTAAATATCTAAATGTTGACGGACATATAGCAATTAAAAATTTGAATTGTAGTTTTAGCGCTACAAATGGTCGGCCATATTTGTATGACGTGAAATGCATTTTAACGTCAGTTATTTGTTGAGTAGGTCAGTGCTGTGGTAATGTTCTGTAGCTGTTGGTAGTGAAATAATCAAGTCAAGTCAAAGAATAATAAGTTTTTATTTTATTTAACCCTGCTAAGGTAGACATAATATTGGAATTTTATTATTCCTTGAAATATATAAATACATATAGCAGAGATTTATGAGCTGTAATGTTGGCAGCGATTGTGATGTCACATGCATTTGGAATATGTACAACGTTGAATCCCTTTAATAATTAAAGAGACAAAATGACTTTTTTAATTGTTAATATCTCTTAACATATAAGGAGTTATTAAAAAATAATTGAACATTTGAGGTTCTAGTAACCCACTGTATCAATATATAGTACAGTTTTATAGAAATTAAGACATAGGACACAAGCCTATTGTACAATTTATCAATATCAGCTCCTCACTTAGTATGGGTACTTTCTCCGGGCGGGCAATTCATGGAGGCTTCAAATTCATACATTTGTATTTATTTTTGGAGAAATGACTCTTTTTTTGGTTCTCACGGATTGTCAAGAACAAATAACCTACCCTGTTCATATTTCAAAAATTTCCAGTATTGAAGTGTCAAGTTTTTGCATCGGTTCAAAAAAATCGTAGATCGCGTACTTTGTAAAAGAATAAACTATGCACTTCACCCCTAAACCGTGCAAAATTATTTTTAAACAAATAAAGTTTACGGTTTATTTAATATTTATACATACTTTCCACATTACTGTTTTCCTTCTGAGGAAATAAAGGTATGATAATATAAAGAGAATACTGAGAGATGAATTTCAAACGAACCTTTCATATGCACTTTATATTTTTCTTATAAATTTTTATGCTGTTTCAAGAATCAGTTTTTCTCGAATATAAATATAAACACAAGCATTTTCCATTATTTTTCTTTTTGGAGTTGTGAAATAGAGTGCACTTGCGGTGAAATTCACGCTATGATATGTACTTGATACACCACCCACCCCTATTTATACAGCAGATCAACCGAACAGTAAATTGCAGTGTTTTCGTAATTTAATTATTTTAACTCGTACTTTGGTTTACCACTGCTGCATTAACTACGTTTTCAGAGTCTAGCTTTACAGTCAATATTTGATATAACTGCAATGCATATAGGTACACCACAAACACACGTTGGGGGTGTTTCATCTGCCAGATGCGAGGAACCTTTTTATTCTTAAAAGAAAGTGCTTACTTTAATTAAAATAAAATACATTGAATACGTTGTTAACGTACCATGGCTTATACTGGTCCAAATGTATGTAAATTGAATTTTACTTATTTTTTTAGATTTTTGCAACATGAAAACCTTTAACGACACAGTAGGAGAAAGCATTGATGCTTCACACTGACTGCTGTGTCGTCGGCTTTACTCCTTCTTGTAACAAATCATATTTCTTTCAAATAAGGATACACTATCTTGTTATTTTTTAGAATACATTTAATTAATATTAGAAGAATCAAACTATCCAGCGTTGGAAGCCTGTGAATCTTACTCGCAGTAATGGATGGTGTGGCAATTGTATTCTTTCCCACTGCAAAACAAAATTAATAATTATAGATAACGTTAACATAAGTAAATACATGGAATGGCGCAATAAATACTATAGTACATACCGTCTCATACTTATGGAATACATGCTGTGGCTTGAAAATAATATTTAAAATATCTTTCCTGTCTGTTTGTTGACTTAAGATATCGATTGTTTTAAGCAGAAATTGATCTACGTTGAAATCAGCTAAGGCAGCTACGCTAGTTTCCAGTAGCTATAAACAAAAATATTGTGGTATTGAAAAACTGATCTGATGATTATTAAAACTTGAAGTCATATACTAATAATCAGTAGATTGGGAGTTAATCTCTTCACTCTTTCTGTTTAGTAAATAAAGTTATTAATACGTATATTTAAATTTTGTTACTTACTTTTAATGATTTACAATGCTCGATCAATATCAGCGCAAATGTGTCAATATGGGTCCTGCAGTGTTTAAATTTAACAGTTTCCAAAGTGGCGCATGTACTTAAAATTCTCATACATTGACTGTTAAAAAGATCCTTGCCAAATTGAATTGTATTTAATTTTGGCAGCCTAACAATATATTCCATTCCTTGTTCGTTGAGATTGAACGTCTTAATCAAATTCAATTCTTCTATTTTCAGACAACGTTGTGATATCACTTGCAATATGTTGTTTATGTTTGTATTCTCATTAGTGCATAAAGAAAAAGTTTTCAATTTGTCTAATTCTCCTAGTGCTTCAAAATGCATCGCTTCATTATTCATAATTAGTGATAGGTGGTGCAAGTTAGGAGCCACTTGTACTAAATTTGTGACAAAATTAGCATCATATTGTTGTTCATCTTCTGTGTTGTAAAAAGGTCGTCGAAGTGTGAAGGTAGTTAGATCCAATCTTTTCAACCGCGTTAGTAAATTGGTTTGGCTAAATTTTACATTTGTTGAAAGGTTAAGTGAATTCAAGGACAATGGCAAATATTGGAACATTGCACCTCTTTCTATACCTTCTGATGACAAAATCGTAAAATCAACCAGACCTGGATTGTTTTCGAATAATGTGCGCAATATGAAATCATTTGGATGATCATACCTTACATGCAGTGATGTCAAGTTTCTAAATTTGCTTAATTGTTCCATAACTTCAAAATTAATTGGGAAGTCTAGCAAATGAAATCTTTTCAAGTTCCACTTTTTCATGGCTTGTACTAGATTAACTGTATTAAATTCACTCAACCGAAGAATTAAAACCTCAAGAGATCTTGGTAATTTTAGGAAACAAGATCCTTTGTTATTTGAAGGTCCTCCAGTGCATGTTAGATACAGTTCCTTAAGTCTTGGAATGTTTTTAAATGCTTCTCCTAGACCAGAGTTGTATAATATTTCACATTCAAGAGAAAGTGACCTTAGAAAATGAAATTTGCTCAACTTAGTAATGTAATGAATGTATAGACAAGATCCTGTTATATTCAGAACTTTTATTCGTGGATTAAGACTTTCAATTATTTGTAAAATGTTATAAAATTTAAGTCCAAATCTTTTTTTGGTTAAGGTGAAAGTTTTTAATTTTATGCACCTTTTTAATACTTTGCATAGAGCAGAGGGGCGTTCATATTCTGTTTCATCAACATTAATCACGTGATGGGTGTTCCAATGGTTACTAACTGCTTCATGCTGTTCGGGAAAACAATACCCGAAGTTGATGATGTCAATGTCATCTAAATTCTTCAGTATCTGCGACGCAGCATACGTGTTTATATCCTTCATCGACTTGGCGACTGTAAAATAGAAACAAATATATTAATAACTTTTCCATTAACCTAATAAAAATTAATCTAATAGTATTTTCGGCCGTCTTATAAATTATTTTATTTGCATTTATTTCCTGTGCGGATGTAGAATTGCTGTGTTCATCAACCATCTATATTTTTTTATGAAAGTTGTAACTTTGAAGCTGTTTATACATATACAGACTTTTATCAAAAAACTAGGTAATTATTGGATGCGACTATACACTTTTGTTTTTAGAAAAGGCGGTTTTTTTATACCAAAACCGCCTTTTCTTATAACAAAAAAAAATTTCTCACTCTAAATACTTAATCTTACATGTTTCTAATTTAGTAATTATATATAAGTTACATGTATTTAAAGATTGTAGAATGTTTCTCATTCTAAATACCTAATTTTACTTTTCATAGAACATTTGGTTTGAATCTAAATAAGCCAGTATTAAGCAAGAAATCTGTCAATTGATACACATAACAGTGGTGACATAACCTCAATTTTGAAATTTCAACTTTAACCCTCAATATCTCCTATTTATTAATTAAAAGTGGTAAAATAATTATTACGTAGTGATTTTGACATGTTTTGAGAATACAATAAGCATAATAAAACATATAAAAATGCAGTAGTTTTTTTACAAAGTGAAAAACAAAAGTGTATAGTCGCATCCAATAATTACCAAAAATATTTATTATTTACAAAGCAAGGATATATTTATCCCATGCATTTGACATTACTTTAATAACAGCTGTTCGTACCATACAAATCACTTTGAATAAATATATTTAGTAATTGTTTTACATAATATACCTTTTTCAATAACAATAACAATAAAAATATACAAATAACATTAATTCTTAAATAAAAATAAATTCTAACCTAAAAGTAAACTGTTTAAATTATTTACCTGTTAAATGTCTAACGAATTATTATTCATCTTTTCTAATTATATAATATTGGTATATAATATATGTTGAACATGAGTTTAATTACATTTATGAAAACACATGTCATACTAAATTACGATTAAATAAAATTCAGGTTAGAATTAATATAACTTACCTCGTTTCATCTTTTAAATCTCGATAAATGTGTTTTAAAATCTACTATATACAGTTGCTTCTAACCACTTCTAACACTCAACATCACTCAAAGTAATTCAAAACTGAAATAATAAATTTTCCAAGTGTAGTCACTAGACCAAATTTTCTAACTTGTTAATCAGTTAACTTCTGGTTTAACTTTCAAAATTGTTCAAAACAGAGAAAAAAATTATCAGTAGATTTTATCAGTAGCTTTCGTAAATTTTTGTCAATCTCTACATCTGGCAATACTGTTACTTTAACTACAAATGAAACATACCTAGCGTATTTGATACATATAGCAAATTTTTGAATTTTTTTTAGTATAATTTTTTTTAAATTGTATTTAAGTAGGTAAAGGGTAGGTTCAATCCCATTATAAAAATAGTTTATACCTGGTCAGCTTAGTTACCCGATACCTGGTGTTAGGGATTGTCAAAATATTTTTGAAATTATTTTTCGACTTTTGCCAACACCTTTTGCCAATAATGAAATAAAAACAACATTTTTTTGACACTTTTTCAGTCCCAGGTAAACCCGTATAAAGGTAAAATTGTCCAAAATATGTATTTTTGTATCCGCAAGTTACCAAACCTAATAATAAGTTTAATAATCATTTAGTTATTTTCTATTAAATATGTATAATATTTGGTCAAATACTGTATTCCGTGTAAATAGGTACCAGCTTTAATTTATTGCATTATGGAGTCTCTTTGACATCATATTGGAAATGCGTAAGATTTTTTTGTCATGAAAGAGTTCATTTATAGTTCAGTTTCTCACAATCGTTCATATGAAATGTCTGTTTTATCGGCTACAGATGACGGAACCACTCCACCTGTCGGAATACAAATGAAGATAAAGTTGATGCGAACTATAATTGAAGTGAAATAGTGATGGAAACTTCACAAAACAAGACACTTCACCAAATTGCAGTTATTTAGGAATCTGTTTTTAATTTTATTTATGATTTCTTGGGCATCCTAGGCACGTAGCCGTATCGCACATAATAATGTTCTGTTTTTTTAACTTTATATTCCGATCACGCCATTGTACTTATGAATGGGCACACATTAATCAATTAAATAGAGGCATTGAAAGATTTAAGTTAATTATTATACAAAATACAATCGACTGGGATAATTTCTGTAACCAAGTAGAAGCAGTTTTATTAGTAAACCAAAATCAGTCCATGGCTACGCTTGAAAATAAGTATAGTTATTTAATTGAGTCAATTGAATCTGCAGCTAAAATTATTGCAAACAATAAAATCTCAAAATATCCCCAAATTCTTGGTGGGATGATGAATGTAAAGAGCCTGTGAAAACAGAAAAAAAGCCTATAGAAGATACCACCGAAATAGTTTTGAAACAAATAAAGTAGCCTTAAAAAAATAGAATTTGAAACGACCAAGTTACTAAAGTTCAAGAAAAGACAAGCTTGAAGAAACATTGCCCAAGAGGTTATCTTTGTTATATAAAGGAAAAAAGAATCCTATTTGAAATATTCATATTTTAACCACCAAATAATGATTTAAATACATTATCGTTTTCGCTATATATAATATACTCGTATACGAATATATATTTATTTATGTACTATATATGCAAGTCAGACAGTACAAAACAAAAGCAGTTGGATTCATTACAGACCAGAACAATAGAAACTAAATCATAAATGTACATTCAATTTGATTGAAACTGATTTCATAACAATAGTCTCCGGTATTTCACTCCAGCTAAACAACAGGAGAATCAGGGTACATTCACACTGCAACAAACTACTTTGACGTAGACTTTTTCTGTATTGTGTATTCGAGTTGTTTTGTATTTGTATATTTTATCGTGAGATGAAGTTTCTACTTTGTTTCTACTATCAATACACCACTGTTGTGATATAATCTTCAGTTCATACTTCAAAATTCTTAACCCAGGACAACACTCTACATTAACTTAGGTCTTGTAATTACTCTACTGTCTTATTTGTTCAAGATTTATATCTCATGTTACAAACACACTGATACAAAAATTTAATATTTAACTACCCAGTAAACATTTTGGAGTAAATTCTACTTAATTTCTATTACGTATCATGAATTTTTTGTCTGGAACGTGTTCGTTTTCTATTCAGTCGTTCAAAGGAAAGGTCCTTTTTATGAGCTACAGACATCGCAACGACGGTTCACTGCTGAATTAAAAGCGGAGTAGGTTTATGATTTATGACCGGATAATAAAAATATACCCATGTGGGAAAGAAACAGAAATACTTAATGAATGATGTTGGAAAAAGAAAGAATATTATTATGAAAAACTAACACAAAATCTGTGACAGGTAGAGAACTTGTAAAGCGTTAGAATAGAATTGTACGAGTGACTCGAACTTCACCAAATAGGACACTTCACCAAATTGTTTACTGGGTATACAATATATATCAGTATAGTTTTTTCAAATCAATTGTTTTTTCTTTAAAGAAAAACAAATTCCATCCAACCAAGAATTTCACCCTAATCGTAACTCTAGGATCCAGATCATCCCCCATCATTATTTTTAAAGTTATTCATTTTCACTTCCATATTGGATGCACGAACTACCCTCCACTCCAGCCGCAACCCTTGAAGAGTGGGGGTGAATGGGGATGTGTATTTCACATTTACGTTTACAACGGATTCAAATTCAGCTTTAGTTTCTACTGATACATCAGTTCGTTCTACTCAATCTTGTTCAGTTGTTGTCAGGTTTAACATACGACTATTGTTAACCATCAACGAAATAACAGCACAGAGTATTTGAGAAATTTAACACATGTATCCTGCATAATGCTAGAGCGGGACCTGGACCAGGACTGACACCAGGATAACCCCCTTTACTGAAACCCAATACATGTCAAACTCGATTCTAAATAAATTTTAGAACAAGGTTAGTTTGGATAATTAAATTTCGTGTGGTAGTTTTTTTAATATCTGTTTGAATGCATCAACATTGATCAGTTTTTAGAACGAAAAGAATATATATGTATATTTATAATTTATATTTACAATTTATACGTTAAAATGCAACTGTTAATAAGCTAGTTATACAATTATTATGTAATTACTTAAAAAATATATAAATTGCGATTATTACTTGAAAATTTATATATTTTTTTATATTTTTCTGATTTCGGACCTGGGGCCCTATTCCTGAGTCTTGCGAGCAATGATCGTGATCGAACAGATATAATTTATATAAGTGAAACATTTTACGAATCACTTCTAAAAGAATATTTCTGAACTATAATAATAATTAATAATAAAATTCAGGAACAGTACAGGACTCTTTTAAAAGTGATTCGTAAAATGTTTCACTCATATATAAGACTCAGGAATAGGGCCCAGGTACAAAATCAGCAAAATATTAAAAACAAATAAATTTTCAAGTAATAATCGCTATTTATTTATTATTGAAACCACAGGTTTTGAAAAACCCTAGCTATAAACTACACAGTTTTATTTTTAAATTTTAAACGTTTTTACGACTTTAAAAGCGTCTAGTATTTTTTTTCAATAACACAGATGCTTGGTACTTATGGTTTATTAGATTAAATCTGATCACATTTGACAAACCCCAAGAAATTAAACAATTAACATACCAACTTAAATTGGTGCACCGTTGGCATTTTTATACTGTCAAAAATTGTATTTTTATAAAAATAGAAGTTAAAAATAAAGAATCACACTTTGTCTAAGACATGTATGGCTCAACATGTTCTAAATGGTGTCAACTATCATCCCCTTAAGGCTTTGCACACTGGTTACAAACACCCTGTATTTGTTTTAATAAACACCAAGGTTTATGTTTTTCCGCTAACTTGGAAAAATGGTCCAACTTCCTGGCGCAACAGCGCGCTTGTTAATGAATTTAGAGATAAGTTTTAAAGTTTTCGCAATGGCTTATAAATTGGTAAACTTAGTGTTGCACTGCTGGCCTCAATATGTAGAGTCTTTCAACAAGAGCGGTCATTTTTAATCGCAAGATATCTGTGATATTTGGCAGGTATTGTGTTTCATAAGTAACCTCAGAGTTTATAATTTGGATTAAATTCAAAATATCACCACTTTTCACGGAAATATTGCGTTTTTGTATTGATTATTTCTATATATCACATGGGCAAAAAAAATTTGTTTCATCAAGACAACGCACCGTGTCACAAGTCAATCAAAACAATGGCAAGGCTACATGAATTGAACTTCGAATTGCTCCCACATCCACCGTATTCGCCAGATTTGGCTCCCAGCGACTACTGCCTGTTCGCAGACCTGAAAAAAATGCTCGCCGGTAAGAAATTTCGCACGAATGAAGAGGTTATCGCTGAAACTGAGGCCTATTTTGAGGCAAAAGATAAATCGTTCTACAAAAGTGGTATTGAAATGTTAGAGCGGCGCTGGAATGATTGCGTTGCTCTTGATGGAGATTACGTTGATGAATAAAGCTAATTTTGAACCAAAAAAACTGTGTTTTCTTTGTTAGGCCCGGGACTTTTCAGCCAATATGTTATATACCCTTTGAGCGGTAAATTTTACATAAGTACTGTTTTGGTATATGTATTAATTTACGTAATAATTCATCTAGCGTAGTAGCTGTCATAACATTTGTTATGTAATAATTAATTTGTTTATTATGTGCTTGCATTGGTTGTCTCTGCTGCACTGCACTGCATATCCCATTCAAACTTGTTCTCTAACCACATAAAATTAATTATAAACATAAATTGCAAATGCATCCACCCGAATATTATATATATTGCACCTCCTCTACTCTTGTTAATAATTATTTTTGATAATGATAAAACTCTTTTATAATAACACGTATATAAGCACAACAAAATATATACTACATATAATACATAATAAAAGTTTTTCCATTGTATAAATTGAAAAATGTAAATAATGAAAAATATTATATCAAAACTCTAAAGTATACAATATAGAAAAATTGTTAGAGGTAAATAAAATTGAAGTTTTATTTTATATTTTGTTGTGCAAATATAGCAAAACATACTCCAGTCGTATGAGTGAGTATGGTAAAGAAACTAGTGTTGTGTATATGCTCGTAAACATCGATTCTTTATATCGACAACTTATTATCTATTTATTATTTCTTGTATATGGACATATATATGTAAGGCACGCACTGGATATCAGATTATGTTTGTTTACAGCACAATTTGTAAAGTTCAAACAAACATCTTTTTGTTTATCTTTTATTTAGTAATTAAGCTCACTCCCTAAAGACAGTTACGTATATTTAAGTTTAATATTACATAAAAATGTTAACTGTTCACATAGCATTTTTGTATTAATATCAGGGCTTGGGCATGTGAGAGATGCAGTTGTATCTGACATCATTATAAATGTAGATCCAAACTGTAATTTAATTCCACTGTAGACTATTTTAATGTAGAACGAGAGCGCCAAATCATTTCGCATCTTCTATAAACTTATATCAGTGCAGGATTTTTAAGATCTTTTAAATTTATTGAATGGCAATGTTCTATAATTCTTTTAAACCTGGGTAAATAACAACCCAGTAAACATTTTGGAGTCACTTTGACATCATATTTGAAGATGCGCCATTATTTTTTTGTCATAAAAGAGTTCATTTATAGTTCAGTTTCTCACATTTTTTCATATAAAATGTCTACTTTATCGGCTACAGAAGGCGAAATTACTCCACCTGTTAGAATACAAATGAAGATAAAGTTGATGCGAACTATAATTGAAGTGAAATAGTGATAGAAACGTCACTAAATGGGGCACTTCACCAAATTGTTTACTGGGAAAACGTGGCAATAGGTAAAAAGTATACATACAATAATACATTAATTTACGTTTAGTGTTTTAATTGTTATATCCTATTTTTTATATTACATATTTTACTTTAATAAAACTAAAAGTTTAAAAACATTATAAAGATATCTATTTTTATATACTGGAAGAGATAGCTGTTTATAATTGGAAATAGTTTGATCAAAATCTATGGCCTTAGCAATTTTGCATATTTATAAGTCTCAGTATAATCATAATTACAGCATATCTCATCATAGTCTCAGCATAATCACAAAATATCGATTTGTAATTGTACTTATCACAAATCATCGATGTTTTCGATATATCTATGGAACACACTAATCCGGATAAAGTAACTGAACGTGTTGTAAACAGAAGATATTTTTATTTCTATTTCTATTCCAATTTGCAACTAACTAATGCGACCGTTCTAGCGAGGGTAACTCATATTTGTTCCGTCATACGATTTCCGCACAACATAAAGTAACGCTCGAAATAAAATTATGATGTTGTTTGTTTATTTTATGAGCTTGAAACTTTTAAAATAAAGACAACGACAACTTATGCAACACTAGAATTCAAATACGAGATTTACTTGTTAAATAAAGATTTCTGTGTTATATATTCGACAACATCACACGTAACATTGTTATGTATATTTTACATAAAACATATTACAAATTACGTAGAAATATTTATATAAAATATTTGGTTATAAGTATACGACATTAGAACTTTTACCATTACTTTTTATCATTAAATATTAGTAAAATATTGGTATGCATTTTTATACATAATTTAAAAAAAAAAATTATTTGGGTTTGGCTTGTTCGATACGATTTGTAAGATCTGATTGGAAACAATAATCTGACAGTATGGTCTTCCCTTGTACATTCCGTCTTCCGTCTCACATTTTAGTATTTTTACCTACGATAAGCGGAGAGCTTTTCTGAATCTTAGCTGAGATTTTAAATATTGAGTTTTCCCATCCGTGATTTTCCAAGATATTTTTCCATTCACAGTTTTCTTCTATTACAATGTATATTAATATTAAATGCTTAATCTCGTTAAAGATTAGCTTATAATTTTAGTTATATATTTAAAATTATAAAGAGAAAATTACTTCCGCAAGAAACAAATTATGAAAAGGGGGAAAAACTTGCTACAAAAAAACATGTCACTGTATAGTTGAAAAGCACTTTAAGTATTATAACCCCGAAGCTATGTGACAGGGAGGGGAGTGAGGGGGTTGGTTAATAAACGATGGTGTTAGGTTCATAGTCAAAGAGTAAAAGATTGAGAAAACGGGAGTGGGGTGGTTATTCATGGGTAGTAATATTACATTTTAATTGCACTTGTGTAATATTTTCATATAGAAAATGTCTTTTTATACCGAAATGCTGACATTAAACAAAAATTATAAAACGTGTCTAAGAGGATTCAATTTTAAAGTGACACGTGTTGGAAAAAAGGGACTTTAAATTGTTTAAAAGATAAATGGGTAGTTGAGCGACGTGTAAGTGAAGACTTGGATAATGTTGCTTCTGCGTCACTATTTATTTCTAAACAATGGCCATAGTCGAAGAATATTACCCGTAGTGGGAGAAGCATGCTGAGGCACAGCGAGGGTCATGCTTTAGTTCTATTGTTCTGTTCTATGTTCTATTCACCATGACAAATATTTAAAAAAATATATGACGTCACTGTTAAAAATGTTCTTCATTTTAATACAAATTTAATGGACAAATGCGTATTAAAATAAAGAACTGGTTATTAATTTTTTTTAAGATAAATTTAGGTCTGGATTTGTAAAAGAAATGCATTGTATAATGTATATCTTATGAAAATTTATATATCTGGATCTGAATTTTTTTTAATACTTGGTTTCTAAAATATGCTTTAGAACCTGTTCTAAAAACTATACAGTTTTTTTAAGAGTTTAGCTTATGGTTAATTAACTAAAATTGTAATCTACTCTCTCTTAACTATAAGAATATCATGACTTCATAACTGTACTGTGAAAAATATAAAAGTAAAAACTGCTATTTGAAGTACTTCTTGGGTACAAAAATTCCTATAGAGTCAAATCAAAATTACTATATATAAGACACAGTCTTATATAGTAATAGTAAGTAAGACTTGCAATCAAATTTAATTGGTTATGCGCTAACATCATCATAAATATGAAAATATGATTTCAAAGAAAAATACGAAAAATAGCAATGAAAAAAACAGCTTTATAAAAGAGAGAGAGATATGATTGAAACAATAGAATTTGTAGAACTAGGAGGACTTAATTAGCAGATGAACGAAATATACATTTTAAAAGAAGTAAGAAATGCAATGGGAGACATCGCAGTGTAGATGATTCCTGTATCAGATCGTAATGCGGTTGTTGTTAAAATGAAAATAAATGATGAAAATGGATGATGAGGTTGTTAGGAAGCAACGAAGAGTTTGGAATAGAATGAGAAAAACTGAGAAATAAGAAAATTATGAATTTTAAAAATTATGTATTATGAAAGCTTTGTAATTTAAGCGCTAATAACTATCAAAAAGTTGATGCACTCAAAATAAATTCAAAAAAAGTAGTTCTGTGTATTCCACACAGTGTAGCATTTACCCCGGAAACAGGAGAATTCCCACTAAAATAATTAGTATGAGTTTTAAATATAGGTTAGAAAAATTCCATTGATTACTTTACAGATAACGTCATATTGATTATAAATTAATTAATTGCATATTGATTAGCATTGTTAAAGTTTTATTGCCTTAATTATCACCTTGAAGCTGTAATTACTTCAGCAAACACTCATTTCTAGTGTAATAAACTATATGTGTTCCATGACATAAATACTATAATTAAAATTACTGATAAACGTAATTACTTACCCTTCCCTTGTTCCACCTTCCCCCTTTTCCTATAATTTTCATGCATTTCTCAACAGGAAAACGTACATACCTTTGTTAAACCTCGCCCAGTTTTCATATTTATTAGTTTCACTAAATTCATCGCCATAAATTATATTTGACCCCAATTGATGAACACCGGTTCAATCATTACGTGGGATGAAATGACGTATATAAAAACATCGATGTATTGTGTTCAATATCGATGTTTTTATATACGGCTTAAGTATTTATTGCTTGGTACTTACATCGATGGTTAAAACTCTGAGCACTATGTTATGATGCTTCTCCCATACCTCTCTCATCACCCTGACTTCATCCATCGCCTTTCACCGCCCCCTCGTCCTCGGAATACTTCATCCGGCACATATTAGCGATTGTAATTGCTTTTTCAATCGATATGCTCTCTGTCATTGAATAAGAAAAAACTTCAGAGAATTTTACTGAGCTTTATGGAAAAGCTTTTCACAGAAGAACTACATGTATGGAAAGCTCGTTAACTGTACGGGTTGCAGTTAAATATTTACTAAAGTACCTATTTTGTGGTTATTTCAATAGCTGCAAGCTATCAATTGTGACTTTAATATTGTACGGTGGAAAGTCAGTATTGTAGTTAAACATTTTACGTTTTTCGCCCCTTTTTATTAATTCTACATAGTTTTTTTTATATATCTTTAAAAAAATATTATTTCGCTTATGCTCATTTTTATAAATCAAAATATTTTTGTAAAATTGTTATTTTGTAGAGAAATCTTTCTTTTAGTTTAGGCGTCCTCGAATTTTTCTTCTAGTTTTCTAAGTAGCTGTTATTTTGGAAAACCTTATGAAAATTTAAATTTATTTTTTAATTATTTATATACATTGTTTTAATAATTTAGAGAAACCACTCTTCGTATATGTATCTTAATAACAAATATTTTTTTTTTATTTATTTATTTATTTGCTTTAACTTTTATTCGTCATAGCCACCATCAAACATTTTTTTTATACATATTTAACATAACATTTATAATTCTATTTTACAAATTTCTAAATATTTTAATAATCACTAATTAATTTTGTATCACTTAACAAAAATTCAGTATTAACAGAAAAAGTTTTAATCACATCTAATATTTCACTATTGAATTTTGATCTTTCTAAACTATAATTTATGCATTCAAATAAAATATGATCTAAAGTTACTTCTTCACCACATTGACATCTATCATCAGATTTAATATTAATTTTACACAGGTGAGCTGGACTTTTACAATGATTACTTTTGATTCTGATTATAGTTAATATAATTTTGCGGGACTCATTTCTGAACCATCTTTTCTTACTTAAATTTGGATGTAATATATAATAATCTCTTCCTTTTAGCTGACTTTTGTTAATGAAATCTTGGTTTCCCAAATGCACTACTTATATATATGTTACTTATATGTTACTTATATGTTACATATTGAGAATAAGCTATCCCCCAAAATTAAGGAACACAGATATTTTTCTTGCGTTTATGTAATGTTTTACTAATATATCAAATCTAGTAATATGTAATCTAATACGGTTTAAATATAGATATATCGTTACTAATCAAACCTTAAAAAGGATTCTATAATCTTTGAATTATTTTTAATTTTAATTTATTGCAAAAAGGTATTACATAACTCTTTAAGGAGGTCAGGACGTACCGTCAATATTACAAGTTTATCTCTCGCTAATACGAAATGCAAAATACGAAGTACATGAGGGACGAGCAAATATTGGGCCTGTACCTTTGAAAATGAATTTTTCAATTCCCTATTAAACTGCTTTTTGCTTGTTAAAATGATTTTTTTATGCATATAATAGTTTAATAAATGTTATATTTTATATAATATTTATTCCGATTTAAACATTATGATTTGTATGGAAAATGACTATTTTTAATCATGTATAAGAAGAAAACTATTAACCCTAGGTCTCTAAAATTTTAAAACAGCATGTATTTTAACTATTTGTATCGACCCTCCAAATTTTACAACGTTTTCATCATTTACGTTAACGTCCTATACCTCCTTAACTTCGTTGACATCTCTATTGACAAATCCAAATGATTATCATATAGTACCAACTTTCAAACGATATGTGTCAAAATTTCATAATATTCCGACCATTTCTGTACGAGTTACAATGGATTTAGTGAAGACACTTTCATAATTTTCAAAACAATAGAAATATATGAATTTCGTTTTTTGGTAAAGCATTGCTTTTTAATGGGAAAAAGTAACGTTTGACCGAAGCAATGGCTTGGCAAGTATTATTCAGACTTGGTCAGTAAAATAAGCCACAACAAGTTGTATTTCAGTTACATTATTTACGTAATTTGTAACTTTGTAGTTATGTTAGATAAACCGTAATTACACATAACTGTTTTCTCGAAAAATATATATTATTCATTGTCCCATATATAAAGGTAATCCCTCGGTGTTATATTCTGGTATAGTATTCTTACGATGCAGTACTATTATATCTCCGGGCTAGATATTGCACCGATCAGCATTCACTTCACTTGCCAGGATATAGCATGTAATCCACTAAGCCACTACTACCAACCACATGGTGCTGAATGCAACCACCCTCCTACAATTCCACCCACTTTCAACATCATAAATCGAGATCATTCTATTTGGCTCATATAAAATGCACTATACTCGGGATTCACGGATTATTTCAAATGTTTGATGGATTTTAGAATTTGTAATTTTGTATCTGAACATCAGTTTTTTAGTAATTGTATTGTTAGTAATTTCAATGTGATTGCAGAAATCAAGTCCTAAATGGCGGAAACTATTTGAATCGGAGGAGCACATTGACTTAGCACACATATTTTCTAATAAAAAAAGTATAGTACCGTACACACTGGTGCGACTTAAACATGCGACAACCATTATTTGTTGAAAGAAGTTGTCCACACTAGTACGACATACAACTTAATACGTCGGAAGATTTTAAATTTCGAACGAATTTCTTCAACCTGCTTTAGAAAAAAAACATAATAAAACTCAGTTCTTTAACAATACCCAGTAAACATTTTGGAGTCAATTCTACTTCATTTCTATTACTTATCATGAGTTTTTTGTCTGGAACGTGTTCGTTTTCTATTCAGTCGTTCATAGGAAAGACCCTTTTTATGAGCTACAGACATCGCAACGACGGCTCACTGCTGAATTAAAAGCGACTCCGGTTTATGATTTATGACCGGAGTTATAAACTTGACACTAGTTGAAGGCCTGTTGTCTTCGTCAGGAATGGCAGGAGTATAAAACTTAATGGAATTCTACTTTTTAGAGTCTGCAAAATATAAATATTTAAATGAAGAAATAAATAGATGTAATCTTTAGTACGGATCGTTATTTTTTTAATGAATATTATTCATCTTCAACAATACTCGTTATATTAGTTTTTTACATTGTTTTGGTGATTCAAAAATCCACGATCGGCAGGTCTGCGTTAGGTTTGAAACCTCTGTCTTACCATCGCTGCTTTGAGTATTCGTTTAAACACATTATATTCGGGGATTGAGGGAGACAGCGTGTGCCTATTACCATTAAAGAAATATTTGTTGAAAAAGGATAGCATATACTGTAAACATACTGTACTGAACGAAATACTATACAAGTATACAAGTGTAACGGTGAAAAATATATTTTACTTGTCTAACCGCATCTCGTTTCTCTCTCATTTTGGAATGAAAATGAACTAAAAAAATATATATCCAAGTGTGAAAGAAACAACTGCTACTTAATGAATGATGTTGGAAAAAGAAAGAATATTATTATTACAAAATCTGTGATAGGTAGAGAATCAATTTGAACTAAAGGCGACTTTTGTGTACCAATTTTGAACTATTAACGAACTTGCTAAGACTACATATATCAGATTTTATTTCACAAAATCTTGACAGGTAGGGAATAAATTTGAACTAAAATTGGTTTCTGTGTTGTTGCTTCGAACTTGTAAAGCGTTAGAATTGAATTGTACGAGTGACTCGAACGTCACTAAATAGGGCACTTCACCAAATTGGTTACTGGGTAGACAACGGTCTACAGTCACACACTTCAATAGTATGATATACTTGCTCCCAAAAATAAATACCACTTTTTATGTCTAATAAAACTTTTGATTTGCGTTAAGATAATTAACAAATTTCATATATAAACCACTGTATGTTGACTTACATTTTACAACCTACATCTGTAATAAAAATATTTAAACCACATGCTACTGTTACTTAAAACAAGAGAGAGGGTGTAGAAAAAGGGGTTGTTAGTTGAATTCTGTACTAGAACACGGCTTATCTATTTATTGTTCATGATCATCACAGTGGAAAACATGTAATAACTACACCGTCGTAATTTCCATTTAACAAAGAGGGTGAGTGAGATGGGGATTGGGATAAGGGTAGGGAGTAGTTATCAAAATATACTGTATATGTGTACACGGTTTGTTTAGGTTATACGAGTATTATGACGTGCTGGGTCCCGAACAAAGGTTAAAGATTATGTGGGTTTAATGTAATCGGACGGACATAATATAACTTTTTGTATTTCGATTATGTCCTCTTCAGGATGATACAGATGTGACTTCATTTAGTTTATTGAACTGAAATGTGTTATGTATGATTGACGTTTTATGATGGGTTTACTTATTATTCTCAGAGTTTAAGGTAGTTCCAGAGCTAAACCACTTTTCAAATAGATTTTTTTAAATTTTTGTTTGTAGGATAAGAATAACGTTAACTATTATATCTCGAAGTTTCAGAATTTCAGAAGTTTAGAATTAGGCCGTCCGCACATTCGTCGACTGATTGCAAACGCGAGCCCCGAATCTGCCCGAACCGAATGAGAGTGGACTGACTTTGTTACGAATAAAACTAAACTGATTTGAAATTGGTTTTGAGCGACTGTGTTTCTAGGTCGCAGGCAATTACGTTGAATGCTTTTGATGGTCATGAGCAGAAATGTGCACAAATACTTTTCAAAAATATTTATATACATACGAGGCGTGTTTTTTAAGTAAGTACCGTTTTGGAATTAAAAAAAGACGTGCAAAGATATCGCAATAATTTTATTTTTACATGAAAGCCTGTACCTTAATCTACTTTTCTACATAATTTCCGTGAATATTGAGGCACTTGTCATAACGTGGCACCAGTTTTTGAATACCCTCCTCATAAAATTCTGCCGCCTGACTTGTTAACCACTGTATCACAACTGTTTTGACTTCGTTATCGTCTTGAAGACGCTGCGGCATTCTTTAAATGCTCTCACCCATTTCCTTACCATTCCATCACTCATCGGCGGGACCCACGATTGTCGGAGGCATCTTAAACACTCAGTAAACAACGTATACAATGAAGAATCAAACTGTAATGGCGTCAGTGCGTAGACAAGAGATGTAGGTAACCAGCGCGCATGCGCGGAACGCCGACCGTAGCGCTGCAAAGGCGGAAACGCAAAACGGTACTTGCTTAAAAAACATGCCTCGCACATACAGACAAATACCTCACAATACGACACAATATAATCCCCTATTATGCTGTTGTTAAAAGTTCTATGGAGTCACAAAACACGGCTCGACATGGCTCGTTTTTCGTTTTCGTTGGAAACTTCGTTGCGCGTCTAGTTTGGAATCAGTCGACTCGTGTGAGAACGGCCTCAGAGATAATTCATATCACAGTTATCAACTTTTAGACTCACTCCCATTTGAAGCATGTTAAGCTTTCTGTCCGCCTAACTATTTCCTATTGTACACAAAAATATCTCGATAGAATTTTGAGAAAGAACAGTAAAGAAAAATGCTTATCACCGATTCGTATTTGAGATATAGTAGTTTTTAAGAGAGAATATAATTTTTTTTAAATTTCAACACGTTCTTTTCATTGTCAATGATGATCCAGCAACGCTGCACGCAAAATTATTTTGATTAATGTAGAATAAAGAAAGAAAATTTTAAATTTTTTATGGTACTAATGTGTTTTCAACATTACATGTAATTTGCAAAGTTGGCAGGCAGGTCACCGTAACAGAAAATATTTGATAGTATGTGTAGGTATTCGTATGCAGAGATTTTGAATTTCTGAAAGTAAATGTTCTATCTATAGGTACTATAATCAACAATTAGTAAGCAACAAAACATTAGCCTAAAGTATCATTCCCACTGCTTTAATTTAATTTAAATTGTTTAGCATATGGCAATACGCGTAGTCGTTCACAGTACCATTTTTAATTTAATTTATTTTTTACGTTTTGTTAGTTTTTTTTAGAACCTTACAAGGTCCAATATTTTAAATTAAAAATATCAAATTAAGAAAAACTGTATTATATTATAACCTCCAAAATGTCAAAATGCAGTAGGATTTACTTTTAAAAGAAGTTTAATGTTAGTTTTTGAAAAATATAGAAGTGATTAAAAATAGCAATTTTAATTATTTCACATACAATTTTGTCAACTGTCAAAATTTATAATACTAACGATGCATACGCACCAACTAAATTAACTAAACTTAAATTAAAACACAAATGTGCAAAGGAAAACTTGAAATCTAGATTACAATATTAAATAAAACAGTAAATTAAATATCAAAACAGTGAGTGCGAATGAGGCTTAACTTTAAATCTACTAATTTTAAACCTAATTTTAGATAACTATATTTCCGTCAACTTTTCTTATTTTAAAGAATGAAAAAGCCGATAAACGTATATCAGCCTATATTTCAATTCAAATTCTAAAAATGGTTTCATTTAGTAAACAAAAATTGATTCTATAGAAATGTTGACGTACATAGTAATTTTTAATGTGTATTTCTCACAGAGCATTAGAAAGTTTATCAGGGAGTAAGTATTTGCGATATATATCAGAAATTTCTATAGAAATTCTAAAATGCAATACATCTTCATGATGAAATTCCTTACTTTTTAGCTTTTTTTTTCTTCTAATAATTTTTTCCTGGTCTGTACCTTGCACATCCGCTGTATTGTTCGAAAGCTTCATTTTCCTCTCCATTGTCAGAGTGATGTGGGGTAACTACAACTAGAAGTAGAGAACTCTGATGACGTTGGTAAAAACTATTTGCTGTACCCTTAGCCGTTGCTCAGTCCCTGTCTCAACTTACACCAGCATTAATTATTTTAAATGCATGTTGTATAACGATGTCGGGAACGACGTTAAAAACGACGCTTTGCGAACTCCAAGGGGATGGATGCATTCCCTAGCATACCAATATAAATTACATCAATCTCTTCTAGTGATTTTATATTTTAGGGAGGATTTCTTCTGCTTGGAAACACGTTATTAATGAAGTTTGTAATGTACTAGTATATCATATTATAAGAGTATGTATGATGATGGGTTAGGTTCGTTGTTGCATATTTTATCAGATTGCAACGAGTTTGTAAACAATTTGATATAGTAAGGCCCTCCGCACACGACGCGACTGGTTGCAAACCTTAGCCCAAATCTGCCCGAAGCGAATGTCATTACAACTATGTTGTTAGTAAGAGATCGAACTTGTATGCGAGTGAGATAAAACACGAGAAAAGGCACACGAGTCGGCTGATTGCAAACTAAACGAGAAACGAAGTTTTCAACGAAAACAAGCACGAGCCATGTCTAGCCGTGTATCGTGACTATAGAATTTTTAACAATAGCAAAACAGGGGATTCTTTTGTGTTATATTTGATTGTATGTATCTATTTAAATATTTTTCAATAGTATTCGTAAACATCTCTGTTGATGAAACCAACAATCCCCTGCGACTGAAAAATCTTGTCGCTGAATATATGCTCAAAACCTGTTTAAAATCAGTTTAGTTACGTTCGTACCGTGTGTTTTATTTCACTCGTTAACACGTTCGTTCTTTTACTAACAACACAGTTGTATTGACATTCGGTTCGGGCAGATTCGGGGCTAAGGTTTGTAACCAGTCGCGTCGTGTGCTGGGTGCCTTAGATCCGGATCTTGGATTTCTTTTTAGGTAGGGCAATCAGTTAATGACGTTCACACGTTGAAACCTACATAAACTACACATATACGTAATTAAAAAATTTGATATTTTAAATTATTATATATCGAATACAAAACGGTGAAGTGCTACTATTTTTTTTTTTTAATTTGTTTAAGAAATATTTTTCTTTACTTTCCTAAAATTTATCAAAATTCTATCGGGAAATGTTTTGTGTATAATAGAAAATAGTTAGGCAGACAGAGAGTTTTACATGCTTCAGATGGGAGGTAAACCTGAACCTGAACCTAATTATCTTGGATTTTAAACGGTCAAAAATTCTTAAACTTTGTGATGTATTGTTAGCCTTTAAACAAGAGAATCTATCAAAAAGTGGTTTCACACTGGAACTTCCTTAAAATCTATTTTATCTAGTCAGTCTAGTTTAGACCCCTTCTCTACACCATAACCCGGGACTGTGTGTAGTGTAAAATCAAGAATACTGTGAACCATAAGCTTAAAAGACCCCAAATGTCCAATTATTTTTTAGTTAGTCTCAAATCTATGAATTCGCGTAACACGAATCCGCATAAATCAAGAACTTACTGCACGGCAAATTATATATACTACTGTTTCGATCAACATATAAACTTTTGATATTTTTTTAAATTCATAAACAAGGTTACATACAATCGATTCCTTATTATGTCATGACGTCAGAAATCTACTATTTTAATTGTTAACTAGCTAAATCAAGCCACGCTTCACTGTGGTTCAGTGTGATATGAAATACATGGAACCGTAAATAAAAAACATATACATACTCAAACACAGACGACGATCAACTAGAAAGAAATATGAATTAGATTCTCAAAAATATACGTATACAAACAAAATTTCAAGTCAATTGACTGACTAGTTTTCGTGCTTTGCGAACACAAATATACGCAGGCGAATTTTTCATATACTTATAGCAAGTATATCTTCTACATTATTTAATTTTTCTTTTAAAAAAGGTGCCCGGCATATTCAAGTGCAAGTTAACTCTGCAGATAGCATGTTCAGATACATTTCATAAAATAACAAGATGATTTTATCATTTATTAAAATGGCAACAGAAATTAAATATTATTTGTAGCACAATTTTAAATTAGCGTTCTCTATTCAATTTATATCATAAGAAAAATTAATAAAAAAAAAATCACCTTATAATTTCATTTCCATTTCTAAAATTCCATTTACCCCGCTGCGATGTTTTAATTAACCATGATATTACGAATATTTTAGCCAAGTTTAATTTTTTTTTTTCATTTTCCTTTTTCTAATTTACATTTATTTGCAGCTACATCAACAACATAAATAATCATCTTCAAATTCTCCATTTTTTAGGGGAATTATTTCTCTTCCTCTCTTCTATTCAATTATTTCTTTTAATTAGCGAATATGCCAGATTACTCATATATTTTTAATATAATTAATTAAATCCCTCGAACATACAACATAAATCATATTTATCTATTTCCTTTATTATATGAGTAGCTAGAGTATCCTTTTAAAAAGGGAGAATCTTTGTATTGATTTCTCCAATGTGGAAATAGTTTTTTAACCTCTGGGGAATCGAGTTTATTCTATCAGTAAATTGGGAAAATAAATCACCTTTCAAAGTTAATCAACATTTATATTTCTATTGAGGAAAATAACTAGAAAGAATTGACAAACAAAAGTTATTTCTACTATTTATAAACTATTAAATACCTAATGTATCATACGGCGTGTTATTAGGTAGCTTATCCTGTAGTCCTTAAATAACTAGTTCTTAATTTTAATACGCACTTGTCAATTAAAATTAGGAATATTTTTAACAGCGTGGTAGTAAGTTGAAAAGTGTGAATCTTGCTCTGCAACTCTGCAAGACATTTGCTATATGAGAAGTATAAAATAAACCTTAATTAAGAAACGAGCCTCGCAAAGCTATATCAACTATAATCAGAATCAAAAGTAATCATCGCAAAATTCTAGCTCACATTTATGAAATTATTTTTAAATCTGACGATAGATGCCAATGTGGCGAATTAGAAACTGTAGATCATAATATATTCGTATTTGAATTAACGAAGATCAAAATTTAGCAATGAAATATTAGATGTGATTAAAACCTTTCCAATTAATACAATTTTGTAAAATGATTATAAATTAATTAGAGGATAATTTACATTTTTAGATAATACTAAAAATTAAAATAGTTTTATAAATAACATGTAAAAGTATTATACATTTTAAAAATGATAACAATTTCGTAACAAGTTAAGCTTACTGTACAGTCACTTAGAATACAAAAGAATTAAGGTACAATTCACCACAATAATTAAATCAATAAAATATACATATCAGAATATATGTAATATAAATTATTCTAAAAATTAAATTAAAAAAAAAGTTAAATTATAATGTTATAATTGTCAATTTCAATTAATTTAAAAATGCGTCGAGCTAGCAAGCACTACAAGACAATTTTCTAATTGGGAAATGCAGATTTTTAAATAATGTTATTTACCAAAATAAATTTTAAGAAATTTTCTCAAGAATTTCATTCATATTTGAAAACAACAAAATTGATTTGACATAGGTCAACTGCAAAGCCAGCCGCGACAACCCCTTAACTGAAATTATTTTTCGTAAGGTGTTATTCTCTTTAATAAAACAACCAACATATAAAAATATTTTATGGGATATTTTTTATAGTAATATAAAAAAAACCAGCCTTTGGCGCACCGTATATAGTATTATCGAATATTAGTAGATATTTCGTTTTGAGAAAATAAATGATTACGTTAGAAATATTTCTCGAAAGAAATATTCTCAAATAAATTAAACCCAGAGTAAATTAATCTCTAGTTCATGAATGCACCTTTCGTTCCATGAAATCAGTGACCCGTGTATATGCATACCTTCATACCTACTTATTCAGCCATTGTAATTGTAATTTCCATTTACTAATATACATATTTATATTATCGGTACAGATGCATGAAATGTCCAGAGCACTGTGAACGTTGCGATGGCTCCGGACAATGCGAGGCTCGAGGAGATCCTCTACTTCGAGCGGTTGTACTCGCATCACAAGCTTCATGTCTGGTTGTAGTTCCGGTTCTTGCCGCTGTCGTGTTCCGGCACAGGAAATGCAAGGTAAGGAGGTGTTAATTAGCATTTAACATAAATTTACACAATTTATAATTACATTCAAATAATTTGCATGCAAATATTTTATAACTTTTAAATTAATTTTTCTCTTATAATAACATACTATTAAATCGCAGATCGTAATATTTCAAGTTCTTTTCTTATTCAGTTTATTAGTGTGACATCTCTGAATACTATGTTTAATGACCAAACAATATTCAAGTTGCAACCATTTTGGCGGGATTCGCCAAGTTTATCTGCTTTTCGTAGAATTGAAACAGATAGAGGATAACTGTATACCCAAATCAAATTTCGAAGATGTCTCACTAATGAAATAAACAATTGATATCTATTATATTTAATTTTGAAGTTCTATCTTGCCTATAGAAAAAATATTTCTAAACTTTTCCTGTTAAAAGTTGATGCGGATTTATTTGCTATATAACTTTGAAATTAGATAGAAAGTTGCAATTTGGTATTTTGGTAATTTAAAAATTGAAACATGGGCATATGAGCAGTTTTTACTGAAGGTAAAAGTTGTGCAAGAAAGTATACATTTAATACGTAGGCTAACAACGATAGTATATAATTTAAAAATCAAATAAAAAACTTCCAAACTTTTAAAAAAGGTCAGAATTTGGGTAGCTGTTATGACATTTTTGGTAGAATAAGTGGCAGTGAAAGCCAGAGGTCTTAGAAAGCCATTCAAAATATATATTAAAGCAATAACACCGAAAATTGAAAATATTCAAAGAAAATTATATGATGACACAGTGGGTGAGAGCACTGATGTTTCATTATCATCATAAACTTAGTAGAGAAGCATCGGAAATAAGGCAACAATAAATAAATTATATAACAGAGTTAAACCTTAATTTTTATAAAAGTGTACTATATATTGATAAAGTGAGTTACTAGAACCTCAAATGTTCAATTATTTTTTAATAACTCCTTATATGTTACGAGATATTAACAATTAAAAAAGCCATTTTGTCTCTTTAATTATTAAAGGGATTCAACGTTGTACCCATTCCAAATGCATGTGACATCACAACCGCTGCCAACCTTACAGATCATAAATGTCTGCTATATGTATTTATATATCAAAATATCAAATATTATTTACAGCTATTTCAAGGAACAATAAAATTTCAATATTATGTCTGCCTTTGCAGGGTTAAATAAAATATAAACTTATTATTCTTTGACTTGCTTATTTGACTACCAACAGCTACAAAACATTACCACAGCGCTGACCTACTCAACAAATAACTGACGTTAAAATGTATTTCACGTCATATAAATATGGCCGACCATTTCTAGCGCTAAAACTACAATTCAAACTTTTAATTGCTATATCTCCGTCAACATTTAGATATTTAATAAAATAGACACGGCAATACACATTTAATAATATGAATTTCAATGAATAATTGAAAAATCGGCCACTAAAAAATGAGGGCACAAGCCCATTATTTCAATTTAAAAATGAAAATACGAATTATTTTTTTATTAAATTGAAATCCAAAAATATATTAAACAACACGTTGCTTTGCGACGGAACAAACGCAAGTAGAAGTATAATTTTACTCTGCTTCAACATATATATTTATTTATAATAAAATTTAAATCGTAATGACACTAGGAAATGTAATTTTCAACGTGACTATATTCTTTAAACTCGTATGAAATATTTTATGCAGTGAAAATGCAAGTAATTACTGTGGGTATAAAAACATGCTGATACTCGTATAAACGGGAAACTGTTAAATGCTCTCCCTGGGGCAAAACTGTTGCCATTATAAGCATGTACGAGGATAAGAATATAGACCACTTGTTAGCCACTTAAGCGAGCAAAATGTAAGCTGCAATGAAAGCTCTTAATAAAACTTTTATGAATTCCTGCTTAAAAATAAAGCTCTTTTCAAATAAAAATATAAAAAATATATAGAAATGTTCATGAGCTTAACTAAGAATTGAAAAAAAATGTGGTACTTATAGAAAATAAAGATATCAACCTAAATATAATTTTTCTTTTTTGTTTTAGACGATAGCTTCTGGAATGTGGACAATCATGGAGACGATTCTTCTAGGAATATTTTTACTGTATTCAGCGGTATGTACATTTACACTTTGATTAAAATTAAGTTTACTGTTGTACTGCTAGTATAAGGTATCATTCCCACTCACTGCTTTAAATTGATTTTGTATTTTACATTAAATTTAAGTTGTTTAGCATATAGCAATACGCGTAGTCATTCACAGTACCATTTTTAATTTAATTTATTTTTTAAGTTTTCTTAGTTTTTTTTTAGAACCTTACAAGGTCCATTGTTTTAAATTAAAAATATTAAATTAAGAAAAACTATATATATATTCCCAGTAAACATTTTGGAGTAAATTCTACTTAATTTCTATTACATATTATGAGTTTTTTGTCTGGAACGCGTTCGTTTTCTATTCAGTCGTTCATAGGAAAGGCCCTTTTTATGAGCTACAGAGATCGCAACGACGGTTCACTGCTGAATTAAAAGCGGAGTCGGTTTATGATTTATGACCGGAGTTATAAACTTGACACTAGCAGGGGTATAAAACTTAATGGAATTCTACTTTTTAGAGTCTGCAAAATATAAATATTTAAATGAAGAAATAAATAGATGTAATCTTTAGTACGGATCGTGATTTTTTTAATGAATATTATTCATCTTCAACAATAATCGTTATATTAGTTTTTTTCGTACATTGTTTTGGTGATTCAAAAATCCACGATCGGCAGGTCTGCGTTAGGTTTAAAAACTCTGTCTTACCATCGCTAAATACTATCTTCGTTTATATACATTATATTCGGGGATTGAGGGAAATAGCGTCTGTCTATTACCATTAAAGAAATATTTGTTGAAAAAGGATAGCATATACTCTAAACATACTGTACTGAACGAAAACTATACAAGTATACAAGTGTAACGGTGAAAAATATATTTTACTTGTCTAAACGCATCTCGTTTCTCTCTCACTTTGGAATAAATGAGATGAAAGTGAACTTAAAAAAAATATATCCATGTGAGAAAGAAACAGAAATACTTAATGAATGATGTTGGAAAAAGAAAGAATATTATTATGAAAAACTTGTAAAGCGTTAGAATAGAATTGTACAAGTGACTCGAACCGCACCAAATAGGGCACTTCACCAAATTGTTTACTGGGTTATAACCTATAAAATGTGACAATCTGTCAAAATGCAGTAGGATTTATATTTAAAAGAAGTTTAATGTCAGTTTGTCAAAAATAAAGAATTAAAAACAATTTCTGTTAATGCTCAAGAACTTCAATTTGTCTAACTGGAAAGTCCGTGCAGAGTAAGCCTTATCGGTAGAATGATATATATTTTTATACAATTATAAATGATATTTATTATATCTAATTATCCTGAAAATTTAAAGTTGATTCACCATTTCGGACTCGAGTATTTGGTACATAACGACAAATATGCATGTGACAAAACATCAAATTAAGTACAGAAAACATTTCTATGACAATTGTCATAAAATAGAAATTTGCAAAGCAATATTGCAAAAATGTTATACAATATAAAAAGTCATCACTTTAAGAAAATATTACACAAAAAGAAATTGTTTGTCAAAAATACATAGAATATGATCTTCCTCGCAGGTAATAGTTCGTTTCTTCCCCGCATCCGCTGAACGCTGTCTGATAGAACCTTGGTGCAGGGAATTGGGATTTGTTATCTGTTACGGAGCCATTATCCTAAAACTTTATCGACACCTCATCGAGTTCCGGACTCGTAAAGCCCATAGATGGGTCGTCAGGGATGTGGATCTCTTGAAGTACCTGGCTGCCATGGTAATAAAACACCTTTCTTGAATAACAGCATCGTCGCAACGTTAGAAGAAGGTTTTCTACATCATTTCATTTTCATGTTTTACAGATTGTTGCAGTGCTTTGTTACTTAGCTGCATTTACAGCATCCAGTTTAGATTATTTGGAACATCAGGATCTTGTGGGTACTTGGACCATTCCTTCTGGACTCAAATTTACTGCTTGCAAACCTTTAAGGTAGGATATTTATCAGTGTTAAGTATTTTGAATTTAAGTAAAACAACCTCTAATTCTTGAATAGGTTAGGTTAGAAATTAATTTACTATCCTTTATTCCATTAATAACTAACTCAACTAATTTAATAACTACTGAAGCTTCTTTAAAATATTTTTTAACACAAGCATTAGCCTCGTCTACATTATTATTCTCAGTAATTTTATTAAATCAAAATAATTTTTTTGTTTTTTTCAATTATATTATTAATTTAATAATTAATTCTTCTCTCCTATTAAAAATAGGAGCAGCTCCTTTTCATTTTTGATTTCCTGGAGGTATAGAAGGATTGAATTTATTTTAATAACCTGACAAATAATTGCCCCTTTAATATTAATTTCTCATTGTTGAGAAAAAAATATTATTGTTATTATTATTTTAATATCAGTAATATCAAACTTCTCTTCGAAAATTAATGGCTTATTCTTCAATTAATCAGTTTTATTATTTGAAGGAGAATTCAATTACTAAAATATTTAAATGTAATAGCAATTTTCGTTTATGCTAAAATTTATGTACCATCTTTGAATGCTCTGTTGCTCAAATGCAATAATTTTGCTTATTTACGTATCAGTTAACCAAGAATATGCTTTATCTGTAAATGAATTTGAAGCGCGACGAGATTTGAAGAAGAAAATAAAATAAGAATTAATTAAATATCTCAAATAGTGTTTGTATTATTCCAATTTAAAATACTGATATTAAAGTTATGTTTGTTTGCAAATTTTATTCCTAAATTAGTACACAAAATAAAATACCCCGATGATAGACAACAAACATAGATTATTTGCTAACAAAACCTACATAAATTTTGGAGTGTTATTATAGTTTTACTTCTCTCTGACTTTCTCGCTGTTTTATTATTAATATCAAAAAGTTTTTCCAACTGTTACTATAAAACTTCTCGTTTTACAGATGGGATCTAGTCACGCAAGCCGGCGAAATGTTAATTCTAGCGTTTGGAATTCATCTTAGTTATGCCAGTAGAAACGCCGCTACACAGTTCCAGGTTATTTTTAGAAAAAAAAAAATACTTTCTGAATTTCGTTTCTTCTAAGGATAAAAATTAAATTTTTCTTTTGTTTTAGGAACGACAATTTCTTTGTGCAGCAATTTGTGTGGAACTTATTGGTTCTGGAACATTCTATATTATAAGAAATATTTATCATGACTCTGTTCATCCTGATAGGATATTCTTCATGTACTTCTTCAGATCTCAAGTTACGTGTAGCGTTGTCTTAGGACTGATTTTTGTACCTAAACTATGGTACCAAGTGAAACATGTAAGTACACGTAAATATTAAAGTTAAAATCAGTGATGGATTTAGATAGAATTAGGCACAAGACACATAGCAAAATGTTTTTCATTTTTTAAACTTGTTACCTAGTTTTTTTGGTGTCTGATTGGGAGACTGAACCTGGAGGCACAGCAGTCAACATCAGCATCAATGCTCTTGCTCACTGTATCCTCTAGACCTCTCTAAATAAAATAGCCATATTATGTAGTCTTTCTTCTAACATTTATTTACCTACATAATATTTTACTCTTTTTTACAACAATATGAAATTGTAAATGTGTTAAATAAATATTGTGTTACTTAAGTGTAAACGTACAAAAAGAATTAAGTTAAAAAAATGTGCCCCTATATATCCATATGAAAGAACCACATTAGAATAGTTGGCTAGTGGAAATACATAGCTATAAAAATCCATTAAAAACATATTATAATTTTGAATACAAACACCACCCCTCATTAAAACTTTTACGTTACATAAATTAGAATAGTTAAAATACAAAGAATTATGAATTGGTTTAGTCCACCATGGTTTTAGAAGCATTCTTCGTTTCAAACTTGGTGTCATTATTAAAAAAATGGTACATTTTATGAAGTCAATAATTTTACAAATTTTAAACAAGATACAAGAGACACGATATAAGATGTAAAATATAACAATTAAATATGTAATTAAACATTTTTGATTGTAGGTTCGTTCTCTTGGTCAAGAGTACTCTTGCAGACTTCCAGTTGATGCATTTAAAAGTGCTGAAGCAGGTGTGGCTCATGGTGAAACAGATATCGCAGAGGTTAATCTTGCTGATATGAACCCAGAGGATATAAGAGCTGAATTAAAAAGGTAAATTATATTATATTTATGAAAATATATAATTAAACGATTCAATTATAATTTTGATTTGGTTATCATTAACTTCAGTTAGTCATCTTTGAGTTAGAAATATAACTCTTTGTGAGCCTCAGCAGCTTCTTTGTCTTTACGAAATTAAGCACAAGTTGCTTTTAAAGTAATATTAAAATGATATCTTCTATATATTAAAAGGAATAAATTAAAACATTGGTAGAAATACTTCAAATAAAACAAACCACCATCTATTTGTTTCAGACTTTACACTCAACTTGAGGTTCTTAAAAATAAAACTATCAGAGCTGACAATCCCCACATCAGTAAGCGAAGGGGAGGTCGCAAAATAGCTCACCGTAGGTTCTCCTTACAAGTGAGTATGAAGGTATCAATAAAACTTTAAGCTCACTTTTTTCTATATGTTTGTGCTATATGTATTTGTTAATTATGCTATAGTTCAGTTTTTGTTTTTGATGTTTGCTAAAAATTTATGCTACCCCATTTTAAACCAACCCCCCTATCCAAAATTACATGTTTCATTTTTTTAACGATAGATGGTACTGTGACGATTTTATCAACCAACAATGAAAATTATTGAAAATCCAAAAAATGGAAAATGATTCAATAAAGGTATTAGTTATATTTATGATTTACGTATTTAAAATTTAGAGACGTATTTAACATTGCTTTTACAATATTTATTGGTACAACTAGTAAAGCTCAGCTTTTATGATAAAGCTTCATTGGAATTTAAAGTTCGCTTTTACTTATCATTTTATATTTTTGGAGCAGTGATAAAAGCCCTGCAAATAGCCTAAAAAGTAAGTTTAGAACTAATATATGTTGAAGCTTAATATTGCAAATCACTGCCATTTAGCAAAAACATTTACCTGATGTCGTAGCACATGCGTTGACAACAAAGCAATCAACTTATGATAATACAAAATCTAATCCCTCTTCTGAATCTGTAGAAGTATTTCAATAGAAGAAAACTGTTAGAGCTATGATAAATATGGCACAGTAACGAAAATGTCTTGGCCCCACTTTCAAAATGTACAGCTCATACAATCTTAAGTCTTTTTGGTAATATTTTTACTCAGTTAAAATATTTCACTTTTTTAACATAACTCTTCTGTAATAAGTATCTTTTTGCCCTAATTTTCACTTACTATATTTAGCATATAGTAGCAGTCGTACAAAGCTCCCTTTCTTGATTTATGAATTATGAATTTTATTATAATCCTATGCAATCATATATTAAGCCTTAGGCTGCCACACACTTTGTCATTATCGTAGATTATTATATCTTAAGAAATTATTTTTCAAAGTTTAAAGATTTTCTCAATAACTATAAAATACTAAAATAAGATAAAAAATAATACATTTTCAGAATAAATATTACTTGATTTGCTTTAGTAAAAAATTACATGAATTTAGGGATTTTATCACAACTGTGTGAGTCTTCATATTATTCTTCCATGGCTCTATCTTATACATCCAGTGTGTAGCTATCATAAAAAAGGAAACTTTAAATTTGAACCAATTAATAACAAAGAACAACAGAAAAGAGATGTATTGAGAGCTCATCGATATATTTAAAATTCGTTTATAAATTTAATAAAAATTCATTTTAATAAAAGTATAGTATATGATCATTATTACTAAAACCAATAGTTATTATTCATAGTGTGAAATTATAACCAATATACGATATAAATTATATCGTCGAACTGCATTGCAATCGTGCAATATTTTTTTTATAGTTTCATGAACCTATTGGTTCTAACCACTGAGCTATAGATATTATAAATTATGACGTCACAAAAATCAACATTTCTTTATTAACATTGCTTATTATATTAATAGTAGTTTATTTTGCAATATAATTATATTTTGCAATTTAATCGTTTATCATTTTTTAACGCAGCATGTATTCTATGTGTAACATTTTTGTGTTTTTATAAATTTGTGCTAATGTGTCAAAAAAAATTTTCATGCAAACAGAAAAAAGGAAGTCGAGAAAAGGTACGTAAATATCTATCATAACATACTCGTATACATCATAAGCGCTTTGCTATTTTTACATTTACCTTCTTAAGCGTAATAATAGTTGCATAATATTCAGGCGCATAAAAACTTTAATTTTTATTAAAAGTTTACTTATTATGTATTTATAAATTTAATATAAAAATATATAATGTATTTTAGATATAAATATTAACATTTATGGAAGGCTTTGCAGCACAAACAACGGTCGCAGAAACCTGTAGCGGAAACGGAAGTAACAGAAGCGGAAGCATCTAGAACTCCTGAGGATTCTGTTTGTAGCGTGGAAGGTCCCTCTGGTGTCGTCGTAAGTGATGCATATGGTCCATCGACAGGAATAGCAGTGCCTCCTGGTGACAACAAATAACATCAGGAGACGCACATGTAATATTAAAACGGATGTAGATGACTGACATGGGTCTAAAGTTGAATTGTGTTCATATTTAGGATAGGTGGAGAGGGAGGAAGGGCCATAACAGGAGGGAGTAAAGTTTGAAGATGATGTATATAATAAAATTCGTGTAAAATTCATTTGTGAGATAATATGGACCTAAATGATATGATATTTGCCGTGAAATAAATAGATATATATGTACGATAATAAACTAGCCTTGCAGATAATATTTTATATTGATTGTATAAAGCGGCATAGACAAGAAATGTGCAACATTAGCTTAAATCCATATTCTAAGTCTGTATTCAGAAATTTTTAGAAAAATAAGAGATTATTTTATTCAGCAATTATTTCTTGTGGAGAATATTTGAATGGACTTGTGTCCTCATTTTTTAACGGTCGATTTTTTGATTGTTGATTGAAATTAATGTTAGTAAATGTATATTCGCGTTTTTATTTTAATAAATATCTAAATGTTGATGGAGATATAGCAATTAAAAATTCGAATTTTAATGTGTCTGCATTATTAAGAGTATGTTACTTATTTTTTCCATGGATAACAGTTCTGTGTTGAATATGCTATCTCTTTTACACTCTGTTATATAAAAGAGATAGCAACTTAGTAAACGTAATGTCACATGTCTTGGAATACTCTACTAGTTGGAACCCATTAATAATTAATGCGACAAAATGAATTTTTTAATTGTTAATATCTCCTAACATATAAAGACTTCTAGTAACCAACTTTATCAATATATATTACAGATTTATAGAAATTAAGACATAAGACACAAGCCCATTATAACAAATTTCAAAAGCATTTTGTTAGTACAAGTATAAACATAATTTAAAAACAGTAAATCGTTTTATATCGCTTGACTAATGGAGATGGATAATTGTAATGTTTTATGATATGTGTTCCAGAGGTAAATAAGCGTTCACTGCTCGCAATGGATTTATTCAATAAAACTTAGAAGAGAAGAGAAGCGGGAAGTAATATGTATGCAACGACAACTACTGCTTTACTGTGACAACAACTGAGCAGCATGCATTCCAATTCCAACGGTTGCTCGTCATCAACATCATGTTTGTGTAACTAACCATGCAGATGAAAAACGTAACTGTCGCTGCATACGCATACCCTCTTGCTTCAATTCTCTCACACTTCATAATTTAATATAATGATTCAATTTCCAACCCAAATAATTTTTATTATTTATTTTTTTAACGACGATTTATTAGTAGTTTTAAAATAAATTTTTGTTTAAATGGTTTTTTAATTTTTTGGAACTATATTATATTATTTGCAAGACTATTTGTAACCAACATACTATGTGTAAAAACATAATTGTTTTTGAGTATATAATATTTGTAAATTAATATTTAATAATTAAATACAAATCATATACATAAATATGGGATTAATATTAAGATATTTGTCTAACAACAGTTGTAGTAAAATTAACTGAATGTGCCCTAATTGCCTCTGATGAGTCTGATTAAAACATGGATATCAATTAATATAGGTGATGTATCTCTATATTTTTAATTTCACTATTACATTTGATACTAACAATATAATTTTAACTACTAACAACAAAATAATTTTTTTTAACTGATGTTTTATTATTTATCGAAGTTAAACATATTTCTTTTACATAGCCACTAAACAAATTAAGCAAAATTCATTAAAGATCTGTTAATAATATATTAATTTTTAATGGGTAATGTATAATGTCTTTTAATGTAAAAAAATAGCTTATTAGAAAAAGCAAAATTCAAATTTTTTCAATGTTTTAAAAAGTATAAAAGTAGCCTCAGTAAAACCTTTATAATTCGTAAACTAATGGTCGGATTGTCATGAAATTTTAATGCTCATCGTTTAAAGGTTGGTGCTATCTAAAAATCGTATGGATCGGCTGTACCAGAAACTACTACCTTATAAGATGCTTTAAAACTGAAGAAAAATTAAAAATAAGAGATACCCATCCTATCTATTAAAATACATACCATGTTTAAATCAATTGTATTTAGTCGCTATAATTGTTATTTGTTTCTGTTAAATCAATAATTTGTTAACTGTTAAATATTGCTTGTTAAAATAATATTTGATATCCTAGAATTAACAAGAAATAAATATTAGTTTAGTAATAGTAAAAAAGAAAATCCATATTAAAGATAAATGGAATAATGTGTATATAGTTAGAGACATTCATGCTTAGAATACGCACAAAAAGAACATTTAGGCCGTAATTTAACGTAAGAAGATTACCACTCGGTTGTTTGTTGATGCAGACGTGTTAAAAACATATTTACTGAGAAATTTACATTTTTTTATGCTTTTGGTTTCATGCTAGTGGGTAACATACTAAAGAAATACATCATAAAACGTTGTATATTAGGTAAAATTGTTTACGTAACAGATACCTTATTTATTTGCCTTGACTTTTATTCGTAATAGCCACCATCAAACATTTTTTATATATAATTAACATTTTATAATTCTATTTTACAAATTTCTAAATATTTAAATAATTAACTAATTAATTTTAAATCACTTAACAAATATTTAGTATTAACAGGAAAAGTTTTAATCACATCTAATATTTCACTATTGAATTTTGATCTGTGTAAACTACGAGTATAATTTATGCATTCAAATATAATATGATCCAAAGTTCCTTCTTCACCGCAGATTTAATATTTTATTTTATTCCTGTATGTTGCATCATACTTTAAAAATAATATAATGTCATGTATTGGATTATTTGGTGTAGTAGAAATCCTAATAGCATATTTCATAACATTTAGTTTTCTTTTAAGTTCTAATGGTTTTTTCTCCAGTTTCGGCTAGTCGTAGGGTTGAATTTTGTATTAAATTTAATCTGTTTTTTGCTGTGTAGTATATTTCTGATCCCTAATCTAGTTTGGATAGTATGATGCTGCAACTGAAGTTCAGCATAGTCATACAATCAGCAGACGCGTTTTTGATGATGCTAATACATTTAAAGATTGTAGATATTTTACCTTAATTTCATCAGTATGTGGTTACAAGAATATTTGTTGTCAAATATTAAACCTACGAAGGAGTGTTGGTGAGTCTATGCTATTCGTTGGTTTGCAAGATACAGGTTCATGTTAGTTCTATTAGATTTGCTTGTCCCGGGACGACATAATACATGAAGCGCCAATTCATATATTTAAAAAACTAAGTATACATTATTTTTTGAGTGTTACAAAAATTTCTTTTTATGCGAAATGACGAGTTTATTTTTTGTTTTACAAACGAAGGAGAAGTAACTGTAAAAATTCGCATTTTGAAGGGGGAAGTGGAGGGAGTGGAGGCGCCAGTTTCAAGTTCTTGGCCCTGTTCGAAAAAATCGTAGCTCCGGTACTGATATTGATAACACATTGACATTAACAAATTATAGCAGCTTTAATTACATAAATATTTTCTTCATACTCCATAACATTTCCGTTTTGTCTTCAGCATTTTTATGTAACAACAGCGTTATTTTGATTTATAGAGATTCCTAACGGTCCGTTATTAAATTGATTAACCAATGGTGTTCATTTATAATTTCTAATTACTTATTTTGATTGTTAATAACTTCAATTCGGCACATCATTTACTAAAGTTACGGTTTTTAAATCGTAAACCGTTCATTTTTTTTAATTCTATCAAACAAATTTCCGACTGGTAATTCTATAAATTATATTTTCAATTAAATATTTTCAATTAAAAAAAGAAATGAATAAAAAATGTTTGTAAATACAGATAAATATATACGTGTACATAAGATTACGCAAATACAACTTAATCTTAATCAAGTTATATAATTTGTCTAATTAATCCATTATTTTGATTATGTATATTGAATTATGGAAAATAAAACTAATCGCTCATAAATCTGTAGTAGTAAAAGTATTAAAAATAATGTCTGGATTATATATTCAAAGTTATGAGGTGTTTCAATACGAACTGACTGATTTGCATTTGTAATTACATGGAAAATAACAAGATCATTTCATTGTTTTTTAATTTAATGTAACACTTATACATGGTAATTATTGATAGAGTAGGAAATTGTTCGAAAATAGCCTCGCTTCTAAATGCGAGCAAGCCTTTACTTTAATGTTTATCCATGCCTATGGTCTTATACACACAACTATTATATACAAAGAAGTGGTATTATGCAGCGTTCTATATCTAAATTCCTGAGTGTCAATATTACATATATCAAATTTCAAATATCAAAGTAATCCTTGTACAAAATGCCGCTGATTTTCAAATAGTCACTTCTTATTGATACACCATCTACATATATTTTCGATTGTATAACTATACTAAACATATTTCTAACAATAAGTAGCTATAACTATGTACTAATATAACTACTAAATCTATCTATTTGATAATAATACTGTAAAATTGAATTCTTGTAACAATTTTTCTAAATTTCTTTAAAGCTTACATAATTTTAAAAACACAACCCATTTCATACGTGAATAATTCATACATTATACTTTTTGTACCTCAACGCAGCGGCAAAACAATTGTTCCGCATATTACCAGTATTCTTTATAACTTGAAGGCAATCAAGATACGTCTTTATACTGTTACTCGCTTAATATGATACTATTGTTACAAAACTAGCAACAATTAAACATACAACTGTACATTGTTGAATGGATGTACATGAATTTCTTGTTAATACCTAGATAGTTTAAATGCTTGTTAGTCTTATTTTTTTTTTTTTTTAATTTGTTACAAACTATTTTCTTATTTGTCCTACATGTGTAAAGGACAAATAAAGTTACTTTCTTTTGAAAATTTAAATAAATATATATGCTTATTATCCTCTAGATTTAGAATTTTAAGATTAGCAAAGACTTTTTATTTTAATAGTTCTGATCTTGCTAATAATTTTTCATTTATTATTATTATTATTATTTCGTCTTCAATTGAAGTAAACGCACATCATTCTGCGTTGTAAGTAACTTATTCTATAATATTTATAACTTGAACCATTCATGATTTTTGGATTGAATTTTTAAAATTTGTAAATGTCTCTACTGTTATAGTTATTAAATGAAAGTACTCATACCTAAAACCAAAAGCCATCTAATAGAAAAGGAAAAAAGAAATGTTTGTTTTCTTAGTTTTGTAATATATTAGGTGAGGGACCAAATTGTCCTTAATAAATAAGATTGGAAAATAAGTGAATGGAAAATTTATTTGTGAAATTATTTTTTTTATTAGAGATCGATTTTTCTATACGGTATTTTAGAAAATTCCTCATTCTTAAAATTGATAACAATTTTCAACAACAAATCTTAATCTTATTTTGAAAAAACATAGTGTAATTCTCAATACTAGGCGTAATCAATTATTACTGACCCTCATAAACCTTGGTATAGATATTTACTACTTTTTTACATCTACAAAACATAAAGTAAAAGAATCATTTTTGTAAGACATCGTTAAATTTGAAATATTTTGTACATTTATTTTAGAATTCGTGTTAAACGTTTCTAATTCGTGTAAATTGAGGGTTGGGTGTATTGTGATCACTAGATAATTTACGTCATATCTAAGACATTATTATCAACCCTGTTTTTCTTTGTCTAATTGCGACTAAAACAAACATTATACAATGCTGCTATACATTTATAATTCCAACTTTAAAAATAAAATTATTGTAAATAATTTAATAAGATTTTTTTATAAAATATTTACGAATATGCTAATCTACAATATTCAACTAATTATACATTTATTAATGAACTTATTTGTATTTATATGCATTTAATTGCATATCTGTAATAGTTGTATAAAAATGACTGTTAATTTATAAATATTTGCCAATATCAAAAAATTGAAACCAAATGCTATGTAAAAAAGCTTTGTAAAATATCTGTGTTACATATGAAAAATAAAGTGAAATGTGTCATTTAAAAATATATGTAAAAAAAAATACGAATATTATTATTTCTATATTTAATTTTCCTTACTAGCCCCTTACCGAGTATTATTTTGTAGATATTCATTTCTACTTCGATATTAAAATGTTTTACCTAATGTCGCTCGTTTCACAATGCAATTATATTCGTACGGGCTAGAACCATGTCGGCCAATGCTTTTACTTGATTTAACATAAACACATAAATTGTAGTAGTAAACACATAATGTGCATGTAGTTTAAGGATTATCTAACAATCGAGAAGACACAGTGAGCAAAAACATTTATGCGGGATGCTGACTTCTGTGTCTTCGGTTTTCATCTTCGGACTAGAGTTACATTTTCTGAGTTTGGTACTCATGTACATCTTATTAAATTTTATAAAACTAAATAAATAAATAAAATTCTCGTAGAAAAATTTATTATTACATTACATTAAAATTAAAAGTACAAAAATACATACAATATAAAAAATTCTCTTATATATAAAAATAAATCAGTCTTATCGATTGACTAGATATTTTGTACTTTAGTTTCTTTTTGGTTGAGCGCAGTCCGGTTATTAGTTATATTTATTAATTTATGTACATTATTATACATTTTGTCATTATGAAACATCGTCAGACAAAAAAAGCTACATAGAGCAGTATAAGTTGGTAACTATTAGTCTGAGGATCGGGTGCCTCCGCAACAATTCGACCATCTCCATCTGCAAAATAAAATTAATTGTAGATTACATGGTTGGTCATAGTTCTTAAGGACGTTCCAGCGTGGTATAGTATATTCAGAACTAGGGATGCAATTATACAATTATTTACTTTATTTATTATAAGCTTGGACATGAAATATTGAGAATTATAATTATTTTATTCTTTTTATTTATAATAAATAACGGACATAATCTTATTGATTAATCAAAAATCACTTATTCTTTAATTATAAGAGAGGCTTGTATTTTTTTTAAATATAATAAAAATAAAATCGATAAAAGATAGTTTTTTTTTGGAGTTAGTGTTTTTTTTTTTTTTATATAAATACTCAAAAAGAATAAATCACAAGTCAGAGCACAAATTCAGAACTTCTCCACACATACTATATACTACTACTAATTTTTTTTAAATTGTTTAAAAAACATTATTCTTTACTCTCCTAATTTTTATCAAAATTCTATCAAGAGATTTTTTGTGTATAATAGAGAATTGGAGGTGAACCTCAAATTGCTAACTTTGTTATAAATTATCTCGGATTCGAACCGGTCAAAAATTCTGAAACTTGGGAATTATTAGTAAATATTACTTTTAGCTTATAAACAAAAATTTAGAAAAAAATCTATCAAACAAGGGTTTTCACACTTGAATTAACTAAAACATTTCTCCACGTTCGAACGTTAATTAAAAAATGCATATATTTAGGAAAAATAATGCTGGACAGTATAGGTAAAGGAGAAATAATTGATTAAATTAATTACTGTCGTACGTACCTTTTCATCTATGTCATGATAATTCAATTCCATAGTAATGTTCAAAATATTTTTCCGGTCTGTCTGTTGATTTAAAATATCGACCATGTTCTCCAGAAATATTAAATCATGAAAATCTTCATCAACGCTAAGTATTTTCAAATTCTGTAAACAAAAACATTTTGGTAATTAAAAATAGTCAAATTATTCGTTTAATTCTGTAATTCTGTTCTATTCTAATTCTGTAGTCTGTTTTAAAAGTATAGCCTAATTGAAATTGTTAGCCGCAGTTGAAAACATTTCTTACAAGATCAAATAGCATAGCTAATAATTATTTGTACATACACATCCATAGTAATACAGAATGAAACGTGACAACTACGATGAGTTTTACTGTGCATCTTGTTAGCGTTCAGTTGTTGACATAACCAAGTAACCGCATTTATTTCATAGCAATATGAAACCGCTGTTGCCACATCGCTACTACTGTACTATTCATCTTTAGAATTAATTGAAAAATTCAAATTTTAAATAATTTTTAATCTAATTTATATAGTATGTATAAATAATCTTCATTATTAAAATATCTTTTAACATAAATAAAACAACAACAAAAATTAATGAAGTTCATGATGAAATTTTCATGATATTCATGGTTATTCATTTATATAGTATGTATAAATAATCTTCATTATTAAAATATCTTTTAACATAAATAAAACAACAACAAAAATTAATGAAGTTCATGATGAAATTTTCATGATATTCATGGTTACTTTTGAAATTTAAACAAAAATTTTTGTTAAAGCTACAAATTTTGATTTCGTTTTCTATGAAAACGACGTGGTCAATTGTAAAATAATTAGACTCATGATTTGTATTTAATTAAAGAATAATTTAGCAAAGTTTCAATAAAATTCTGCATTAAATGCATCCTGTGAAACTATATTTTAGTTTTGTTACTTACTTTTAAAGATTTTAATTGTTCGATCAGAACTAGCGAATTCATATATTGTTCACAATATTTCATCTTTACAGTTTCTAAAGTAACGCATGCGCTTAACGCTGTCAAAGATTCACTTTGTAGACGAGTACCTTCTATAGATATTTTATTTAATTTTGGCAGAGCAGCAACGTTTTTGCAATCCTCTTCAGATATATTACGCACCCCGATTAATTTCACTGTTTCCAATTTTCGACAACGTTCCGATATTACTTTTAGTATGTTGGTTATGTTTGTTCCTGCGCTTTTAACTAAACCAAGAGATTTCAACTTGTGTAATTCTCCTAACGATTCGAAATCCATCGATTCTTTCACAAGAATCGATAGTTTCTGTAAATTAGGCGCCACTTGAACTAATTGTGTTACAAAATTTGCATCAAATTGTTGTTCAATTTCATTTGTGTGTTGGAGTGGGTGTCGATATATATTGAAGGTTTCTAGATTTAAACTTTTTAATTGTGTTAGTAAATCATTTTGACTAAAAAGTATGTTTGTTGGAAGTTTTAGTGTCTTTAAATCCATAGGTAAATATCTTGCTATAGCAGTATCTCCTCTTACACCTCTTTGCGACCAAATCTTAAAATATACAAGACGTGGATTGTTTCGCAATATTGTATGCACAATAGAATCATCCTGCTCTTCATAACGTACATACAGTGACTCCAAATTGTTGAATGTACCTAATTGTTGCATCACTTCTAAATGGACTGGATAATCTGGTACATGGAATTTTTTCAAGTTCCACCTTCGCATACATTGTACTAGATTAATTGGTTCCATCTGCAATGACTTCAGAATTAGCGTCTCAATAGAATTTGGTAATTTTTGAAGGCAAGTTCCTCTCTGGTAAGAAGTTGTATAAATAGGGCCCATGAGGCTCACTTCCTGAAGTCTTGGATTATTTTCAAATATCAGTCCTAATCCTTCTTCGTAGAATTTTTCGCAAGCAATAGAAAGTGACTTTAAATTATTAAGCTTGCTCAATGTCATAATTGCTTTATTTTTGAGGTAAATGCCTGGTATGTTCAGCACTTCCAGTTCCATATTATGATGAATCAATACATTGGGAACTTTAATTGGACCAAATTGGCTTCGTTGTTTGACTAACTTAAAAGTTTTGATTTGTTTACACAACTTCAATATTTTATATAGGTGTCCTGGTTTTTCATATTCTCTTTTATCGGCGTCAAACACTTGACGGATATTCCAATGAGTGCTAACTGCTTCATGATATTGAGGAAAACATTTCTCAAAGTTAACGACTTCAAGGTCATCTAAATACTGCAGTATCTCCAGCACATCATATTTGTTTAAAATATTCATCGTCATGGCGACTGTAATATAGACATCTGTAAATAATGAACCAAATATAACAAATAAATTTTAATTAATCTAATACAACTTTCAAAATATCTTTCAAAATGCACTGTTCATAATGATGACTCTGTTGAAACATTCATAAACCCTTAATTAATTAAGACCCTATAGTAATAATAAACAAATTATTCTTAGCAAAATATTCTAATCTCAAAAAGGTAAATTATCAGAAACATTTTACTTTAAAAAGTGTCAGAAACGTTTAATATATTTTGTACACTAAATTAAATTTACACAAAATCTACGAAAAACGCAATATTTCCGAATGAAACGAACGATTCTTAACGAAATTTAATATACTCGAACATGACAAAGAATATTCTAACTTCAAAAAAGTAAATGAACAAAAATAATTCCTCGTGTTTTCTGCAAACATAACCTCAACACATTACACCTTTTATAACACTTACAAAAATGTTTTATGCGTCTGACAAAGAAACAGATTTCCTGTTCTTGAAAGAAGTATAGCTTTTTAAACGATTTGGCTTCACGAAATAGAACAAAACTCCCGAAAGAAATATGATTTAACACCTTAGTTTAAGAGAAGTAATTTTTGTAAACGTACGTCTTACTTTAAGCTCTAAACGCTATAAATGAATATGAAATGACTAAAATTTCTCAACTCGAAAAAGCGACCTCTCAAAATCTTCTTTGAACTAAAATTCTCTGCGTAGCTTTTACCGACAACTACGGATCTTTTATGAACTAAAATTCTCTGCGGCTCAAAATAGATTTAATTCAGTTTAATGATTCAAGGTCATGTGGGTGGTGGTACGTATTAGATTAAGCAGACAACCGCTTATGCATTGTATACGCTAAATTATTTATTTTTCTATTACAGCATTAGTCACAAATTTTAATCTAATTCCTTTACTAGTTTGTTAGTCAGGTCAGGTATATACAGTAATATGATATTGTTTACTTACGGCAGTATTCCAGTTTAGAAATTTGAAAAAATCGGTTTTTTTTTGCATATTTTAAAAGTTTAGATATTTAAAATTAATTTCATTCTATCACTGATTCAGTTCTATCTAGTACAACTTTATGAAAGAATGTCTCACTTTGTTCAGAAGATAACGCTAATGCACAGAAAAAGAATCTCAACAATTTTAATACTATTTATAAATATCTTTTGAGAGTTTCTTGCCGCGTTAATTATTACATAACAAAAATTATCTGTTACCTAATTGGCAATGGTTCAAGACCTATTTTTTAACTTTTTGCAAAATAAATCTACCTTCAATTCATGAACTGAACACCAAGCTTCTTTAGCTTAAAATAAGACCCTCTTGTTAGAGCAATACATTACAATGTCAATCTTCCAACAAAACAAAAAGTACATTGCACCTTTCGTAAATGTGAACGCGAAGTTTTTGTCTGTAATAAATCTGGCAGGCTTCTAAATTAAGTGAAACACTGTAAATGATATCGTTAGACAACATTTATAACAATTAGAATACCGTTAGATAACAATTGTGATTTTTTTTAATTTAATCAGCAGAATTGTTTATTTAACATATTTTAATTGTACTTTAATATTTAGTTTTGAAAATGGTGCCGTATTTTATTTTTTTTTTGTGTTTCTTTGCTACTTAACGATTGGGTCTTCGGTTTTAAGATGATGTGTACATAAGATTACGCAAATACAACTTAATCTTAATCTAGTTATATAATTTGTCTAATGGGCTTGTGTCATATGTCTTAATTTCTATAAAAGTGTACTATATATTGATAAAGTGGGTTACTAGAACCTCAAATGTTCAATTATTTTTTAATAACTCCTTATATGTTAGGAGATATTAACAATTTAAAAAGTCATTTTGTTTCTTTAATTATTAAAGAGATTCAACGGCAACGATTCAACGTTGTACACATTCCAAATGCATGTGACATCACAACCGCTGCCAACCTTAAAGCTCATAAATCTCTGCTATATGTATTTATATATCAAAATATCAAATATTATTTACAGCTATTTCAAGGAACAATAAAATGTCAATATTATGTCTGCCTTAGCCTTAGGGTTAAATAAAATGAAAACTTATTATTCTTTGACTTGACTTGATTATTTGACTACCAACAGCTACAAAACATTACCACAGCATTGACCTACTCAACAAATAACTAACGTTAAAATGCATTTCACGTCATACAAATATGGCCAATATCAAACTTTTAATTGCTATATCTCCGTCAATATTTAGATATTTAATAAAATAGACACGCCAATACACATTTATTAACATCAATTTCAATCAACATTGGAAAAATCGACCACTAAAAAATGAGGACACAAGCCCATTAATCCAATCTTGCTTTTTAAATTTTATAAAACTAAATAAATAAATAAAATTCTCGTAGAAAAATTTATTATTACATTACATTAAAATTAAAAGTACAAAAATACATACAATATAAAAAATTCTCTTAAATATAAAAATAAATCAGTCTTATCGATTGACTAGATATTTTGTACTTTAGTTTCTTTTTGGTTGAGCGCAGTCCGGTTATTAGTTATATTTATTAATTTATGTACATTATTATACATTTTGTCATTATGAAACATCGTCAGACAAAAAAAGCTACATAGAGCAGTATAAGTTGGTAACTATTAGTCTGAGGATCGGGTGCCTCCGCAACAATTCGACCATCTCCATCTGCAAAATAAAATTAATTGTAGATTACATGGTTGGTCATAGTTCTTAAGGACGTTCCAGCGTGGTATAGTATATTCAGAACTAGGGATGCAATTATACAATTATTTACTTTATTTATTATAAGCTTGGACATGAAATATTGAGAATTATAATTATTTTATTCTTTTTATTTATAATAAATAACGGACATAATCTTATTGATTAATCAAAAATCACTTATTCTTTAATTATAAGAGAGGCTTGTATTTTTTTTAAATATAATAAAAATAAAATCGATAAAAGATAGTTTTTTTTTGGAGTTAGTGTTTTTTTTTTATATAAATACTCAAAAAGAATAAATCACAAGTCAGAGCACAAATGCAGAACTTCTCCACACATACTATATACTACTACTAATTTTTTTTAAATTGTTTAAAAAACATTATTCTTTACTCTCCTAATTTTTATCAAAATTCTATCAAGAGATTTTTTGTGTATAATGGAGAATTGGAGGTGAACCTCAAATTGCTAACTTTGTTATAAATTATCTCGGATTCGAACCGGTCAAAAATTCTGAAACTTGGGAATTATTAGTAAATATTACTTTTAGCTTATAAACAAAAATTTAGAAAAAAATCTATCAAACAAGGGTTTTCACACTTGAATTACCTAAAACATTTCTCCACGTTGGAACGTTAATTAAAAAATGCATATATTTAGGAAAAATAATGCTGGACAGTAAAGGTAAAGGAGAAGTAATTGATTAAATTAATTACTGTCGTACGTACCTTTTCATCTATGTCATGATAATTCAATTCCATAGTAATGTTCAAAATATTTTTCCGGTCTGTCTGTTGATTTAAAATATCGACCATGTTCTCCAGAAATATTAAATCATGAAAATCTTCATCAACGCTAAGTATTTTCAAATTCTGTAAACAAAAACATTTTGGTAATTAAAAATAGTCAAATTATTCGTTTAATTCTGTAATTCTGTTCTATTCTAATTCTGTAGTCTGTTTTAAAAGTATAGCCTAATTGAAATTGTTAGCCGCAGTTGAAAACATTTCTTACAAGATCAAATAGCATAGCTAATAATTATTTGTACATACACATCCATAGTTATACAGAATGAAACGTGACAACTACGATGAGTTTTACTGTGCATCTTGTTAGCGTTCAGTTGTTGACATAACCAAGTAACCGCATTTATTTCATAGCAATATGAAACCGCTGTTGCCACATCGCTACTACTGTACTATTCATCTTTAGAATTAATTGAAAAATTCAAATTTTAAATAATTTTTAATCTAATTTATATAGTATGTATAAATAATCTTCATTATTAAAATATCTTTTAACATAAATAAAACAACAACAAAAATTAATGAAGTTCATGATGAAATTTTCATGATATTCATGGTTACTTTTGAAATTTAAACAAAAAATTTTGTTAAAGCTACAAATTTTGATTTCGTTTTCTATGAAAACGACGTGGTCAATTGTAAAATAATTAGACTCATGATTTGTATTTAATTAAAGAATAATTTAGCAAAGTTTCAATAAAATTCTGCATTAAATGCATCCTGTGAAACTATATTTTAGTTTTGTTACTTACTTTTAAAGATTTTAATTGTTCGATCAGAACTAGCGAATTCATATATTGTTCACAATATTTCATCTTTACAGTTTCTAAAGTAACGCATGCGCTTAACGCTGTCAAAGATTCACTTTGTAGACGAGTACCTTCTATAGATATTTTATTTAATTTTGGCAGAGCAGCAACGTTTTTGCAATCCTCTTCAGATATATTACGCACCCCGATTAATTTCACTGTTTCCAATTTTCGACAACGTTCCGATATTACTTTTAGTATGTTGGTTATGTTTGTTCCTGCGCTTTTAACTAAACCAAGAGATTTCAACTTGTGTAATTCTCCTAACGATTCGAAATCCATCGATTCTTTCACAAGAATCGATAGTTTCTGTAAATTAGGCGCCACTTGAACTAATTGTGTTACAAAATTTGCATCAAATTGTTGTTCAATTTCATTTGTGTGTTGGAGTGGGTGTCGATATATATTGAAGGTTTCTAGATTTAAACTTTTTAATTGTGTTAGTAAATCATTTTGACTAAAAAGTATGTTTGTTGGAAGTTTTAGTGTCTTTAAATCCATAGGTAAATATCTTGCTATAGCAGTATCTCCTCTTACACCTCTTTGCGACCAAATCTTAAAATATACAAGACGTGGATTGTTTCGCAATATTGTATGCACAATAGAATCATCCTGCTCTTCATAACGTACATACAGTGACTCCAAATTGTTGAATGTACCTAATTGTTGCATCACTTCTAAATGGACTGGATAATCTGGTACATGGAATTTTTTCAAGTTCCACCTTCGCATACATTGTACTAGATTAATTGGTTCCATCTGCAATGACTTCAGAATTAGCGTCTCAATAGAATTTGGTAATTTTTGAAGGCAAGTTCCTCTCTGGTAAGAAGTTGTATAAATAGGGCCCATGAGGCTCACTTCCTGAAGTCTTGGATTATTTTCAAATATCAGTCCTAATCCTTCTTCGTAGAATTTTTCGCAAGCAATAGAAAGTGACTTTAAATTATTAAGCTTGCTTAATGTCATAATTGCTTTATTTTTTAGGTAAATGCCTGGTATGTTCAGCACTTCCAGTTCCATATTATGATGAATCAATACATTGGGAACTTTAATTGGACCAAATTGGCTTCGTTGTTTGACTAACTTAAAAGTTTTGATTTGTTTACACAACTTCAATATTTTATATAGGTGTCCTGGTTTTTCATATTCTCTTTTATCGGCGTCAAACACTTGACGGATATTCCAATGAGTGCTAACTGCTTCATGATATTGAGGAAAACATTTCTCAAAGTTAACGACTTCAAGGTCATCTAAATACTGCAGTATCTCCAGCACATCATATTTGTTTAAAATATTCATCGTCATGGCGACTGTAATATAGACATCTGTAAATAATGAACCAAATATAACAATTAAATTTTAATTAATCTAATACAACTTTCAAAATATCTTTCAAAATGCACTGTTCATAATGATGACTCTGTTGAAACATTCATAAACCCTTAATTAATTAAGACCCTATAGTAATAATAAACAAATTATTCTTAGCAAAATATTCTAAACTCAAAAAAGTAAATTATCAGAAACATTTTACTTTAAAAAGTGTCAGAAACGTTTAATATATTTTGTACACTAAATTAAATTTACACAAAATCTACGAAAAACGCAATATTTCCGAATGAAACGAACGGTTCTTAACGAAATTTAATATACTCGAACATGACAAAGAATATTCTAACTTCAAAAAAGTAAATTAACAAAAATAATTCCACGTGTTTTCTGCAAACATAACCTCAACACATTACACCTTTTATAACACTTACAAAAATGTTTTATGCGTCTGACAAACACACAGATTTCCTGTTCTTGAAAGAAGTATAGCTTTTCAAACGATTTGGCTTCACGAAATAGAACAAAACTCCCGAAAGAAATATGATTTAACACCTTAGTTTAAGAGAAGTAATTTTTGTAAACGTACGTCTTACTTTAAGCTCTAAACGCTATAAATGAATATGAAATGACTAAAATTTCTCAACTCGAAAAAGCGACCTCTCAAAATCTTCTTTGAACTAAAATTCTCTGCGTAGCTTTTACCGACAACTACGGATCTTTTATGAACTAAAATTCTCTGCGGCTCAAAATAGATTTAATTCAGTTTAATGATTCAAGGTCATGTGGGTGGTGGTACGTATTAGATTAAGCAGACAACCGCTTATGCATTGTATACGCTAAATTATTTATTTTTCTATTACAGCATTAGTCACAAATTTTAATCTAATTCCTTCACTAGTTTGTTAGCCAGGTCAGGTGTATACAATAATATGATATTGTGTACTTAAGGCAGTATTCCAGTTTAGAAATTTGAAAAAATCGGTTTTTTTTTTGCATATTTTAAAAGTTTAGATATTTAAAATTAATTTCATTCTATCACTGATTCAGTTCTATCTAGTACAACTTTATGAAAGAATGTCTCACTTTGTTCAGAAGATAACGCTAATGCACAGAAAAAGAATCTCAACAATTTTAATACTATTTATAAATATCTTTTGAGAGTTTCTTGCCGCGTTAATTATTACATAACAAAAATTATCTGTTACCTAATTGGCAATGGTTCAAGACCTATTTTTTAACTTTTTGCAAAATAAATCTACCTTCAATTCATGAACTGAACACCAAGCTTCTTTAGCTTAAAATAAGACCCTCTTGTTAGAGCAATACATTACAATGTCAATCTTCCAACAAAACAAAAAGTACATTGGACCTTTCGTAAATGTGAACGCGAAGTTTTTGTCTGTAATAAATCTGGCAGGCTTCTAAATTAAGTGAAACACTGTAAATGATATCGTTAGACAACATTTATAACAATTAGAATACCGTTAGATAACAATTGTGATTTTTTTTAATTTAATCAGCAGAATTGTTTATTTAACATATTTTAATTGTACTTTAATATTTAGTTTTGAAAATGGTGTCGTATTTTATTTTTTTTTTTGTGTTTCTTTGCTACTTAACGATTGGGTCTTCGGTTTTAAGATGATGTGTACATAAGATTACGCAAATACAACTTAATCTTAATCTAGTTATATAATTTGTCTAATGGGCTTGTGTCATATGTCTTAATTTCTATAAAAGTGTACTATATATTGATAAAGTGGGTTACTAGAACCTCAAATGTTCAATTATTTTTTAATAACTCCTTATATGTTAGGAGATATTAACAATTTAAAAAGTCATTTTGTTTCTTTAATTATTAAAGAGATTCAACGGCAACGATTCAAGGTGTACACATTCCAAATGCATGTGACATCACAACCGCTGCCAACCTTAAAGCTCATAAATCTCTGCTATATGTATTTATATATCAAAATATCAAATATTATTTACAACTATTTCAAGGAACAATAAAATGTCAATATTATGTCTGCCTTAGCAGGGTTAAATAAAATGAAAACTTATTATTCTTTGACTTGACTTGATTATTTGACTACCAACAGCTACAAAACATTACCACAGCATTGACCTACTCAACAAATAACTAACGTTAAAATGCATTTCACGTCATACAAATATGGCCAATATCAAACTTTTAATTGCTATATCTCCGTCAATATTTAGATATTTAATAAAATAGACACGCCAATACACATTTATTAACATCAATTTCAATCAACATTGGAAAAATCGACCACTAAAAAATGAGGACAAAAGCCCATTAATCCAATCTTGCTTTTTAAATTTTATAAAACTAAATAAATAAATAAAATTCTCGTAGAAAAATTTATTATTACATTACATTAAAATTAAAAGTACAAAAATACATACAATATAAAAAATTCTCTTAAATATAAAAATAAATCAGTCTTATCGATTGACTAGATATTTTGTACTTTAGTTTCTTTTTGGTTGAGCGCAGTCCGGTTATTAGTTATATTTATTAATTTATGTACATTATTATACATTTTGTCATTATGAAACATCGTCAGACAAAAAAAGCTACATAGAGCAGTATAAGTTGGTAACTATTAGTCTGAGGATCGGGTGCCTCCGCAACAATTCGACCATCTCCATCTGCAAAATAAAATTAATTGTAGATTACATGGTTGGTCATAGTTCTTAAGGACGTTCCAGCGTGGTATAGTATATTCAGAACTAGGGATGCAATTATACAATTATTTACTTTATTTATTATAAGCTTGGACATGAACTATTGAGAATTATAATTATTTTATTCTTTTTATTTATAATAAATAACGGACATAATCTTATTGATTAATCAAAAATCACTTATTCTTTAATTATAAGAGAGGCTTGTATTTTTTTTAAATATAATAAAAATAAAATCGATAAAAGATAGTTTTTTTTTGGAGTTAGTGTTTTTTTTTTATATATAAATACTCAAAAAGAATAAATCACAAGTCAGAGCACAAATGCAGAACTTCTCCACACATACTATATACTACTACTAATTTTTTTTAAATTGTTTAAAAAACATTATTCTTTACTCTCCTAATTTTTATCAAAATTCTATCAAGAGATTTTTTGTGTATAATAGAGAATTGGAGGTGAACCTCAAATTGCTAACTTTGTTATAAATTATCTCGGATTCGAACCGGTCAAAAATTCTGAAACTTGGGAATTATTAGTAAATATTACTTTTAGCTTATAAACAAAAATTTAGAAAAAAATCTATCAAACAAGGGTTTTCACACTTGAATTACCTAAAACATTTCTCCACGTTCGAACGTTAATTAAAAAATGCATATATTTAGGAAAAATAATGCTGGACAGTAAAGGTAAAGGAGAAGTAATTGATTAAATTAATTACTGTCGTACGTACCTTTTCATCTATGTCATGATAATTCAATTCCATAGTAATGTTCAAAATATTTTTCCGGTCTGTCTGTTGATTTAAAATATCGACCATGTTCTCCAGAAATATTAAATCATGAAAATCTTCATCAACGCTAAGTATTTTCAAATTCTGTAAACAAAAACATTTTGGTAATTAAAAATAGTCAAATTATTCGTTTAATTCTGTAATTCTGTAATTCTGTTCTATTCTAATTCTGTAGTCTGTTTTAAAAGTATAGCCTAATTGAAATTGTTAGCCGCAGTTGAAAACATTTCTTACAAGATCAAATAGCATAGCTAATAATTATTTGTACATACACATCCATAGTAATACAGAATGAAACGTGACAACTACGATGAGTTTTACTGTGCATCTTGTTAGCGTTCAGTTGTTGACATAACCAAGTAACCGCATTTATTTCATAGCAATATGAAACCGCTGTTGCCACATCGCTACTACTGTACTATTCATCTTTAGAATTAATTGAAAAATTCAAATTTTAAATAATTTTTAATCTAATTTATATAGTATGTATAAATAATCTTCATTATTAAAATATCTTTTAACATAAATAAAACAACAACAAAAATTAATGAAGTTCATGATGAAATTTTCATGATATTCATGGTTACTTTTGAAATTTAAACAAAAAATTTTGTTAAAGCTACAAATTTTGATTTCGTTTTCTATGAAAACGACGTGGTCAATTGTAAAATAATTAGACTCATGATTTGTATTTAATTAAAGAATAATTTAGCAAAGTTTCAATAAAATTCTGCATTAAATGCATCCTGTGAAACTATATTTTAGTTTTGTTACTTACTTTTAAAGATTTTAATTGTTCGATCAGAACTAGCGAATTCATATATTGTTCACAATATTTCATCTTTACAGTTTCTAAAGTAACGCATGCGCTTAACGCTGTCAAAGATTCACTTTGTAGACGAGTACCTTCTATAGATATTTTATTTAATTTTGGCAGAGCAGCAACGTTTTTGCAATCCTCTTCAGATATATTACGCACCCCGATTAATTTCACTGTTTCCAATTTTCGACAACGTTCCGATATTACTTTTAGTATGTTGGTTATGTTTGTTCCTGCGCTTTTAACTAAACCAAGAGATTTCAACTTGTGTAATTCTCCTAACGATTCGAAATCCATCGATTCTTTCACAAGAATCGATAGTTTCTGTAAATTAGGCGCCACTTGAACTAATTGTGTTACAAAATTTGCATCAAATTGTTGTTCAATTTCATTTGTGTGTTGGAGTGGGTGTCGATATATATTGAAGGTTTCTAGATTTAAACTTTTTAATTGTGTTAGTAAATCATTTTGACTAAAAAGTATGTTTGTTGGAAGTTTTAGTGTCTTTAAATCCATAGGTAAATATCTTGCTATAGCAGTATCTCCTCTTACACCTCTTTGCGACCAAATCTTAAAATATACAAGACGTGGATTGTTTCGCAATATTGTATGCACAATAGAATCATCCTGCTCTTCATAACGTACATACAGTGACTCCAAATTGTTGAATGTACCTAATTGTTGCATCACTTCTAAATGGACTGGATAATCTGGTACATGGAATTTTTTCAAGTTCCACCTTCGCATACATTGTACTAGATTAATTGGTTCCATCTGCAATGACTTCAGAATTAGCGTCTCAATAGAATTTGGTAATTTTTGAAGGCAAGTTCCTCTCTGGTAAGAAGTTGTATAAATAGGGCCCATGAGGCTCACTTCCTGAAGTCTTGGATTATTTTCAAATATCAGTCCTAATCCTTCTTCGTAGAATTTTTCGCAAGCAATAGAAAGTGACTTTAAATTATTAAGCTTGCTCAATGTCATAATTGCTTTATTTTTGAGGTAAATGCCTGGTATGTTCAGCACTTCCAGTTCCATATTATGATGAATCAATACATTGGGAACTTTAATTGGACCAAATTGGCTACGTTGTTTGACTAACTTAAAAGTTTTGATTTGTTTACACAACTTCAATATTTTATATAGGTGTCCTGGTTTTTCATATTCTCTTTTATCGGCGTCAAACACTTGACGGATATTCCAATGAGTGCTAACTGCTTCATGATATTGAGGAAAACATTTCTCAAAGTTAACGACTTCAATGTCATCTAAATACTGCAGTATCTCCAGCACATCATATTTGTTTAAAATATTCATCGTCATGGCGACTATAATATAGACATCTGTAAATAATGAACCAAATATAACAATTAAATTTTAATTAATCTAATACAACTTTCAAAATATCTTTCAAAATGCACTGTTCATAATGATGACTCTGTTGAAATATTCATAAACCCTTAATTAATTAAGACCCTATAGTAATAATAAACAAATTATTCTTAGCAAAATATTCTAATCTCAAAAAGGTAAATTATCAGAAACATTTTACTTTAAAAAGTGTCAGAAACGTTTAATATATTTTGTACACTAAATTAAATTTACACAAAATCTACGAAAAACGCAATATTTCCGAATGAAACGAACGATTCTTAACGAAATTTAATATACTCGAACATGACAAAGAATATTCTAACTTCAAAAAAGTAAATGAACAAAAATAATTCCACGTGTTTTCTGCAAACATAACCTCAACACATTACACCTTTTATAACACTTACAAAAATGTTTTATGCGTCTGACAAAGAAACAGATTTCCTGTTCTTGAAAGAAGTATAGCTTTTTAAACGATTTGGCTTCACGAAATAGAACAAAACTCCCGAAAGAAATATGATTTAACACCTTAGTTTAAGAGAAGTAATTTTTGTAAACGTACGTCTTACTTTAAGCTCTAAACGCTATAAATGAATATGAAATGACTAAAATTTCTCAACTCGAAAAAGCGACCTCTCAAAATCTTCTTTGAACTAAAATTCTCTGCGTAGCTTTTACCGACAACTACGGATCTTTTATGAACTAAAATTCTCTGCGGCTCAAAATAGATTTAATTCAGTTTAATGATTCAAGGTCATGTGGGTGGTGGTACGTATTAGATTAAGCAGACAACCGCTTATGCATTGTATACGCTAAATTATTTATTTTTCTATTACAGCATTAGTCACAAATTTTAATCTAATTCCTTTACTAGTTTGTTAGTCAGGTCAGGTATATACAATAATATGATATTGTGTACTTAAGGCAGTATTCCAGTTTAGAAATTTGAAAAATCGGTTTTTTTTTGCATATTTTAAAAGTTTAGATATTTAAAATTAATTTCATTCTATCACTGATTCAGTTCTATCTAGTACAACTTTATGAAAGAATGTCTCACTTTGTTCAGAAGATAACGCTAATGCACAGAAAAAGAATCTCAACAATTTTAATACTATTTATAAATATCTTTTGAGAGTTTCTTGCCGCGGTAATTATTACATAACAAAAATTATCTGTTACCTAATTGGCAATGGTTCAAGACCTATTTTTTAACTTTTTGCAAAATAAATCTACCTTCAATTCATGAACTGAACACCAAGCTTCTTTAGCTTAAAATAAGACCCTCTTGTTAGAGCAATACATTACAATGTCAATCTTCCAACAAAACAAAAAGTACATTGCACCTTTCGTAAATGTGAACGCGAAGTTTTTGTCTGTAATAAATCTGGCAGGCTTCTAAATTAAGTGAAACACTGTAAATGATATCGTTAGACAACATTTATAACAATTAGAATACCGTTAGATAACAATTGTGATTTTTTTTAATTTAATCAGCAGAATTGTTTATTTAACATATTTTAATTGTACTTTAATATTTAGTTTTGAAAATGGTGTCGTATTTTATTTTTTTTTTTGTGTTTCTTTGCTACTTAACGATTGGGTCTTCGGTTTTAAGATGATGTGTACATAAGATTACGCAAATACAACTTAATCTTAATCTAGTTATATAATTTGTCTAATGGGCTTGTGTCATATGTCTTAATTTCTATAAAAGTGTACTATATATTGATAAAGTGGGTTACTAGAACCTCAAATGTTCAATTATTTTTTAATAATTCCTTATATGTTAGGAGATATTAACAATTTAAAAAGTCATTTTGTTTCTTTAATTATTAAAGAGATTCAACGGCAACGATTCAACGTTGTACACATTCCAAATGCATGTGACATCACAACCGCTGTCAACCTTAAAGCTCATAAATCTCTGCTATATGTATTTATATATCAAAATATCAAATATTATTTACAGGAACAATAAAATGTCAATATTATGTCTGCCTTAGCAGGGTTAAATAAAATGAAAACTTATTATTCTTTGACTTGACTTGATTATTTGACTACCAACAGCTACAAAACATTACCACAGCACTGACCTACTCAACAAATAACTAACGTTAAAATGCATTTCACGTCATACAAATATGGCCAATATCAAACTTTTAATTGCTATATCTCCGTCAATATTTAGATATTTAATAAAATAGACACGCCAATACACATTTATTAACATCAATTTTAATCAACATTGGAAAAATCGACCACTAAAAAATGAGGACACAAGCCCATTAATCTAATCTTGCTTTTTAAATTTTATAAAACTAAATAAATAAATAAAATTCTCGTAGAAAAATTTATTATTACATTACAATAAAATTAAAAGTACAAAAATACATACAATATAAAAAATTCTCTTAAATATAAAAATAAATCAGTCTTATCGATTGACTAGATATTTTGTACTTTAGTTTCTTTTTGGTTGAGCGCAGTCCGGTTATTAGTTATATTTATTAATTTATGTACATTATTATACATTTTGTCATTATGAAACATCGTCAGACAAAAAAAGCTACATAGAGCAGTATAAGTTGGTAACTATTAGTCTGAGGATCGGGTGCCTCCGCAACAATTCGACCATCTCCATCTGCAAAATAAAATTAATTGTAGATTACATGGTTGGTCATAGTTCTTAAGGACGTTCTAGCGTGGTATAGTATATTCAGAACTAGGGATGCAATTATACAATTATTTACTTTATTTATTATAAGCTTGGACATGAAATATTGAGAATTATAATTATTTTATTCTTTTTATTTATAATAAATAACGGACATAATCTTATTGATTAATCAAAAATCACTTATTCTTTAATTATAAGAGAGGCTTGTATTTTTTTTAAATATAATAAAAATAAAATCGATAAAAGATAGTTTTTTTTTGGAGTTAGTGTTTTTTTTTTTTATATAAATACTCAAAAACAATAAATCACAAGTCAGAGCACAAATGCAGAACTTCTCCACACATACTATATACTACTACTAATTTTTTTTAAATTGTTTAAAAAACATTATTCTTTACTCTCCTAATTTTTATCAAAATTCTATCAAGAGATTTTTTGTGTATAATAGAGAATTGGAGGTGAACCTCAAATTGCTAACTTTGTTATAAATTATCTCGGATTCGAACCGGTCAAAAATTCTGAAACTTGGGAATTATTAGTAAATATTACTTTTAGCTTATAAACAAAAATTTAGAAAAAAATCTATTAAACAACGGTTTTCACACTTGAATTACCTAAAACATTTCTCCACGTTCGAACGTTAATTAAAAAATGCGTATATTTAGGAAAAATAATGCTGGACAGTAAAGGTAAAGGAGAAGTAATTGATTAAATTAATTACTGTCGTACGTACCTTTTCATCTATGTCATGATAATTCAATTCCATAGTAATGTTCAAAATATTTTTCCGGTCTGTCTGTTGATTTAAAATATCGACCATGTTCTCCAGAAATATTAAATCATGAAAATCTTCATCAACGCTAAGTATTTTCAAATTCTGTAAACAAAAACATTTTGGTAATTAAAAATAGTCAAATTATTCGTTTAATTCTGTAATTCTGTTCTATTCTAATTCTGTAGTCTGTTTTAAAAGTATAGCCTAATTGAAATTGTTAGCCGCAGTTGAAAACATTTCTTACAAGATCAAATAGCATAGCTAATAATTATTTGTACATACACATCCATAGTAATACAGAATGAAACGTGACAACTACGATGAGTTTTACTGTGCATCTTGTTAGCGTTCAGTTGTTGACATAACCAAGTAACCGCATTTATTTCATAGCAATATGAAACCGCTGTTGCCACATCGCTACTACTGTACTATTCATCTTTAGAATTAATTGAAAAATTCAAATTTTAAATAATTTTTAATCTAATTTATATAGTATGTATAAATAATCTTCATTATTAAAATATCTTTTAACATAAATAAAACAACAACAAAAATTAATGAAGTTCATGATGAAATTTTCATGATATTCATGGTTACTTTTGAAATTTAAACAAAAAATTTTTGTTAAAGCTACAAACTTTGATTTCGTTTTCTATGAAAACGACGTGGTCAATTGTAAAATAATTAGACTCATGATTTGTATTTAATTAAAGAATAATTTAGCAAAGTTTCAATAAAATTCTGCATTAAATGCATCCTGTGAAACTATATTTTAGTTTTGTTACTTACTTTTAAAGATTTTAATTGTTCGATCAGAACTAGCGAATTCATATATTGTTCACAATATTTCATCTTTACAGTTTCTAAAGTAACGCATGCGCTTAACGCTGTCAAAGATTCACTTTGTAGACGAGTACCTTCTATAGATATTTTATTTAATTTTGGCAGAGCAGCAACGTTTTTGCAATCTTCTTCAGATATATTACGCACCCCGATTAATTTCACTGTTTCCAATTTTCGACAACGTTCCGATATTACTTTTAGTATGTTGGTTATGTTTGTTCCTGCGCTTTTAACTAAACCAAGAGATTTCAACTTGTGTAATTCTCCTAACGATTCGAAATCCATCGATTCTTTCACAAGAATCGATAGTTTCTGTAAATTAGGCGCCACTTGAACTAATTGTGTTACAAAATTTGCATCAAATTGTTGTTCAATTTCATTTGTGTGTTGGAGTGGGTGTCGATATATATTGAAGGTTTCTAGATTTAAACTTTTTAATTGTGTTAGTAAATCATTTTGACTAAAAAGTATGTTTGTTGGAAGTTTTAGTGTCTTTAAATCCATAGGTAAATATCTTGCTATAGCAGTATCTCCTCTTACACCTCTTTGCGACCAAATCTTAAAATATACAAGACGTGGATTGTTTCGCAATATTGTATGCACAATAGAATCATCCTGCTCTTCATAACGTACATACAGTGACTCCAAATTGTTGAATGTACCTAATTGTTGCATCACTTCTAAATGGACTGGATAATCTGGTACATGGAATTTTTTCAAGTTCCACCTTCGCATACATTGTACTAGATTAATTGGTTCCATCTGCAATGACTTCAGAATTAGCGTCTCAATAGAATTTGGTAATTTTTGAAGGCAAGTTCCTCTCTGGTAAGAAGTTGTATAAATAGGGCCCATGAGGCTCACTTCCTGAAGTCTTGGATTATTTTCAAATATCAGTCCTAATCCTTCTTCGTAGAATTTTTCGCAAGCAATAGAAAGTGACTTTAAATTATTAAGCTTGCTCAATGTCATAATTGCTTTATTTTTGAGGTAAATGCCTGGTATGTTCAGCACTTCCAGTTCCATATTATGATGAATCAATACATTGGGAACTTTAATTGGACCAAATTGGCTTCGTTGTTTGACTAACTTAAAAGTTTTGATTTGTTTACACAACTTCAATATTTTATATAGGTGTCCTGGTTTTTCATATTCTCTTTTATCGGCGTCAAACACTTGACGGATATTCCAATGAGTGCTAACTGCTTCATGATATTGAGGAAAACATTTCTCAAAGTTAACGACTTCAATGTCATCTAAATACTGCAGTATCTCCAGCACATCATATTTGTTTAAAATATTCATCGTCATGGCGACTGTGATATAGACATCTGTAAATAATGAACCAAATATAACAATTAAATTTTAATTAATCTAATACAACTTTCAAAATATCTTTCAAAATGCACTGTTCATAATGATGACTCTGTTGAAACATTCATAAACCCTTAATTAATTAAGACCCTATAGTAATAATAAACAAATTATTCTTAGCAAAATATTCTAAACTCAAAAAGGTAAATTATCAGAAACATTTTACTTTAAAAAGTGTCAGAAACGTTTAATATATTTTGTGCACTAAATTAAATTTACACAAAATCTACGAAAAACGCAATATTTCCGAATGAAACGAACGATTCTTAACGAAATTTAATATACTCGAACATGACAAAGAATATTCTAACTTCAAAAAAGTAAATTAACAAAAATAATTCCACGTGTTTTCTGCAAACATAACCTCAACACATTACACCTTTTATAACACTTACAAAAATGTTTTATGCGTCTGACAAAGAAACAGATTTCCTGTTCTTGAAAGAAGTATAGCTTTTTAAACGATTTGGCTTCACGAAATAGAACAAAACTCCCGAAAGAAATATGATTTAACACCTTAGTTTAAGAGAAGTAATTTTTGTAAACGTACGTCTTACTTTAAGCTCTAAACGCTATAAATGAATATGAAATGACTAAAATTTCTCAACTCGAAAAAGCGACCTCTCAAAATCTTCTTTGAACTAAAATTCTCTGCGTAGCTTTTACCGACAACTACGGATCTTTTATGAACTAAAATTCTCTGCGGCTCAAAATAGATTTAATTCAGTTTAATGATTCAAGGTCATGTGGGTGGTGGTACGTATTAGATTAAGCAGACAACCGCTTATGCATTGTATACGCTAAATTATTTATTTTTCTATTACATCATTAGTCACAAATTTTAATCTAATTCCTTTACTAGTTTGTTAGTCAGGTCAGGTGTATACAATAATATGATATTGTGTACTTAAGGCAGTATTCCAGTTTAGAAATTTGAAAAAATCGTTGTTTTTTTTTGCATATTTTAGAAGTTTAGATATTTAAAATTATTTCCCTACAAGGATTTGTCAAAATTCGAATTATTAACACAGGTGTAATAATATACCGATACCGATACCGATATATAATAATGAACCGATTTACTAATGAAATTTGATATGGACTATCTTTATATGTCCCTCTATGGTCCTACTAGAATTAGATTAATTACTTTGATTTTTAATATTTTTTACAATTCCGAAAAGTAAAAAAAAGACATGTAAAAAGAGATTTTCTTCCTTCTCTGAGGTCGGTACTGTAACGACGTTTTTTCTAATTAAGAACCTTATGTTTCAAATCGTTTTCTTTTTCTTTATTTGATAATTGTTTTGTGTATTCTTAAAACATGAACGGTATGCAAATGGATAGTAAATTTTTTTTTGATAAGCTTTCCTCATTCGTCATATATGATTTTATACTTCAGTTCGAGATAAATAACTCGAAATCTATAGTAGTTGCGATATTTTCATTACATATTTATTTTTATTCTTTTCTTATTTTATTTCTAAAAGTAATCATTTATTTTTAATAGCCTGTAGTTGTTTTTTCTATTAAACGAAATAATTGATCAAGTCAAACATAATTCCGTTTAGATATCACTAGTGTCAAGTATAACTCTCTAGTAAATTGAGTAATAATAACTAACTGTAAATAATAATGTAATGTTTGATTTAGAATGATTGACAATTATTCCACGTCCAACATTCAACTGTAAATTAGAAAATATTGCATTAAAGACAATCATAACAGGTAACGCGCCGTTTATATCAATCGATATTGTTTACTTTGTTACTTATTTTAATTTAAATTAATTTTCCGGGGCACTGCCACACTAGAACCGATTACTTGCGAAGTCCGACTTTTCCAGGAGGGTGTAGTCGCATTTCCACACTTTATTATACGAGAAAGATTCTATTGTAATGATTATCAATACACAACTGTGTTGAAAAAGATAAATGTAAATTTAATATATATCCTATCCTCTATGCATGATGTAATCAACAAGCATAAACATGTCTGGAACATAAGGATCGTCGTACGTTCTGTACCGGGTCGTATACACTCCTCCATACGATGGAGGACTTTGCGTCTACGATGTATTGGATAAAAGATAGGAAAGAAAAAATATAATATATTTTTTTCTCGTTTCAAAATTTATGAACGTGAAAATAGATAACATTAGGTTTTTTCGAATTATTTAGTGCCACACTGTGTCGCATTGTGAGGATCCTTAATTGGAACATACATTAGTTTTTAAATCTGCACCTTCATCCATACTTGTTAATTTTTATTCCCAAAAATTGTTTATATTTTTTAACTAAATTTTATAAACTGTGTTAATATATAATATAACTGTATTAATCAATTAATTACAAATTTTGTGTGATAGTATAAAGAGATCGCATGCAGAATATCTTTTAAAGGAATATATGAATAATTATTTTGTTTTACCAATATAAAATTTCATTCTATCACTGATTCAGTTCTATCTAGTACAACTTTATGAAAGAATGTCTCACTTTGTTCAGAAGATAACGCTATTGCACAGGAAAAAAATCTCAACAATTTTAATACTATTTATAAATATCTTTTGAGAGTTTCTTGCCGGTAAACACTGTTATGTCTGTTTAAGGGTTCTATTACATAACAAAAATTATCTGTTACCTAATAGGCAATGGTTCAAGGCTTTTTTTTAACTTTTTGCAAAATAAATCTGCCTTCAATTCATGAACTGAACACCAAGCTTCTTTAGCTTAAAATAAAACCCTCTTGTTAGAGCAATACATGAATGTCTTGTGTTTACTGGGTTATTAATTAATTACGTAATACTTTACATTAATTATGAATGTACCTTTATTGTTTAATTTCTTAAACCTACTTCCTTTTTACCAGGCTTGTTATGCTTGGCGAGTAATCTAGAATTTATATTAATTGTAACTTAATGAGAACAGAACCAAGTGCAGAATCACCTCGATATTGCAACACATAAGAATCAGCATTGCATTATATTCATCTTATTTTATATTTGACCTAATTTCTTTAATTCCATAGCGTGATAAGGACTGTTTCGTTAAAAATCCTTGCGCGCCGTAAAAATATAATTTACAAAATATAACTTCTTGTTTTCAAAATTTTATATTATATAATATAATGTCTTATTAAATATTTATAAGTTATATTAAAATTAAATTAATATCATTTTAATTGCATTATTAAAAGAATGTAATTTCAAAAGCATTAAATAAAATCATAGGTCGTTATATCATCTATACGGTTAACTAAATATCAAAGATGAATTAATGTGTTGTATTGATGAGAGAGAATAAGCTAGAAGATATAATCTTATATGTGACAGAAAGAGCTATAGATAGTAAAGATATAAAAATTATTATTATCCCACGATGTAGTTTTAATTAGAAATTATATATTTTGTATAGAGCGAATCTATTGGCGTTTTTAATAATTGCTGCCAATAATTTTAGTTATTTTACTTGCACAGATATTTATTCCTTGTTTATATAAAATAATTTCTTAATTTTAATAATTATTACAGTTTTTTTTTTAATATAATAAAAAATATTTTCATATAATAAAATATGTGATTCTCACCGAAGTTATTAAAGTTTTGTGTAACACAGGTTCTACCCACAGTTATGTTTCTTGTGTTACATAAACGCTATATTTGTAAATAATTTTACTTTTACTTTTTCAGAATCTGGTTTGAACTAGTATTGGGTCAACTTTTTGTGTAATACATATGCTGACAAAGTATGACAAATTTTTCAAAAAGTGATTGACTACAGACAGAGTAGAATAAGGTAAGAATATTATTCTAATATATTTGCGTTTATTTATTTAACAACAGTTTTTATTCAGGCGCGTTAAAAAACAAAAATTATGTTAAAAGTTATGAAAACGTTTTTGTGGTAGAGTGAATTAAATAGAAAGTGCCATACAAATGCACCACCTTTGTTTAATCAACCTGGGAATGAAGTACGAACCGGGATAGCTTAAATGATTAAAGTGAGAGATCGATTGTTTTATTTTGATCGTGGATTGAATAAGACATTACAAAATATCCTTAGAACTTATGTTTAACTGTTCTTAAGAGATATTCCTCGTGAAATATATATTGCGCCTCCACCACCGTCTGATGGTGCATACCGCTTTAGCGCATCGACGAACATTAGCTTCTTCAATTCTCTCGACTTCTTCGCAATACAGAAGTAACAGTCAATGACGTAGAGGAGTGTAAAGTATGGTAATGTCTGATGGTGATGGTGATGGTGAATATGAGGCAGAGGTCCCTCGCTTGTTCATGCTGTCAGTTTGTTAGTTGACTCATTGCACTCACGACGCGTGGTTCAGCAGTCTGGTTCTGTCAATCTTCCAACAAAACAAAAAGTACATTGCACCTTTCGTAAATGTGAACGCGAAGTTTTTGTCTGTAATAAATCTGGCAGGCTTCTAAATTAAGTGAAACACTGTAAATGATATCGTTAGACAACATTTATAACAATTAGAATACCGTTAGGTAACAATTGTGATTTCTTTTAATTTAATCAGCAGAATTGTTTATTTATTTTAATTGTACTTTAATATTTAGTTTTTAAAATGGTGCCGTATTTTAAATTTTTTGTGTTTCTTTGCTACTTAACGACTGGCTCTTCGGTTTTAAGGAGAAATGATGTTGGTAAGTGATTAAAATGATGAATAATCATTAGGAATCTTATAACAAATTATTATTTTATAAGTATCACCTAATAAATTATTTAAAAAGGGATAACATTTTCGTTCTCTATTATAGTTTTCGTTTTTACTGAATCAATTTTCTAAATTGCAAGTTGGTCTTAAAACTGTTTTTTTCGTATTAAATATATATTAAATAATTATGAACAATAGCGTATTATCCATATAAAATAGTCTTACGCATCCTATTATACCAACCACAGTTTGATAAGCATTAGGTTATTTCTTCCCCAAACAAATACACTTTGCTATACATTATAATTTATCTATTCAAATATAATATGATCAAAAGTTCCTTCTTCACCACATCTACATCTACCGTCGGATTTAATATTAATTTTGTACAGGTGAGCTGGAGTTTTACAATGATTACTTTTGATTCTGATTATAGTTGATATAATTTTGCTGGCCTCATCCTTTTTTACTTAAATTTGGATGTAACATATAATAATCTCTTCCTTTTAACTGACTTTTGTTAATGAAATCTTGGTTACTCAAATTGAACTATATGAAATATAATTAATTTGGTAACTTATCACAGTAAGCGGATTCAAACGAAATCTTTAGAATAGCAGCTCAGGGCAGTAACCCCAGATCCATTAAGCCAGCTATAAAAATCATAACCGTAGCATATTTTCTCATTGTCAATATCCAATACTTTTGAAATTAACAAGACAAGAGACTTAAAGAACTTAAATTTCGAATTCAAGTTGAAACGGGAAATGTTTTCATATTCTAATGTTCCAAAGCAAAGAACCGGGAAGTCAATTGTAAAAATAAACAATGAAATAATATGATTGTTATTTTTTTTTCTTATTATTTGTTTTGTTATTTTATATTTGTTAACAATCTGCAATAAACTAAGGAGTAACGTTCTGTGTTCTGTGTCGTTCTCAACAACGACATGTCAAGAAAGTTCTTTTACTGTAAAATTAAATACACAATTTCTAAGAAATCTGTCGCATTGTTTCTGAAGTGCATACTTGTATATACATGCATTGTAGTACCTAAAGGGTTTCGTGTATAAAAATGTTGATTGTGTTTATATAACATGGGTCATTCACTTCCATAACATCTTCAAAACATCCTGGAAGTCCAGTCCAGGAAGAATTTATTGTAGAGATGTTGATTTGGCACCTCTTCCACTGTAGATTCGCTGTGCTGTTTTCTTCATCCTTAGAATAACCTACCCAAATAGCATGAAAAGCAATGCATTATTAGGGCTTGCACGACAGGGTGCCCTGTCATACCCTGACAAGTCACGTCTTGTCAGGAATTACCCGAAAGGGCCCTAGTCAGGCCCGTGTAAGGTTAGCTCAATCGTGTAATTATGAAGACATACCACATAAGGTTGCGATTCTATTCACATTTCCCATTCCTTGCACTGATATCCAGTTCTGAATAGTGTGTGATCAATTAAACGATGGTAGAAACGAAATATAGCAAATATTGCTTTGTAAATATATATACTTAAGCTTACAGTACAGCTTAAGCGTACAGTATAGCTATTCCAAAAGCTAGCTTCTTAGACTGTATAATTCTTAAAAATGTGTTCTTTAGAAGACTTGTATAGCCTCATACCCACTCACTGTTTTGATATTTAATTTACTGTTTTTATCTAATATTTTAATCTAGATTTCAGGTTTTCAGAATAGGCATTCCTAGCCACATTCGTGTTTTAATTTGAGTTTAGTTAAACTATTGGACCTTGTAAGGTTCTAAAAAAATTAAGAAAACTTAAAAAATAAATTAAATTAGAAATGGTACTGTGAATGACTACGCGTATTGCCATATACTAAACAATTTAAATTAAATACAAAATTAAATTAAAGGTTTAGATTTCTTTTATATAAATAAACATCTTCATAGAGTATATGAAAAGGTAAATTTATTTCAACATGGAAATGTATAAATCAAATTCTCATAAAATAAATTTTTATTCATTCTTTAAAAATGAATATAAAAAACAAAAGGGATACGACAATTCACGAATACAATATTTAGGACAGTACAAACACGAGGGCTTACCCTTCGAAATTAAATACAGACTACCGAAAGACATAATTCTATACACACACACGTTACCAATCCAAACACACATTTCTTTTATATAAAATATCACCACCAAGAAAGTTAAATCCATATAACAGATACATTAATACATAATTGTGTGTAACAGCCCAGTAAACAATTTGGTGAAGTGCCCTATTTGGTGAAGTTCGAGTCACTCGTACAATTCTATTCTAACGCTTTACAAGATCTCTACCTGTCACAGATTTTGTGTTAGTTTTTCATAATAATATTCTTTCTTTTTCCAACATCATTCATTAAGTATTTCTGTTTCTTTCCCACATGGATATATTTGTTTTAAATTCACTTTCATTTCATTTATTCCAAAGTGAGAGAGAAACGAGATGCGTTAGACAAGTAAAATATATTTTTCACCGTTACACTTGTATACTTGTATAATATTTCGTTCAGTACAAATGTTTAAAGTATATGCTATCCTTTTTCAACAAATATTTTTTTAATGGTAATAGACAGACGCTATCTCCCTCAATCCCCGAATAGAATGTATATAAACGAAGATAGTACCTAGCGATGGTAAGACAGAGGTTTTAAACCTAACGCAGACCTGCCGATCGTGGATTTTTGAATCACCAAAACAATGTAAAAAACTAATATAACGAGTATTGTTGAAGATGAATAATATTCATTAAAAAAATCACGATCCGTACTAAAGATTACATCTATTTATTTCTTCATTTAAATATTTATGTAATTAATTGTTGACTTTTACTCATATCTCAGTAATTTTACACGTATTTACAGTTAATTATAAATAAGACATAACACAAACAAAAACCAATTACAATTACGTAATGTTTATTAAAAAAGAGATATCTAATTAACTAAACAAAATGGTCATTAAAAGTACGTGCAGCATTAAAAAGATATTAATCAAAGTCTTACTGAAGAATTGATTTATCAAGGGTTAAAGTTCAATTAGTTTTTGTTCTCTTCTGTCTTATTACTTATTACTACATAATGTTATATGACTCTGTGCAGTGTATACTTTATTTACAACGTTATGTAAATTATTATTAGTTTTTACGAAATAGTTTATAAAATTAAGACAATTTTTTTTTATAATGGACTTGTGTCCTATGTCTTAATTTCTATAAAAGTGTACTATATATTGATAAAGTGGGTTACTAGAACCTCCAATGTTAAATTATTTTTTAATAACTCCTTATATGTTAGGAGATATTAACAATTAAAAAAGTCATTTTGTCTCTTTAATTATTAAAGGGATTCAACGTTTGACACATTCCAAGTGCATGTGACATCACAATCCTTGTGTAAGGTTAGCAACCTTACAGAGCATAAATCTCTGCTATATGTATTTATATATCAAAATATTATTTACAACTATTTCAAGGAACAATAAAATTTCAATGTTATGTCTGCCTTAGCAGGGGTAAATTAAATGAAAACTTATTATTCTTTGATTTGACTTGATTATTTGACTACCAACAGCTACAGAACATTACCACAGCACTGACCTACTCAACAAATAACTGACGTTAAAATACATTTCACGTCATAAAAATATGGCCGACCATCTCTAGCGCTAAAACTACAATTCAAACTTTCAATTGTTATATCTCCGTCAATATTTAGATATTTAATAAAATAAACACGCCAATACACATTTATTAACATCTATTTCAATCAACAATTGAAAAATCGACCACTTAAAAATGAGGACACAAGCCCATTCTCTCGTGAGTCACTTTGATTTTTAATTTTGTTACAAGATGTATACAAGCTAATATTTAATCGCCATCTTTTTTAAATCCATAACTTATCCCGCTGCACTAGTTTTTAATGATAACCTTTTTACATACATTTTTAGGTTATTTTAAATAAGATTATTTCATTAATATAATTACTCTAAAACCATTAATCAATGGCAACTTTTTGAAATAATAATTTACTCTACAAACGCAATCGTTTCTTCCATAACGGTAATTCTTTGACTATTATGAAAAATGATAAATTTCAAGATAAAATACATTATGATATTTTATTATAAAAATTATATTTCATATTTTTATAATATAATTTAAGTGCATCATGCGCAGTTCCTCATTTTAGATGATATACGGTCTACTGCGCAGCTCGTGACAAATATCATCCTAAACAATTGAAATACCACACGAATTGTTGTACAGCGTACAATTTATTGCGCTGATTGTACAGAATAACGTGAAAAAAACCTTCATTGTTAAATCTATCCCATAAAAAGTGGTCAAAACCATAGAAAACAAGGCTCAGAATCTCAACAATGTAAAGTTGTCTTGTTATACTAAGTAGATGTTGACAAAAACAACTTTAGTGACAGTTTGTCCATGTTTATTGGATTGATTATTGAATTATAATTGTCCACATAGCTCGCATTAAACGTATTGGCTTTATTGAGGAAGACGTCGAAGAGATAGGAAGCGTGAAGGAAGGCGTATGCAGTGACAGCTACGGCTTTTGTGTTTAGTTGATCCTACGGAAGACCGCACTTCTATTTCTTTGAATTTGTTTACTCCAATACACCTTACTGAAAAAGTCGGCGTCGAAAAGCAGAATGAGATCAGCCTTATATATGTTACAGTTTTAAGAAAACATCAACTTTAATAATTTGCTTATAATAATAATATCATTGTTATTTTTTACAATATATACGAGAATGTATATTTGTTTTTTATGTCTTTTTCTCGTGGTAATGTTTTGCAGCTGTTGGTAGTCAAATAATCAAGTCAAGTCAAAGAATAATAAGTTTTTATTTTATTTAGCCCTGCTAAGGCAGACATAATATTGAATTTTTATTGTTCCTTGAAATAGCTGTAAATAATATTTGATATTTTGATATATAAATACATATAGCAGAGATTTATGAGCTGTAAGGTAATGTATGTAAGGTTGGCAGCGGTTGTGATGTCATATGCATTACGAATGTGTACAACGTTGAATCCCTTTAATAATTAAAGAGAAAAAATGACTTTTTTAATTGTTAATATCTCCTGATATATTAGGAGTTATTAAAATATAATATGAGTTTCTAGTAACCAACTTTATCAATATATAGTACAATTTTATAGAAATGCAGACACAATTAAGACACAAGCCCATTTTATCTATAATTTTTTAGAAAAGAGGTTTTCACGAATATCTACTTTAAATTGCTTAATTTCAAATATTATTATTATTATTATTTTATTCAATTTTATAGAATCACCATTTTAATATAATTCCATTTTTTATAATTAACCATTAAATAGCGCATGCGTATAATGGCATCAGACCGGAACTACTCGAGAACGATCTAAATTCAAATAAGTTATTCAAAAACAAAAATGTAAAATGATCGGCCAAACAATTGTTAGGAGATAAGTTTCTAAATCAGAACAATACATTTTCGGGTTTTTTGGGTCCAAGGGGAAGTGGTAGGAGGGGGCCTGCATTTTGATTATTCGCTAAATTAAACGTACAATAAAACACTATGGAAGTAAATGACCTTGCCTGGTAATTATAAAAAAAATAAATTAGAAACTAATAAAAAAAAAACAAATATTTAAATTGAAATGTAATTGCTTTATATAATTACACATGTATAATGTATTGTGAATTAAAAGAAAATTGGAGAAGCCTTTTAATAAACTTGTTCAATTTGATGTTTAATTTTATAAGATTAGATTTATCTTCATATCCGAAGTGCTGGTGCACCGCATTAAGAAGGATGCTGTGTTTGCACTGATTATCTAGTTAAAAAAATATAAAGCAATTAGAATTTTAACACAAAATATATTTTAACCCTTTTTTAGTAAACGGAAAATAGGAGCGTTATCCTCTGTACATAACATTGACCAATGTGTATATTACGAAATAAAAATAAAAGTAGATTTCTGACGTCATATGCGGTCAACAAGTGAAACATATATACAAGCATATTACAGGTCATTAACTTTAATATATCTGGTTTGAGTCCTTGCTTTAACTGATAATTGGGTTGTGAACCATAACTTAAGTATCGTACACATACGTGCGAGTTAAACATGCGTCATCCAACATGTATTGGTAGAAGTTGTACAACACGTCCAAACTGGTGCAACATTCAACTTAATACTTTGAAAGCTTTAATATTTCGCTTTAGAAAAAATATGTTTAAATAGAAAACGTAATAAAACTCAGTTCACGTAAATAGAGAATCCCTGTGCAAGAGCACTTCTGATAAAACGATATGTAACAATCAGCAATGTCGCGCTTCAACATTACAGTTCACTGCTCTCTGTCGGCAGGTAATGGTATTGAGTGCTAACGTGACGTGGACAAGTTAAAGGGAGATGCAATCAGCAATCTCTACGCCAACAACATCCGGTACCGGTACGTTGTACTTGTATATCAATACGAACTATATTCGCAACATATTTTAAATTTACAAAAGGAAAATTTATGAAAATTACTTGTTTTTGATTTACGTCCGAATTTTCCGTCGCTTAAATACGCTTGCAGTGTGTACCAGACCTTAGAACTGTAAGAACTCTCGTTGTACAATCAAATTCACGGTCGCACATATTTAAAAACAAATACAACGCTATTTATTTGAGAAAACCAAAATACTTTCTTGCCAACCTTATGCTTATTAATATATCCGTAGTAATCACTTAATTAAACTTCATGATTAAGTAATTTTTTACACCATTTCTGCGTCTGTAATGGCTAATAACACATAAATCATATAGAAAACGTATGAACTATATAATTACATATAATAATAAAATAACGTTATCTATATCTACTGTAGAGTGATTCTTTTTATATGAATGACTTTTTACTGAAGAAATTAGGTTAATCTTTTCCTTATGCCTATTTGTGGTAACCGTATGTACATATATCTTGTAGATGCTCATAGAAAACGGCACTTGGTATACGTACGCTTTGCCCGGCTAATCTACTGAGAACGTTAGAAGCTCGCGGCTATCGAGGTTACAATTGTTATTGGTTTTTTGTTATTCAGAGAGATAGATGTTTTGTTTTTACCACATTATTGAAGTTTGATTACCAACATGTTGTAGAAACAAGTAACAAAGTGGAACAAAATAATGCAGTTACTTTTGTTTAACTTATGACATAATGACATATACTTCCTACTAAACAGTTATGTAGCACTTATGTATAAATGTATCTGCTACAATGTTCGGATAGATATTGTTAAATTTTAATTGCTGTTTCTATTAATGAGAGATTTAGGAATAACAAAATTGAAATACGAGTACAACCCTGTACTTATTAGGATCAGTTGTTGAAAACTAACTCCATCTATTAAATACGTCATACTATTAACATTATTTATTTAGGTTTGTGTCGTGGTACTTGAATATTTTGACAGCCAATATATTACAACTGTCAGTGACTACAACTTAAATTTATATATAAAGTTAAAGTAAGTGATTTATACAATTTATCAATTGCTTAAACATAAATTGAAATTAAAGCAAGATAATTTAATCTGCCATTCTTCAAAACAGGTAATTATTTTCAATTTCTTAAATCCCACTTCCACAATAACCTAAAAATATTTTTTCAATTTAAATTAAACATACTAAATGTCTATATTAATAATAAATAAATATTGTGAAATTGAATTTTACTCTAGGCTGTATTAATTATATATCGATTCGATATAAGAGTTGGTAATTAAATTAAATAGAAAAAATTAAGAAGCAGATTGTCAAAATAATTGTTGGCGCACATCCTGTGTTCTTCTCTTTTCTGCTTACTGGTTATATAACTTCTCGATGAGTGTTTATAACTGTTTCTGAAACGTTAAAGTTTTATTAATTATAGAATGCGTTCTTAAAATTACGATAATGAAAAAAATATATTTGAAACATTTACTGTTATTACAATAATGTATGTACAAAGTAATAAGACTCTGGAATATAAGTGAGGATCAATTACGTTTGTATTGCAACATAAAATTGTCAGAGCTGCTATAAAGATTATATTCTTGTAGGTAAACCATTTGGGAATGAGAATCTTCTTTGTTGAGCTGTTATTTTATCTGTTAACATTAATTTATCGTAGTGAGAGGAAATTCTTAATTCACGTAACTGGCATTATGACTTAAGATATCAATTTTAATTACGACAGCGTACTGTTAGAGAATATACATTTGTGTACAATTATAAATAATATCATACAGTAATTATCCGTACATTTAAAGTCGATTGGTTCGTTTCGGGCTTGAGATAAATTTAATCAAAGTTCAAATCTTTCGTATGGAGGGTACATTCAGTCTTTTTTCCAATAAAAAAAAGGAATATTTTCTAACAAAAATAACTGTCAAAATAGAGAGATATTTATTACGTATTTATAATAAAAAACGAAGGTTATGGACTGTGTCGTTAATTAATTAAGACAACGTAAAATTGAACTTTTATATATAAAATGCCTTGCCAGCAAAAGATATTTGTATAAATATTTATATACGAGTTTTATGTATGTAACGACTTTGCAAATAATATCTATATATCCTATCATTCTTATGACGAATATGCAACAAAACTTTATAGCACTGTAATTAAATCAAGAGGACCGCTACTTGCCTAACACTGTTTCTCAATATACACAGGCTATTGAGACATTTAAACTTTATCCATTTGTTAAGTTATATTGTTAAGTACAATTCGTGGTTATCGCATTACGGTATATACATACCGTCATTCTGTCATTCTTCCAGTCTTCATTATATCAACTACATATAACGATAAGAACCTATCAAGTGACTAACTAACTAAACACGGCACTATCTTCCCTAACCATATTATAATTTCTAACTTCTTTTTACTATATGGATAGCACACTAATTTTTTTATAATTACGTTGTGTACTTAGTATTAATCTCTTTACAGTACAGTCAACTTTCCATCTATTTTTTAATTATTCACCATATTTTAAAAGATCTTAATAATTAAATGTACACGAACATTGAATGTAAAAATGCTTAATGCATCATAATAATTGGTTTATAACGTTTTTACATGCAATAAAATCAATTAAATATATAGTAGATTATTTTATGGATATTCAATTATAAAACTAACGCTGTATAATGATTTTCGATTGAACTTATTTGACCTTTCTCTCTTTCTCTGTCTGAATCGAATGTAATATGTACAGTTAAAGGTTAAATTATTATTGAACGAATAAAATTGAAAGCCGTAAGCGTTCTTGTTGCCAATAAGTGAAATATCTTGAAATTATTGAAGAAGCTGGAGGAAATAATAGTGGTTCTACATGAGAACATACATCATAAAGTTATAAGATCTTGGTGGAACTATTTTTATAGAATTGGCAGAGAGATAGCTATAGAATTTATTTCGTTTTGTGTTATTTCTTTTTTTTTTTTTTTTTATTTAACGTCGGCCTATTTCCGATGCTGAGTCCTATTACCGACGACCTCCTTCAATGTTGGCAGTATTTATGGTGTCGTGGCCTCATATATGTGGGCTACACCACTGCCTAATAACTGTATGATTATGTATGACCATAATCAATATAAGTTCATAATAACCAAACCCAGAAAATATATATCTGGTCCGGGGATCGAACCCGAAGACACAGCAGTCGGCGTCAAGCATCAATGCTCTCGCCCACTGTGTCGTCTTGTGTTATTTCAAATTAATTATTATCCTTAGTATCCATTATATTTTCAAAATTAAAATTAATTATTTAGCATTTTTTAAACCTTAAAGAAAGAAATCTGTAAAATTATAATTTTTACTAGCCTGTAAATAATTTATTTTAAAACTTTAATGATAATTAATAGTAATTTAACAACACATTATATTAATTATTTATTTGTTACAGAAATTCTGCATTTAATTGGTGAGCCTGATTTTCGATCTGTGTCTTTACACTGGGAAGCGCCAATTCCCGAAGATGATACGATATCTCCAGAGTTCATGGTCAACTACTGTGAGCTTCAAGCTTGGGGACCCCATCGTTGCCAAAGTAAAATGGTTGACGATAAAGATGTACATGAAAATATTCTATCGGAAGATCCCAGGTCCTTATGGTGTTCTCTTATCTGATTCAGAAATATTTACTGTATGTAATCTTAAACAACAGGTTTTTTAAACAATAACAATTTTTACAGTGATTCGACTCGTATAGAACGCAGTAGAACATACTCAATGCGAGTTGGTGGACTTCGCATGGCAACTAGTTATTCTTTTACTGTTAAACCAACAAAATCTCGACGCTCAGATCGATCAGAAGGAGATGGCGAAAACAGTATCATTGTACCGACAAAAGGATGTGAGTTCAATTTATTTTAAAGAATATATTACTATTAAATCATCTTAGATATTATATTAATAATCATCTTAGATTAAATATTTTCAAACGTTTTCTAATATTCATGCGTTTGAACTAATTATAGACGTATTGAATAACTATTTTAACACTATGTACTTCGCATAGTAATTTTTCAAACACAATTTTTCAGTTTCTGCTCGAGCTACGAAATGTCTTCCTCATGCCAGTGAAATAGAAGTCTCAACAGGACCATTTTTTGCTGGACGAATCACAGTAGAATCTAACAAACCTGGAAATAATGCAGCAAATCCTGCATGTTCAATAGATGGAAGACCAGATAGTTCACAAAACGTGTATACTCTCAGAATTGATCACGCTCTATGTGGTAGCGACGTAAACGCTTCTACAGTCGCAACTTTTGTAATTGTTCAAGAAAATTTGCCAATACTAACACACAGCACTAGGAGGTAATAATATGTATAAACGTCTAGTTTTATTTTCCTATAAAGATGTTTAAATTATTAAATTATATTGATCTATTGGTTTCAGATTTCTTGTACTTTGCACATATCAACCGGAAGTTTTAACAGTTCGCGCTGGATTCAGTTTACCAGCTTCATCTCGTAAAGGTCAAGTTGAAGTTGTAGCAGCTCGTCGTCAAGGAGCAAGGAGCTTGCTAAATAGGCCTCTATTGATCATGAAAGCAGACTATGATGAATTAGACGCTATTAATCGAGTTCATGCTGTACCTGGTGTTGAACCAGCGGTTCCTAACCCAGCCAAGCTGGTTGACCAAAGACATGGTGTAGAAGAAATTATTCAAGTTAAGGAGATACAAGGTAACATATAACACAACATTTTATATTTCTACTATCTTAGTCATCCCGTTTTTACAATCTGGTTCACATTTCAATTATAATATTAGCTTTACTTAATTGATACTAGAAGTAAAATTTATTTATGAGATTCAATTTACATTTTAAAAAAAACATAAATCATTAGTTTCTTAAATGCGCTTCAGTGGGAATCATTGTCAGCAACCTGAATTTAATTCATTCTAGTGATACTATTACAGAACTCGTCGATTCCGCCACCCAGGTACATGTACTAATGTATGTATTTTATTTTTACAGAAAATTCATCAGTTCCACTAATTCTAATGCTACTTACAATATCTGGATTAGTTGGAGGCGTTGCAGCACTAATTTTTAGATTAAAGAAATCACAAAAAAGTGATACTGACTCTTTGGATACTATTTCTATTTCAAGCACCATATCCTGCAGGACTGACTCTCCACAAGAAAATGAAGAGAAAGATAATTCTTCTATTCAATTCAACTCAATATCAGTGCCAGAAATATCTGGACGTTATGAACATCCCGAAGATATAAATAACATATTAGAAAATGAAGTCAGAGAAAAACAAAATGTTATTGAATTTGTTTTAAAAGAAACTTCTGTTAGTTTGGATGCTTCAGAAGCCTAATTTATTTAATAATATTTACTTTTAATTAATCAATAATGATATTAAAATAAGTCTTAATTTATTTAATAATTAAAAAAAACGTTTTTTTTTTTAATTATTATATTTATAAAAGAGTAGTTAATTAGTATAAATTTAAAATATAAATTAAATAAATAAGTCATCGTGTTTCATTCAGTAGAAGACAAATAGAAAATTCATTTTAATTCCTTCATTTGGGTAATTAATTAATTAATTCATTAATTAGTTAACCGAAACGGTTTATTGAATTTCCTAATATTATATTTTGTATCAATACTTAGACTTAAACAATAAAACTGTTAAGACAGAGTGTAATTTTTTTAATTCATTCATAAAAACAATAGAAATTATTTGGTGGAATCTCGGTTTCATTTATATTTTTTGTATCAGGGTAACATGAACTTAACATAACCTAAGAAGTTCTCTTTTATTTCATGTCACCCTAATACTAACGACTCTGATTCATTCATATAAACGGCTAGAAATTATGAATTGCCAAATTACGTTCTCATTTTTATTTTTTTGTATCAGAGTAACATGAACCTACCATAACCTTAGAAGACACTGTGTTCTTTTTTATTTCATGCTACCCTGGTACTGAGGATTCTGATTCATTCGTAAAAACGTATAGAAAGACAAATGTCGAATTTTTCGTACTCGTTTTATATTTTTTTGTATCAGAGTAGCATGAATTTAAAAATAAATTAAAGACACCGTGTTATTAATGTAACTCATTCATAAAAAAATAATAGTAAATTTCTTTATTCTTTCTATATTTTGACAGCCAATATTTTATAACTGTCAGTGACTTTGACATAAATTTATATATAAAGTTAAAGTAATTGAATTATACAATTTATCTATTGCTTAAACATATTTGAAATTAAAGCAAGATAATTTAATCTATCATTCTTCAAAACAGGTAATTATTTTCAATTTTTTAAATCCCGCTTTTACATTAACCTAAAAATATTTTTTCAATTTATTCAAATTCTTAAAGATTTTATATTTAGAAATTTATCATAGTAAACATAGTAATATTAATAATTTAATATTATATTTAATATTAATTATATTAATATAATTAAATGTCTATAAAATAATTTTTAATATTTAGAAAATTTATTAGGTTAGAGTTGTAAAATAACATTTTTAGTGCTAAATTTTCTTTTTCTGTATTTTGTTCAAATCTTGACCACATATTATTCCAATATAAGGTATTGGTACTTTTCTTCAATGAAATTTAAGCGATTTTTCAAAGGCCTATTTTTTCTAAATTAGCTATGTTTAAATAAGAGGCAAAATAAAGCCCATACATTGGAAGGGCACAAGTAGCCTGATTTAGAAAATGTTGGCCTTTAAATATTATCCATATCAGCCTTAATTTATTATTAAATATTAATTCATTTATATATAATATTTCTCGTTTGTTCATTTAAAAAACAAAGGGGTACAATGTAATAAATGTCATCCATTTTAAAAACATATTAAAAATGTAATTAACAAAGATTTGGACCACTCAATACAGAAACTCAAACTATGAAGTTTTAATTAAATATTTAAGGTCTACCACTGGGTTTATTCTGACAAAGGCTTTAATAGTGGTGAACTGAATATCGGGAATATTTGAGGGGCCGTTCAAGTAGTGATATCATATTTTATTTACTAAAGTTAATTTCTCGGAATAAATTTTATATTTAATGAGAAAGCAACTATATCCAAACTTTTGTAAGAAGTATGTTCAATTTAAGTTTATTTTGCTTCTATTTTCTACACTTAATAGAAGCAGAAGCTTAAGACTAACACTTAAATAAATTTAGAAAAATAAGTTGTTATTAATGCCATAATATTTCTTTATGACACTCTTCAGTCTCCTTCAATTGATATAATTCGTTTCTTTGGCGTAAATCTTCTGGTTCTATTCTTTTCTAATAAAGATCCTGGTATTGCAGTTTAATAATGTTACAATTTCGCCTTCTTATACGGAATACAATTATTTCATTGAATATAATTTTCTACTTATGCATAAAATGACTGAGAGTAAATCATAACTTATTTTTCTAATGCCTAGTAAAATAAGTAAACGTTTTTGGGATTTGGTACTATCTTTTGAAACAGCTTTTGTTCTTGGCTATTTTTTATATTCGATTCAATTAGATTATTCATTTGTTATTAAGACTTTGTTAATAATCCGATTATTATTCAATTAGTATAGCATTACTTATATTTAATGAGTAGATAAAATATAGTAGTAAATAATTTGTGTAACACAAAATTGTATCACCTAAAACTGAGTGTTTTAATCACCTTTTCTAACCAGCTACTTTTAAGTATCACAATAACGACTTTTAATAAAATTTTAGATATCTCCGAAAAGTGCGTGCTTTAATATTATGTTTAAATATCACCTACAAGTCTTTTAAAAATTCTCATAAATCAATAATCATAAATGATACAAAATAAAATTTACAATTATAGTAAAAAATCAAGTTTTTAAAGTCAAATATTAATGCAAATTATTGAATTTGAAATTACTTTGTACTAATTCAGATTAAAATCTAATTATCTAGTCTTAAAATAAATAAATTATTGTTTACAGAAATTCTGCATTTAATTGGTGAGCCTGATTTTCGATCTGTGTCTTTACAGTGGGAAGCGCCAATTCCCGAAGATGATACGATATCTCCAAAGTTCATGGTCAACTACTGTGAGCTTCAAGCTTGGGGTCCCCATCGTTGCCAAAGTAAAATGGTTGACGATAAGGATGTACATGAAAATATTCTATCGGATGATCCCAGGTACTTATTCTCTTATCTGATTCAGAGATATTTACTGTATGTAATCTTAAACAACAGGTTTTATAAACAATAACAATATTTACAGTGATTCGAGTCATATAGAACGCAGTAGGACATACTCATACAGTAGAGTTGGTGGACTTCGCATGGCAACTAGTTATTCTTTTACTGTTAAACCAACAAAATCTCGACGCTCAGATCGATCAGAAGGAGATGGCGAAAACAGTATCATTGTACCGACAAAAGGATGTGAGTTCAATTTATTTTAAAGAATATATTACTATTAAATCATCTTAGATATTATATAAATAATCATCTTAGATTAAATATTTTCAAACGATTTCTAATATTTGTGCGTTTGAACTAATTATAGACGTATTGAATAACTATTTTTACCTCGCATAGTAATTCTTCATACACAATTTTTCAGTTTCTGCTCGAGCTACGAAATGTCTTCCTCATGCCAGTGAAATAGAAGTCTCAACAGGACCATTTTTTGCTGGACGAATCACAGTAGAATCCAACAAGCCTTGAAATAATGCAGCAAATCCTGCATGTTCAATGGATGGAAGACCAGATAGTTCACAAAACGTGTATACTCTCAGAATTGATCACGCTCTATGTGGTAGCGATGTAAACGCTTCTACAGTCGCAACTTTTGTAATTGTTCAAGAAAATTTGCCAATACTAACACACAGCACTAGGAGGTAATAATATATACAAACATCTAGTTTTATTTGCCTATAAATGTTTAAATTATTAAATTATATTGATCTTTCTGTTTCAGATTTCTTGTACTTTGCACATATCAACCGGAAGTTTTAACAGTCCGCGCTGGATTCAGTTTACCAGCTTCATCTCGTAAAGGTCAAGTTGAAGTTGTAGCAGCTCGTCGTCAAGGAGCAAGGAGCTTGCTAAATAGGCCTCTATTGATCATGAAAGCAGACTATGATGAATTAGACGCTATTAATCGAGTTCATGCTGTACCTGGTGTTGAACCAGCGGTTCCTAACCCAGCCAAGCTGCTTGACCAAAGACATGGTGTAGAAGAAATTATTCAAGTTAAGGAGATACAAGGTAACATATAACACAACATTTTATATTTCTACTATCTTAGTCATCCCGTTTTTACAATCTGGTTCACATTTCAATTATAATATTAGCTTTACTTAATTGATACTAGAAGTAAAATTCAATTTACCTTTATATTTCTTCTATGAGATTCAATTTACATTTAAAAAAACATAAATCATTAGTTTCTTAAATGCGCTTCAGTGGGAATCATTGTCAGCAACCTGAATTTAATTCATTCTAGTGATACTATTACAGAACTCGTCGATTCCGTCACCCAGGTACATGTACTAATGTATGTATTTTATTTTTACAGAAAATTCATCAGTTCCACTAATTCTAATGCTACTTACAATATCTGGATTAGTTGGAGGCGTTGCAGCACTAATTTTTAGATTAAAGAAATCACAAAAAAGGGATACTGACTCTTTGGATACTATTTCCATATCAAGCACCATATCCTGCAGGACTGACTCTCCACAAGAAAATGAAGAGAAAGATAATTCAATTCAACTCAATATCAGTGCCAGAAATTTCTGGACGAAGATATAAATAATATATTAGAAAATGAAGTCAGAGAAATTGAAAAACAAAATGTTATTGAATTGTTTAAGAAGAAACTTCTGTTAGTGTGGATGCTTCAGAAGGCTAATTCAGAAGCCTTTTAATTAATCAATTTAATGATATTAAAATAAGTCTTAATTTATTTAATAATTAAAAAAAAACATTTATATAATTATTATATTTATTAGTATAGTATAAATTTAAAATATAAATTAAATAGAAGTCATCGTGTGTCATTCAGTAAAAGACAAATAGAAAATTCATGTTTAATTCCTTCATTTGGATAATTAATTAGTAACCGAAACGGTTTGTTGAATTTCCTCATATTATATTTTGTATTATAAACTTAAACAATAAAATTCTTAAGACATTTTTTTAATTCAATAAAATTAAATATAAATTAAATAAATTGTGTTTCATTCAATCATAAATAAATAAATATGTTCATGATTATAATTCCTTCCTTTCGGTAATTAATTAATTCATTAATTAATTATTAACCGAAACGGTTTATTAATTTCCTAATATTATTTTTTGTATCATAAACTTAAACAATAAAACTCTTAAGACAGAGTGTGATTTTTTTAATTCATTCATAAAAACAATAGAAATTATTATTTGGTGGAATCTCGGTTTCATTTATATTTTTTGTATCAGGGTAACATGAACTTAACATAACCTAAGAAGTTCTTTTTTATTTCATGTCACCCTAATACTAACGACTCTGATTCATTCATATAAACGGCTAGAAATTATAAATTGTCAAATAACGTTCTCATTTTCATCTTTTTGTATCAGGGTAACATGAACTTAAAAATAAATAAAAGGACACCGTGTTATTAATGTAACTCATTCATAAAAAATTAATAGTAAATTTCTTTGACAGTTAATATAATATTATAACTGTCAGTGACTATAACATAAATTTATATATAAAGATAAAATAATTTAATTAATTATACATTTAATATATTGCTTAAACATGCTTGAAATTAAAGCAAGATAATTTAATCTATCATTCTTCAAAACAGGTAATTATTTTCAATTTTTTAAATCCCGCTTTTACATTAACCTAAAAATATTTTTTCAATTTATACAAATTCTTAAAGATTTTATATTTCGAAATTTAACATATTAAATGTCTATATTAATAATAAATAAATAACCATTTGGGAATGAGAATCTTCTTTGTTGAGATTCTATTTTATCAGTTAGTATTAATTTATGGTAGTGAGAGGAAATTCTTAATTCACGTAACTGACATTATGACTTAAGATATCAATTTAATTACGACAGCGTACTGTTAGAGAATATACATTTGTGTACAATTATAAATAATATCATCATATAGTAATTATCCCTACATTTGAAATCGATTGGTTCGTTTCGGGCTTGAGATAAATTTAATCAAAGTGCAAATCATTCGTATGGAGAGTACATCAGTCTTTTTTCAATAAAAAAAAATGAGTGTGAATAGAGAAAGATATTTATTACAGATCAATTATCAAAAACAACAGAGATTTTATTAATTATTTATTTGTTACAGACATTTTGCATTTAATTGGTGAGCCTGATTTTCGATCTGTGTCTTTACACTGGGAAGCGCCAATTCCCGAAGATGATACGATATCTCCAGAGTTCATGGTCAACTACTGTGAGCTTCAAGCTTGGGGTCCCCATCGTTGCCAAAGTAAAATGGTTGACGATAAAGATGTACATGAAAATATTCTATCGGAAGATCCCAGGTACTTTTTCTCTTATCTGATTTAGAAATTTTTACTGTTTGTAATCTTAAACAACAAGTTTTATAAACAATAACAATTCTTACAGTGATTCGAGCCATATAGAACGCAGTAGGACATACTCAATGCGAGTTGGTGGACTTCGCATGGCAACTAGTTATTCTTTTACTGTTAAACCAACAAAATCTCGACGCTCAGATCGATCAGAAGGAGATGGCGAAAACAGTATCATTGTACCGACAAAAGGATGTGAGTACTATTTATTTTAAAGAATATATTACTATTAAATCATCTTAGATATTATATTAATAATCATCTTAGATTAAATATTTTCAAACGATTTCTAATATTTGTGCGTTTGAACTAATTATAGACGTATTGAATAACTATTTTTACCTCGCATAGTAATTCTTCATACACAATTTTTTAGTTTCTGCTCGAGCTACGAAATGTCTTCCTCATGCCAGTGAAATAGAAGTCTCAACAGGACCATTTTTTGCTGGACGAATCACAGTAGAATCCAATAAGCCTGGAAATAATGCAGCGACTCCTGCATGTTCAATAGATGGAAGACCAGATAGTTCACAAAACGTGTATACTCTCAGAATTGATCACGCTCTATGTGGTAGCGATGTAAACGCTTCTACAGTCGCAACTTTTGTAATTGTTCAAGAAAATTTACCAATACTAACACACTGCACTAGGAGGTAATAATATGTACAAACATCTAGTTTTATTTGCCTATAAATGTTTAAATTATTAAATTATATTGATCTTTCTGTTTCAGATTTCTTGTACTTTGCACATATCAACCGGAAGTTTTAACAGTCCGCGCTGGATTCAGTTTACCAGCTTCATCTCGTAAAGGTCAAGTTGAAGTTGTAGCAGCTCGTCGTCAAGGAGCAAGAAGCTTGCTAAATAGGCCTCTATTGATCATGAAAGCAGACTATGATGAATTAGACGCTATTAATCGAGTTCATGCTGTACCTGGTGTTGAACCAGCGGTTCCTAACCCAGCCAAGCTGGTTGACCAAAGGCATGGTGTAGAAGAAATTATTCAAGTTAAGGAGATACAAGGTAACATATAACACAACATTTTATATTTCTACTATCTTAGTCATCCCGTTTTTACAATCTGGTTCACATTTCAATTATAATATTAGCTTTACTTAATTGATACTAGAAGTAAAATTCAATTTACCTTTATATTTCTTCTATGAGATTCAATTTACATTTAAAAAAACATAAATCATTAGTTTCTTAAATGCGCTTCAGTGGGAATCATTGTCAGCAACCTGAATTTAATTCATTCTAGTGATACTATTACAGAACTCGTCGATTCCGTCACCCAGGTACATGTACTAATGTATGTATTTTATTTTTACAGAAAATTCATCAGTTCCACTAATTCTAATGCTACTTACAATATCTGGATTAGTTGGAGGCGTTGCAGCACTAATTTTTAGATTAAAGAAATCACAAAAAAGGGATACTGACTCTTTGGATACTATTTCCATATCAAGCACCATATCCTGCAGGACTGACTCTCCACAAGAAAATGAAGAGAAAGATAATTCAATTCAACTCAATATCAGTGCCAGAAATTTCTGGACGAAGATATAAATAATATATTAGAAAATGAAGTCAGAGAAATTGAAAAACAAAATGTTATTGAATTGTTTAAGAAGAAACTTCTGTTAGTGTGGATGCTTCAGAAGGCTAATTCAGAAGCCTTTTAATTAATCAATTTAATGATATTAAAATAAGTCTTAATTTATTTAATAATTAAAAAAAAAACATTTATATAATTATTATATTTATTAGTATAGTATAAATTTAAAATATAAATTAAATAGAAGTCATCGTGTGTCATTCAGTAAAAGACAAATAGAAAATTCATGTTTAATTCCTTCATTTGGATAATTAATTAGTAACCGAAACGGTTTGTTGAATTTCCTCATATTATATTTTGTATTATAAACTTAAACAATAAAATTCTTAAGACATTTTTTTAATTCAATAAAATTAAATATAAATTAAATAAATTGTGTTTCATTCAATCATAAATAAATAAATATGTTCATGATTATAATTCCTTCCTTTGGGTAATTAATTAATTCATTAATTAATTATTAACCGAAACGGTTTATTACTTTCCTAATATTATTTTTTGTATCATAAACTTAAACAATAAAACTCTTAAGACAGAGTGTGATTTTTTTAATTCATTCATAAAAACAATAGAAATTATTATTTGGTGGAATCTCGGTTTCATTTATATTTTTTGTATCAGGGTAACATGAACTTAACATAACCTAAGAAGTTCTTTTTTATTTCATGTCACCCTAATACTAACGACTCTGATTCATTCATATAAACGGCTAGAAATTATGAATTGCCAAGTTACGTTCTCATTTTTATTTTTTTGTATCAGGGTAACATGAACGTACCATAACCTTAGAAGACACAGTGTTCTTTTTTATTTTATGCTACCCTGGTACTAAGGACTCTGATTCATTCGTAAAAACGTATAGAAAGACAAATGTCCAATTTTTCGTACTCGTTTTATATTTTTTTGTATCAGAGTAGCATGAATTTAAAAATAAATTAAAGACACTGTGTTATTAATGTAAATCATTCATAAAAAAATAATAGTAAATTTCTTTATTCTTTCTATATTTTGACAGCCAATATTTTATAACTGTCAGTGACTACTATAACATAAATTTATATATAAAGTTAAAGTAATTGAATTATACAATTTATCTATTGCTTAAACATATTTGAAATTAAGGCAAGATAATTTAATCTATCATTCTTCAAAACAGGTAATTATTTTCAATTTTTTAAATCCCGCTTTTACATTAACCTAAAAATATTTTTTCAATTTATACAAATTCTTAAAGATTTTATATTTCGAAATTTAACATAGTAAACGTCTATATTAATAATTTAATAATATATTTAATATTAATTATATTAATATAATTAAATGTCTATAAAATAATTTTTAATATTTAGAAAATTTAGTAGGTTTGAGTTGTAAAATAACATTTTTAGTGCTAAATTTTCTTTTTCTGTATTTTGTTCAAATCTTGACCACATATTATTCCAATGTAAGGTATTGTTACTTTTTTTCAATGAAATTTAATGGGCGTAGCGATTTTTCAAAGGCCTATATTTTCTAAATTAGGTAAGTTTAAATAAAAGGTAAAATAAACCCTATACATTGGAAGGGCACAAGTAGCCTGATTTAGAAAATGTTGGCCTTTAAAAATTAGCCATATCAGCCTTAATTTATTATTTATTGTTTGATATTAATTCATTTATATATAATATTTCTTGTTTGTTCATTTAAAAAACAAAGGGGTACAATGTAATAAATGTCATTGTTAATATTTAATTAACTATTTATATTGTCATCCATTTTAAAAACATATTAAAAATGTAATTAACAAAGATTTGGACCACTCAATACAGAAACTCAAACTCTGAAGTTTTAATTAAATATTTAAGGTCTACCACTGGGTTTATTCTGGCAAAGGCTTTAATAGTGGTGAACTGAATTTCGGGAATATTTGAGGGGCCGTTCAAGTAGTGATATCATATTTTATTTACTAAAGTTAATTTCTCGGAATAAATTTTATATTTAATGAGAAAGCAACTATATCCAAACTTTTGTAAGAAGTATGTTCAATTTAAGTTTATTTTGCTTCTATTTTCTACACTTAATAGAAGCAGAAGCTTAAGACTAACGATTAAATAAATTTAGAAAAATAAGTTGTTATTAATGCCATAATATTACTTTATGACACTCTCCAGTCTCCTTCAATCGAAATAATTCGTTTCTTTGGCGTAAATCGTCTGGTTCTATTCTTTTCTAATAGAGATCCTGGTATTGCAGTTTACTAATGTTAAAATTTCGCCTTCTTATACGGAATACAATTATTTCATTGAATATAATTTTCTACTTTTGCATAAAATGACTGAGAGTAAATCATAACTTATTTTTCTAATGCCTAGTAAAATAAGTAAACGTTTTTGGGATTTGGTACTATCTTTTGAAACAGCTTTTGTTCTTGGCAATTTTTTATATTAGATTATTCATTTGTTATTAAGACTTTGTTAATAATCCGATTATTATGCAATTAGTAAAGCATTACTTATATTTAATGAGTAACATGATAAAACATAGTTGTAAATAATTTGTGTAACACAAAACTGTATCACCTACAACTGAGTGTTTTAATCAATTTTTTTAACTATCATCTTTTAAGTATCACAACAACTACTTTTAATAAAAAAATAGATATCTCCGAAAACTGCGTGCTTTAATATTATGTTTAAATGTTACCTACAAGTCTTTTAAAAATTCCCATCGAAAGGAAGACCTTCTTAATAATTTACAATTTTAGTAAAAAATCCAGTTTTTTAAGTTCTTTCATCGAAACAAGGCTATAACCTTCTTAAAAACGATAGAAAAAGTAAAATGTATAATTTTTTTATGTATTCGATATAAGAGTTGGTAATTAAATTAAATAGAAAAAATTAAGAAGCAGATTGTCAAAATATTCTTCTATTTTCTGAGGCTTACAAAATTGAAAGCCTTAAGTGTTCTTGTTGCCAATAAATGAAATATCTTGAAATTATTAAAGAAGGTGGAGGAATTAATAGTGGTTCTACATGAGAATACATATAATACACCCTCATCATAAAGTTAAACTTACTAGATCTAGGTTGAACTACTTTTATAGAATTGACAAAGAGATAGCTATAGAATTTATTTCGTTTTGTATTATTTCAAATTAATTATTTATTATCCATTATATTTTTAAAATTAAAATTAATTATTTAGTAACCCTAAAGAAAGAAATCTTTACTAACCTGTAAATAATTTATTTTCAAGCTTTAATAATAAATAATAGTAATTTAACAACACAGATTATATTAATTATTTATTTGTTTATGTTAATTGTATTAAAAGTCATTAACAGGTTAGTCAAATATTATTGCAAATTATTGCATTTGAAATTACTTTGTACTAATTCAGATTAAAGTCTAAATATCTAGTCTTAAAATAAATAAATTATTGTTTACAGAAATTCTGTATTTAATTGGTGAGCCTGATTTTCGATCTGTGTCTTTACACTGGGAAGCGCCAATTCCCGAAGATGATACGATATCCCCAGAGTTCATGGTCAACTACTGTGAGCTTCAAGCTTGGGGTCCCCATCGTTGCCAAAGTAAAATGGTTGACGATAAGGACGTACATGAAAATATTCTATCGGAAGATCCCAGGTACTTATTCTCTTATCGGATTTAGACATATTTATTGTATGTAATCTTAAACAACAGGTTTTATAAACAATAATAATTTTTACAGTGATTCCAGTCGTATAGAACGCAGTAAGACATACTCAATGCGAGTTGGTGGACTTCGCATGGCAACTAGTTATTCTTTTACTGTTAAACCAACAAAATCTCGACGCTCAGATCGATCAGAAGGAGATGGCGAAAACAGTATCATTGTACCCACAAAAGGATGTGAGTACTATTTATTTTAAAGAATATATTACTATTAAATCATCTTAGATATTATATTAATAATCATCTTAGATTAAATATTTTCAAACGATTTCTAATATTTGTGCGTTTGAACTAATTATAGACGTATTGAATAACTATTTTTACCTCGCATAGTAATTCTTCATACACAATTTTTTAGTTTCTGCTCGAGCTACGAAATGTCTTCCTCATGCAAGTGAAATAGAAGTCTCAACAGGGCCATTTTTTGCTGGACGAATCACAGTAGAATCCAACAAGCCTGGAAATAATGCAGCAAATCCTGCATGTTCAATGGATGGAAGACCAGATAGTTCACAAAACGTGTATACTCTCAGAATTGATCACGCTCTATGTGGTAGCGATGTAAACGCTTCTACAGTCGCAACTTTTGTAATTGTTCAAGAAAATTTGCCAATACTAACACACAGCACTAGGAGGTAATAATATGTACAAACATCTAGTTTTATTTGCCTATAAATGTTTAAATTATTAAATTATATTGATCTTTCTGTTTCAGATTTCTTGTACTTTGCACATATCAACCGGAAGTTTTAACAGTCCGCGCTGGATTCAGTTTACCAGCTTCATCTCGTAAAGGTCAAGTTGAAGTTGTAGCAGCTCGTCGTCAAGGAGCAAGAAGCTTGCTAAATAGGCCTCTATTGATCATGAAAGCAGACTATGATGAATTAGACGCTATTAATCGAGTTCATGCTGTACCTGGTGTTGAACCAGCGGTTCCTAACCCAGCCAAGCTGGTTGACCAAAGGCATGGTGTAGAAGAAATTATTCAAGTTAAGGAGATACAAGGTAACATATAACACAACATTTTATATTTCTACTATCTTAGTCATCCCGTTTTTACAATCTGGTTCACATTTCAATTATAATATTAGCTTTACTTAATTGATACTAGAAGTAAAATTCAATTTACCTTTATATTTCTTCTATGAGATTCAATTTACATTTAAAAAAACATAAATCATTAGTTTCTTAAATGCGCTTCAGTGGGAATCATTGTCAGCAACCTGAATTTAATTCATTCTAGTGATACTATTACAGAACTCGTCGATTCCGTCACCCAGGTACATGTACTAATGTATGTATTTTATTTTTACAGAAAATTCATCAGTTCCACTAATTCTAATGCTACTTACAATATCTGGATTAGTTGGAGGCGTTGCAGCACTAATTTTTAGATTAAAGAAATCACAAAAAAGGGATACTGACTCTTTGGATACTATTTCCATATCAAGCACCATATCCTGCAGGACTGACTCTCCACAAGAAAATGAAGAGAAAGATAATTCAATTCAACTCAATATCAGTGCCAGAAATTTCTGGACGAAGATATAAATAATATATTAGAAAATGAAGTCAGAGAAATTGAAAAACAAAATGTTATTGAATTGTTTAAGAAGAAACTTCTGTTAGTGTGGATGCTTCAGAAGGCTAATTCAGAAGCCTTTTAATTAATCAATTTAATGATATTAAAATAAGTCTTAATTTATTTAATAATTAAAAAAAAAACATTTATATAATTATTATATTTATTAGTATAGTATAAATTTAAAATATAAATTAAATAGAAGTCATCGTGTGTCATTCAGTAAAAGACAAATAGAAAATTCATGTTTAATTCCTTCATTTGGATAATTAATTAGTAACCGAAACGGTTTGTTGAATTTCCTCATATTATATTTTGTATTATAAACTTAAACAATAAAATTCTTAAGACATTTTTTTAATTCAATAAAATTAAATATAAATTAAATAAATTGTGTTTCATTCAATCATAAATAAATAAATATGTTCATGATTATAATTCCTTCCTTTGGGTAATTAATTAATTCATTAATTAATTATTAACCGAAACGGTTTATTACTTTCCTAATATTATTTTTTGTATCATAAACTTAAACAATAAAACTCTTAAGACAGAGTGTGATTTTTTTAATTCATTCATAAAAACAATAGAAATTATTATTTGGTGGAATCTCGGTTTCATTTATATTTTTTGTATCAGGGTAACATGAACTTAACATAACCTAAGAAGTTCTTTTTTATTTCATGTCACCCTAATACTAACGACTCTGATTCATTCATATAAACGGCTAGAAATTATGAATTGCCAAGTTACGTTCTCATTTTTATTTTTTTGTATCAGGGTAACATGAACGTACCATAACCTTAGAAGACACAGTGTTCTTTTTTATTTTATGCTACCCTGGTACTAAGGACTCTGATTCATTCGTAAAAACGTATAGAAAGACAAATGTCCAATTTTTCGTACTCGTTTTATATTTTTTTGTATCAGAGTAGCATGAATTTAAAAATAAATTAAAGACACTGTGTTATTAATGTAAATCATTCATAAAAAAATAATAGTAAATTTCTTTATTCTTTCTATATTTTGACAGCCAATATTTTATAACTGTCAGTGACTACTATAACATAAATTTATATATAAAGTTAAAGTAATTGAATTATACAATTTATCTATTGCTTAAACATATTTGAAATTAAGGCAAGATAATTTAATCTATCATTCTTCAAAACAGGTAATTATTTTCAATTTTTTAAATCCCGCTTTTACATTAACCTAAAAATATTTTTTCAATTTATACAAATTCTTAAAGATTTTATATTTCGAAATTTAACATAGTAAACGTCTATATTAATAATTTAATAATATATTTAATATTAATTATATTAATATAATTAAATGTCTATAAAATAATTTTTAATATTTAGAAAATTTAGTAGGTTTGAGTTGTAAAATAACATTTTTAGTGCTAAATTTTCTTTTTCTGTATTTTGTTCAAATCTTGACCACATATTATTCCAATGTAAGGTATTGTTACTTTTTTTCAATGAAATTTAATGGGCGTAGCGATTTTTCAAAGGCCTATATTTTCTAAATTAGGTAAGTTTAAATAAAAGGTAAAATAAACCCTATACATTGGAAGGGCACAAGTAGCCTGATTTAGAAAATGTTGGCCTTTAAAAATTAGCCATATCAGCCTTAATTTATTATTTATTGTTTGATATTAATTCATTTATATATAATATTTCTTGTTTGTTCATTTAAAAAACAAAGGGGTACAATGTAATAAATGTCATTGTTAATATTTAATTAACTATTTATATTGTCATCCATTTTAAAAACATATTAAAAATGTAATTAACAAAGATTTGGACCACTCAATACAGAAACTCAAACTCTGAAGTTTTAATTAAATATTTAAGGTCTACCACTGGGTTTATTCTGGCAAAGGCTTTAATAGTGGTGAACTGAATTTCGGGAATATTTGAGGGGCCGTTCAAGTAGTGATATCATATTTTATTTACTAAAGTTAATTTCTCGGAATAAATTTTATATTTAATGAGAAAGCAACTATATCCAAACTTTTGTAAGAAGTATGTTCAATTTAAGTTTATTTTGCTTCTATTTTCTACACTTAATAGAAGCAGAAGCTTAAGACTAACGATTAAATAAATTTAGAAAAATAAGTTGTTATTAATGCCATAATATTACTTTATGACACTCTCCAGTCTCCTTCAATCGAAATAATTCGTTTCTTTGGCGTAAATCGTCTGGTTCTATTCTTTTCTAATAGAGATCCTGGTATTGCAGTTTACTAATGTTAAAATTTCGCCTTCTTATACGGAATACAATTATTTCATTGAATATAATTTTCTACTTTTGCATAAAATGACTGAGAGTAAATCATAACTTATTTTTCTAATGCCTAGTAAAATAAGTAAACGTTTTTGGGATTTGGTACTATCTTTTGAAACAGCTTTTGTTCTTGGCAATTTTTTATATTAGATTATTCATTTGTTATTAAGACTTTGTTAATAATCCGATTATTATGCAATTAGTAAAGCATTACTTATATTTAATGAGTAACATGATAAAACATAGTTGTAAATAATTTGTGTAACACAAAACTGTATCACCTACAACTGAGTGTTTTAATCAATTTTTTTAACTATCATCTTTTAAGTATCACAACAACTACTTTTAATAAAAAAATAGATATCTCCGAAAACTGCGTGCTTTAATATTATGTTTAAATGTTACCTACAAGTCTTTTAAAAATTCCCATCGAAAGGAAGACCTTCTTAATAATTTACAATTTTAGTAAAAAATCCAGTTTTTTAAGTTCTTTCATCGAAACAAGGCTATAACCTTCTTAAAAACGATAGAAAAAGTAAAATGTATAATTTTTTTATGTATTCGATATAAGAGTTGGTAATTAAATTAAATAGAAAAAATTAAGAAGCAGATTGTCAAAATATTCTTCTATTTTCTGAGGCTTACAAAATTGAAAGCCTTAAGTGTTCTTGTTGCCAATAAATGAAATATCTTGAAATTATTAAAGAAGGTGGAGGAATTAATAGTGGTTCTACATGAGAATACATATAATACACCCTCATCATAAAGTTAAACTTACTAGATCTAGGTTGAACTACTTTTATAGAATTGACAAAGAGATAGCTATAGAATTTATTTCGTTTTGTATTATTTCAAATTAATTATTTATTATCCATTATATTTTTAAAATTAAAATTAATTATTTAGTAACCCTAAAGAAAGAAATCTTTACTAACCTGTAAATAATTTATTTTCAAGCTTTAATAATAAATAATAGTAATTTAACAACACAGATTATATTAATTATTTATTTGTTTATGTTAATTGTATTAAAAGTCATTAACAGGTTAGTCAAATATTATTGCAAATTATTGCATTTGAAATTACTTTGTACTAATTCAGATTAAAGTCTAAATATCTAGTCTTAAAATAAATAAATTATTGTTTACAGAAATTCTGTATTTAATTGGTGAGCCTGATTTTCGATCTGTGTCTTTACACTGGGAAGCGCCAATTCCCGAAGATGATACGATATCCCCAGAGTTCATGGTCAACTACTGTGAGCTTCAAGCTTGGGGTCCCCATCGTTGCCAAAGTAAAATGGTTGACGATAAGGACGTACATGAAAATATTCTATCGGAAGATCCCAGGTACTTATTCTCTTATCGGATTTAGACATATTTATTGTATGTAATCTTAAACAACAGGTTTTATAAACAATAATAATTTTTACAGTGATTCCAGTCGTATAGAACGCAGTAAGACATACTCAATGCGAGTTGGTGGACTTCGCATGGCAACTAGTTATTCTTTTACTGTTAAACCAACAAAATCTCGACGCTCAGATCGATCAGAAGGAGATGGCGAAAACAGTATCATTGTACCCACAAAAGGATGTGAGTACTATTTATTTTAAAGAATATATTACTATTAAATCATCTTAGATATTATATTAATAATCATCTTAGATTAAATATTTTCAAACGATTTCTAATATTTGTGCGTTTGAACTAATTATAGACGTATTGAATAACTATTTTTACCTCGCATAGTAATTCTTCATACACAATTTTTTAGTTTCTGCTCGAGCTACGAAATGTCTTCCTCATGCAAGTGAAATAGAAGTCTCAACAGGGCCATTTTTTGCTGGACGAATCACAGTAGAATCCAACAAGCCTGGAAATAATGCAGCAAATCCTGCATGTTCAATGGATGGAAGACCAGATAGTTCACAAAACGTGTATACTCTCAGAATTGATCACGCTCTATGTGGTAGCGATGTAAACGCTTCTACAGTCGCAACTTTTGTAATTGTTCAAGAAAATTTGCCAATACTAACACACAGCACTAGGAGGTAATAATATGTACAAACATCTAGTTTTATTTGCCTATAAATGTTTAAATTATTAAATTATATTGATCTTTCTGTTTCAGATTTCTTGTACTTTGCACATATCAACCGGAAGTTTTAACAGTCCGCGCTGGATTCAGTTTACCAGCTTCATCTCGTAAAGGTCAAGTTGAAGTTGTAGCAGCTCGTCGTCAAGGAGCAAGAAGCTTGCTAAATAGGCCTCTATTGATCATGAAAGCAGACTATGATGAATTAGACGCTATTAATCGAGTTCATGCTGTACCTGGTGTTGAACCAGCGGTTCCTAACCCAGCCAAGCTGGTTGACCAAAGGCATGGTGTAGAAGAAATTATTCAAGTTAAGGAGATACAAGGTAACATATAACACAACATTTTATATTTCTACTATCTTAGTCATCCCGTTTTTACAATCTGGTTCACATTTCAATTATAATATTAGCTTTACTTAATTGATACTAGAAGTAAAATTCAATTTACCTTTATATTTCTTCTATGAGATTCAATTTACATTTAAAAAAACATAAATCATTAGTTTCTTAAATGCGCTTCAGTGGGAATCATTGTCAGCAACCTGAATTTAATTCATTCTAGTGATACTATTACAGAACTCGTCGATTCCGTCACCCAGGTACATGTACTAATGTATGTATTTTATTTTTACAGAAAATTCATCAGTTCCACTAATTCTAATGCTACTTACAATATCTGGATTAGTTGGAGGCGTTGCAGCACTAATTTTTAGATTAAAGAAATCACAAAAAAGGGATACTGACTCTTTGGATACTGTTTCCATTTCAAGCACCATATCCTGCAGGACTGACTCTCCACAAGAAAATGAAGAGAAAGATAATTCAATTCAACTCAATATCAGTGCCAGAAATTTCTGGACGAAGATATAAATAATATATTAGAAAATGAAGTCAGAGAAATTGAAAAACAAAATGTTATTGAATTTGTTTAAGAAGAAACTTCTGTTAGTGTGGATGCTTCAGAAGGCTAATTCAGAAGCCTTTTAATTAATCAATTTAATGATATTAAAATAAGTCTTAATTTATTTAATAATTAAAAAAAAACATTTATATAATTATTATATTTATTAGTATAGTATAAATTTAAAATATAAATTAAATAGAAGTCATCGTGTGTCATTCAGTAAAAGACAAATAGAAAATTCATGTTTAATTCCTTCATTTGGATAATTAATTAGTAACCGAAACGGTTTGTTGAATTTCCTCATATTATATTTTGTATTATAAACTTAAACAATAAAATTCTTAAGACATTTTTTTAATTCAATAAAATTATAAATTAAAGAAATTGTGTTTCATTCAATAGAAGAGATAAATAAATATGTTCATGATTATAATTCCTTCCTTTGGGTAATTAATTAATTAATTATTAACCGAAACGGTTTATTAATTTCCTAATATTATTTTTTGTATCATAAACTTAAACAATAAAACTCTTAAGACAGAGTGTGATTTTTTTAATTCATTCATAAAAACAATAGAAATTATTCTGTCGATTTTCGTTCTCATTTTAATTTTTTGTATCAGGGTAACATGAACTTAACCTACAAAGACACTGTTTATTTTTTATTTCATGCTACTCTGATACTAACGACTCTGATTCATTCATGAAAGGTATGAAATTATGAATTGTCAAATAACGTTCCCATTTTCATCTTTTTGTATCAGGGTAACATGAACTTAACATAACCTAAGAAGTTATTTTTTATTTCATGTCACCCTGATACTAACAACTCTAATTCATTCATTCAAAATGGACAGTAGTAAATTTTTATATGTGCATGGGTGTGTATGTGTGTGTGTTTTATTTTTCATTAGAAAACGAGTAGAGAATCATTTATGTTTCAAAATTAATTTCTTCTTATAATTAATTTTTAGTTTATTTATTTAGAATGCTGATTAAAATTTATTTTGATGGGGTCTTATCCGCTACAGGTTAAATTGATAATCTGTTTAATTAAATTTAAGAATTTTCACATTTCTAGCTTCTAGGCAAGTTTATTTTTTAATTCAATGACATTTATTTTAACACAAAACTGTATCACCTAAAACTGAGTGTTTTAATCACTTTTTTAACTAGCTACTTTTAAGTATCACTACAACGACTTTTAATAAAAAATGAGATATCTCCGAAAACTGCGTGCTTTAATATTATGTTTAAATATCCCCTACAAGTCTTTTAAAAATTCCCATCGAAAGGAAGACCTTCTTAATAATTTACAATTTTAGTAAAAAATCCAGTTTTTAAACTTTCGCCAATGAAACAAGGCTATTATAACCTTCTCAAAAATGATAAAAAAATGAAATTTATAATTTTAGTAAAAATCTAGTTTTTAAAGTTTTGCCAATGAAACAAGGCTATAACCTTCTTAAAAATGATAAAAAAAAATGAAATTTATAATTTTAGTAAAAATCTAGTTTTTAAAGTTTTGCCAATGAAACAAGGCTATAACCTTCTTAAAAATGATAAAAAAAAATGAAATTTATAATTTTAGTAAAAATCTAGTTTTTAAAGTTTTGCCAATGAAACAAGGCTATAACCTTCTTAAAAATGATAAAAAAAAATGAAATTTATAATTTTAGTAAAAATCTAGTTTTTAAAGTTTTGCCAATGAAACAAGGCTATAACCTTCTTAAAAATGATAAAGAAAAATGAAATTTATAATTTTAGTAAAAATCTAGTTTTTAAAGTTTTGCCAATGAAACAAGGCTATAATCTTCTTAAAAATGATAGAAAATATGAAATTTATAATTTTAGTAAAAATCCAGTTTTTTAAGTTTTGCCAATGAAACAAGGCTATAACCTTCTTAAAAATGATAAAAAAAAATGAAATTTATAATTTTAGTAAAAATCTAGTTTTTAAAGTTTTGCCAATGAAACAAGGCTATAACCTTCTTAAAAATGATAAAAAAAAATGAAATTTATAATTTTAGTAAAAATCTAGTTTTTAAAGTTTTGCCAATGAAACAAGGCTATAACCTTCTTAAAAATGATAAAGAAAAATGAAATTTATAATTTTAGTAAAAATCTAGTTTTTAAAGTTTTGCCAATGAAACAAGGCTATAATCTTCTTAAAAATGATAGAAAATATGAAATTTATAATTTTAGTAAAAATCCAGTTTTTTAAGTTTTGCCAATGAAACAAGGCTATAACCTTCTTAAAAATGATAAAAAAAAATGAAATTTATAATTTTAGTAAAAATCTAGTTTTTAAAGTTTTGCCAATGAAACAAGGCTATAACCTTCTTAAAAATGATAAAAAAAAATGAAATTTATAATTTTAGTAAAAATCTAGTTTTTAAAGTTTTGCCAATGAAACAAGGCTATAACCTTCTTAAAAATGATAAAAAAAAATGAAATTTATAATTTTAGTAAAAATCTAGTTTTTAAAGTTTTGCCAATGAAACAAGGCTATAATCTTCTTAAAAATGATAGAAAATATGAAATTTATAATTTTAGTAAAAATCCAGTTTTTTAAGTTTTGCCAATGAAACAAGGCTATAACCTTCTTAAAAATGATAAAAAAAAATGAAATTTATAATTTTAGTAAAAATCTAGTTTTTAAAGTTTTGCCAATGAAACAAGGCTATAACCTTCTTAAAAATGATAAAAAAAAATGAAATTTATAATTTTAGTAAAAATCTAGTTTTTAAAGTTTTGCCAATGAAACAAGGCTATAACCTTCTTAAAAATGATAAAAAAATGAAATTTATAATTTTAGTAAAAATCTAGTTTTTAAAGTGGATGGCGGTAAAATTTATGAGTTATATTTTCTGCGCGCTTTTTAAACTTTTGTGAAATAATTAATATGAATAAGTAATATTATAAATTAGTGGAATTTCTTTCTGTACATTTTGGATTAAACATTTTTAATTTTCTACTTGTTTTTAATAAACATTTAAATATCAATTCTCTTTCGTGTTAACATATTTTATCACCAGAGTAAACTTCTATTTTAATGTAATTTAATAATCTATACTAGTATACTACTATATCTATGAATTAATAAAAACTTGCATAGAAGCTAGAAATGTGTAAATACTTTAAATTTAATTAAACAGATTATCAATTTAACGTGCAGCGGACAAGTCCCCATCAAAATAAATTTTAATCAGCATTCTAAATAAATAAACTAAAAATATTGTGTGTATAATTAATTAATTATAAGAAGAAATGAATTTTGTCTCTACCCGTTTTCAAAGAAAGAATGAACACGCATACACACTAAACATACACATACCCACACACATATAAAAATTTACTACTCCATTTTGAATGAATGAATTAGAGTCGTTAGTATCACATGAAATAAAAAAGAACTTCTTAGGTTATGTTAACTTCATGTAACCCTGATACAAAAAAATAGAAATGAGAACGTAATTTGACAATTTAAAATTTCTATACATTTCATGCATGAATGAATCAAAGTCGTTAGTATCATAGTAGCATTTTAGCACAAGGATTTTTACTAAAGTCATAAATTTTATTTTTTCTATCGTTTTTATGAATGAATTAAAAAAATCACACTCTGTCTTAAGAGTTATATTGATAAAGTTTATTATACAAAATATATAATATTAGGAAATTCAACAAACCGTTTCGTTTACTAATTAATGAATTAATTAATTACTCAAATCAAGGAATTATAAACATGAACATATTTATTAATGTCTTCTATTGAATAAAACACGATGGGCTTCTTTTATTTAATTTATATTTAATTTTATTGAATTAAAAAAGTGTCTTAAGAGTTTTATTGTTTAAATTTATAATACAAAATATAATATGAGGAAATTTAACAAACCGTTTCGTTTACTAATTAATTGATGAATTAATTATTTACCCAAGAAAATATAATGCACGAATTAAACATGAATTTTCTATTTGTCTTCTACTTCTATTTTCTATTTTAAATTTATACTATACTAATAAAATAAATGTATAAATGTTTTTTTTTAATTATTAAATAAATTAAGACTTATTTTAATATCATTAAATTGATTAATTAAAAGTAAATATTATTAAATGAATAAGGCTTCTGAAGCATCCAAACTAACAGAAGTTTCTTTTAAAACAAATTCAATAACATTTTGTTTTTCAATTTCTCTGACTTCAATTTCTAATATATTATTTATATCTTCGGGATGTTCATATCGTCCAGAAATTTCTGGCACTGATATTGAGTTGAATTGAATAGAAGAATTATCTTTCTCTTCATTTTCTTGTGGAGAGTCAGTCCTGCAGGATATGGTGCTTGAAATGGAAATAGTATCCAAAGAGTCAGTATCACTTTTTTGTGATTTCTTTAATCTAAAAATTAGTGCTGCAACGCCTCCAACTAATCCAGATATTGTAAGTAGCATTAGAATTAGTGGAACTGATGAATTTTCTGTAAAAATAAAATACATACATTAGTACATGTACCTGGGTAGCAGGTTCGACGAGTTCTGTAATAGTATCACTGGAATTAATTAAATTCAGGTTACTGACAATGATTGCATTTCCACTGAAGCGCATTTAAGAAACTAATGATCTAACGTTTTTTTAAAATGTAAATTGAATCTCATAGAAGAAGTGTAAAGGTAAATTGAATTTTACTTCTAGTATCAATTAAGTAAAGCTAATATTATAATTGAAATGTGAACCAGATTGTAAAAACCGGAATACAAAACAATTATAATAAATACATAAATAGTAGAAATATAAAATGTTGTGTTATGTGTTACCTTGTATCTCCTTAACTTGAATAATTTCTTCTACACCATGTCTTTGGTCAACCAGCTTGGCTGGGTTAGGAACCGCTGGTTCAACACCAGGTACAGCATGAACTCGATTAATAGCGTCTAATTCATCATAGTCTGCTTTCATGATCAATAGAGGCCTATTTAGCAAGCTTCTTGCTCCTTGACGACGAGCTGCTACAACTTCAACTTGACCTTTACGAGATGAAGCTGGTAAACTGAATCCAGCGCGAACTGTTAAAACTTCCGGTTGATATGTGCAAAGTACAAGAAATCTGAAACAGATAGATCAATATAATTTAATAATTTAAACATCTTTATAGGAAAATAAAACTAGATGTTTGTACATATTATTACCTCCTAGTGCTGTGTGTTAGTATTGGCAAATTTTCTTGAACAATTACAAAAGTTGCGACTGTAGAAGCGTTTACGTCGCTACCACATAGAGCGTGATCAATTCTGAGAGTATACACGTTTTGTGAACTATCTGGTCTTCCATCTATTGAACATGCAGGATTCGCTGCATTATTTCCAGGCTTATTGGATTCTACTGTGATTCGTCCAGCAAAAAATGGCCCTGTTGAGACTTCTATTTCACTGGCATGAGGAAGGTATTTCGTAGCTCGAGCAGAAACTAAAAAATTGTGTATGAAGAATTACTATGCGAGGTAAAAATGGTTATTCAATACGTATATTATTAGTTCAAACGCATAAATATTAGAAATCGTTTGAAAATATTTAATCTAAGATGATTATTAATATAATATCTAAGATGATTTAATAGTAATATATTCTTTAAAATAAATTGAACTCACATCCTTTTGTCGGTACAATGATACTGTTTTCGCCATCTCCTTCTGATCGATCTGAGCGTCGAGATTTTGTTGGTTTAACAGTAAAAGAATAACTAGTTGCCATGCGAAGTCCACCAACTCGCATTGAGTATGTCTACTGCGTTCTATACGACTGGAATCACTGTAAAAATTGTTATTGTTTATACAACTTGTTGTTTAAGATTACAAACAGTAAAAATTTCTAAATCAGATAAGAGAAAAAGTACCTGGGATCTTCCGATAGAATATTTTCATGTACATCTTTATCGTCAACCATTTTACTTTGGCAACGATGGGGACCCCAAGCTTGAAGCTCACAGTAGTTGACCATGAACTCTGGAGATATCGTATCATCTTCGGGAATTGGCGCTTCCCAGTGTAAAGACACAGATCGAAAATCAGGCTCACCAATTAAATGCAAAATGTCTGTAACAAATAAATAATTAATAAAATCTCTGTTGTTTTTGATAATTGATCTGTAATAAATATCTTTCTCTATTCACACTCATTTTTTTTTATTGAAAAAAGACTGATGTACTCTCCATACGAATGATTTGCACTTTGATTAAATTTATCTCAAGCCCGAAACGAACCAATCGATTTCAAATGTAGGGATAATTACTATATGATGATATTATTTATAATTGTACACAAATGTATATTCTCTAACAGTACGCTGTCGTAATTAAATTGATATCTTAAGTCATAATGTCAGTTACGTGAATTAAGAATTTCCTCTCACTACCATAAATTAATACTAACTGATAAAATAGAACCTCAACAAAGAAGATTCTCATTCCCAAATGGTTATTTATTTATTATTAATATAGACATTTAATATGTTAAATTTCGAAATATAAAATCTTTAAGAATTTGTATAAATTGAAAAAATATTTTTAGGTTAATGTAAAAGCGGGATTTAAAAAATTGAAAATAATTACCTGTTTTGAAGAATGATAGATTAAATTATCTTGCTTTAATTTCAAGCATGTTTAAGCAATATATTGATTGTATAATTAATTAAATTATTTTATCTTTATATATAAATTTATGTTATAGTCACTGACAGTTATAATATTATATTATTTGTCAAACAAATTTACTATTAATTTTTTATGAATGAGTTTCATTAGAAACACGGTGTCTTTTTATTTATTTTTAAGTTCATGTTACCCTGAGACAAAAAAATTAAAATGAGAACGTTGTTTGACAATTTATAATTTCTAGCCGTTTATATGAATGAATCAGAGTCGTTAGTATTAGGGTAGCATGAAATAAAAAAGAACATAGTGTTTTCTTAGGTTATGTTAAGTTCATGTTATCCTGATACAAAAAATGAAAATGAGAACGTATTTTGACACTATTTGATTTCTATCCGTTTTAATGAATGAATCAGAGTCATTAGTATTAGGGTAGCATGAAATAAAAAATAAACAGTGTCTTTGTAGGTTAAGTTCATGTTACCCTGATACAAAAAATCAAAATGAGAACGACATTCGACCAATTTTAATTTTATCTGTTTCTATGAATGAATTTAAAATAGAAGGTGGAAAACTTTATATAAATGTATGAATGTATATATTATGAACTTAAGGGTGAACACACATTGGAACCGTATATAATGTCAGACTATGTATTGCAATTAATTATTAATATTAGAAAGTCAAAATGTATATTATAATTCACAAATATATTTATTTCATGAATTTAAGTTTTACAAATTATTATAATAAAAGTTATCAATTTAAAACAATTAAGATATTAAATTATACTTCTCAATTATATTTTCTTTATAAAATTATACCTTTAGATAGGTTTACAAAATGATACGTTATTTATATAATAAAATACTAATAAAATAAAATATAATAGAAGTGCTAAATGGTAATTGAGAAGTAACTACTTATATCTAATTAAAAGCTATTATTTACAAATTTCAAACTCCTTGATTTCTGTGGTAATTTTTATCTAATTAAAATAGTATGTGTATCATAAAAGGCTAATGAATCGAAGGATACTTTATCAATTACCTTAAAAAATAATAACACACAAAAAGTTTGATATTTGTGTACATATACATTTTAAACAATAAATTTAAAAAATTAATTTAACTAAAAGTTTTCAATATTTCGGAATTTTAATATTTTTTTATGAATGAAATGTTTTCTCCTAATAATACTCTTATATTTAGTTGAATAGGAAACTTATATTAGGGTTCATATGTTAAAATGTACACTTTCTTCTTGATTTGATTTTAACAGGTTTCAAAAGGTACGCTGTTATATTCGTTATCCTTTTAAATAATTTTGATGTAGTAGACACTATTTGCCAATAAAGTTATTTTAAATATAGTTTTTCTTTTATCTAATAATAATTATCCTTAACTGCTGGATGCTATTGGTGATGACGTTACTATATGTTACTCTGCACGAAAGGTACAAACATTTTGCTGCTATACATAGGTATTTACATAGGTAGCAAAATAAAATTATGTTCTACTAAAATTTGCTAATTTTGCAATAATTATACTTCCTGTTGAATATGGTTGTAATTCTATAAAATACTGAATGTTTTGCTGCTTTAAATTAATCAAAAGTTTTCAATTACAACCATATTTGGAAAACATAACAAAAATTTTAAACGAAAATATTACTAATACTAAAGAAAATGAATTGGTTTCGAAATTCTAAGGGTAGTTTAAAATTATTAAATATTTCTGCCAATTTATTATATTTTAAGCCCTTATATATTGAAATATATATTTAGCGAAGCTCATTTTTTACATAATATATATAATAGTATATTTAAGAAATGGAAATGCTAAGCTTTTTTATGTGCAAGCCTGGATGATATCATGATCATTGTTTTTACAATTTTTATGTTATTTTTGAAAATAGACTAATTTCATAATTGCTCACAGATCCTGTAACAAATCAATCATAACACTTTTAGATATAGGAAGATTAGTCTATTTTCAAACTGTTTCTACTTATTCTAATATGATTGTTTTTTGCAGCATATGAAAATTATTTTTGAATTTAAATAAGATAGATACTTTTCTTTTAACTATTTTGAAAATTTAGTTAGACGTCTGAGAATTTCTGTTTTTGTGTACATATTTTATATTCAATATTTTGACGACACATGCTTATGTATGTGGTTACTTCATTATGAGGACATGAATATCACAGAACTACTGTTGAGATATTTTACGATATATTTAGTTGAATACAATATTTTGTTACGGTTTATTTATTTTATTTATTAAAAATTGAAATTTAAATAAAAATGGTTATATTTTACTGTGTTATATTGTAGTTTAGGGTTAGATAATTAAGGGTAAAAACTGCGCACTATAAATTCTTTATGTAACTTTTTTAAATTTTAAGAATCAACTATATGTTATATTTAAAAACATTTTGTTTCCTTTTGTATCTATAATACATTGTCCTTCAAATTAATTTTATATTATTTAAAGTTCTTGAAAAGTCTTCATTTTATAAAATACAAATATGTTCTTTATCGTTGCAGCCACTTTATTATTTTTAAACTAATTAACAAATAAAATTTAAAATATATTTACAAAAGTAAATATTTAAAAGTTGTATGTAGAATTAATTGATTATTAATTAAAAATAATGTATATACACTAAATGCAGCGACTGGAGCGACTTCATTAAATTCTTATTTCAATATTTATTATTCACATTCGACAAAAAATATTTTTATATTCATATTTTCTTCTTTATTGTTAAAATTTAAACTCTTCCTACTTATCCCCTCCTAATTTTTTGTTTTATTACTTCATTTTATGGGTATGATTTTAGTTTCAATACATTTGGAGAAATCACTTTTCTCATTATTATTTAATATATATTTTTTAAATTTGTATAACTTTTTCACTTTTAGTGTTCAACTACTATTGCTTTTAATTTTAATTTTAAAAATCTATAATCAAATAAGCGCAGGATTTTGAATGTACACTATATAAATTAATTATACTTCTATAAATACTTTTATTATTTGTGTTATTATGTTTTTAAATGTTGTAAATTTGCAGATTGTAAAAACCGGAATACAAAACAATTATAATAAATACATAAATAGCAGAAATATAAAATGTTGTGTTATGTGTTACCTTGTATCTCCTTAACTTGAATAATTTCTTCTACACCATGTCTTTGGTCAACCAGCTTGGCTGGGTTAGGAACCGCTGGTTCAACACCAGGTACAGCATGAACTCGATTAATAGCGTCTAATTCATCATAGTCTGCTTTCATGATCAATAGAGGCCTATTTAGCTTCTTGCTCCTTGACGACGAGCTGCTACAACTTCAACTTGACCTTTACGAGATGAAGCTGGTAAACTGAATCCAGCGCGAACTGTTAAAACTTCCGGTTGATATGTGCAAAGTACAAGAAATCTGAAACAGATAGATCAATATAATTTAATAATTTAAACATCTTTATAGGAAAATAAAACTAGATGTTTGTACATATTATTACCTCCTAGTGCTGTGTGTTAGTATTGGCAAATTTTCTTGAACAATTACAAAAGTTGCGACTGTAGAAGCGTTTACGTCGCTACCACATAGAGCGTGATCAATTCTGAGAGTATACACGTTTTGTGAACTATCTGGTCTTCCATCTATTGAACATGCAGGATTCGCTGCATTATTTCCAGGCTTATTGGATTCTACTGTGATTCGTCCAGCAAAAAATGGTCCTGTTGAGACTTCTATTTCACTGGCCTGAGGAAGACATTTCGTAGCTCGAGCAGAAACTAAAAAATTGTGTATGAAGAATTACTATGCGAGGTAAAAATGGTTATTCAATACGTATATAATTATTAGTTCAAACGCATAAATATTAGAAAACGTTTGAAAATATTTAATCTAAGATGATTATTAATATAATATCTAAGATGATTTAATAGTAATATATTCTTTAAAATAAATTGAACTCACATCCTTTTGTCGGTACAATGATACTGTTTTCGCCATCTCCTTCTGATCGATCTGAGCGTCGAGATTTTGTTGGTTTAACAGTAAAAGAATAACTAGTTGCCATGCGAAGTCCACCAACTCGCATTGAGTATGTCTACTGCGTTCTATACGACTGGAATCACTGTAAAAATTGTTATTGTTTATACAACTTGTTGTTTAAGATTACAAACAGTAAAAATTTCTAAATCAGATAAGAGAAAAAGTACCTGGGATCTTCCGATAGAATATTTTCATGTACATCTTTATCGTCAACCATTTTACTTTGGCAACGATGGGGACCCCAAGCTTGAAGCTCACAGTAGTTGACCATGAACTCTGGAGATATCGTATCATCTTCGGGAATTGGCGCTTCCCAGTGTAAAGACACAGATCGAAAATCAGGCTCACCAATTAAATGCAAAATGTCTGTAACAAATAAATAATTAATAAAATCTCTGTTGTTTTTGATAATTGATCTGTAATAAATATCTTTCTCTATTCACACTCATTTTTTTTCATTGAAAAAAGACTGATGTACTCTCCATACGAATGATTTGCACTTTGATTAAATTTATCTCAAGCCCGAAACGAACCAATCGATTTCAAATGTAGGGATAATTACTATATGATGATATTATTTATAATTGTACACAAATGTATATTCTCTAACAGTACGCTGTCGTAATTAAATTGATATCTTAAGTCATAATGTCTTCAATGAATTAAGAATTTCCTCTCACTACCATAAATTAATACTAACTGATAAAATAGAACCTCAACAAAGAAGATTCTCATTCCCAAATGGTTATTTATTTATTATTAATATAGACATTTAGTATGATAAATTTCGAAATATAAAATCTTTAAGAATTTGTATAAATTGAAAAAATATTTTTAGGTTAATGTAAAAGCGGGATTTATAAAATTGAAAATAATTACCTGTTTTGAAGAATGATAGATTAAATTATCTTGCTTTAATTTCAAGCATGTTTAAGCAATATATTGATTGTATAATTAATTAAATTATTTTATCTTTATATATAAATTTATGTTATAGTCACTGACAGTTATAATATTATATTAACTGTCAAAGAAATTTACTATTAATTTTTTATGAATGAGTTTCATTAATAACACGGTGTCTTTTTATTTATTTTTAAGTTCATGTTACCCTGAGACAAAGAAATTAAAATGAGAACGTTGTTTGACAATTTATAATTTCTAGCCGTTTATATGAATGAATCAGAGTCGTTAGTATTAGGGTAGCATGAAATAAAAAAGAACATAGTGTTTTCTTAGGTTATGTTAAGTTCATGTTATCCTGATACAAAAAATGAAAATGAGAACGTATTTTGACACTATTTGATTTCTATCCGTTTTAATGAATGAATCAGAGTCATTAGTATTAGGGTAGCATGAAATAAAAAATAAACAGTGTCTTTGTAGGTTAAGTTCATGTTACCCTGATACAAAAAATCAAAATGAGAACGACATTCGACCAATTTTAATTTTATCTGTTTCTATGAATGAATTTAAAATAGGAGGTGGAAAACTTTATATAAATGTATGAAACATATTATGAACTTAAGGGTGAACACACATTGGAACCGTATATAATGTCAGACTATGTATTGCAATTAATAATTAATATTAGAAAGTCAAAATGTATATTATTATAATTCACAAATATATTTATTTCATGAATTTAAGTTTTACAAATTATTATAATAAAAGTTATCAATTTAAAACAATTAAGATATTAAATTATACTTCTCAATTATATTTTCTTTATAAAATTATACCTTTAGATAGGTTTACAAAATGATACGTTATTTATATAATAAAATACTAATAAAATAAAATATAATAGAAGTGCTAAATGGTAATTGAGAAGTAACTACTTATATCTAATTAAAAGCTATTATTTACAAATTTCAAACTCCTTGATTTCTGTGGTAATTTTTATCTAATTAAAATAGTATGTGTATCATAAAAGGCTAATGAATCGAAGGATACTTTATCAATTACCTTAAAAAATAATAACACACAAAAAGTTTGATATTTGTGTACATATACATTTTAAACAATAAATTTAAAAAATTAATTTAACTAAAAGTTTTCAATATTTCGGAATTTTAATATTTTCTTATGAATGAAATGTTTTCTCCTAATAATACTCTTATATTTAGTTGAATAGGAAACTTATATTAGGGTTCATATGTTAAAATGTACACTTTCTTCTTGATTTGATTTTAACAGGTTTCAAAAGGTACGCTGTTATATTCGTTATCCTTTTAAATAATTTTGATGTAGTAGACACAATTTGCCAATAAAGTTATTTTAAATATAGTTTTTCTTTTATCTAATAATAATTATCCTTAACTGCTGGATGCTATTGGTGATGACGTTACTATATGTTACTCTGCACGAAAGGTACAAACATTTTGCTGCTATACATAGGTATTTACATAGGTAGCAAAATAAAATTATGTTCTACTAAAATTTGCTAATTTTGCAATAATTATACTTCCTGTTGAATATGGTTGTAATTCTATAAAATACTGAATGTTTTGCTGCTTTAAATTAATCAAAAGTTTTCAATTACAACCATATTTGGAAAACATAACAAAAATTTTAAACGAAAATATTACTAATACTAAAGAAAATGAATTGGTTTCGAAATTCTAAGGGTAGTTTAAAATTATTAAATATTTCTGCCAATTTATTATATTTTAAGCCCTTATATATTGAAATATATATTTAGCGAAGCTCATTTTTTACATAATATATATAATAGTATATTTAAGAAATGGAAATGCTAAGCTTTTTTATGTGCAAGCCTGGATGATATCATGATCATTGTTTTTACAATTTTTATGTTATTTTTGAAAATAGACTAATTTCATAATTGCTCACAGATCCTGTAACAAATCAATCATAACACTTTTAGATATAGGAAGATTAGTCTATTTTCAAACTGTTTCTACTTATTCTAATATGATTGTTTTTTGCAGCATATGAAAATTATTTTTGAATTTAAATAAGATAGATACTTTTCTTTTAACTATTTTGAAAATTTAGTTAGACGTCTGAGAATTTCTGTTTTTGTGTACATATTTTATATTCAATATTTTGACGACACATGCTTATGTATGTGGTTACTTCATTATGAGGACATGAATATCACAGAACTACTGTTGAGATATTTTACGATATATTTAGTTGAATACAATATTTTGTTACGGTTTATTTATTTTATTTATTACAAATTGAAATTTAAATAAAAATGGTTATATTTTACTGTGTTATATTGTAGTTTAGGGTTAGATAATTAAGGGTAAAAACTGCGCACTATAAATTCTTTGTGTAACTTTTTTAAATTTTAAGAATCAACTATATGTTATATTTAAAAACATTTTGTTTCCTTTTGTATCTATAATACATTGTCCTTCAAATTAATTTTATATTATTTAAAGTTCTTGAAAAGTCTTCATTTTATAAAATACAAATATGTTCTTTATCGTTGCAGCCACTTTATTATTTTTAAACTAATTAACAAATAAAATTTAAAATATATTTACAAAAGTAAATATTTAAAAGTTGTATGTAGAATTAATTGATTATTAATTAAAAATAATGTATATACACTAAATGCAGCGACTGGAGCGACTTCATTATATTCTTATTTCAATATTTATTATTCACATTCGACAAAAAATATTTTTATGTTCATATTTTCTTCTTTATTGTTAAAATTTAAACTCTTCCTACTTATCCCCTCCTAATTTTTTGTTTTATTACTTCATTTTATGGGTATGATTTTAGTTTCAATACATTTGGAGAAATCACTTTTCTCATTATTATTTAATATATATTTTTTAAATTTGTATAACTTTTTCACTTTTAGTGTTCAACTACTATTGCTTTTAATTTTAATTTTAAAAATCTATAATCAAATAAGCGCAGGATTTTGAATGTACACTATATAAATTAATTATACTTCTATAAATACTTTTATTATTTGTGTTATTATGTTTTTAAATGTTGTAAATTTGCAGATTGTAAAAACCGGAATACAAAACAATTATAATAAATACATAAATAGCAGAAATATAAAATGTTGTGTTATGTGTTACCTTGTATCTCCTTAACTTGAATAATTTCTTCTACACCATGTCTTTGGTCAACCAGCTTGGCTGGGTTAGGAACCGCTGGTTCAACACCAGGTACAGCATGAACTCGATTAATAGCGTCTAATTCATCATAGTCTGCTTTCATGATCAATAGAGGCCTATTTAGCTTCTTGCTCCTTGACGACGAGCTGCTACAACTTCAACTTGACCTTTACGAGATGAAGCTGGTAAACTGAATCCAGCGCGAACTGTTAAAACTTCCGGTTGATATGTGCAAAGTACAAGAAATCTGAAACAGATAGATCAATATAATTTAATAATTTAAACATCTTTATAGGAAAATAAAACTAGATGTTTGTACATATTATTACCTCCTAGTGCTGTGTGTTAGTATTGGCAAATTTTCTTGAACAATTACAAAAGTTGCGACTGTAGAAGCGTTTACGTCGCTACCACATAGAGCGTGATCAATTCTGAGAGTATACACGTTTTGTGAACTATCTGGTCTTCCATCTATTGAACATGCAGGATTCGCTGCATTATTTCCAGGCTTATTGGATTCTACTGTGATTCGTCCAGCAAAAAATGGTCCTGTTGAGACTTCTATTTCACTGGCCTGAGGAAGACATTTCGTAGCTCGAGCAGAAACTAAAAAATTGTGTATGAAGAATTACTATGCGAGGTAAAAATGGTTATTCAATACGTATATAATTATTAGTTCAAACGCATAAATATTAGAAAACGTTTGAAAATATTTAATCTAAGATGATTATTAATATAATATCTAAGATGATTTAATAGTAATATATTCTTTAAAATAAATTGAACTCACATCCTTTTGTCGGTACAATGATACTGTTTTCGCCATCTCCTTCTGATCGATCTGAGCGTCGAGATTTTGTTGGTTTAACAGTAAAAGAATAACTAGTTGCCATGCGAAGTCCACCAACTCGCATTGAGTATGTCTACTGCGTTCTATACGACTGGAATCACTGTAAAAATTGTTATTGTTTATACAACTTGTTGTTTAAGATTACAAACAGTAAAAATTTCTAAATCAGATAAGAGAAAAAGTACCTGGGATCTTCCGATAGAATATTTTCATGTACATCTTTATCGTCAACCATTTTACTTTGGCAACGATGGGGACCCCAAGCTTGAAGCTCACAGTAGTTGACCATGAACTCTGGAGATATCGTATCATCTTCGGGAATTGGCGCTTCCCAGTGTAAAGACACAGATCGAAAATCAGGCTCACCAATTAAATGCAAAATGTCTGTAACAAATAAATAATTAATAAAATCTCTGTTGTTTTTGATAATTGATCTGTAATAAATATCTTTCTCTATTCACACTCATTTTTTTTTATTGAAAAAAGACTGATGTACTCTCCATACGAATGATTTGCACTTTGATTAAATTTATCTCAAGCCCGAAACGAACCAATCGATTTCAAATGTAGGGATAATTACTATATGATGATATTATTTATAATTGTACACAAATGTATATTCTCTAACAGTACGCTGTCGTAATTAAATTGATATCTTAAGTCATAATGTCAGTTACGTGAATTAAGAATTTCCTCTCACTACCATAAATTAATACTAACTGATAAAATAGAACCTCAACAAAGAAGATTCTCATTCCCAAATGGTTTTTTATTTATTATTAATATAGACATTTAATATGTTAAATTTCGAAATATAAAATCTTTAAGAATTTGTATAAATTGAAAAAATATTTTTAGGTTAATGTAAAAGCGGGATTTAAAAAATTGAAAATAATTACCTGTTTTGAAGAATGATAGATTAAATTATCTTGCTTTAATTTCAAGCATGTTTAAGCAATATATTGATTGTATAATTAATTAAATTATTTTATCTTTATACATAAATTTATGTTATAGTCACTGACAGTTATAATATTATATTAACTGTCAAAGAAATTTACTATTAATTTTTTATGAATGAGTTACATTAATAACACGGTGTCTTTTTATTTATTTTTAAGTTCATGTTACCCTGAGACAAAAAAATTAAAATGAGAACGTTGTTTGACAATTTATAATTTTTAGCCGTTTATATGAATGAATCAGAGTCGTTAGTATTAGGGTAGCATGAAATAAAAAAGAACATAGTGTTTTCTTAGGTTATGTTAAGTTCATGTTATCCTGATACAAAAAATGAAAATGAGAACGTATTTTGACACTATTTGATTTCTATCCGTTTTAATGAATGAATCAGAGTCATTAGTATTAGGGTAGCATGAAATAAAAAATAAACAGTGTCTTTGTAGGTTAAGTTCATGTTACCCTGATACAAAAAATCAAAATGAGAACGACATTCGACCAATTTTAATTTTATCTGTTTCTATGAATGAATTTAAAATAGGAGGTGGAAAACTTTATATAAATGTATGAAACATATTATGAACTTAAGGGTGAACACACATTGGAACCGTATATAATGTCAGACTATGTATTGCAATTAATTATTAATATTAGAAAGTCAAAATGTATATTATAATTCACAAATATATTTATTTCATGAATTTAAGTTTTACAAATTATTATAATAAAAGTTATCAATTTAAAACAATTAAGATATTAAATTATACTTCTCAATTATATTTTCTTTATAAAATTATACCTTTAGATAGGTTTACAAAATGATACGTTATTTATATAATAAAATACTAATAAAATAAAATATAATAGAAGTGCTAAATGGTAATTGAGAAGTAACTACTTATATCTAATTAAAAGCTATTATTTACAAATTTCAAACTCCTTGATTTCTGTGGTAATTTTTATCTAATTAAAATAGTATGTGTATCATAAAAGGCTAATGAATCGAAGGATACTTTATCAATTACCTTAAAAAATAATAACACACAAAAAGTTTGATATTTGTGTACATATACATTTTAAACAATAAATTTAAAAAATTAATTTAACTAAAAGTTTTCAATATTTCGGAATTTTAATATTTTTTTATGAATGAAATGTTTTCTCCTAATAATACTCTTATATTTAGTTGAATAGGAAACTTATATTAGGGTTCATATGTTAAAATGTACACTTTCTTCTTGATTTGATTTTAACAGGTTTCAAAAGGTACGCTGTTATATTCGTTATCCTTTTAAATAATTTTGATGTAGTAGACACTATTTGCCAATAAAGTTATTTTAAATATAGTTTTTCTTTTATCTAATAATAATTATCCTTAACTGCTGGATGCTATTGGTGATGACGTTACTATATGTTACTCTGCACGAAAGGTACAAACATTTTGCTGCTATACATAGGTATTTACATAGGTAGCAAAATAAAATTATGTTCTACTAAAATTTGCTAATTTTGCAATAATTATACTTCCTGTTGAATATGGTTGTAATTCTATAAAATACTGAATGTTTTGCTGCTTTAAATTAATCAAAAGTTTTCAATTACAACCATATTTGGAAAACATAACAAAAATTTTAAACGAAAATATTACTAATACTAAAGAAAATGAATTGGTTTCGAAATTCTAAGGGTAGTTTAAAATTATTAAATATTTCTGCCAATTTATTATATTTTAAGCCCTTATATATTGAAATATATATTTAGCGAAGCTCATTTTTTACATAATATATATAATAGTATATTTAAGAAATGGAAATGCTAAGCTTTTTTATGTGCAAGCCTGGATGATATCATGATCATTGTTTTTACAATTTTTATGTTATTTTTGAAAATAGACTAATTTCATAATTGCTCACAGATCCTGTAACAAATCAATCATAACACTTGTAGATATAGGAAGATTAGTCTATTTTCAAACTGTTTCTACTTATTCTAATATGATTGTTTTTTGCAGCATATGAAAATTATTTTTGAATTTAAATAAGATAGATACTTTTCTTTTAACTATTTTGAAAATTTAGTTAGACGTCTGAGAATTTCTGTTTTTGTGTACATATTTTATATTCAATATTTTGACGACACATGCTTATGTATGTGGTTACTTCATTATGAGGACATGAATATCACAGATCTACTGTTGAGATATTTTACGATATATTTAGTTGAATACAATATTTTGTTACGGTTTATTTATTTTATTTATTACAAATTGAAATTTAAATAAAAATGGTTATATTTTACTGTGTTATATTGTAGTTTAGGGTTAGATAATTAAGGGTAAAAACTGCGCACTATAAATTCTTTATGTAACTTTTTTAAATTTTAAGAATCAACTATATGTTATATTTAAAAACATTTTGTTTCCTTTTGTATCTATAATACATTGTCCTTCAAATTAATTTTATATTATTTAAAGTTCTTGAAAAGTCTTCATTTTATAAAATACAAATATGTTCTTTATCGTTGCAGCCACTTTATTATTTTTAAACTAATTAACAAATAAAATTTAAAATATATTTACAAAAGTAAATATTTAAAAGTTGTATGTAGAATTAATTGATTATTAATTAAAAATAATGTATATACACTAAATGCAGCGACTGGAGCGACTTCATTATATTCTTATTTCAATATTTATTATTCACATTCGACAAAAAATATTTTTATGTTCATATTTTCTTCTTTATTGTTAAAATTTAAACTCTTCCTACTTATCCCCTCCTAATTTTTTGTTTTATTACTTCATTTTATGGGTATGATTTTAGTTTCAATACATTTGGAGAAATCACTTTTCTCATTATTATTTAATATATATTTTTTAAATTTGTATAACTTTTTCACTTTTAGTGTTCAACTACTATTGCTTTTTATTTTAATTTTAAAAATCTATAATCAAATAAGCGCAGGATTTTGAATGTACACTATATAAATTAATTATACTTCTATAAATACTTTTATTATTTGTGTTATTATGTTTTTAAATGTTGTAAATTTAAATTAATTTATATTCTTTTTTATTAAATATAAAATAGTTTTATTTTTGTGGGTTTGTTTTATTTGTTAGTTTTGAAAAGTGCTGGGGTTGCAATTATTTTAACGGGCTAGTGTGAAAATCCAATGTGCAAATGGCACCGGAATCAGTCCTAGAGGGGTGACTGATAAGTACATCAAGTAGGAGAGCCTAAGAAGCTATCAGACTAGCGGTGTACGGTGGTGAATCTCATTCGGGTAGGAGTTCTGGTTGCTGTCGTTTTGTCTGGAACTACATTGCTGCAAACAAAAATAGAGAATATTATCTGACGTGACCCAATTGGCAATATTATAAAGAAATGATTAATAGCAATAGTCGAATACTTACAGCTTGTTTCCGCTCCCACGTTTTCATTGCAGACTTATACTTTTCAAATTCATGACACCAATCGGAATATATTTTCTGGTAATCATTACTTTTATTTGGAGGAGAACACCTAGAAAATGGAAACATATAATTCAATTAGCTTATTTAATATCCTGTGTTTTAAATCATTATGCAACTACTACTTTCAAGACTACTCGAATGTTATTTCGATACATCACATAATTAAAAGTCCTTTCTTACCTGTGGGCATCTACAGTAATGTTGTAAGAACAAAGGAGGGACCCTCCCATCCAGCAATCGTATCGTCCAGCATCGGCTTCATTAACAGCAATGATTACAAGACCATGTTCAGAGGTTTCAATATATTTATCAGGTCTAAAAACTATTTGGTATCGGCCTTTCTCTTTCGAATAATGGAACCATGTAACTGTTTGAGTTTTCAGCACTTCCGGCATTTTGACAAAACATCCTAAATGAATAGACTGTCCCCATGTTACCACCATCTTCTTCTTTACAATACTTGATTCACACACATCAGCAGTTGTATTAGAAACATCTTGAAGAAGGCTAAAATATATTTAATTAGTAAAAAGATTTTTAGGAAATGAAATATAAAAGTTTGTAAAGTGAAGTCAAGTTTTACCCAGGTGCGTAAGGCTTGCAGGAGTTGGAATCTTTATCCCAGCCGCAATATGGGTCGTGGACGCAACGCAAGCAGTTGTCATATCGTCGGTTGCACATTACCAAGTCAACTTGCTTGACACGGTGATCAGATGCCACGTACAGAGCACGATGCTCTTTAGAAATCTCCATTACCTGGATGGGTTCACCAGGCGTCACATCGAATACGTCCAAAAGAATGGAAGACGACTCTCCACCTTTGTACCATTGAACAATTTTATGAACGCGACCATCATCTGAAAATAATTTATTACATTTAGTTACACTGCAGACACCATTTAAAATACTTCTGGCTAACAGATAAGAATGACTTACTTGTTCCCGCGTAGTAAACAGTGTATTCCATTTCGTATCCAACGAGATCAATCTTAAGCTTGTCAACAACAAGGCGAGTGAACAAAAGATCGCGTTTAAAAAAGACTGGCTTATCATTTTCATGAGAAACTGCAGCATCCATAAGAGGATGAGATCTAAAAAATAAAAAGGTACACGTTATAATGCATATACTGTAAACTTATCATTTTTAATTTAATGGTGATGCAAAATACCTGATGAAATTTAGAACAGTGTCTGGTAAAGTTCCGGTATCATTAACACAAGTTCCTGGACGTGGATCCGGTACCTTATTAGTGAGAACCGGAAGCCAAGCACTACTAGATGTAGCTTGTTCTTTGAATTTACCAGCAAATGCTTTTTGAATGTCGCTAATTGAAAAACTACATATCGCAGATCCCATTAGACCATTTGTTGATGTAGTAAAGGTCCCATAGAACTTGGTATCATCTCCAGGCACCTTGTAAATGCTTTCTGTATAGGAAAAATATTACATAAAATTAGTATATTGTTTTCCATGTATATAATGTATTGATTGAAAAAAGTAAATACTTACGAATTTCATTGAAATAAAATGGAAATTCTCCAGGAATTGAACAATTTAATCTAGCTTTTAAATAGGTGGCCCAGTTCTGGCTTAAAATGTGTTTTCCTCCAGTATCCTTTTTGCATACCCGTGCTACACGGGAATATACTGATTTTCCACAGTTTATATACTCTACTGCAGTTTCCCGGAAAAAGAATAGCACATATTCCCCAATATCAAAAGATCCAACGAAATTTGGTTCTGAAAAATATAAAAAAAACAAAGTTAATACAACTATTTTGTGAAAGTTGAAGTTTATGATAAGTAAAATAAATACAGGTGTTACAAAATATATATATATATACACGGGCTGGTCATATTTTTCTATTATTATTTATTATATAAGTACCTCAGTGTATAAGTTATAGGTACCAATAGATCATAGATATGAGTCTTGAAAAAAAACAACAGAAAACACACCGTTAATTCATATAAATTACATGAAATAATTCTTGTTCTAGCATTTAACTTTATTGTATAACTTTTGTCGCTTTAATCCGTAATTTCGACACAATTTGCATAGGTAATTGTTTAACCGCAGGCAAAGTGGGGTAATTGCTAGACGCCTGATGTGCCACAACCGAATATAGACGACTAAAGTGAAGTAAGTAGACGTAAAACAAGAAGAAGAAGATGAAGAAGTAGAAGGGAGTACATATTATACAATATGAAGATGTTAGTAGATTTTTCAATGATGTATAATCTAAGAGCTAAGAGAAAACAAGAGCTTGTGAAATAATGTTGGAAAGGGTTTTTGAAAATAATCTACAACATCCACCATCTAACACCCTCAGAAAGTGCTACGAGAGTGGGGGATGAGTTGATGGTTCACTCCACCCTCTCCCTCTCCCCCGTTCCTCGTTGTATTGTTAGTAGAGTATTATAAAGAGGGTTACGTATAATCTGATCGTATTATTAACATTATTTCAATTCTACAGCAGTTTGAACGATGTTTGTGAAAGATTTCATTATAAAATGTTGGATTGTTATAGGATGTTATAATTATACATTTATGATTTTTCTATTATATTTTAAATTTTCATTGTTATTGTTTATTAAAATATCATTTTTGTTATTAAAATGATTCTTAATATTAATAAGAGATTTAAATACCTTATTAAGATGAAAAGTTGTCTGTGTTCTTTCATATTTTCTTACAAACTGTATTCTTCATTTATTTTTAAACATAGATTAATTATTCAAAATAGTTTAGTCATATAAAACCACATTGTGAAGGTCCGTTTATTTTTGAATGAAAATTAAAAAAACACGTTGCCTTTTTAGTTTTTAGTTTACACTTAGTTTGAGTTTAAGCTACCCTGATACATATTATATAAAATTATTGAACCCTGAAATCCGATGATTTAAAATTTGTGACTAAAATTTAACTGTTCAGTGGCGGGAGTACATAGGGACACTAATACTATGTTGTAGTTATAAATATGAAATTTAGTATGTAAGCTTATATTCAGTATTAATTATGTAATTGAATTGTTGTAGTATCGAATTGGAAGAGCATGATTGGAGGTGCTGGTCGACAAACTCCCAGTAAACATTTTGGAGTCACTTTGACATCATATTGAAGATGCGTCATGATTTTTTTGTCATAAAAGAGTTCATTTATAGTTCAGTTTCTCACATTTTTTCATATAAAATGTGTACTTTATCGGCTACAAATGGCGAAATTACTCCACCTGTCGGAATACAAATGAAGATAAAGTTGATGCGAATTATAATTGAAGTGAAATAGTGATAGAAACGTCACTAAATAGGGCACTTCACCAAATTGTTTACTGGGCTGTCTGAATTTGAAATTAAATTACAAATTACTTTATTGAATTTAAATCATATACACAAAAACGAAGGGGTAAACGTTAGTTTTTAATCGATTATAAGGTATCATTTACAGCATTCTCGTATATAAACTCAAACTTTTGTTACATGTGTATATATACACAAGGGCGTACAAGTAGTATAATGTATAGATCTCGCAATACAAAGGGATATACTTCTCATTTGATTTACGTGACAATGTCGTAATATTGCAAAAACGTAAAACCGCGTCGGTATTTCGTTTGTCGGGTCCCATACCGTTAAAGTATTCGAACATGCCGACAACCGAGAACCGAGAACCAACAGCCGACGTGTTACTTCGCATGGTTGATAAACAAAGTAGAAATACCAATATTAGCACATGCGAAAGAAAATATTTTGTGAAGGCATGGCCTGTTGACGTAAATATAGAAAGAGGGAAATAGGAAAATAGCACAGTAGCGTACGTTATATTTTATTAGTAGATCAACAGCTTATAAAATTTTAATTATTTCTAAGATTGCATTCCCGCGATATTACTAGTGAGAGAAATTTGGTTACGGTAGTGTTGCCATATATGATATATATATATATATTTAGCACGTCACTGTCCCTATTCACTCGTAGAGATATGTAAAGAACCGTATAGAAATGGTCGTATCGTATAACGGCTACGCTTCGTTGGTGCGAAAGGAAGTTCGTGAAAAGATTTTCCACTCTGTAAACGCGTGAGCGCTTCAATTGAATACACAATTTATACATCGGTTTTGAACGAAATAACATAATATAATGTCACAGCTCCATCGCACCACCTCCATGCAAGAAAACGTGGGTAGTTTGTACAGTAGGGGTAGGAGAAATAAATTTACAATGTTCTATGTGTTACAAACATACCACTAGACCTATAACCATTCCCATCTATACTGTTTTAATTTAAGTTTCTGGTTGTAAGAATAGTATAGTATATGGCAATATACGTAATCGTTTCATAAGTACAATGTATCCTAGATTCCTTGCGCCAGATGCTTTAAAGTTCTTAAAAAAAAACAAATCAAATATAAAATAAAAAATAAATTTCATGTTAGTATTTAAATACAAAATACGTATTTTAAAAATGCTTTTGAGAAAATAGAATACTTTTTATGTTATTAATATAAATGTTTCTTTATAACTTTTTTCTAATGATAAAAATGTTAATAATGTCACGGATTTTAATACCACTATTTTTCGTCGATAAGGTTTCATTATCATTCCACCAAACGAACCCATGCTTGTCACACTTTGTGGAGCGCCGTCTTTGCTATTATTATTTATAATGTTCCAAGTGTGTGTTTATTATAATTTTATATTCTTACTAGCGTATTCCTCTTTGCTTTTTGAGTATATGTATTTGAAAAAGACACATCTCTGCCTAAATTGTTAGTACCCTACTGTAGTAGTAGTACAATGGTTAGAGTTCCATGTATACCAATTCATAATAAAATAAAGTAGAAGTAACGCCAGCATCTTTACAAATACTTTACAACTCATAGTTGTTAACATACAATTAAAAATAATTATCTAATGTAATTATTAATTTCCAGTGTACAGTTCGAATAGCATTCCAACATAAATTTACAAGTTGAAATTTACTATAATGATGCACATGTTAAGTTTATGTTCTGCAAGTACCTGGTTAAACAGAGATCAAGCTATCTGTGTAGCTACATGCGTGCTTGTGTTAGAGGAACAGGAAACAGTTTACACTTAATACTCAATGTAGACCGGATATGCATCCATAATTAAATCATTTACACTACAAGTGTTTTAATCGATAGTGTTACTATAATGTATATAGATAACATGTAAACTGCATTATAACTTACATGTGGATAATAACAAGATCAATTATATATATATATATATATATATATATATATATATATATATATATATATATATATATATATATATATATATCTTAATATATATAAATTACGTGTCACGTTGTCTCTCCGCGATGGACTCCTAAACTACTTAACCGATTTTAATCAAATTTGTACACCGGGTGCAGTTTGATCCAACTTGAAAGATAGGATAGCTTACATCTCAATTTATTATTATCTTATTGCAAATTATTTGTCTATTAGTTATCTGTATATGACATATGACATCTGGCGACGATGATGGCGACATCTGTTGACTAGATTGAGTAAATATTCTGTTGACTAGATTGAGTAAATATTCAATAGATGGCGCTATGTAATGTAATATGACAAAAACGTTAGTCACAGCAACGCGTGGCCGGGACAGCTAGTATATATATATATACTAGAGTTTACCCCCGTCGCTGAGCGACATCTTATTAGTGTGTATGATTTAAATCCAATAAAATAATTCTTAATTTCATTTCAAATTTTAATTTCATTTTCAAATTAATAATTTTTCATATAAATTGACTAAAAAATATTTTGAATTTATTCGCCATTTGACCAACCTTTTTACAAAATTTGATATTTTTTTTCTATTTGTAAATTAGGTACTAAAGTTAGTCTATATATAAAATTTTAACTTCCTAGCCCAATTTTTACGCTCGACAAAAACCACCCCCATGCCCCCAAATAAATTTTTTTAATTTTGAATTCTTTTTTTAATAACATATTTTATTATTAAATAATCCAAAATTTGAGTTTTCTCCAAAGTTTCGTACCGGCTCTCCTAATTTTCTCAACGCTCCTTTTTCCAATTTTTCTATTTTTAATTTTCAAAAAATGTTATCATTGAGCATCGTAATACACATGCCAAATTTCAACTTTCTATCTTTTACGAATTAAAACTTATAGAGCAAAATATAAAAAAAAAATTTTACAAATCCGAGGACGCCAAAAGTCTTAAAATTTTTTCTCTACGAAATAGGAAATTTTTAAAAACTTCGATGGAGCCGTTTTCGAGTTACCATACGAATCGCGTAAACATATAAGAATATAAGAAAACAAACATACACCTCGGACATTATAATATAAGATAATTATACACCTGGAGTATTATAATATAGGATTCTCTAACATGTATATATTTATATCAAGCGTGGTTTATATATTTTGAAGCATTTTGAAAATTAAAAACATATTTTTACGAAGAAAACATCAAAATAGATACTGAACCGGAATTAACTCTATTAAGTATTCCCCCGCGAATGCGAACCTTCGCGTCGCGTCTACTCGAGTACAATGCAAAACGTCTCTCAAATTGGGGAAATTTCAATCATACCTTATACATATTCAGTACGCGACATTTTGAGGTTTATATATGCGTACAAGATTACTTTATTATATTATATTATATATTTACTCGCAAAATGTGTATAAAGTTATATTATATAATATTATATTATTATATGTTTTGTAGCGTCGCTCTACAAAGCAACACTTCAATGCAGGGAGGAGAGAAGGGACGAGTAACTCAATTGTAATTCCATCAAAATAAATTGAATACATAAATTAAGAAATATGGTTTTAATTAATAATTTGCATAATACTGCATATGCTGGATTATGCAAATTATATAGCTTACACTAGCACTTTATGTAAGTGATGAATATATGTTTATATGATGCACTTGTTGCACTTCCTGCTATATGTTCTTATTTACTTAAGTTTAATTAGTAACTAATTATACATTATAATCTAGTCTTTGTAATAGTCTAAAAGAATGCAATAGTCTCTTTCATAACAGTGGTGTATCGATAAAAATTTAAGTAAACTTTGCTCTCATGATAAATTATGTTAGTGAAAAACAACTCCAATACACCCTAGGGTACACAAGTTTGATTTACTTACAGTCTTATATACGACACTTTACATTAAGGGTAAGGTTTCAACTTTTTTTTTTTCATTTTGTTTTTATTTATTTATATTATTGTACAACATATTAGGTTTATTTGAAGTCCATTGGAGTAAAACTGTCGTAGATATAGAGTTTTAAGTCTTCACCTCTCTGGTCTGTTTTCGTGTTACTTTGAAACTTTTAAAAGCGGTTTCTCACACGTACATAGCTTTTTCAGAGTCGGAGCCCTCTCTAGTTCAAAATCTACTGGACCGATTCTTTTGAAATTTTGCAGACTCTTTCTTTACATAAATGCCGAGGTAACGCTGTCAATTTTTTTTATTTTTAAATTTTAACGTATTTTAAAATAACAAAGTTTCTGATTTTTTTCAAGAAAAATCGGTATTTTGACTTTTCAGTGGTGTCAAAAATTGAAAAATCAATCAAAAAAGAAAAACTCGACAGCGTTACCTGCAGAAACTTATCAACTAAAGAAATCATTTTGGTTTTTCGATTTCAGAAAATACACTAATTTTTTTTTGTGACGTCTGTCGAGATTCGCTGTCAATGCCTCATTTCTTGACATTTATTTATGAAAACTTCACAAAGTATTCTTCAAATGTCATTTTATCATGTAGTAATTATAGAAATAATTATATATTAACTGTGTCGTCAAAAAACATTATCGAAAATATGCTTCATTTTTATCGTTTTGATCTTACCCTCATCTTAAAACGCAATAAAAAATAAGAGAAAATATATAATAGATTCCCGATATAACGAATTAAATGGCGGTAAACGTGATTAAAGGAAATGAATATTAATAAAAGGTAAAAAGGACAATCTATAAAATTACTGTATAACCTTATATTTAAGCGAGTTTATTCGTGGTGATCACCACAGTGTTCAATTTTACGTGTTATATAGAGGACCGTTATATAGAGGTTATGCAATATTTAAAAATTGAAAAACATATTAATTCGTTTACATTCATTTTTTGGAGTTTCTCATTGCTCGGTAGCTAACATGCCTCAGTAGACTATAGTTTTTCTTTTATAACCTGTAATTATTTTTAATTTACAAAGTTATTGCAGTGTTTTCTAGAAGTAATTTTATCAACTAGTATATTTTGCTGTTTCTCAGTTTACTAAGTACCTTGGCCATATCCTAGCTACGCCACTGATTCCTACCCTTCACATTTAATGAGCACAACTCATCATTTTAGTACTATAAAATTTTCTTCACATAATATCAAAGAATATTGACGATATTTATTCATAGAGTTTAAATCACATTAAGTGAGAAAATTATTGAATTAATTTCCAACCAAATAATTTACGCAATGAATTCGAATTCCTTAACTATCTTTCAAGTCCTAATAGAATTACATGTGTGTAAACCATAATCCTTTAAGGATAATTCCAGTTCGGTTAATTTGCTCACAGCTGAACATAATTGATTAAATAAATACAGTGAAATCTAACATTACTACAAAGGTAAATTAATTGTACAGTGATAGGGGGTTCAAATAACTTTGTTCTCATCTAAATTTTACCTTTTAAATGGAAATCTACGTTCTACATAGATATAACTTGGAATCTATGTGAATGGAAATGGAAACATCGTGATAAAACTTGTGGAAAATGTTTAACCATGACAAAATGTCTGCTAATAAGTTCTGATACATTTTATATAAATTCCTGTTTGAATGAATAAATAACAATTAGTCTAAGATTTTGGAGACTACTTGCCTAGGAAGCCCAAGAAATTATTTAAAAAGAAAACGTGAAAATACCGTTTCTTTAAGTAATGCAATGGCTTGACAACTATTATTAGACCTACGCTATTTTTGCCTATTAAAAAGCAATGTTTTATCAACACGGAATTTAGATTTTTTCACTATTTCGAAAATTACAAAAGTGACGTCACTAAAAATATTGTAACATGAAAACTAATGGTCAGAATGTTCCTAATTTCTATTTTGTATTTAAATATCTTTTAAGAGTATAGAATTTTATATTTTATTTAAAAACTTTTACAGACCTATTTCTTATTCTATAAAATACAAAATACTTATTTCATTTTTGTTACTTCATAGTGTTAATCAGTAATCATTATTTCTTGAATATAAACTTAAAACCCCACCAACAATAGCATCTATGATTTAAAAGTATCTGCATAATTGTCTTAATTCTTATTTAAAATGATAGATATGCCTATTATTTTATTATCCTTCCTGTTATATTATATATATATATATACACATAAACAAAGAACGGCATAATTCATCTTTATACTTTCAATTAACTAGAAAAACATTTGAGCATGAAATGGGTTTCTGATTTACGCCCGTAAATAAAGTAGATTACCTTTTTCATACACTTGAATATCATATAAATTTAATTTAAAACTTTATAACATAATACACACACATACATATATGTATATATATATATGTATAATAAACATTAAAAACAAATGGCCTGTGACCTGAGAAAACACCGTGTATTAATAGGAAGAAAAGCAAATGCAGCAAAAAGAGTGAGGCCAAGGCGGCGGGACGTATTGTATACTCGTATATTTTGGAAGTTCTCGGTTTATTTTAAATATATTTTTAAATATATACATATATAGTTATAATAATATATATAGTAGTATTATAATATGGCATAGCCACACTACATGCATTTTATGTACTTTATATACGCTTATTACAAGCTAGGGAATAATATGTATGGTAATGTAGCATAAAATTACCCGGTGAAGGTAATTTTAAAATAAAAAACTTTTTTCGCGGGATGTTGATTGTTTAAGTCTCATCATATAATCGTAGAAAACGCGTTGCTTTGAAATATAACACGGATTTGGCTATTCAATTATGGTAATAATAATTTACTTCAGTACGGGCCTGATTTATGGTATACATATATGTTAATTAATTATAATGAAATAAATTATTAGATGATATGAACTAATAATGCGCAATTGTAGTTAATTCTACACAAGATGAAGTCTATAGAAAATGAAACTGTTCATTGCAGAAACAAATACTTCTAACCACCAAATCAGAATACTCGAGAAGGCTAAAAGCTCTTTTGGCACAAAACGCTAAAAAAATTCACAAAAACTATGTGTAAGGAAAGTAATTTTCAATGTCTAATTATTTTGACTTATAGTATCACGTGACGCATATTAAGCACAATGTTAAATGGCCCAAAACATTAAAGTACTTATTATTTTATCCAATGAAATTAATGCACCTTTATACATATAAATTATACTATTAAAAATAATTGCTTGTTTTATCCGATTTTTTTTTTCAAGATATTTTTTGTATAATTTGAAATCTCCCAAAAGATTTAAACGCCATGTATCGGTGATTCCATTAAAGCTGATCAATTTCCTTTTAAAACACTGTAATTTAAATTTAAAACAACATTTTAACACAAACGTATTATTTTATTAAACATCGACTGGTTTATAAATAATGTATATAGTTGCAGTAAACTGTGAGAATTTGTTGTTTTTATGTTGTTGTTGTTGTTGTTGCAAGAACAGTATACTAATCATAAAGTTGTTGTTAGCTGTCGGTGCTATAGAACATAAGAATAATTATATAGAGATTGATAAAGACAGTACTAAAGGCTGGGCCATATGGTAGTTTCTTTTTAAGAAACTCATTAGTTAAGTAAGCGACAGAGAGAGAAAAAATGGCGTGTTTTTAAAATTTAAGTTCTAAAAGCCAAATTTTTTTAACTAGTTATTTAATGAAAAAAATACGAAATTATTGAATTAAAAAAATGATTAAAGTTAAAATGATAACTGTTGATGTTGTGAATAACATATTAAAATTTTAGACGATTCGGTTGAATAGTTCTAGTTCTTTTCTTTTTTTTCATTTTTTTTATTTATTTATATTATTGTACAACATATTAAGTTTATTGTATAAAAATTTGAAGTCGATTGGAGTAAAACTGTCGGAGATATAGAGTTTTAAGTCTTCACCTCTGCTTTCGTGTTACTTTGAAACTTTTAAATGAAGTTTCTGACACATAGCTTTTTCAGAGTCGGTGTCCTCTCTAGCTCAAAATCTACTGCACCGACTCTTTATAAATTTTGCACACTATTTCTTTACATAAATGCAGAGGTAACGCTGTCAAATTTAAAAAAAAAAATTAATTTTAATGTATTTTAAAATAAGAAAGTTTCTGATTTTTTTCATGAAAAATAGGTATTTTGACTTTTAAGTGCTGTAAAAAATTAAAAAATTAATAAAAAAGATTAATAAAACTCGACAGTGTTACCTGCAGAAACTTATCAACTAATGAAATCATTTTGGAATTTCGTTTTCAGAAATTCCAGTGATGAGTTATGAGTGGCACCGCAGTGTTACTTTTTTTTTGTGACGTTTGCGGAGATTCGCTGTCAATGCCTCATTTCTTGATATTTATTTATGAAAATTTCACAAAGTATTTTTCAAACGTTATTTTATCATGTAGTAATTATAGAAATAATTATATATTAACTGTGTCGTCAAAAAACATTATCGAAAATATGACTATTGCTATATGGTATATGCTATGCCTATATGGCTATTGATACAAGTTAAAACGGGTGTAGAAACGAAAATATTGTCAATATCCTTACAAAAATTTAACAGTATATTTTTAAAAGACTATACTTTCGAAAATCAAAAATATAAAAATCGATTTTTCAAAATTCATCACTCACATATTATCACATAACTCAAATAATAGATGGCACCACTATTGACAAATCGATATGATTTTAAGATAGTACCAACCTTCAAATGATATGTCAAAATTTTCCATAAATAATTGGAAGATGTACCTTCTTGAATAAACAGATAATCATTTAAAAATATGTTACGGGGTAATTTTAATAACAGTTTCGAAAAGAAACCAACAGTTGGCTCATCCCGTATTTAATGGTGTAGCTTGCTTGTAAAGATTAATGTCACACAATACCTTTAATTATTTTTACCTCTCGTACTAGTTCCGGTAATTTTTAATTATCTAAACTATAAAGGACATAAAATGTTCTCCTACTACTTGCAATATGCAGGTACTTGCTTGCACTTGTTGTATTAATATCCTTGCATACCCCTGCCCGCATATTTCGACTTGAAGAATAAATTACACAAAAATGACTCGCATAAAAGTTAATGTTCTATTTTAAAATAATGTAAATATAATACATATTAAAATAATATGTCATTACGAAGTTTTGAGCACTTTAAAATAATGCTAAAAACCCGTGCTTTTATTTTACTTTTTTTTTTCCTTTTTTACTATATTATAATCTTAAAAAATATGCTTAATATTAAATTATAACACCACGTTATAAAAACAAAGTTTTAATATAAAAAAAGTTTTCGAGATTTTTATGTGTTTTCCCGTACATTTTGTTTTACCAAAACTGCGCAACCTCTTAATAAAAAATTGGAATGTGCCTATAAAAATGAAATTAATAAAACTTTTACCAATGGCATATTTTTTATACTTTGTTAGCGGATTTAACGTGGAGTAAATACAATTATCTGAATATGATTCGATACGGCGCGCCCTTAAAAGGAAAATGTGGAAAACCTTGCGATTATTTAAAAAGTTAATCAATTTTACTAAACTTTTCTACCCTTTTTTTGGATCATTTACACATTAATGTTAAATATAGTTCAATTTATGAGAAATTGCATGCTAAAAAAAATCACATCCTATATTGAATTTTGATCTTTCTAAACTATAATTTATGCATTCAAATATAATATGATCCAAAGTTCCTTCTTCACTACATTGGTATCTATCGTCGGATTTAATATAATTTTGTACTAATAATACGACTAATTCATTCTGCAACTAACTGATCAATCATGAATACCTACATCTCTCGCTCTAACGCATTCTTGTCCCTTTTTGGGATGGACGTATTCAGAGGCTGCACTGTAAAAAAGAATAGCGCGGAAATACTAATAATAAAAATAGAAGTAATAATTGCCGTGCGACTTTTAAAACAGTTAGAATGATTTATAATATTCAGTGTCTAATGAAGAGCACTTTTCGATTAATTTTATGTACAGTGCAGTTACAATCTGATAGCCATGAAGTTAACAACTCAAATTACCATCTCTAATAGTCGTTGAATAAGTATCAACCGTCACCATTTATAACGACGCCGTGAATAACATCTACGCGTGCTAGTGACATTCGATCTAAACCGTGTGATAGATTCAATCGACCAATTAAAAGGTAATGAATTTTACACCCACTTTCCAAATAATTGTTTAATACCGTTTGTAAAAATTAAATTTAGATAACTAACTAAAGTATAAAACTTACAATTTAAAGAGCTTAAAGATTTCTCTATAAATTATCACAACAGAATGAATATTTCATTTTCGAGATTTCTTTTATTCTTTAACAACTAGCAGCCATTTTTCTTATATTCATAGAAAATCTAGTAAGTATTTACAATGTTAAAAAGAGATTTTGACATTTACAATCGCTAGGAATCCATATAACTAAGCTTTCATTATAACGTAGACATCAACGAGGTCATAGCAATGTCTCCAGCATCTCTCACAATACCTTAATACTCTTCACCAGCTTTATTTAATAATATTCTTTAGTTCGAACGACTAATATGGCCTCAAAAACGTATTGCACAATGGATCTTTACAGATTGAAATATAGGAAAAAAAGAAGGGAGGTATTAGGGTGTAACTGGTAGAGGGGGAGTGTTAGGAGGGTATTCTCACTATTCGGAAGTGATCAAAGGAATACATAGATGATAAAAAGTGCAGAAAGTCGTTTTAATTATCGTACTACTATTGTACACGGATAAGAATCTTGCAAGTGTGCGGTAGTGGATGCAGTAGACTTTA